>OY294067.1:12811227-14011227 GCA_958510875.1 Endomychus coccineus
ATTACGTGAAGATCTCATATCATCGTAATTGAGGAGATTGTATTCGATAGTTTCGTTCATACTGCTCGAGAGCATACATTCAGTGCTTTTAATTTTGTTTCGTTAATTAAAATTTTTTTCTTTTTAATCAAATTTTAGAAAAAATTATAGTTTCAACAAGATACTCCAAAGTTTAGGAATTTCTATCGATTATTTGAGGACTAGCAAAGATGACAACAATTGTAGTTCTGGGGTATATACAATTTCATCAGATGAGGTGTAGTTTCGAATTTCCGTCAAAGATTCGGGTCATTGTTTATAGGTTTGAGAAGAATAAATACAGAAGCACTCCAAATGTATCTGAATCGATGGCCTAGTATCAGTTTCATTATTGAGCTGTTAGGGAAGCAAAGTTGAACCTTTAAGACTTTTCTACGTATTGTGGCCCAGTTAGTAGCAATTTTTTCAACATATAACAATGAAAAATAAAATCAACAATAATTTTCTCCGTTTTGTATCTGATTCATTTCAATACTCATAAAATTATCTTAATTATACGTTTTGCATTTAAAGTAGAATTTCCTGAGAAATTACCATTAAAATGGTTAATTAATTGAAAAAATTGTCTATGATGATAAATAAAATTTATACATTTATTTTTTTTCTGATACTCTCAATCAGTTTAAACTAATCGTTCACGTAAAACTACTTCTTCGTAATCACTAGTATCGGTTATGTTTTAAGGTTATCTAAACCGGGCGGCCTTCATCCTTTTGGCTTCAACAATTCTGTTTTTTTTTCTGCTTGATGTATTAATTCCAAGTGATCAAAGTCTACGTATCATGATATACTCAATGTACTACCTGTAACTTCCGCATATTCTAAATATATATTATTTCGACATAATTTGGATGACAATTACGAAAAAACAGTAGGTATACGTTATTCAAATACGGTATTGACTGGATACTTAGTAACCATAAGTTGAACCTGAAACAATATTCTTAGAAATGTACCGATTCATGATTCTATCGGAAATAGAAGACTAATTTTTCAATGAATAACACTTTGAGCATTGCAATATTTCGATTAATCGATACTTCATCGATATTTCGACAGATCCATTTTTTTGTTGATTCAATAGTAACATTTACAGTTTGATAACTTTGAATTAAAATTTCTTTCAGAATTAGTTATTATTTGTTAATTGCTAAAATTATATACAATGGATCACCGAAATGACACAGACATTTTGGATCATGATAGCATGTATTTGGATAAACGTCAATATTAGAATCAAAGGGGACCCTTTTTTTCATATTTGCAATATTATCACCCTAGGGAATTGGGGATAACAACGCTAAAATTGGAAGAGGAAAAGTGGTAACGTCACACATCATTGCAAGGCTTGTTGATTTTTTTAAACAGTGGTCTAAGATTTCTTCAACTTGAATTGGTTTTGACAAAAATGAAGTGTCATTTTGAAACTCAAGTTGTTCGAAATTTTTTGTAAGATATAATTTCGGCACTGAATAATGGGATTTCCATTTTTTTGCACTCTCTGCACCATTTACACAAAACTTGTTGTGACATTTAATTTAGAAAATAATATTCATCGACAAAATACCAGCATACAAAAATGTGCTGCAATTTTAAATGTAATATTTGATTTTCCCAAAACCCAAAATTATCTCGAGGATTAGTAGATATTTCAACAAGAAGGTGCTCCTCCACAGTTCTGCCTGTGTGTTAGTATCTAGATCAACACTTTCCAAAACCCTGTATTGCGAAGAGGAAATGACCCCTACGATCACCAGATCTATCTTCATTAGATTTTTTGTGGGATCGTTCGAAGAGTTTGTATTCTTCCCCATCTGCATCACTGAAAGATTTACGTAAACGCATCACCAAACGAATGTCGCCAAATCACCCCAGGAATTCACTTTTTCAGCAAAATTCTTACTTTGGTATGAAAGCTGGAGATGAACATTTTGAGCATTTACTATAGAGGAAAATTAAGGTTGTGGTGGACCAGTCTGAATAGTTATATAATATATATTGATTTATATATTACCTCTATGACCTACACCTAAATAATTATGTAACTGAATCCACCTTAGGTCTTCCGTACCTTGTACGTATTGAACAAACATATGGTCTACGGAATTCAAAGATTATGGTTTGTTTATTAACTAGATACTTTCTATTAAAGCAATTGCAGGTGCATCAGTGCACAATATTTCCACGTCAATTCGTCTCGTTATGTTATTTAAGACATGAAGAAGTAAGTTAGTATTGACACGCTAATTTCCTATAAGCATTCATTTTCTAATGATGGTTTTTATTAGCTTACCTGCAAGAGAGCAACTTTCCTTTACCGTCAATGGTACTCCTAGAAGCGGTTTGATTTTTTCAAGTTCTTCTTCGGTAAGAGATGTCGTGTTTATATAATCGTCTACCGATTTGGCATCCTTCAATGCATCTTCGAATCTTTCCTCAACCACGGCGTTAATCAGATGATTGACTTGCTTGATTCGATTAATGTATGCCCTTATCACATCTTCGCTGGAAACCTAAAAGTTAGTGCAAATTAGAATATTATCACTCTTTCCATGTATCCTTTATTAGTATTATATTGAGTTCGGCCTAAATAAATACCTATCTATTCTTTTAGTTCATTCATTTGTTGTGGAGAACAAAATTGTAGGAAAATTAGAATTACTCAAAATTACCTAAACATTAAAAACTATGTGGTATGTAAGCTTATTCACACGATGCTTCATAAAAAATTTTAATTTACATATTTACGAAACTGAATTTTATCTGTTATTTGAAGTGAACATATAGCCAGCGAATTTTTAGTCCGCTGGCCTATTTTGGGGACTCCACAAATGAGATTTTTATACAAAGCGATTTCAAATTTGATATAAGTCAAAACGTGCCCTATTGTTCTGGATGAATATCGAGTCAAAGGTATTATTACCTCCTTTGAAAACTGAAGTAATAATTTATAACATTTCGCATAAACTGCCATACATTCCTGAACCCTTCCCTAGCAAAAGAATTCATCAGGTTTATCAGATTCAATCTGTGAGGACAGACCGAAGGTTCGGAATCCACAAAACGATTTTATTGAGGCAAACTTCAGAATTATTGGGCATCGTAGATTTGTAAAATTACAAGTTCATGAAAATAAATTGAATTCTAATAAAAATTTCAACCGTTTCACCCTTTACTACGTGAAATTTTATCCGTATTGTAAATTAATCTCAACTATTTTAATATCACTAGATGTATACTCCTTTACTTGAGTTCCAGCGCCATCTTCAGACGGTATTCAAATACGGTGCCTGAAGATGGCGTAATAATGCTGAAACGGATGTAACGGAAGTTACAGATAAAAGTGATATCAACATAGTACTATTGAATTATCCCACTATGAAGAATAACATCATTTTTAAAATGAAAAAAGGTGAGCATGGACAACAAAAGAAATTTAATGTTTGTTTATAAGCACATGATAAAACCAGTTTTATATGATCATAGAAGCATGGAAATAATAACTCAGTAGCATTAAGTAACATAAATTAACAATGTATGGAAATTTTGTAATTTTTGAACAAAGTCTGAAGCTTATCGTATATTTATTTCCGGGAAATGCTCTATGAATTACTAACATGAATATGGTATTCATTCGAAACTATTTAACTTCACATTTTTATGTGAGTATGTTGCCCAATAAATTTGGAAGTAAAATCGAAATTCAATGACAAAAAGTATTTTTATTTCAAAAATTGAATAGAATCAGCCATTATGTGATGAAAATCTATTCGAAGCTTAAATAAAATAAATATTGAAACATTATAAAGTACTAACTTACTAGAAAAGAACAAACTGATATATAACTTTAATGATAACTCTAGGATAGATGGTTATTGGAATTGTACCTAATTGTTTTTAAGCCATTGAGGGATTGAATGATAAAGTGGCAAAAGAAAAATTTAATTATACAAAGCATTATTAAGTATTTGTTGATCGTTCAATGGGATATTAAACTTCTCATATTTATTAATTCCTAGGAATTCTAGGAAATTTAATTTATTACTTTCATCCTGAATGTGTAAAATCCTAAAATTATCATTAAGTTATGGTTTTCTATAATTAAATGTTCCGCAAAGATTGAATCCGATTTATTATTAAAGATGAAGAGATTAAAACAAATAAATAATAAAGTGTTACCTTTTTATTTCTAATCAACCTGGCCAAATCCGTTGCACTAATTTTAAGTAAGTCATCCGTCAGCGCAGGGACGCATCTTCTTTTTTCTGTTGATAGGAACCACGAAAATGCAGAACAGAGAGCGCCGATGATTCGGATCAGTAGTCCTAGTAGAGTCAACACGAAGTTCATTGTTTGTTGTGACGGGACTATGTGGGACTGATAGCAGTGTGGCTTCTGTTTTGATACATTCGTAAACCTGTTGTTGGAACGTTAAATATTATTTAAAAATAATGAGCATTTATGATTAACTCATCGGTATTTCAATTAAAGTAAGCACATAATGAGCTTCAAATTGTTCTAGTAATTGAGACTCTTAATTTAGGGTTATATTGGGAAAATTTCCAACTAGTTTATTTGAAAATATTTTGAGTAATTTGTTTGCAGAGAAAATTAGACGAAATCATTCACTATATGGTTCAATACACACAACGGTGTGGGTTGTGTGTACTTAATTTTGTAACTGACTATTTTTTAAATCCTCTATCGTAGGTACCTTTAAAACAAAATTGGAGGAGAATATTCATAATATAATATAATTAAATCAGAGACTGTAGATTTAGAAAAATTCGTAACTCTGAATTGTCTAAATACTCGAGACCTATGCAAATGGCGAAATAAAACGAGCTTCACATACTAAATGATTAAATTATGTGTGTAATCAAGTGAAGAAAATACAGTATAAACTAGTAAAAGATTGATTTTCACTATTTTATTTGATACCCTTATTAACCCCTTATTCATGGATAATTTGGAAACTGATATTTGTAAATATCGCTTTATTGAGAGGTTCATATTTGGGTATACGAGGGGTGGCAATTAAGTTCCGAGACTATTGCTATAACATCTTTATTTTTCAATTTTGTACACTTTTTTATTTTTCCCCTTCAATATACTCTCCTTCCGCATCCCTACACCGCTTTATGCGAATTTTCCACTGTGCCAAGCAGTGCTGCAGGTAATTTTCCGACAGATTGTTGAGTAGCTGCGCCGATTTTTTTTTACGTCTTCTAATGACTCATGGCGGGTTCCTTTCAAGCAGGATTTGATTTGTGGGAACAGGTAGAAGTCGCAGGGTGCTAAATCCGGTGAATATGGTGGGTGCTCCATGACTGTGACCTGGTTTTTGGCCAAATAATCCTTGACAGAGTACGCGTTGTGAGCCGGCGCATTGTCTTGATGGAAAATCCAGGAGTTCTCTTTCCACATTTCGGGCCTATTTTTGCGAATCTTTTCACGGAGCCTTCGCAATGGCCCTTATACTTAATCGACGGTCTTTTCGAACAATCTCCGTTACTTTTCGAACGTTCAAGTCACTTTTTGAAGTCACAGGCCGCCCGTGGCGCTCGTCATCTTCAACATTCTCCCTACCCTCCTGAAAACGTTTGTACCACTCAAAAACTCTGGCACGGGATAGGCAATGATCCCCATAAAGCGTCTGCAAATTTTCATAGGTTTCCGTCGCGGACTTTAACAAAAACTTTATATTAACTCTTTGCTCAATTTTATATTCAACATTTTTTCGGTGAGTGTAATTTTTTCACGTTTGTTATTTCACGATTACAACAAGACTGTTTACTATAGCTACTTGAAAATTTTATCCAAGGTCAAGGGATAAATACAGATTAAAACCACGCCCTTTACATTCTTCTCGCTAAGCTGGTTTTAATTTTAAAAAATCAGTCTCGGAACTTAATTGCCACACCTCGTAGGTATACGTTGACGACATCTTAGTATGTTTCATTGGAACTAATATACAACTGAATGGGGACATTCCCTGATAAGCCTCAGGAGTGTTTTTGAAATTTCCCTGATATAGAGACAATTAGTAATTAATCACTATTGTTGCTACAAAAAACTTTGTGAATTCATTCATACGGTTGAAAGAGATGTTTCCTATAATGAGATACTTTTGATTCCTACCATCAGGGGAGCTACAATCGTACAGTCGAAAAGAACCACACCACACATTCGTTTCTACGTCTATGTGGATGAACAATAGGTATATCAGCTGATATTTCTGGGATTCCTTGGAATTCGCGGGCTATTCATCATAAGAGTTTCGAACATTAATGAATATTTACGTGCGTGGTGTGTGTACGAAAAACATTTTTAGCGGTTTTTACGTCAGTAGGAAAAGATACGAGATCATGAAGAAAGTTGTACAACGACATGGATGACGAGCGGAGGACATGGATGAAAACTGCGGAAAATCTACAGAAAATTTTGAACTTCTATCTTATGAGTTACCAAGTTTTACCCGTATGAGTATTAACGTTACTACAATTGATTTCTTCGTGATTTTAAGCATCGAGAAGTTAGATTCGAGATGATAAATATAATATTTAACGTAACAGAAGTTCGTGGATAATTCTTTTGCATACCTGTTGTGCCTAATTTCGAACTTCGATCGAAGTGGGTAAAATGTTTTATATTGATACTACTTGTCCATTTTGAGAAAAATGCCATTCACTTATAAATTTTGTGATCCATTACACATTGTTCTAATTACTTAATATGACACTGACTTGTCAAGAAAAACAGGAAGCTCTTATTTTAGGAGATGTTCATAGATCTACTATAGAGTAATCACATAAGATGAAGACAATTAATATGGCAGAATGACTCTATCGGCTGAAATTCGTTCTCTATGAATCAGCTTGAAGTGTAACAACTCAGATTATCTGTAGCAGTGTTTTCCAACAATGTGTGTCGCGACCGGTGACCCCCAGGAGGATCGCAAAGTCTTGGCCGGGGGGATACCGGTCGCAAACCGTAAAACCAGATGAAAGTAAGAAGCAAGAATTGTTGTCCTAGATTAAAATAAAAATACATTAATTTCAGTGAGAAGGTTGTGTCTGTTTATTTTTTAATAATTTTTCGAATCGTGGTTCTATTTCATTTTATAATTGGAGCCTATTTCTTAGTATTTATGTTCTCCATTGAGGAGAACGTGCTTCCCTTGCCAACTCTGGATATTCTTCTTTTCTCTTCATCCAAAAGACGTCAATATTTTGCATATTAAATTACATTTTGAGCATGACGTCAGCAGCAAAATCTATAAGATTTTCTTTCATCTTCGTGGTCATATCAGCCAGTTGTACTGACATATCCAAAAAAGAATTTAGTATCCACCTATTGCCAGCTTCATAATCCAGTTCTGGAAAGTAACTTAATAGTTTCATTCCCAAATTATGCAAGAAATGTGAGGAACTTACTACCAATGATTGGTCCATTGCAATTTCTTCGACAATTCTTTGGTCAAGGGAAATAATCATACATAATTCTTTGTAAAGACGTTGACCACGAACGACATTTTGCGAGGAATCCTTCGATTTTATCCTTGGCCCTTCCATTGTTATCTTCTCTCCCTTAGAGACTCTTGTTTAAGATATTTAGGTACTTAAAAAGACATACTAATTTCAATAACAAAACAAGCCCACAAAAATAATTCCCATATTCAGATTTAGAATCTTTAAAGAACATTAACAATTCATCTTCTAGTCCAAGAACTTAGTGTGCCCATCTTCAATATTTCAAGCTTATTAACATTTAATAGAATGTTATGTTCAAGAGAAGTAGGTAAAAAGCCCGCCGCATGTGAAATGATCGATGAAGGTAACAGACAACAATAAGACAAACAACTGTTTGTTAATTCACCAAAACATGTATCACATTCTGCGATGTATTGAAGACATCTTCTGAACTGAAAAATTCTGAATTTGGAATAATATTCTAAAAGTTGTACTTACCAAGAAACTATTTAAAACGTTAGATACATCACATATATTTGTTAACTACAACAAATTACTATTGAATATTTCTTTAAATATAAAGCAACGTGAAGAGCTATACATATAAGTAAAACGTGTATAATCTCCCACTTTTAATTCCATACCAATATAGTTAAAGGAAATAAATAAACACCACTTGTTTATGTGAACTATAAAGATCAAACTTAATCATTATGACGGTAGATTGCTTCCTTCTTCCTTCATTATGTCGAATATCTAGAAATGTATTGGGCACTCAATTGTATCGTTTCGCATATTAGAGACTCGTCAACAAAATCTTCATCTTGTTTTAATGTAGTAATGATTGAAACAATATAAAACTGCAATAATGAAGCTCCATATTCTACAAGGTGTCGAGAAATTTACATGCAAAACTTCAGGAGGTGATTATGCACGAAATAATGAGAAGAAAATTTGGGGTCCGGTATCCATTAACTTCCTTTTTATGTAGGTACATTCAGCCCGGTCTGTTTTAAGGTCCCAGGTATGTACCTGGTTGTTAGGTCAGATAATTAGCATATAGTACCTACTGCCTAGGTCAACCACCGTCCTGTACGCAAGTATTTGCATAATAACTAATAATGATGGTTTATTATACCCCCTTTGTTTCTAATTTAACCTAGCCTAACTTTGTTGATATAGAATGCAAATATTGTGATCGCGCTGATCTTAACACTCATAATAACCAATAATGATTGTTCATTGTGCCCCCTTTGCTTCTAACCTAACTTAACCTTACCTACTACCCTAACCTAACCTAACCTACCAGCCTAATTTTGATGATAGAACACTGTCATAATAAGCAATAAAGATTGTTTATTGTGCCCCCTTTGTTTCTTACCTAACCTAACCTAACCTAACCTAACTTAACCTACTAACCTAATTCAGTTGATACAGAATGCAAATATTGTAATCGCGCTAATCTTAACACTCTTTTAATAACCAATAATGATTGTTTGTTGTAAACCTTTCTTTCTAACCTAACCTCCTAACCTAAGTTAACCTAACCTACATTGTTGATATGGAATGCAAATATTGTAATCGCGCAAACCTTAATACTGTCATAACAACCAATGATTGTTTATTGTACCCCCTTTGTTTCTAACCTAACCTAACCTTACCTAATGTACTATCCTAACTTTTTTGATATAGAATGCAAATATTATAATCTTGCTAATATTAACACCAATAGTAACCAATAATGATCATTTATTGTGGCCCCTTTGATTATAACCTAACCTTCTGTTGATATAGAATGCAAATATTGTAATCGCGCTAATTTTAACACTCTCATAATAACCAATGATGACTGTTTATCGAACCCCCTTTGTTTCTAACCTAACCTACAAACCTAACTTTGTTGAAATAGAATTCAAAAATTGTAATCGCACTAATCTCATATCTGACGTGTGTGTTATAACCCACTACACTTTTCCCAAATGACAGTAATAATGAGTCATTATATAAAGAAGATATTTTGAGGAGCCTCAATTTTCTTAAAATTATGTTCTCATGTAGGTATAGGATGAAATTTCTGAAATATAACTGTCTATAATAGAAAGTGATGAATTAATTAACAGAAATATATTGAAAACCATTATTGTATAAATGATGTTCCTACTGCTTTATAAGATTCAATATTTCATTGAGAACAGAAAAATGAAAATCGTTAAAAATATGTATTTATTATTTAGATCACAGTCTTCAGCTTCTTTAATATTTTATCAGTACAAACTACAGTATTATTATTTATGTATTTCACCATTGGACATAATTGATTTTTGCTCCAAAGATGGTGGTGCTCTCCATCCTCCAAACGCTTTCTCTATTTCTATTGCTATGGCAAGCGTTAAATGATCACAATTGGGTGCTGCAACAACCTGAAATATCATACAATAATGAACACTTTCATTTATTCTCAGGGAATTATTCGTTCTAACACTGTTAGAAATACTTCGGACGATGTTGGCTATGCCACGAAACATGTTAACTAAATATGTCAAAGTTTGATAAGCGTAATCTGGCTTTTAATTAGTTTAAATATCTAACTTATAATCGTCATATATTGCCAAAGATATTGAAGAAGACTCGCTCGAATTAAGGATGAATGAGATAAATGAAGCAGTTTTGCTAGTATCGTGGACTGCAAGAGCATTTTAGTTTATCTAGGTCATCCATTCCCTGAATTACAATAGTATAATTTACAGCAAAAAGAGAAATGAACTTTCCCACCTTCAAATGATAAATAATCGTATGTATACCATCTTCGGGTTACAGAATAATTAGCTTGTTTCCAGACTACGACACAAATAATCATTATTTGTAAAATTATAACTACAAAAACGATTAGCAGATTTCGGAATAAAGTTTTAATGTCGTACAATTCTTATTTATTTTTTCGTTGATGCAGCATTTCATGAAAGAAAACAATAGTGTATCATTGTAATTGTATCGAAACTAGTATAACCTCCATTTATTTTGATAGTTCAACTATTCACAGAAAATACCTATTTTCAGCATTACACCACAGAGTGAATGCAGAAAATAGATTGCCTCGTTACACTTCGATGACGTCACTTGAATTTTGAAATAAGAATTTCGGACACTTCTGCAGGTTAAATATATGTATGTGATCTATATTTATAACCAGCCGATTACATTACTTCCCTTACTCTATGTACTACATATAGTGAGGGTAGTGACAATTTGCAAATTTTTGTCACAATACTAGCGGACTAACTCAGAAGTTGTTGTAGTCATCGTTCAGCTGGAACATACCTGGAGTCCGATAGGTACACCATTTTCGCTTAAGTTGATTGGGCAGTTGGTAACAGGAAAGCCAAGTGGATTGAATATAGAACAGTATCCATGATCGAATAAATTTTTTATCACATCACCATGAGGACCTGCTTCTTTTGGAAATGTGGGTATGACATACACACTATTTCCGTCTAATATCTTCAAAAAATCTTGTCGTAATTGTTCTAACACGCTGTTGTTTGCCTTGAGACTCGTTTCCGGTATCAAATGCATCAAGCTCCTTGCCACACCATAAAAAATGGCAGTAAATGTGGATTTAGATCTGCATGTTAAAAATCGTAAAAGCTCAGCACTGGAACCTTCACCTCTGCCTTTGAATAAATTCTCAACGTTATCGATAGAGAGTAATTTTAAATACGACAATTCGGAGGCATACTTCATTATTTGAAAATCAACCTGCAATCAAGAGATGCTAGTTAAAAAGAGACTCAATATTAAAAAAGTTCAAAATAAACAAATTTTTCTTATATTATCAAATATGTCGTACTCATTTGAATCGATTTTGCCTGTCATTATGATTTTATTTGTAAAAGTATTTTATTTGGTTGAAATATGTGACAGGTTCAAGCCGTTCCGTTCACTAACTGTAATAATTAAAATCCTGCCCACACTTTTCTGATCAAGGGCCGCAAAAAAGCTGGGAAATCTCACGAGGGCCATTTTCTTACTTATTACTCAGATTTAACATTGTTATATTTAATTTTGTCTGAAGTTTTTCACCCAGTGTCACCTTCCAATGGAACATTAGAAGTTAGAAGTTACTCATTAACCAGTATGGTCTTAGCAGTTATCATTACTCTCTAGTTATTAATAAGTAGTGTTGTTGACTAATTTATAAGTGTTACGAATAAACCACTAAGTCCACAACATGGTATAATTGCACCTTTCCAAGTGACAATATTACGAAGCCCCAGAACCTGAACCTTTACATATTACCTGGCGATTTTCTGCCAGTTCTAATATTACATGGCGATCCTCTTCTCCGTACCTTTACATGGCGATCCTAGCCAGCCCTTTCTACAAGGATCCGTTGCCAGCCTACTAGAAACTGTCAACGCACGACGCGACTTGAGGTCAAAGTCCACCTATTGGGTCAGTGTCAAGTATTTTAGTCGTGCTTTTTGACTTATTATGAAAGTAACCGCTACGTGAGATGGCGGGCTCAAATTATGGCGTGAAGATCAGGATCTTTTCTGAGGGAATTAATCTTCAAGTTACTCTAAGCTAACTTTGAATACCTACTTACCTTTTGACACTTTTCATCACATATTGAATTGAAGTGGTTTATTACTCTGTCTATGGCAACCGAAACATCATCACTCATTCGTGACATCAGCATAGATTTTATTTGTCTTGTATAATAGACTTTAATTTTCTTCAGATTTACCTGCAAACAATTTCTACTGAAACAGTTTCATATAAAGTCTAAAAATCACAATGTGCACAAAGAGACTCAGCTTTGAAGTTCAATTGATTATTTGGAAGGATTTTGTGCTTGGCATCAATGAAAACTTGTATCTATTGAATCAGTTCTTCAGTCTAGATCTGTATTGTGATGTTGTCCAGTTTAACTTATCTATCGCTCGTCTGATTGAACTTTCTTATTTGCATTATAGTAATTGTATTCTCCTATTTATCTATGTACAAAATTGTACAATACAATTAAAAGGATGAATATTATCATTATTATCAGTATTATCATTATTATAAAATAGAATGTGTCGTTCAATGGAATGATTTGAAAATCAGATTCGTATTAAAGCGAAATCAAACAATCATGTTTTAATTCAAACCTTGGAAAAGCTGATTTATGGAATGTTAACATTAAACTTGTAACAAAACTGATGAATCTTCCTGTTATACTCTGGATACCCCCCAAATTAAGTACATTTCATTGTACAGACCAGTGTTTTCCAAATAGTGGTCTGCGAACCCCTGTGAAATGAATAAATTTTGAAATAAAGATTTAACTTCTCAAATTTCCAACTTTGATTCCTTGTAATTCCTATAAATAATCGCCACCGACGCATTCACACTTGCATGCACCGTCGTTTGGCTTCCACTCCGAATACCCAAGGCAAAATTGATTTTCGGGCACCTCTTAATGTGGATCCCCGTGTTTCAGATGATAATCTCAGCATATTTCGAAATGCTCACATTGAATATCAATATGGCGAATTGTTTAATGGATTATAGCGAACATGAATCAGTATCGTTGAGAATACTTACAGGTTTTTTCGCAAGACTGTTTTTCATATGGTCTTCTGATAGCACATCAAGTAGTAGAGGCAGATCGATTGCATACCGGGCCATGGGACCAAGGTGGAAAACATATGGCCATTCATCTTGATCACTAGCTGGGTAATGACCGTCAACTGAAACTAATTTTGGTGTGGGTTTGTGTCCCCATACGCCACAATAGTGGGCAGGCAGCCTTAACGAACCCGCTACGTCTGATCCAATTCCTAGAAGTGAAGCTCCAGACGACAATAAGGCTGCCTAAAATACAATGGTAATGTTGTGGAATTCAGTAATGTTAAGTATATTGAATGCTGGTATTACCTACCGAGTCTTTAGAAATAAAAACGAGTGCGGGAGCTATAATTATTATGATTGAAAATATAGGTTGCATATCTATGTCAACGATCATCTATCCGTGCAAATCCGTGCAATGTGGTATTGATTGAGAGGGCACTCTTACTAACTAAAAAGGAAGACTTTCAAACATCCACGAGACAACACTTCTTTATTTTTTCCTTCGTGGTAGTCATTACCATACAGTATTGTGCTCGCCTTCTCAACCAACGCATTCCAAAATAGACTGGACCCCTGGATGAGACAAAGATTACAATATTTTGTGGTGCGCATTGCGATGGTTCCTGGTATGATGAGAGTTTGTTTGGGACATGACGTGATTTGTTCAATTTTCTTTTTTTTATTGGGTGAATTTTGAATTTTAATTCAGAACACGAAACTTAATTTTGCCTTTACTTACATTTATTTATAATAATTGGTTTGTTAGCATTTTTAGTAATTGAAGTTAGTTAAACTAGGGAGAAACAATGTCACGTAGAAGAAATTCAAAATATTCTTTACCCATCATCATCATCATCATTTTAGGGGAGGGGTCTTAGTCCCCAAATGCACTTAGACCACTTAGTTTGGCCCATTGTGCGCCCCGTGGTCAGGAGCCTATTCTATACTAGCAGGTTTGTGGCCCGCCAAAACCTAGAATATTGCCAGTGCTGGCTTCCATAAGTTTTTCTGGGAGCAGTTTTCATTCTCCGAAGTGTCGGTGCCTGAGGGATGCTAGTGCTGGGCATTCCAACAGAATGTGAGAGGCAGTTTCCTTCGCCACTCTCTGCATTTCCTACATATTCAGTCATCTGTGATGCCCATAGTGTGTCTGATGTCCCTTCTGTTCAGAGAAAGGAGTTTCTTTGAGAGCCTAGGCACAGGCGTGGTGATTCTCGCCACAGTTCAGATCACTCTTCTTCAGTTAACCCAGAAGGGCGAGACCCTCCACGCAATTTGATAAAGCGACCATTGGTTCCGGCACGACGGGGACGCCGGACGACCCCCGCCTGGCGAGAGAGTCGGCCATTTCGTTTCCTACAACTTCACTGTGTCCAGGGACCCAGATAATCGTTACCCAAGTTGCTATGCTATAAAAAACAGATAAATCTTACAGATGTTCTGAATGAGAGCTGTTTGCTTCTGTACAAGCTTGGGAACGTTTTATGATTTATTGCCTTATACGTTGTAGCTGAAATCCTCTAGTATTGATGAGAACTCTGTAAACTTCATTTTTGATATTTCCCCTTTGAAGAAAATCTTAACGGAGTTAGATCAGGTGAATATGGCGGCCACAAACTGACCCTGCTCTTCTAATCCAACGATTACCAACTGTATCTTCTCTAGGTTAAGTGTCCGTCTTCTAATAATTTGTCTTGATGAAAATTAAAAAATATGATATTGAATTCAGGACCAGCAAAAGTGATCTCCAATGAACTCCAAAAATACGAATATTTCTCCAATGAACCCTAAGTATACGAATAACGGCTTCGATTGTTTTAGGTTTTAGTATCGGCTCCAATTAAAAATTTTTAATTGTTGCAGAAGATAAAATTATACATCCATCTAAATTTGTATAGCTTGCAGGAAATGTCAGACTATGTTCACAGTGGTCTCAATTTGCTTCTAGTATCATGTAATCAGTCATATGAATTCATTCAATTCAATTTCCTGAAGCTCATAATTACAGTATTAGACAAAATTCCAAATAATACCCTGTGACTTCAAACGTCATGCCCTAATCATTTATTAATGTTACTTTAAGTGTTATTCAAAGCCGAATTCAATTTGAATAGAACTCACTTGGAGTAGTAGAGACGGCCTGAGTTGGTGGCGTCACAAATTCTACATCATGGCCTAACTACAGATCTAGTAGTCTATGAATCGCTACTGAAATATTTAAAAACTTATTGCACGAATCTGTAACAGCTGATGGATCGTTTTTGGAACAATAACAATTGACTCCCATAGTGATATCGTCACACTATCGAAGTCAATTGCAGATAAACATTCGCAGTATGTTTTATTTATTTTGAATGATGATTACCTCCCCTCCGGAAGAACCGCCCACAGTCCTCCTCGAGTCATAGGGATTCACCGTAGTTCCCGTTAATTTATTGGTAGTTTCCCAATTAAGGCACAACTCTGGAGTATTCGAAACTAATAAGGGAATTGCACCAGCTTCTCTGGCTTTTTTCACGACAACAGCATCGGTCATTGCTATTCTATCAATCACAACACCGGCACTATTATTCAATCCCTCTACGGCAATACTACCCTTCACAGTTATCGGTACGCCCAGCAAGGGATATTTTTCTGCTAACTGAGAGTCTGGCGGAGATTCATTTATCATCTTATCTACATTTCTGGCGTCTTCTAAGGCTGCTTCAAATCTATCTTCGACAACGGCGTTGAGAACACCATTTACTTCTTTGATTCTTGCTATGTAAGCCTTTACAACTGTCTCGTTTGAGATCTGAAAAAATTGAGAAAATATATAAGACGTTAGACAAAGAGGGATGACGAAATTTTGGTGGTTATGGCAATCTCGCTTTCATTTCAATTCTTTGGAAGCTGATACCTTGACGGAATGGTCTGTGAAGTAAATGTTCCATAACAAGATACGATTTGTTTTTTTTTTCTTTAGTTCTATAGCAAATATAATATATCCTAGATATTTTCCAGAAATGTCGAGTGCCTAAAGTATTAACAAACAATACAAATATGTTAGATACTGGTACTATTCATGAAGGTAGAATACGTGGGGTTATTTAGCTATATATTATTATTAAAATTTCAGTATCTACTTTGAAAATTGAAATTAGAATTATTCATATAAAAAGTCTTAGTAAAATGTTTGCCATTACACAAATAATGCTGTAAATAATTTCTGATAAAATTAATTCAAATTAAAAGAAATTAAATAAAAATTATAAATTAAAATTCAATTATTTAAACTTCCCGAATTTAAAATGGCCAATTTTACATGTAAATTAAATAATAATATAATATAATATAAATATGGAATAAGACTTTATTTCAATTAGATAAAAAATAAACAAATTTTCATTACTAAAATTAAAATAAACTAATTAATTGAACTATTTAAATGATAATAATTAATAAATTATGTTTAGTAATAAATATGAATTTATACTATTAACACTATTAAAAACTTAAATTTGAAAAATGTTATCATCAAAATCGCAGTATCTACTTTAAAAATTGAATAAAATTAGATTTGTTCATATAAAAAGTATTAATAAAATGTGTGCCTTTACACAAATAATACTATAGATATTTTCTGATGAAATTACTTCAAATTGAGAAAATTTAATAAAAATTAAAATGAACCAATTACTTGAAATATTTAAATAATATTAATTAATAAATTATATTAAGTGAAAAACAATTTTGTCTATTAAGACTAATAAAAACTTGAATTTAAAAAAATGTAATATTAAAATCTCCAGTATCTACTTTAAAAATTGAATAACATTAGATTTATTCATATAAAAAGTTTTAAAACAATTTATGCCGTTACACAAGCAATACTGTGAATAATTTCTGATAAAATTAATTTAAATTTAAAAAAAATTGAATAAAAATTATGAATTAAAATTTAATTATTTAAGCTTCGCTAATTTGAAAAATCTAATTTTACGTGTAATTTGAATAAAAATATAATATGATATAAATATAGAATAAAACTTTATTTTAATTAAATAAAAAATGAACGTAAATTTTTATTACTGACGTTGAAATGAATTAATTGATTGAACATTAACCAAACCTAGGATTCTTTTACAAAACTGGTGGAGATTATTGTAGTCAGACCGAAAATGAATGAGGTTCAAATAATCTCAATTCCAATTTCCTCGGACCTGAGACCCCAAGACAGTGGATTAACAAATAATCTGAGGAAGAATTTATTCAGGGGTTGTGTTATAAAAATAGAAATTGTTATTTAGATTTGAAATATGACTAAGGTCAATGTTAAACGTAAATTAACTGTAAGTAATACGTAACATGTTTATGCTGGTGTTTTTATAAGTTGATATTAAGTTTATCCATTTACATACAATGATATATTACAATAACCAGATATTTCACATTATTTTGAATTATACAATGGAATCTTTATTCAGTTCCTTCGCACAGCATATTTTATTCTAACTTCCGTTCGAAATGTCTATACACTGATACATGCTCACGAAAACAAAATTAATTGATGATAAGATGTTTTGTCTGAGAATATTTTCTCATTTTTCGTGCGTATCCAAGAGTATGACATAAACATCGCTCATAGAACCAATTTGGCGAAATCCCAACAGTCAACAGCATAGTACGTCTCCTTGTTCACGTGAGTCAATTTGGAGTGAGTCACACCATTAAACAAGGCTAGATCAATGAACTCCTCTTCAGTACCCCCTCACTTCCGAATAGTACTGTCAAAAGTGTGAAAAAATAGGGGTCATTACTAAAATTTTATAGACCACACGAAAATGCAAAATACTTTTTGCATCGTGTTCAGGATGGCTTACACATCGTTAGTCAGAGAGAAAAGGGGGGCTAGTGATTATTACTATTAACAGACAATGAAAAACATTTTCAATTAACAAATGGAATATCTCGGGCTCTTTTAATCCACAATTTCTGAAATTTGGTATCAGGGAGTTTTTTCGTTCGCTAAACCTGCGTATGTTTTTTGTCGTAAATAATTTTGAAGTTTGTTTTTGACGAAAAAACATGTACATTTTTTATTAAGGCAACATGTGTGTGGGCTAATACGAAGAAAAATTAGTCGTGAAGGGATTCAACTGCAATAATACAATAATAGATAGGGTGATTATACCGTTCTTTTAGATTATATTACAGTGATTATAGACAAGACATTAGCGACAATAGAATACCCTACATTTGATGCATTATGGCGGCGAAAACCACGTGATAGTGACATCCATTCAAACAATCAAAAAGAGGACACAATGTTGCACTTTATTGTCGCCACTGTCTTGTATATAGTCACTGTAGATTATATAAAAGTTTGCCCATGAAGCACATAATATAATAATCGAAACTCGAAATATCGTAATTACAACTGCTTATTCACCAGCACCTCAAATTACTTTTTTCACATATTCGTCGTTTACAGAAAAATACGCAATTGTGTCTGACCTATGGTGCTTTTTAGAGAACAACAAAGGTGTCTAGGGGAATTTCTACTGCCAACTGTATTGAAGCGAAGGTCAACTGACGACCTGTCATCTTTTATACTATAACCACAGTCACCGGTTAACTTGTAGCGTGGGTTATGTGTTGGACAACTGGCACTTTGCTAGACAAAGACGAACAATCACTGAAATTCGTATTCTCAGCTTAATTAAACTCACCTCTTTCCGTCGTATTTTGTCTGCCAATATCACAGCTGGTATGAGAAGTGTATCATCTGTAATCGGCGGGATGTAGCGTTGTTTCTCGAATAATCTGATGACTTCAACAGGTATATATAGGAAATGGACTATCTTCATGAAAACCCATAAAACAGATCTTACGACTACAACAGCCATCATCTGAAATCGAATTAAATGGTATTAGTGTTTAACTTATCACTTATCGCTATTCAATATCTACGAAAACCGAATAACTCAATTTCACCTTTGAACTTATTACTTCCTTAAGTATACGTAGTAAACAGGAAGTATCAATGTTTATTGTAATCGGGGCAAATTTTTTAAACTGATTTTCGTGTATGTATCAGTTTTGAGGTTATTTTTGAAATGATATCTGTGTGTGCGTATGTGCGTGCGTAACACACTATGTAGACGGTTCCGCCATTCCTATTGGTTGTATGGATTTCAAATTTCGCAAATCGCTCTGAAGTGATGGAAATGGAAGCCATATTGCTTTTGGGGCGGTAGCCATTTCGAATGGTATTTTTGACATCCATCATCAGTTTTACAAATGTAATAATAGTATTGTCTTGAACGATAATGAAAACATTGTTTTTCTGGTTTGAAATATGTATCGATCTACGCCAGACTATTTTTGAGATGATGTCTGTGTGTCCGTTCGTATGTCCGTAAAACAATGTGAACAAGAATTGGAGAAACCCGAGACGAGAGTACACCAGATTTAGCGAGAACGAGTACGAGAGTTTTTATGTCGAGAGCGAGAATTTCAAGCAGAAGTCTCGATACCATTCCCGCTTTCAGCTCATAAGGTTTATAAAAAATAACATATTTTATCTCTAACTTTTTGAATTCCGTTTCTTTCTGAATTTAGGTCTGGACATTCAATTTGTAGTTTCGAGTACTAACAATGTACACGCATGTAATAAAGCAATTTATTTACATTTAACTATATACAATGAACACTCAGTATATTTATTCTGAATTGAAGGTAAGTATTACACAACAAATGACAGAAAGGAACTCAAAATATGTCTATATCTACCTATATCTTTATAATTATTTAATCTTACATATAAATTCTCGGGAAATAGGTCACTCTAACACATTTACCTATTATTTTTGTCTTTACATACGTTTCGGTCTCACGACCATCGTCAGAAGACGTACCAATGTCTAAAACGGGGTTTCCTAAAACTAATTGTATTGACCAGAAAAAATTGTAACACATTAATGTTTTGAGTATATGAATCAAGAATCCACTGCTTAGCAATTTTTTGTGATATTCGAAGTCAATTCAAAGCACCATTTGAAATACGACTGAAACCAAAAAATACAACGCTCAAGTATTCACTTTCGAACCAGATGTTGAAGATTAGATCCTTTATATTAATTGGTTTCTGTAGTTAAGTTAAGGTAGGAAATACACGATGTTAATATTCCAATTTATACATTGAGCTTTTTATTTTGAACTCTTTACAGGCTGCAACGATCATGAAAGTCACTGGAGCTTGGTGATGCTATGAATTAACCTTTTTGGATATCAGCCATGTTCAAGACAAAGAAGTACCACGATGTTGGAAGAAGCTTTTTCAATCAATGCTGTAAAAATGTGTCGGAAATACATCAATCTGCGACCTAAAACTACCAGTGGGAGATTTTTCTTGCGACATGTGGCTGGAAAATGTACTGCACAACATGTAGGCATCAACAAAATTTCGAAAACCTTTTCAAAAGTGTCTTCAGTTCTTGGGCTCCCTGATTCAGGAAGTCTTACCGGACATGGAATGAGGCGTTCTTCCCAACATTATTAGCCAATGCTGGGGCGATATTACCACTGTCAAGTGTCACGGTGGTTGGAAATCGACTACTGTAGCGGAAAGTTAAATATAAGAATCACTGTCCAGCAAGATGGAAATTGCTGAAAAATTCCAGGTCCTACCTAATGTCCGCAAAGTTGGGGGCCTATCCAGTCCTTTAGAAACTCCTTACGAGTCTCATATATATAAATATAGGAGATGAAACCTTCACCAAATAATCAAATATTCCTAATTCCAATTTATTGATAATTATTTTCAATGAGTGTTAAATTTTTGCATTTAAATCTGACGTACGAAGGCAGTTTTCCTTCGACGATATGTCTAATGGGTTCAGTGTAAGCCAGCTATGCTTTCTTTAGTTCAGGATAAATTAGGCAGTTTAGAAGAACATCGCGGAAATTCTTTCCAGCGGTCACAGATCACACACATGGGGTATATTTTCAACAGCATCACATGGAGTGACCATGCAAAATTTGGCTCCTATAGTCCCATATTGGAGATGGAAATAATCAAGGCCCAATGAATGACACGAATAGTCCAAGTAAAAGGGAACAATATTTATCATCATATAAACATATGAAAATCCAGTTTCCGTTAATTAGCAAGACAATAAACTTGTTTTAAAAATATGCCTATCCGAAGTTCATAACTATTAATCAACAAGAAACATGTTACTGATGTTGTCTCTATAAGATGTATTTCAAAGTGCAGTTATTTCGTATAAGACGCTTGATTAAGTTTCAAGGTTCACCCATAGGCGTCGCTCGGGGGCCTGTGGGGGTGCGCTGAGCCCCTCTGGTTTTAAAAATAGTCTCACCTGAGAAATTTAGCAAATCAATGAATTATGTTACCTTTTTTATTTATTTCTTGAATAAACATTATTCGACTTAAAACAGATTACTAGTTATAGTTAATTTTGTTGCGTTTTATTGCGTATACTGTAGAAAGGGATTCGAGTGACATAAGAACAATTTCGAAAAACAGTCTCTTCTAAACGTTTATGAATAATACCAATAAGTTCTGCGACATGCGAAAGATTTTATTCGACATAGCCAAGAATAAAAAACTGGTTGCGAAGTCTCAGGTTCGATTTTCAAATCTATCTTTAAATAACATAGAAAGTGAAATGATGAGCAATTTGAATTTAGAAGGCAGTTTGACAAACAGACTTTAATGTTTAGTTCTAATTTGATTCCACATTCACGAACAGGGGAAACTGGGGGAAATTCGATCACACGGGTAATACCGGTCACCAGGTTGATAATCTGAGTGGCTCCACCTATTAGCCTAGAACCTATTAGTGTATAAGTAAACTCTAAACGCATCAGTTACCTTTTGATATTTCGTAGAACAAAGTGGTGCCTGCTTTTGTATTTTCACTAAAACGTTATGAGTCGTGTGTACTGCTAAAATAATTAATTATTATTAACAGGGAATAGTGTATAATTAGGGACACGGTGTTCAGTTTTCCATTAACATGTAATCTAACCCCACTTCTAAAGAAATGGCGGGAGCTCAAACTGCTTAACATCTTTTGGGATAATTCCGACTACCTTTGTCGTCATTAACCTGAGGTGGACAACATGACTCGTTTCGGCTTTATTAACGATTTTACCACTTACTTTTTTGTTAGAGTGCCAATCTCGTGGACAAATGGCGACATTGTTCGTGCTTTGGGAGAATTTGGAAATAGGGTAGGAATTAGCCAAGGATAGATTACGAGACTAGGTGTTCGAAGGAAATTCAACCAGAGTCAAGGAAACTGCTAAAGAAAAACAAAGATGACGATAAAATCGAGACAGAATGAAAATTTTACGAGTAGAGAAAAAGAACTGGAAAAGAGCATTGAAAAAATCAAATAAAGCAAGAATATAGAAGTAAAAAAGTGTTGGTAATACAAGAGGTTGTTACAGAACCATGTATAATCTATCAGGAGAATTTGGAAACGTTGGAGAGTGGTGGGTGACATGCATTAAATGTAAAAAAAAACGTCTCATTCAGAGTTCGTGGGTTAAGAAAAACCATGTTATAACTTCGACTATTGATGATACTATTGTATCCCATGAAATATTTTTTCAAAAATGCTTTTAACACTTATTCAGGTAGAAAATTCGACTAATGACTTTTTAGGTTCTTTAATAAATTTACCTTCCTTTTTTTGTTTCTTTCGTTGCTTAATAAATAGAGGTGTCTTTCAGCTAATGATTGATAGTGAAGGACCAGCAAAAATTGCGACATTTCCGTTACTCGATCGGTATTCTCCTAGTTTCCCATAATTGTTTTTGTTAGTACTTACAGCCGACGACAGTTGTATTTTGGAGATTATTTTTAGTATAATAGAGACCTAACATTAGTTGTTTTTATGACGTTTTCTATATTTTTCTACTATAATAATTAAAATAATCATTATCTTAGATTGTAATTTTGTTTTTTCATACTGGTTTTTGGTTTTTGCAGGAAGTATAAACATATTTTTTGAAGAAAAATAAGTTCTAGCTTTGTTCACTTTTAGTAATAGGTGTATCTACTTGGGCGAGTTGCAACAACGTTACAAAGGACGTTTTTAAAAATATATTACCATCTTAAGAATACCTTTTAACGCACAATGCCTTATTATTCAACTATATCAATTTTTATTTGGATTGTATCTATCCTAAATAAGAAAATTTTCTTTAAAATTACCCCGAATTCTGGAGAAATGAATGTTTCTAAGTTTTTTTTTTGTGAGGTTGAAAATAATTAGGGTCCATTTCTATGCAAGGGCTTAAGCCCCCTCCACAAAACATAGGCTAGCTACGCCTATGGGTTGCCCTTAGCAGTAGGTACCTACAGCACTGATGACATTCACATTTATTAACGACATTCGTTGGAGAATATATAAGGTCTAAGATCGAACTTTACTGTAGTGAAAAATTTGTGAATGTCCTTGATAAACAAACAAATTATTGAAATTGATATACCTGACCGTGACGATCGAAAAACATATCATCTAGAATTTAATAAGGCAATTGCTACTAGTTCACCTAATCATAATAATTATTTACCTATTGTTTATAAATATAAAAAACTGTGACGCATAATAATCAACCAACGATAACAAACTTCGTATTCAAATATGTCAACTTAGATCTATAATATCACTAATAATTTACCGGCTATAATTTTAAACTTGAACATGATAGTTTTAACTCGTCACATTATAGAAACTGGTATTCTGCGCAATTCGAAAGATCTCACAACAAACTGTTCCAAGTGCTCATTGATTAAAGACCGATTATTATTCATAATATTTAGATCTGATATTGAGTTTGAATAATGTACGAGTTCAGATAATGATTGGGAATAAATAAATATTTTCAAATGATACGATTGAATGCAGGATCGTATTATTTTCAGGAGATTAACTAGTGTTGGTATTAACTTTCAAAATAATATAATAATTTCAGTAGGTATATTGCAATTCTAATGACATCCATGTCGGGAGGCAAAATAAATATTCACAACATGATATTTATATTCTACTTATAACAATCGAAGTATCCAAGATGGATTCCCAATCAATAGAACTGATAATAAACATTAGTAGTTAACAAATTAATCAGATGTGAACAGTATCTAACGGTAGTTAAGTGTACTCGGAAGCATTTATATCGGACATGTCAAACTCAAAAGCTGGCATGGGCGAAGTGAACAAAGTCAAGTTTATGTGGCCTGTGGGAAACTATAAGTAAAATTTCCATAGGAATGTATAGTCTAAGAGCCAACGACAAAAATGTCACACCAGTTGCATGAAGTTGTAACACAAGAAGCAATTTTTTATTAAAATAAGACTATCAGCCTGTATATCGAAAATAGAGCAGTTCAGGACAGGTTTATAAGAACATTTTCCTAGAAATTGATCTAGGAATTACCCCTTAAAATATTCGCATATCATGAAGGAACATTCTGTATACGTAATTCCTCAACGACTCGAATCTCACTTCTTCTGAGCTGACGTCCGAAGATCCAATTGGTTCTTACAAGGCAATTCTGAAGCCAATTTTGGATATCATATGGCGATCCTGCCAAAAACTCGGGGAAAATATTTTGTCAAACGATAACAATTTAATCGATGACAATCAAAATGTTAACAACCTCGAATATTCGAAAGTATCGGGAAATCACGCTACTAAAACTTTGGGAATTTTAGGGAATTCTCAACCAGATACATTGTCATACGTAATTGACTTGTCATCTGGCATTCTGACGTCATAAAAAGGCATATTCCGGGCAGGTTGTTAGGAAATGCTCCGGAGCTTCATATTCAGAAAACTGAGGCGACTGGTCATTTAAAGCAACACATCCTGTGACGAATAGCGATTGAAGCAAGATTATGCAAATGGTGTGACAAGGGACCATTTATCCGGACTTTTGACGACGTCTGCCACAGCTTTTGTAACGTTCAATTTGTCTGCCTCTATTTTTCTTTAATTGGTACATAGATTATAACATACTTTCTATTACCGGCTTGACTTGACTCCTAACCTTTATGCGTTTAAGTCATTTGAATCGATTAGTTCAGAAACCCGGCAAATGCCAATTTCCCGATTTTGATAAAACAAAAAATTTCACAGCAAGGTATTTATTCTTGGTTTAAAATATTTTTCATCAATTATAACGGATTCGGTAAAAAAATAATGAAAAGTTTTAAACCAATATATTGAAGGATTATTATCGACAGTGAAGCTGAAAATTTGATGTCTATTTATATCTAAGCCTTGTATTAGACGTGTATAATTCTCTGATCGATGATATTTTCTATTAATTATATGAATATCGACTCACCACGTGGCCAAACAAGATCACTCTTTCTTTCTCGGATCTAAATTAGATAATCATTCACTTATATTCTTTCTCTTGTCTTTAATCCGTATCTAATTTGTCAAGTTAATAGTCTCATTGGCTTATGTCGTTCTTTAAGTCTTGTTTAACCTAGCAACGATACACGTGGTTACATAGTGTTTGGTATCACCCTTTCTTGACTTTTCTCATAATAAATTTGTTATGGATAGGTCTCTTTAGGCTAGTCTTGGTGAAATAACGGATCAATTATTGATTTGGGTGAACTTAAGTAAAGCCGAAATTCTCATTTAATGCTAATGGGAGTAAATCATCTGATACTGCTTGAACAGATTTCTCATTTAGATAATACTATCAATAATTGTTCTCTTGCAAATATATAAATTAACTCACTCATTTTCTTTGAGACTACCATTTTTTTATATAATTTGCAGTATAAATTATCATAACTTCAATAAGTAAACTATTATCCAAATATCCTCCTTCAGATTTTAATATCGTATTTCACTAGTTTTCTTCAAGATTTCAATCTTTTTAATAATTTTGAATATACAATTTAGTTATTTGTCCCTCGAAATTGTGGCCAAGGTATTGCTCGTATTGTCTTTATTTCAGAGTTTGAACGATCAAGACGTTTTCATTCTTTTGCCGTGTTGTAGAGGGAAAATCCTGGCAGAGCATTTCCTCCAAGCTCATCCAAGTTTCAAGGACGGTAACATTTTTTTAGCTGGAATAATCATATTTTCATGATCAATTGCTTATGATCTCTACTCAAAATTATTTTCACATACAAATTAATTTCTTAAATTTAAATCTTTGGTTCAAAAATCATTATTTAATTAGTATTTATCTTTGCTAATTTATAAAATAAGTATGTTATTAATCTAACTAATTTTGTTTCAGTTATGATTCCCTAGAAGATTGAAATCAAATTGTTAAGTTGAAACTTGTCTTTATTTCTCTGCTATAATCATCTACATTTATTCACCTCGTGGTGCCGGAAATTCTTGATTGGGAATTCTTATTTTTTTGGCTAAAGCAGTTAGCGCTCCGGGTAATCCGATCACTACGTATCACTACGAGTCCAGAGTGTAAAATATGCTAGTGAGGTACTTGGGATCATTAGACACAAAAGGTATGTTCAAAGCCTTACAAGGTGGTTGCTCAAAAAACGTACGAAGAAAGGTTGTTCAAGATTTTGAAGGAAAAAAGAAGCGAGACGGAAAAATTGAAGAAGATACATTTTTTTCTCTCTTTACTGCCTACATTTGAAAAATTTTTACAGACCTAAAATGTGTGGCTCGAATAGAAATTATGAATCTTATGAAGCGTGTACGTTTGTCAGGATATACTCCTCGAGGTTTAAGTGAATTCTAACATGCAAATCCATGAATTGGCAACAGTTCGCATCAAAATAATACCGCCCAGTACGTCTCGAATTTTGTGCCAGGAGCACCCAGTCCTTCTCTTTCGGTTACCTCACCCACAACGAAAGATTCATGGGGAAAGAGTTCGAAAGGTTCATCTTTGTATCATTTGTAAAAGTTCTGATAAATTTAAAAGTTTTTTCCAAGAAGGTATGTGTGAATATGTGTTTATTATTTTTTAATACCTTAAAGCACAGCCAATCTTTCCTGTGGTGGTACAGCTAGACGCATATTGGCTTTTTGGTATGACGTACGACGTCCTAGTACTTTTAACAGCTTGTCAAAACTCTCATTCGGAAACATTGGCCAATGCGAGCAACAATTAAGTTTCCCGTGCGCGGGCTTAAATGTTACCGGTAACTTTTTAGTGAAATCAACATTTAATCACCAGCAACTCAAATTGCCTGTACGCGGGAACGCTAACAGTATTTTTAGTGCATAAGGGTGATTATTTCTTATTTATAATGTTATAGTGTGAACTCTTTTATAGTTTAACAATTTATTCCTTGTTTTACAAAGGTTGTTGACAACCGTTATATAAAATAATCATTAGGAAAATGTTTGAATAATCACATTATAGATAGAGATGAAATAAAGATAGCACACATACATTTATAATAATTATTGAAGAAATAAAATAGGGATGAAATGGTAAAATATTCGGGTCTAACTAGATATTCCTTTTTCACGGAACAAAACTTATTATAAAGCAACCATTTTCATTACGATTTAAGGCTTATTGAACATATTAGGACCATAGTAATTCATAGAATACCGACTAGATTAGAGTCTAAGCTAGTTTGTGCGTATATCCGCATTTAAAAGTAAATTTGCGAACGTTTACAAAGATTCAGACAAGTGTCGAGTTATTGCAATAGAGTATTATTAGACATTATGTATTTATAGACAAATAAGGCACAATGGCCTGCTATTATTTCATCATTGTTGTAACATGTCGTGACTTATTCAGCAGCTCATATGAGCGATATGAGTGTAGGAAGTAGGGTATATTCATAAAGTAAATACAAATTCATATGATAGTGAATAATCATAACGTCTTGAACATAATATGAAGATATGAGAGCATTTTTTTATACCTAACCTAAATGCTCGAAGAGCATCGTGTGAACCAGCGGTGGAATGTTGTGAGAGAAGATAGGCATTCATCTTTTCTTCAAGGTTTGAAGATTATAGGCATAGGGAAAGACCTCACTAGGTAACGAGTTCAACAACTTCGTTGTTCGATAGAAAAATAAAGTCTGGTAGGAAGAAGTTCGACAGGTCTCGAGCTTTACAATGAAGGGGTGAATAGTTTGAGCTCGTCTAGTTCGCCTATCTGGATAGAATCCAAGAGCTTTAGCGTATGTTTGGTTGCCTAACTCTAAACATGTTAACAGTACTCCAGGACAGGTCTATTCTGTGCTTTGTAGATTTTGAAGAGCTGCTGGTACGTAAAGTAGGTCTTGGCACGGAATAGAAAACCAAGATTTTGTGAAGCGGGTTTGCAATGAACCTCACATGATCATCCCATGAGAGGGTGCTATTTGTGGTGATCCCGAACATGGATTTGAAAGACTTCTTAGGAATATTTGTACATGACATCTTATTAGGGATTGTGGGGTCCGCTTTCTTGGAGAAAATGGAAGATACCATCTTCGAAGATGGTAGTGTCAGTGCCTGGCAATCCTTACAAAATGTTAGCACTAAAAACTGAGAAGACGATGAAAGCTGGTGGCATAGTGTTATATTGTAGATACTTCATGTTGGTTGTATAGCAGGTTTTATTCCTAATGCACTAATATTTTCTTCAAAAACCAAGGATGTCGATTATCATGATGTAATGTAGCAAAATTACTTCCTAAATTTGTTTGATATTCAACTGTGAATTTAGAAGAACGCGCCACCTTCTTTGTGGATAATGAATAAACTGCCAACAAGTACCCTCAAGAAATATGATATAGAAGAATGGTTAAGTAGTTGACTTGGTAAAAATGAATAAGTCGCAGCAAATATGTTAGCTGAAAAATATGGCCATCGAAGTACTTCGTCTACCACCATTAGAATTTCACTTAGCATAGATGTTAGGAAAAAACAGTGACTGTGTGTAAAGAGCTAGGAAAACCAAGACCAGAATATGGGCAAAGACTATTCGACATACTTATAAAGTGTTATCAATACATGGCGAACTACAAACACATTTCGTATTAGAAGTCAATAGACAAAGTTTTGGTTCTCCAGGTTGAATAGTGGCAACAGGCAAAATACGTGTTGTCACTGTTCAACCTGGAGAACCAAAACTTTGTTCTGTGTTATTGTTGATGTTTAAAGGAAATTATATAATTTATTATTTTGATGCGCTGGTGCTATAACCTCAAGTTATAATTTTGATACTCAGAACCACAAATTTGCTACAAATAAATTTTATCGATCTAAAGCTATCTGCTTCCTCTTCTCTCTTGAGATATGTATTTAAAACTCTTAATGATGCATACCTTGTTCGTGAATTACATTTAAAATTAAAAATTTATTGTTTGATATAATAAGTGAAGAATTCCTAAATAACATAACCTGCTAAATCTGACAACAATAACTGACTTTGATCCAGGACGTCATATCATTGATTACGTGAACAAGTTCATAAGTGTGATAATAAACTTGAAATCTTATTAGGAAATAATTTAGATACAATTCCAAACAATGAGAGATCGGTTATAGATAAGATTCAATGTCTATTTCGTGGAAAACAAAAAGAAATATTTAGATAATCGGGTATTTTGAGTGTTTGTTTCCATAAATAATAATGCATACTTCAAGATCACAATATCGATTAATAATAATGCAAGCAATGCAAGCAGAAGCAATAAGTAGGTACTTTATTTTTCTTCACTCATTCGGTAAGCACTTTCGTGGAAAACAAAATAAATATTTCCACTAGATCCAAAGAACAGTGCTAGTCATGTTTTACAGACGGGCTATAGTATTTCCGTGAATTGTTTGTCACTTCCAAAACCGAGCTGTAGTGAATTCCTGAATAATCTGGAAGCCGAAATCAATGTGCCGAAACAGAAAAAAAATGGCGAATAATAACTTCAATATAATCACAGCTGATCCTCCACTAACTTTTATCCGCTAACAGTTTTAGTTTAGTTGATTCTCTGATGATGTTAGCATAGCTTGCAAAATGCACATACGAATTTCAAAATGAATAGTGGAACAGTGTATTGGTGATTTTACTATTAGTAAAACATTCCGCATACATAAACTCAGTATGATATGAAAGTTGGAGAATAAAACTCAAATTTTACACAAGACTTTTAACATTTAATTTAAAAATGCTGACAAATTGTTTCACCACACTGTGGCATTTTCAAAGCAAGAAGTTATCAACTAAAGCTAAATCTAGAAGTATGTCCTTAAATATCAGGGATCAGAATGTGGTACAAATTGAGGGATGGGGATGGATAATGGTGGGAGTGTGTTTACAAAATTGTTAACAAGCGATGAATTATATGTATCGATTTGATCATTCAATATTACATTATTATTGTTTTTTGAGTGTTTCAATATTTCTATGGATTCTAATATATTAAGTTTATGTCCTTTTTCCTGAATATGTAGAATTTCGGGATTAAGGGTGAAATTGTGGTTATGTTCTAACAGGTGATTTGCGTAATTAGAGTCCTCTTTTTTGAGCCTATAACTTCTCAAATGTTCGTTGAACCTTACGCTGAAACTGTGTCCAGTTTGTCCTATGTACAAAGCACTACAGTCATCACATCCACAATCACACAAGCTAGCAGCATATAATTGTATGATACATAGATTAATTAATGTCTCATTAAGTAAAGATAATTTCCATTTAGAATTAAACAGAATCATAGATATTGCCAAAAATAACGGTTATAATGCCAAGCTAATTAATAATATACTCCAAAATAAACTCAATAAAAAAGCCTTAAACATAATTTATCCGCAAATTAATAATAATACAAAATCAAATTCCACATGTCTAACATATTTAGGTAAAGATTCACTAAAAATATCTCAATTCCTTAAAAAACAGAATAAAAACGTCGCCTTTAAAACATCAAATAACCTATGCTCGTATATTAATAACTCGAAATCTAAAAAAGATAAATTAAAGAAATCTGAAGTTTACAGACTGTAGAGCTTTGTACATTGGACAAACTGGACGCAGTTTCAGCGTAAGGTTCAACGAACATTTGAGAAGTTACAGCTCAAAAAAGAGGACTCTAATTACGCAAATCATCTGTTAGAACAGAACCACAATTCCACCCTTAATCCCGGTATTCTACATATTCAGGAAAAAGGACATAAACTTAATATATTAGAATCCATAGAAATATTGAAACACTCAAAAAACAATAATAATGTAATATTGAATGATCAAATCGACACATATAATTCACCGCTTGTTAACAATTTTGTAAACACACTCCCACCATTATCCACCCCCATCCCTCAATTTGTACCACATTCTGATCCCTGATATTTAAGGACATACTTTTAGATTTAGCTTTAGTTGATAACTCCTTGCTTTGAAAATGCCACAGTGTGGTGAAACAATTTGTCAGCATTTAAATTAAATGTTAAAAGTTTTGTGTAAAATTTGAGTTTTATTCTCCAACTTCCGAAGTATTATGAATGTACACTACGTAAACGCCGAAACCATAGATATATGAAAAGATTAAGTTACACCAAAAAACAAATAGTCGAAAAAGTAGCTTGAGAAGAGAGAGAAGAGAATTGATTCTGTGAAGTTGATTTTAAATATTGTTTACTTACGTCTGTGCGCACAAATGCAGGTAGTACACCCATAGTTCCGGATAAACTGGTACCACAAACACAACTGAACCGCTACGTTTGAAGTCAGAACTAGTCGGATGATATTCTCAATTATTTAAATAAATAAGTGGGCTATCAGGATGTCAATAGCTGGCACTCCGTATGCGAGGTTTTCATGATTCTTTGACGAGCTAGATAAATATTCTAGATACCTGGCATATATTTCCCCAATATTAACTGATGTAATTACACTAATTGTTGGGAATTCGGTTGATTATGAACGCTTAAATGCAGTGGCGCACCTAACTTGACAATTAATCCAATCTGAAATATGTCAATTTTTGGTGAGGGAAAGTATTCATTAGTTGCATTCCTTTAGTCACATCCAACAATTAACAGTGGAATGTTAGAATGTTTAGACTATCTAAACACAATTGCCCACAAATGAAAGCAGTATTTGCATGTAACAATATAAAGGTATAATTGGTATCAGTATATAGCATTAGAGACAGCGCCGTGCGGTGCTATGATGCAAAGAGGCGACCGCATCAGGCGCCACTTTCAGGGGGCGGCAAAAGGCAAAATCACTGGACTACATTTAACAAAAAATTGAAATGCAGGGATTTTATTCCTATGAATATTACTCATCTGCGCTTATTGTCGGTACCATTTGCAAAGGCGAGCGTTAGGCGCCGTTATATTTTTTATCTGAGGGCCCAAAGTGTTTGTGATCTACCGCACGCGACAGCTTGCCCGCTTTTAATAAGAGCTTGGCGGTAGGTGGCTTGTATCACAAAAAAAAATTGCACGTGTTACGTTTTCTACTTATTCTTTGAGATGGCGATATTTGATTTTCATGTTGGTCTCCAACAGCAGACTCTTCAACAAGTGTCAGTACGTGTTGTGGTACGTTGTTAAATACCTATGTTTTAGAAAACCTAAAAAGGTAAGAGAATTGAATACTAGCTTTTTAAGTGCGTAATCCCTATCGATTTTAACATCAAGTTTAAATTTAATTTACGATACATATTATAAGGTAATTGATACGTACGTCTTAACGTACGTATCGGTCTCACGACCATCATCAGAAAACGTATCGCGCGGTTGAATTGTCCCACTTAGAGGACTAAGGATCTAAGAAAATTATTAACGATTCGGGATAAATGAAGTTGGTTGACAGTGACTGAACATGAAACATTTGCTGCTGATGGTTTTTTGAAAAGGCTCAATATTTGAGAAGAATGTTTGCAATCTTTTCCGAGGTTTTGATTCTTTAATGTTAAGTAGTAGAATAGCTCAATGTCAGATTTACATCTCAGGTAATTTAGGAACCAATATTTTACCTATTTCATTGGGATTGAAGCGATCTCTTAGAAAATGTATTCAGTCTATAATGATAGTTTAATCTCCTCAGATCCTAAGATTCATGTACATTTTATTTATTCTCAATATGAGGAAACTCTTCGAAAACAATGATATCTATAGCATATTTCAACATTACCAAGCATTCACGTTTATATTAATGCTTTGGCATTGTCTTAGATTTCCCTCTCACACGAAGCACATCATTTTAAAAACATTGGGCCATGTGTTGTTCAAGAAGGATAATTGATACATGGTGTACGTACGACATCAGAATTTTAACTTAGATAATCCACATGTATCTATATATCCAAATAAATTTAAAGATAATCAATGAGCTTGTGGGTTTTTCTTATCTTTGCAGTTATTCATTGATATGGGCCTATATCTAATCAGTCAATACTATTTGGAATATAATATACATCATTGAGATTTTGTTAATTCAACAAATGTCTAGACTGTTTACATTTGGTCTAAGATATTAGTATAAAAATAGTACCTACTCTTAATGTGTGAACAAGATTTCGTTGGTTATTTCCTATGAGCGTAGCTAGAGCGGGGGATGAGGGTACCTTAGCTCCTTTCGTTCTAAAAATAGCCTCTCCTGAAAAATTTAGCACACCAACGAATTTTAATCATGTTACCTTCTTTTCTCATTTATTTTTTGAAAAAAACTTATTCGACTTGAAATCTGAGAGATCAAACTTTCAAGATAGAGCTGTTATTCGTAACAAGTGCCAGAAAATTCTTGAACGTTCAAATAAATCATATAGAAGTATATCCAAAATAACTTGAATAATATCTGTAAATTATTGAAAGGAATTGAATGTTATTACGTGAAGCGATAAGGAAAATTCCCTGGTGATTATGGGCAAAGAGAATTATCACAATTTGGTGAAAACTCCATGAACAGGTTACCAGGCATTCTTTGTCAAAATGCGTTAAACTAGTCAATAATTCATTAAAATCATGTACAGCTGTAATTTTCGATAATTTAAAATACAAACTTAGATTTTCGAAGACTAATTTTCCTAAACTATATTACTTAACTAAGATTCATAAACCGGGTAATTCCATGGTACCAATCATTTACAAATACCTCAATGCCTGAGTCGATAAACGTTCTGAAGAAATGGCTTTCAAATATTAATATCCCCATTATAAATTGCACAGAATACGTGATCCTTACGTTTTTATTTACAAAATTATTTCACTTTCAACTGAAACTACCGTAAACAAACAATCGGATGCAATGGGAAATTTATAAACGAAAAAGCAATTGATTGATTTCCGATTTATCTCCAGCTGAAGGTAACCCCTTGTTTATTATCCCCAAATAGTATTTGAACAGACACATCAGTACTCAACAGTATTTTTAGTGGATAAGGGTGATTATTTCTTATTTATAGTGTTATAGTGTATCCAGAGTGTGAACTTTTTATACTTTATTAAATTTATAATAGATTATCATCACGAAATAACTGAATATATTCAATTTAATTATTGTCGATTATTCCATATTTTGTTTCAACTTTCGATTATATGAATGAAATGATCATTCGAAATATCGATTGTGGGTGATGCAGGACTAGTAATGGTCTTTTATTTCGTATTTCATTTCGTTTCTTTATATTGATCACATAATTCATAACACTTATGTAGGTACCTTGTGTGTTGTGTGGCTTTTCAATGTTGGCTTTTTGAATGAAATTTAGGATAATTTATCTAGGAATAATAAACAAAATAATGTAAATTCATTGTATATCGTCATACCATACGTATATTCATGGTTGCATACGATAATGAATGACGCTATTCGGAGTAAAGTTAAACACATTCATTATTCATAATAATTGTTGCGAACCGAATGATCACTCGGTTGCAATAATCGAATGACGATTATTCAGCCATAATCGAAACATGTTGATTATATCATACATATTCACCCAACACTAATAATAATCGCCCATATTAAAATTTACGTTGATTTTCAGTTATTTATAAAATTATTTTTTAGTCATTCAAATCAGTTATAATTTTGAAGCATCTGAAATATATTTTCGAATACATATATGGGATTAGTAGCGTAATTTAGTTAATATCTTACCCTTGTGATGAAGCCAATGTATTGATGAAACAAATGTAAAAATTGAAAAATAAATTTTACACTTTAATTCCAGGCTGGGGTGAACGTATTGCTGTCACGTCGACAACATATATAGGACGGAGATAGGTGATCTTGGTGAATAAATTGAGTTGTAGATACATTCTTCTTAATTATAATAATGCACATTCCAGAGGTATACCTGAGCTATGCAACTCAACATACTCATGCTTATTACTGTAGTTGCCTACATACAAGTTTGACTTTTATATAATGAAAACAAGACGCGGAATCGATATCATAGTCCCAGTTGTATACCAGTGAGTTATCTTATACTTCCTTGATGTATTTTATAATTCTCTATAAAAATTGAATTATGATGATATTGTGAGCTGATATGAGCATCACATGCTCATAATTGCTTTAGAAGTAAGTCAGGATGGCCGAGCGGTCTAAGGCGCTGCGTTCAGGTCGCAGTCCACTCTGTGGGCGTGGGTTCGAATCCCACTTCTGACAGGCTTTTTGTCTTGTTTAATACTTTTGACACGATAATATTTTGTTATTATTTCATGTATGCGTTATTGCAAACGTTCGAAATTAGGTGAATTTCGGAAAAGAAACCAGCAAAAATTTAATAATCTAACCTGCGATAACATTGCTTTTAAAATTCGAAGGCAGTGTTATCGGAGGTGAATTAGTAAAAATTTTCGCAGGCTAGTTTTCCTACATTCACCGGAGAATAATGACTTTCACCACATTTCGAACTTTCACAGTAACATAAAAACATATCTATATTATATGGTTACGCATGAATCTTTTTAAAGATGTACCTAGTGATTTTATGTTAGGGCTAGACATATATCTAATTAGATATATGGGGCTAGACAACATTGATTACGGCTAGTGTGTCGTCAAATAATGGTCCATTTCAGTATTATTATGTTGAAATGGCACACTTTCCCTTAAAAAAAGCATTTTCGTTTCACTATTGAGCTTTATACTCTACTATTATTCAAATGGCAGAATGTTAAGGATGTGTTAGGAAATCGAGGCTGCCAAAATGTTATTTTTCAGGACAAAATAATAAATCCACATTAAAAAGGAAAAGTTTCTCTACAAAAGCAATGTTTACAAATGATTTTTCTTAGTTCATTCTATTGAATAGTAAATAATATTAAGGATCATAAATGTTAACGAAAACGAAAATGTTATTGTTTATACTAAAGTTCTACAAAAAGTTTTAAGTGCCACTAAACCTGCAACTCGACTGGTACTTAAAAATGTTTTATTGCCAAAATGGGTTCCTTTGTTCTCTGCAGATGAAGGGTGTGTTGTTTCCTTCATTTGAATTTGAAGATTACGAATTGGGTCCACGGCAATTGTCGCAGTTCCACATAACCATAGTTAGATTTCGAAATTGGAATTTGTGCCAGCTGAGAAGTTTCTTCGTATTTAGATAATCTTTGGAAATTGCCTTCCAGTCAAAAAATGTTGTGACACACATTATGATAATTGGGTTTTTCAGGCATGCTGAAGAAATTATTTTTATACGATCTTTTGGTATTCGTGCATTGCAACTTCTGAGTAACCTGGTTAAATTTTCTTCTAGCAACTAAAGTCAACAGCATTCACAAAATTATACTAATTGAGTTAATTAAAACCCTTACAAATTCCTACATTGGTCTTTATAATGTTAAAAGTAAATTAAAGGTAGAATGCTGAAATTGCAATATTTCTAAGTTAGTACTGACGTTTTCCTATTACCTCATATATCTTTAACATCTGGTTACTTGAGCGTATTATATTTTGGTTTCAGTATTATTCAAACATTACATGAGATCACTTCGAATATCAGAAGTAGATTGCTATGCAGTGGCTTCTTGATACAATTAGTTTTAAAATCCCGTTTTAGACATTGATACGTTTTCTGATGATGGCCGTGAAATCGAAACGTAAGTAGAGACGAAAATAATGAGCATGTGTGTTAGTGTGAGCTATTACCCCAAAATTTATATATAATTCATACCTGAGTCAAGAATCATTATCAATAATTATTATTATTTGATGAAATAAGTATGTATGAATGAAAATTATGGTATAATTCTTCAATGAAAACATACCATCCGAAAAGCTGAAAGATTTTCTCATAAAATCGTAAATTTGTGGCCTTTGTGACTTGAAAAACAGTATACCGAATATGGCTGTACATCTTAAGCTGAACCATTTCTAAAAACGGCAGTCTTTTACATATATTTTCATGGTTGATGGCACTCCCTCATTGTATTGTAAGCAGTTTAAGCCATAGAAACCATAATGAGTGCAACACCCAGGTAACAATTGAAGGCAAAGCCATAACTTGACTTGCACATGCAACGTTTTGGCTGGTAGCCCCATTAAAATCACATTAGTGGCACATACGAGGGCAAAGTGAAAAATCTCTAAAAAATAAAACAGATGGCGCCACAATCAAAAATCCCATGTGACATTCGTGATATACCATCTTTAACTAGAACGCATAAAATTTTTCAGACTAATATGTTATTCAGTTCTGTTTTGACATTCATTGAAAGCAAGTGACTTCGAAGATTTTTCTAAACATGGATAAAAGTCAATTTCGCAATTTTGATTAAACATTATTTCTTGCGTGGAAAAAATATTACGCAAATCAAAGCATCGCTTGTTAAACATTCTGGGGACTCTTCACCATCAATATTCAATTGGAGCGATTCGCAAGTGGCTTACTGATTTTCTTTGAGGTAGTATGACCGCAAAGAACCTCGACCGTCCAATTGAAGTTACAACACCAGAAATGGTCGATAAAATCCATGGTACGATATTGGACGATCGGCGAGTTAAAGTCCACGAGATTGCTGAGGCTATGGGCATCTCAACCGAACGGGTACATGCCATTTTCCATGAATTTTTGAATATGAGAAAGCTATCTGTCAGATGGGTGCCGCATTTGCTCTCTGTTGTCATGAAGCGCGACCGTGTGACAACTTGAAAGCAGTGTTTGGCGATGTTCAAACGCGATTTAAAGAACTTTTTGCTCCGTTTCGTAACCGTGGACGAAACATGGATCAATCACAACACACCAAAGACCAAAGAACTGCGAATCGAAGCCGAGAAAGTCAAACTGGATTTATCGGCCAACAAAGTCATGGCCACAGTTTTTTTGGATGCACACGGTATCGTCCATATCGATCATCTTGAAAAAGGCGAAACGATCACCGGCGTATATTATGCAGAGCTATTCGATCGATTTGACGCGGATTTGAAGCGAAAGCGGCCGCAATTGGCATAGAAAAAAGTGCTCTTCCACCAGGACAGCGCATCGCCGCGTTTCCGTACGGAAACAAAAATACTGGGTTTTTTCACTTAAAACTTTTGTTTGGCACTCTTCAAATTGTAAGGGTACAAATTACTCTTACTTAAGGATAAGCTAAACGCTCTATTTCATCACTTGGTTGCCGACAGCTACAGTGAAGACGGTCGTGAGTTATAATTTTAGATGTTAAGAATTCGGGCGCCAGAGTATTTTAACCAACCAATGAATTATGTATATAACTAGGGGATACAAATACTCACGTCCCCAGGTTAAATTACCCTGAAAGAAAATAATAAAAGACATGTACCCAGAATGATTGAAATTTACTAGTGATTGAAATACTAATATTGATAAAGTTATGACATAACTTATATAAATGAGATATGAAGCGAATGAATTGAAAATATGAATGAAGGTAATTGCTTAAATCATTAAAACAAGTGAATAGTTGAATTTACACAATATACAAATATATTTGATGATTATTTCAATTGTTACATAAAACCAAAATCGGTAGCCTGACCTGGTGAGAGCTGGATGTTGTACTTGCTTGGTTATGGATTAATACTTCTACTTGACGTAGGGGCTCCTGCCACAGTAATACCGTTTCCACGATTGTGCGTCACAAGTAAATCAGCGACTCCTAAGTAATCTTTTCCACAGCAGATTCAAGCCGACCTCAATACACTTGTTGAATTTTCCACAACATAAACAAAAAAAAGGAACCCTGAAATCACGAAATGTTCAAACCTCTATTGTTTTATTGTCCTCAGAAGACAGACATGAACAAAATACATAACAATTTTTGAACAAATTAGGACTAGTCTATGTTCTGTCAGAAAGCACCTGTGAAGGCAAATTAATTCCTGAAGTCAGTGAATAAATCAAATGGAATTACAAAGATATTTACCTCTAGCACGATAGGGTTTTCCTTCCAATAAGACAAACTTTACTTCCGTCCACAACCAGTCACATTGGAACTAAGTTTTAATCCCCTAAGGTGCATTAATTACTCAAATAATTCCAATCATTCCAATCCAAATTGGTAATTGATGCCTTTACTTTCAACGGAAGAATATTCCCAGAATTTGGTTCCAAACACAAGCTTGGTATCACCTCCCTGTTGAAATAACCTAGCAACGCACTTCCCGCTTGAACGATTGACTAGAAGTAACGCCATTTTCTCTTCCTTTCCGGCGTCTCGTTGTCTCACAGAACAACCTCGAAATAGAAGCGGTAACTACAGATCTGACACCGAACAACCATGACCTTTAGAATATACGGTCTAGCATAGCTGATGTCACAGGAGTTAACCGATTGTACTACAGCGGCCATTTCTAAGCCGTTAAGTGGAATTTACACGTTACAAATTGTAGTGCAAACTGTAAGGCAGGGAATATATTGAGAACTGTTGATCGATGCGGCCGGTAGTAAGTTTATTACGAATGGATGTCCGAAAATTCCAAATATAACCTCGAAAACTAGAATGTTTCTTCTTAACATCGGTGTTACACTTAAAGATATAATTATATGTATCTAGACAGTATTTCGTAGAAGTTTCCTGGCTATATAAAGAAATTACTTGGGTGTGATTCACGGATGAGGAATGTTTGATTTAAGTGAATCAAAAGATACAACAATCACATAACATGGGTTGGAGTGAGATCATCAAGCCGAGCAACTTATTATTTGAAATATAAAATCTGAACTATGAACCTTCCGTTAACTTTAAATGCTTAGGATGCTAATGACTCAACGCAATACTTGTAGAATTGTACTGCAAAGAACTTGTTTTCACTAAATGTATCAAGCTGCTACGCAAGCTCGTTTGTTCCGTCTCTCGCTTTGGGGTTAACCTCCAGTGATCCCTCGGGATAACAGCAAGGCTGCGCCAACGGTAACAGGCTTCCAGAAGTAGAGGGTATGTAGCGGGAAGATATGTAGTGTTTATGCACCAACGCCATCGATAAAAAGTTTATGAACTGGAAAGACACTGAATGTTATTGTTATAATATATCGTAACTGAATGCCACATATACTTAACTGTTATTCACAGATGAGGTGTTTTTCTAAGTGATACGAGCTCAAAATTACTCTATGTGCAGTGCTTTGCGATAAATACAAATTCTAACAGAAAGTAGATGCAAGTAATCTTCCCTCACAAGATTTTTTGTTGGAGTGTATAGTTGTAGAATTCACAGGACTGAACGAGGATAAAGCAACTTGTACCTGTTGCTTCATAGATATTGTTTGTTTATACCGAGATATCAAAAATTATCTTGGTCAAGGGTGATTGTGGAATCTCAAACGTGTGTCTTACTTTACTTTTGAAATAATTAGGTCATAATTAATTTGAAGTTTCTAAAAGTGCAAAATTTCGCAATTTTATACGAATATTGTAACACTCAGAAGTGTTTGGCGCTTTGGACTCCGGAATTTTCACGTGGCCTATCGAAATTAGAACGTTCGAGTTATCTAAAAATATGATTGCATGAACGCCAGACGTCCTATGTAATTAGCTACGAACGAAATCATTTTGACATATAACTCGAGGAGCTCGCTGCGCGTATGTTAGGGTTTATACATTTTACCTCGGTCTTGTTAATTTGGGGCCGTTTCTTGCCCCGTGCGACCGGCGCCAGTTGTAATAGAGTGTTTTTGGCTATGTGCGGCTAGCTTTTACCCGCTTCGTGTATATTTTAGTCGCGAGAAAATTCTTTTTGGTACGTCGCACGTTAGACGTGCGTAGCTGAGATCTGAGAATAGCTCAAACTTTTTTAATTAAATTTTCCCATTTAATGGACATTTATCGAAAAAAGAAGGGCCATCGGGCACGGTCCGATACTAAATCTAATTACATGGAGCATGGAGCAAAAACGGCACGCGAAAAGTCGTCGTAAAGCCGTATTAGGTACAACCAGTTTGCACTTTTCTGACTCGCGTGCTACGGGCTTCTCACGTGAACGTCATTCAATTTACTGAAAATTAACTACCGAAAAGGTTCAAAGTTCACATAATTATTTCATAATTTGTAGTTCATTATTGTTTTACAACTGAAATAAATAGGTATGAAATTTGTAGGTTATTGATGATGTCAGTGTCACAGTGACATAATTATTTCGAACGTAAAGTTAAGACACACGTTTTAGATTCCACAACCACCCTTGACCAACATAATTTTTGATATCCCGGTAAAATCTCTAAGCTGAAAGTAGTTGATTTCTCATTTTGATGTCAAATGTATTTCCGAATACTCCATCTTGAAAATAATCCATTGTTATTTATTTCATAGTAGCTATTTTGTTGATGTGAATAGACCATGAGTTGTGTTCTAACTATACGTAGTATACAGGGTGTCTCACCACGAACTGCATCAAGATATGTCCGACAACCAACCGCGTATGCCGTGCACTGACACAGTACATGCATGGGTGATGGGTGTCTCTTCTTTCACGCCGCAACCACTGCATGTGGTCTAGGGATGGGACATCGATACAGAAATATCGATATATCGATGTTCGATGCTATGGAACTTCAATATCGATAGTCGATAAATATCGATGATTCCAATTATCGATGGTTTATTGATATTTGCAACATTTTTTATTTTTGGGCTTACACATTTATTCCTTGGCAGAGAAACAACAACATAGAAGAGGGGTAGCTTATAGGAGTATATACATTGGTTTAAAATAAAGTCAAATGAAATAATTTAGGAATATAGAAAATTTCTGTATTCTGTATTTCTGACAGAAATGAAATGCTATACATTACGTTAATTACAAAAGTTCAAAAAAGGTTTCTTCAGACACAGTTTGTAAAAATAATAGTTTTGATATCATTTTTCCTTTCAGACGATTTCTGTCTTTAGTTAAAAAGGGAAAACACTCGCTTTGCAAGCACCGCTGTTGCCACAGAACTCAAATACTGGATGGCAATTTGACTCAATTCGGGTGCGGCAGGGCTCATGTCTGTCCGGTATTTTAATGGATTTTTTTTAACATCAGCTTCCGCTGGAGCTCGTGAATATAAGGCCAGTTGGTCTGGCATGTCCGTTTCAAAATGGGGAACTGATTTTTTCCATGTTGTTTGCACTAACTTGCTATGGCGTGAGAAAATACTTTGGTTTTGAGGCTCAGGCGAAGAACTGTGATCGCTATTCTCTGAATCAGACGTGTTGACTGACGATGAAATGGTTTTCATTAATTTCTTTATTTCCTTAATGGTTTTACCTACTACTTCTGGTGATTTAAAGTATATGCTTTTGGAACGGGGGTCTAGGATGGTTGCTATCGAAAGGTTCATAACTTGTTCACAGGAAGAAAACCTTTTTTCGATCTGTGTAATAAGTGCTGTTTTCAGTGCCACTCCTGTAGTTGTTTGGGGGGCTATAGAATTAACAGCATCGCGAATTACTTTTGAAATCGGAATTGCAACACTACTGGTCAAATAATGGTCGCCAGACATGTCTATGGTTGCTGTTTGGAGTGGTCAACAATTTTTTCATTCCATTCAGTTGGTCGTTTTCCAGAGCAGTCACCATCGGAGGAGCAGTGGTGTTTTACTTTGTACTTAAGATGAGAAATCTCTCAATCATATAAAATGTTGAGTTCCATCGCGTTTCTACGTCTTGGATTAATTTAATTAATTCGAATAATCGAAATTGTACCGGTACAATTTCGATTATTCTAGGTTCTGTTCGTTTCGCCGACGTGGGCATTTTTGAATAAAATTGGTGCGATATAGACGCTTTGTGCTACAATTAGTTAAAAAAAAACCTTTCTGACATAATAAGTTTTCTGATGATGGTCGTGAGCCCGAAACGTACGTTAAGACGAAAATATAAAACAAAGTGTTAATGTGACCTATTTCCCGAGAATTTTTATATATAAACTACTATAACGATATGCTGAAGTGATCTTTTCTTTTGTCTTTCGAAGCACTCTTAAAATAATTCTTAGAACGTTAAATAATAATTATGCTATAATAAATCGTTTCTTACTTCACACTATTTTCTGGATATCTACCTGTTTCGGAATTTCCGATGATTCCTAATAATCTCATTAACCCTATTGTACTTTAAGTCCTATTTATACTTGGAATATTTATTGTTTACATCATAATCTTATATCTATTTGATAATGACACTTTGCTGTTCAAACTATAGTAACGTTTCTCTTTCATTTAATCACAATAATAAATTACCACAGTCTAAGAGCTTCAACCATAGATTTTTTCCAATGTAGAATTTTCACATGTTTTTGGAGAAGCAAATAAATAGCAGGAGCTTCCACTTCCCAAAAATCTACCTCGATCTCAAATGAACCCACTCCACAAATATGCATCAAAATTCACCTCATTAACGGGTATTGATACTTTCTAGACGTTGTCCGGCTTCCCTGTCTGGACCAATGATTAAAATCAATGACTGGACTAATATAACGTGAAGAAAAAGAGTGAAAATCGAGTCTTCGGTTACGTGTTTATTTTTATGAGATAATTGAGATTGTTAAATGCCAGTTTCAATATAACAAGATGAATTGAATAATTACCAACTAGTTAACAGAGTAATTCAAGGTCTCATTTACCTACTCCTAGTATCTAACGAATATTGAAAACAGATTAACATAAGATTGAATAATTAACACCCTATATTGTATACTTAATACTTAATGCGCGTTTAAGCTCATTAGCCAATAAGCTAAAACATTAAGTCGTATTTACTTTATCATCCTGTCCGTCTGTTTGTCTGGCTGACCAACTTTACGCTGTAGGCCAGAATATATTTTAGAGATTGCGTTGCTACATTCAGTTTCATATTCAAGGCAAAAAAAGTCGTATGGTGCGTCCAGACTTGTACATTTTACCCGGAACGAACCGAATTCGCGTAGTGTGAACGTTTCTTCGAGCCGAATAGAACGCGCTGAATGTTTTACGACACCTGTCGATCAAATTATCATACAAGTTCGGACTGTTCGCTCTGTTCGCAGTGTTCGCCACATTCGTCACGATTTGTGATGCTTCCAAACTCGAAATTTATTATTCAAATATCTACATAAATAATTTACTATATTGAAATGGAGTGGGATAGGGAAAATTGTCTAAAATTAATAGATATCTATGCTTTCGTTGCTTTTCCTCATTTATAATCATTTTAGTAACAATAAAATACATATCATAATAAGATGACCATGCCAAAGAAGCATAAGTTAACTTTGATCGAACAAGAGCATCATAGATATTTGGGCTTGTAGAAGGATTTCTACATATATATCATATCAGAGCTTCATTTGTGATATATTCAATATGATTTTTGATCGTCAGTTGAGTAGGCATCAAAATATACCTCTTCTTCCATCAAATCTTTCAAATACTACCATTTACAAAATAGATTCAAATAAAAAATAAAATCAAATACATTCATTTTTGTAGGATATTATACAGTAGCACTTTGTAATACTTGGATTTATTCCATATTTATAACACCATTAAAACAGTCTACTAAGATCTGCTTGCAGTATCATCACATCTTCCTTTAAGTTGTTCTTTAAATCATGGGAAATTATCAGAATTCTAACACTTTTTTAACAATAACATTAAAATGAATTAGAGAAAACAGAGTTACACAATGAGAACCCTATGGAACACCAGTATCTGCTATAAGCTCATCGGAGATAGGAGATATAATTAGATATTTTGGTAGTCCCAACTATTCAATCTGTAGTAGGGGTGTCAAATCCCAGGATTCTGGAAACTCAGTAAAAAAGATTTAACGAAAATACCAGGATTCTGGGAATACCGTAGTTTTAGGGATTTTATATAAAATACATACTATTTCTTTGACATGTCGCTCTGATTCCAACAGTTCCTAACCTTACCCCATTGCTAAATTTAACTGAACCGTTCAGTAGGTAATCAATCACACAATGTTCTTCGACTATGATCGGGTTTCCTGTCGTGTACTCAAAGAATAGAAAAGAAATTACATTAGTTTCATACATATATCCAAAATTATTTAACGAAATGTAATTACGAGACGTACTATCCTATCAAATACATTGCAAAACGAAAACATTTCAATCTCTTATGTTGCTTATCTTATCGCTGATAGTAAAATCAACTTTACGTTTCGTATATGTTATATTAACCAGTGGCGGCTCCTCGAAGGAGGCTAAGGAGGCCCAGCCTCCTCACCAATTTATCTTGTTGATCATTCTTCCTTTTATTTTCTGTTTCTCTAACAATTTTTTCAATTTTACAATTAATTCCCCGTTCTCAGTAGTTATTTTTAATCTGGCAATAGTGCCCTGAGGCTAGACTCTGTATATATCCCAAACCCTAAACTGTAAACACGTGTTCCTCAACACAGTTGCCGTTTTTCCGACCAGTCCAATTGCTAAATACCGTAAAACATAGCTGAAATGGCAACACTCTCAGTAGGCTAGCCTGCCGCCCGCCTCTAAGTTCAGTACGGTCGGTGCTTGTTTTGTTTTATGCGGGTATAATTGTTGAGTGACGCCACGCGAAGTAAGAAGTGAGGTTTGATTAGAATTTGTCTGTTCGGTAAATTATTAATTGTAAAAAATGGACAACTAGTGGAAATATTTTTAGGGTTTTACGATGTTAGTTCGGGAAGAACAGCGTTCAATTCATTTAATTTTTTAATGGAAATATTTCAACGATTTGACTTTGCGAATAAATCAATTGCTCAGATTTACGACGGCGCATCTGTAATGGCGGGACATTTGAACGGTCTTCAAACAAAAATAAAATCACTTTCGTCTCAGGCTATTTTCACCCTTTGTTACGCTCACAACATGAATTTGGTTTTAAGTAATGCATATAGTTCCATTAAGGAAGTTAGAATTTTTTTCCAACGTATCGTCATTTTTAAATTTTTTAGCAAATCCACCAAACGAACTGAAGTTTTAAATAACTTAATAAGAAACAGAATTCCCTGTAATGCTCCAACTCGATGGAATTTTACATCACGTGCAGTGTTTACCATTCACAAATTTAAAGACAAATTAATTGAAACATTTGATTTTATATTAAGCAGTGATGACTTTTCAACAGATCAAGTTTCATTAAATACAGCTGTTGGTTTAAAATCTTATTTAGAAAACGAAGAATTTTTGTTTTTTCTTGATATTTTTAAATTAATATTTGAACAAACTGATCTTCTTCAAATTTTACAACATAGATTCACTGATATAATTTATTCAAGAGATCGTTTGAAACATCTCGTTGATAAAATTTCAAGTTTCCGTAATACAGAATTTCATTTTAATATTTTATTTGAAAATTTTTCAACTTATGAGGCTCCTCCCGCGAAAAGGAGGGAAACATATAATTTGGTAGACAAGAAACTACATTATAAACAACTTTTTTATGAAATTTTAGATACTATTAAAGGTCAAATTGAGATTCGATTTTTCGATTTACATGAATTGAAGTTTTTCGACTTGACGAATAGAAGATTTTTGGAATCTTTCTCAAAAGAGTTTCACAATACACTTTTAGATAACTTAGTTCTAAAATATATCTATTTTGATAAAATAGCACTGCACAATGAATTATGCGTTGTATACTCGGATAAAGATATTTTAGGCCAGTACGACGCCGATATGATAAAATATATGATAGACAATGATTTTCAACAAGTTTTATGAACTACTTTATTTGACAGTCACCATTCCTGTCCCGTCAGCATCGGTGGAGAGATCATTTTCTATTCTCAAACGAATTACAACTTACATGCGAAATCGTTTATACAATGTTAGTTCAATATCTATTGAAAAAGATTTAGTAAAACAAAATGATACATTTTATGATAGTATTATTGATCATTTTTCGCAAACTAAAGACCGTAGAATTCCGTTAATATATTTAAAAAGTTGATAAAATTAATAAAAAAAACAAAATACGAAAAATACCGAAAAAAAGAAAAAATATTAAAAATCCAAAAAAATTAAAAACAAAAAACGAACAAAAAAAATGTTTTGTCAAGAGAAACTCTATACCTCCACGTTGGTTCATGCTGGGTAATAATTGATTTTGTCACTGAAGTAGCTGGTACGGTCGCTGCGCAAAGGTTAAATTAATTGGCTGAATAGAGTACATTTTTACAAAAACGTTTTATGTCCAGCCTCCTCTCTTAAATAGTTCACGACCGGCCACTGATTATTAACCTCAAAATAGGTATAATAATGGAAGATTTTATATACACTGAGGCTGCATTAACTGCCTGAGAAGTAGAACTTACAATTTTGAGGTATTTTTACTAGGGTAATTATGAATAAATTTGAACTCAAAAGAGACATAAAGGAGGAGAACGTATGGTATATTAGATACTATTATCAATAACGATATAGTCATTTTTGTTTGTAGTTCGAAACTGTAATGTAAGTAATGTAAATAATTGAAATCAGTTCAAGGAATAATTATTAGCAAGGAGTATAGTTCTTGATTATTATAATAAAACGTATCATGCCATAGGTACCAACCTACCAACCTTGTAAAACATAAAAAGATATCGTGATTTAGCGATTTCGATGGCACGCAAGGGAAACCGAAATGTCAGTTATTCTGGTTGAAGTGAATGGCAAAAGTAAATAAATTGAGTTTCAATAGTTGTTTAGCCGTACGGCTAGGACAATTCAGTTTGAAACAAGGCATTATATCAGGTTGAACAACAACAAAGGCGTGGAAAGTGGCAGGTTTGGCAGTTTGGCAGTAGTGGCAGTGATATCGACCGGGAGTGGTGGGGGTTGCGTGAAGGAGACGCAGGAGAGGCGCCTTAAAATTGACCGCCCACAGAGTCACGGCGTCGCGACTTGTTGGATTCCGACACACTTCTCATGTCGCACCGGATTATTACTGTTTGTCAAAGCTGCACTTATTGGCGCTCTCCTGACTTGCTCTTTTCGCTTTGTCCGTCCATAGTGCAGTGGCGGATTTAGAAGGCCAAAAGCCCTAAGTTGAACTTAGACTGTTAATTACTTTGGAGAAATCATTTTTAATTTATTAACGTCCCGTCACTTATTTTCCAAAGGAAATACTAAAATATTGACAAATGATACAAATATAGATGTAATTTAATTTGTCAAACAAAGAATTCAAAATATATAACATTCTACAAAGGATACCGCACACTTTAGTAGGGAAAGTGGCCCCCTGTCGAATTGGCTGAATTTCTGATATGTTATAGTCCAAGTCATTCCGAACAAAAAGTTCAATGGGCACAACTTTTTCTATAGGCTGGTTATGGCGCTAGAGGCCAATGAAAACTTTCATTTGTTCTTCATTGTTAAACAACACGAAACGTTATCCTGGATAATAATCACTTTTCTGAATAATCAAGATCTAAACAGTCATTAATATGAGATACTATTATATTGACATGAAGTAACAAACAAACAAAACCTTGCTAGAAACTTTGATTTGACATCATTTCCAAAGACATCCACAGAAAAATGTGTTTTTCTGCAGTAAAGGGATGCAATGTTTTCATATTATCCAGTAGGTACCCTTCAAGTTCGAGAATGAAACAATTTTTAAAAGAAATCTGGACTATATTTTTATACAGCGTGGGGCAATAGTGTGTCTTTCGATTTCTAGAGTTGTTCTATTGTGATATCGATTTGAAAACGAAAGTTAACTAGACAACAGAATCTAGCACAAGAATGTTTTGCATTTACAGGGCGATACGACGTTACGACTTTTTGGTCGAAACTAGGTAGTCCATTTGCAGATGCATACCTAGAAAATCCCTGACGTTGAGATGATAGATTTAGAAAGAAAATCTTTTTAAGGCCATTTTATAGACAGACTTGTAATATTTCTCATTCTTTTTCATGGCCTAAAATTATTCAGGATGGTCGAACAATATTTTTCAGTAGGTACGGAACTTTTCGAATATAACTTTCGATTTCTTTTAAAAGGAACACTCCTTATATTTTCCGACTATGTGATGTAGAATACGGTGTAGAATAGGATTTATAAACATTTTTTCATTGTAGATCCCTAAGACGATTTGTAACCATTTTCGAATTTTAACTTTAAAAATTGTAAGTAGCTGGAACACACTGTATAATTGACCACCTATAGTGACATCAATGAACAATACTTCTAATATTATCTCATATTAATGACTGTTTAGATCTTGATTATTCAGAAAAGTGATTATTATCCAGGATAACGTTTCGTGTTGTTTAACAATGAAGAACAAATGAAAGCTTTCATTGGCCTCTAGCGCCAAAACCAGCCTATAGAAAAAGTTCTGCTCATTGAACTTTTTGTTCGGAATGACTTGGACTATAACATATCAAAAATTCAGCCAATTCGACAGGGGGCCACTTTCCCTACTAAAGTGTGCGGTATCCTTTGTCCTAATAGTTCAGTGAACGAAACTCTGACATGACCAAAATCTGTTATTTGAGGTCTACAAAATTGAATTTCGATCAAATGTTGTGCACTGGGTTAATAGTAATGACTTAAATAGAAATTAATTATGGTAATGATTGGAATGGGTAGAAAAAAAAACTTTTTCCAAGGGTTCCAAATTTTGGTAAAAATTAAAAAAAAATAAAATTCTTACCTTTTTCGGCCCAAAATAAGATGTTATACTATCGAGTATTGCTCAAATATGAATATTCTCCGCGATATCTCTAAAAGTGAGGGAATGGAAATGTATGAGGTAGAGGAAATTCAAATAGTAGAAAATTATTCCGGAAAACATTTAAAAAAAATGTTTCTAATGATAAAAGTTTGAGAAGTGATACAGTATGCCCGATAGGCCCGTGCCTAGGGCCCCTGAGTCAGGGGGGCATGCTCGACTATTTGTGAACAACAGTTTATTTTTTTATATATATAAATTCTCGGGAAATAGGTCACATTAACACTCTGTTTTAAAATTTTTTGTCTTTACGTACGTTTCGGTCTCACGATCATCATCAGAAGACTTATTATGTCTACAAATTTTTGATTACTTAAAACTAATTGTATTACACAAAGCGTCCAAATCGCACCAATTTCAATTAAAATGCCCACGTCGCCGAAACGAAAGGAACACGATTAAACGAAATTGTAATCCTCAATGCTGTAGTAAAATTATCAAGAATCCACTGCAGAGAAGAATTCTTAACAGAAGCGTACACATGTCAACACAGTAAGTGATCGACTGAGACGAGGCAAATATAATTTAAGTTTTAGTATACAACTTTCAAACCAGATGTTCAAATTTATGAGCTAAACAAAAAGGTTCTTTCGTGACAGGAGGTATACTAGACATTTTACCTAATATGTACTATTACATTATAACGAGGCATGTAGGAATTTGCAAGAGAAATTGTAATTATTTGATCAAATTTGTATAGATATGACTTAGATTTTGAGTGTCAGTCCTATGATTTACAGACTTAGAGTCACGTCTAAGTCATATCTATACAAATTTGATCAAATAATTTCAATTTCTCTTGCAAATTCCTACATGCCTCGTTATAATGTAATAGTACATATTAGGTAAAATGTCTAGTATACCTCCTGTCACGAAAGAACCTTTTTGTTTAGCTCATAAATTTGAACATCTGGTTTGAAAGTTGTATACTAAAACTTAAATTATATTTGCCTCGTCTCAGTCGATCACTTACTGTGTTGACATGTGTACGCTTTTGTTAAGAATTCTTCTCTGCAGTGGATTCTAGATAATTTTACTATAGCATTGAGGATTACAATTTCTTTTAATCGTGTTCCTTTCGTTTCGGCGACGTGGGCATTTTGATTGAAATTGGTGCGATTTGGACGCTTTGTGTAATACAATTAGTTTTAAGTAATCAAAAATTTGTAGACATAATAAGTCTTCTGATGATGGTCGTGAGACCGAAACGTACGTAAAGACAAAAAATTTTAAAACAGAGTGTTAATGTGACCTATTTGCCGAGAATTTTTATATATAATTCATACTGGGTCAAGAATCTTTATACTATGGTTAATTTTTTTATAAGTATAACAATGAAAAATTATATTAGAAAAATATTTGACATAGCTACCATTCTTAATTTATTATTATTACGATCCGAAATCCAAATTCAACGCGATAACTAACCAATAGACGGTATTTCGGAGTCACAAAAGGATCCGTTGATGTTCGGGGCATCAAAGGTTTGAAAGGTGCGGACGACACGCTTCGCCCCCGAAACACGTGGCAGTCGCCATTATTTGGTTTTACTTGCGGTTATTCGGTTAATAGTTTATGCAGTTAATGTTTCGTAGACATTGTGAGCAAAGTGCAAATAATTATTCTTCAAATTTTCAGAAGTAAATATTTTTTCTTCAAACTGTTAATTTGGAAAAAATAAATATCTGTTTTTGCGAGGAAGTACCTAAATGAAATTTTCCTAAAAAAATGTACAGTTTTTATGAAATAAAAACGAATAATAATAGATCAGGTAAAATGCGGTTGTTCTCACTCATCCTATAGTCTCGCACATATTGTTTTCTATCCAACATAACTGGTAATAACGTATCTTATAAGCATAATACTCTTCGCGTCCGCGATCCTCACTGGACTATCTTATATGAATACAGTCAGTAGTCACAGTCATGTATACACTCCTCTAAGCTCGGTTGTTTCCGCGCTCGCTCGGCGCTGTTATAAGAGAAGGAGGAGCTTATTAGTGGACTCGACCAATCGAACCTGTTACGAATTCACGTAACGGTTCTCGCGTAACGCTGTCCATCAACTAGGTCCTCCGTAAAAACATATTCTATGTTAAAATATCTTCATAATTCTTTTCCTGATTGAACTTGTATACAATAAATATTATAGTAAGTTTAAGAGTTAAATTTTTTTCAGGTTTCTATATCGTTTAAGTCGCAGATAATGAATGTCATGCTTCCTAGACAACATTTGAGGCAGCGAAAAACGCAAGAAGAAGAGAATGAGAGAAAATTAACAAGAAAAGCAAAAAGGTGCAATGTTGTCTTTTCTTGAGAGAAGTTCTAAATTACATCCTATAATTGTTGACTCGACTCCCGACATTTCTCATATTGACCAACTCATTTTAATCGTTAGATATGATTTATCGAACGGAAAATCAGTAGAAAAATGTTTAAGCTTTGAGGGTATATTTTCTCAAACTGCGGAGGGTACAGGGACAACTGACAAATATACTGAATTTTTACAAAAGTATGTAGACTTGAGGAGTAGTGAACTTTATATTTTGTAAGAACCACCACGATATACTTTTCACTTGGGCCGACTCTGCCATTTCAATCTTGTCGCCAACTACACATGCAGCTTGTGTGACATTTGACGAATATGCTTCATTCTATTCGTTATGAGGCCTGATAAATCCCTTATTCGTAGGATTCATCTCCTTTTGTGAGAAATTTCCTTCCACTAACCAATTCTAACTGTGCACGATATTGATTCCGTTTGTTTTCGGTATTCTCAGAAAGTGTATAACATAAAATTACATATGAATCATGGATTCATGAGTCCAATTCACCATTAATTGTTTTTCTACACCATCCTCCTAATTATCAATCATTAGCGTATCCCTACAGACAATTATATTAAGTGAATGTTCTTTTCTCGCCCTGATTCGTACCTATTAGAGGAGGGGGCTCGATCATCATCAGTAACATTAATCAGATGAATTTTAAGAGTTGTATTTTGCTGAAATAATGGCGTTGGAAGAAGATTATTTACTTTTTGTCATTTTCAATGAAGATGAATAAGAAAAATGTATCTCCTGAAATTCCGAAACACGATCAATTCTTTTTATCTACGACCACTATATTAGGAAGGTTAAATACGTCTGTTTTCCGTGTATTAGAAGGCTTCTAATATACTAGTGTTCATAATTCATAATACACACTTTGATTTTATAGCATTTTATTTAGAATTATTGTTAATGTTAACATTAACATTTATCTCAAAAACGATCTGGTCATTTTGACCGAGATTATTCAAATTCACTCGATAGGGAGTTTCTGAAGGACTGGGAGGGCCTACAACTTCGCCGATATTAGGTAGGATCTGGATTTTTTCAGCAATTGCCATCTTGCTGAACAGTGTAGTGATGTTGCCAAAGAACGCCTTATTCCATGTCCCGAAAAACTTGAATCAGGGAGCTCAAGAAATAAAGCCACTTTCGAAAAGTTTTTCGAAATTGTGTTGATGCCTACATGTTGTGTAGTACATTTTCCAGACACATATAGCAAGAAATATCTCCCACCGGTAGTTTTAGGTCGCAGATTGATGTATTTTCGACACATTTCTACAGCATTGATTGAAAAATCTTCCTCCACGATCGTGAAACTTCTTGAAATGTTTGCTTTCGTATTCGGAATAAGTACGTACAGGCAACTACCTTTGTCTTGGATATGGCTGATATACAAAACGGTTAATTCATTGCATCGACAAGCACCCGCGACTCCCATGATCATGTAAAGCATTCAAAATAAATAGCTCAATACAGTTAGTATAAGTGAAATTTGAAACAATGTTATCCGTCGATGAGCTTGAGCCACCTATATTGGTAGTGCACGGCAGGGTTCTTTTTCTCATTTTTTCAACGTTGTTAAGATGATGTTCGCTGCTTAGCTTTAGGTATGGTTTGAGAGACTCACTTGAAGAATAACCAGTCATTTGAATAACTTCTTGTTAGTTCGCTTCAGATTTTGATAAATTGTTTACAGCGGAGGAACGATTTGAATGATTGGTTATTTTTACCTTCTTGATATCAATTCCAAAACGTGTCCACTTTGTGAGTTGGTTAATACCCATTGGACAATTTTCGTACCAAATACCTGTCCTCTTCCAATCCGGATTTGGAGTTGAGAAAAATCGATTCTCTTTGATATCTGGTATTTTTTTGCTCAATATCTTCTGTAGTAGACGTACTGGACACTTGTTTTGACATTCTCTGTTCGATGTTAACCATTTGGATGCGTTAGTATATTTTTCTCCAGCCTTGTATAGTTTTGAACAATATGGTATTGTACTCAATACGGGGCATGTAAGTTCACCATACATGTCGACTTTGTTCTTAGAAAATTCTACTTGGCAGAAGGTTGCTTCATTGTCACGCCACGAGGTCGACGGCAGAAATCTGGTAGAACTTTTTGTAAGCCGTCGGGTAAGTTTTCGTCATAGTTTTCAACAATCTTGCTGATCTCTTCAATCGTCAGAGTAATAGTTTTCTTTTTTTTCTGTGTTTTCTTTTCTTTGGAAGTGCTTGTAACGTTTTTTTTTTGGCCGCACGTACCTTTCTGGCATCCTCAAAAACTATATGTCATTTCTGATTAAAATCTTCACAGTACTTTTTCTGCAGAAACTTTGCGGAAATATTCCAAATCATCTTCCTTATAATAGTTGTAATCAACTCGCTTCATGTTGAAAGCCCAATCTTCGCTCTTCACAAAATGCCAAAAATCGCTTCCAAATGCATTTGTGAGTTTCCGCCGTGTTTGCACAGACATTAGAGATTCAATTGATTCGCTGATTTCTAAATCTGAAGCTTTTCCGAAGCGATTCATTGCAATTTTAATTGACGTTTGTTAATAAATACAAACCTTTGTTATTATGACAGTTATTAAATCATGGCATCATATTCAAATTATTATTCATTATTTTTGCTTTGTTGGACCAACCGAAAAATATAAGTAATTGAATCACGTCGTCAATGGTGTATATTCGTCTATCTATATATGATAATAGCTATTTAAAATTTATGATTACTATTGGGCTAATTCATGATGAATTATAATCATTAGACATAAGTTCATGATACAGCAAATTCCTTTGTAGAATTGTGCTTTTTGATTACTACCCGGATATGTCTTCAGATCATGATAAATCATCGTTTGTGAAGTTATAACTACAAAAATGGTCAGCAGTAGTTGGAACAAAGATTTAACGTAGCACAATTCCCATCTATTTTTTCGTTGATTCATTATTTTTTGAAGGAACCTTAAACGTAGACACTTGAGCCCGCACACGTAGGCATTATGTCAAAAATTGAAATGGTCAAAATGGATATGCAAGGTGGAAAGTCCCTGAAAAATGAAACAAGAAATGATTCATTTGGTCAAAGTTTTTCTAATTTGTCGATCCCTTCCAAATTATACGATTTCGGCAATCCTCCAAAATAGGCGCTTGTTCCACCGATCAGCTTATCGTTGGAGCCAACTCTCTTTCCGCCGAGCCATTTCTTCTACGTTATCTTCTAGGAATTTGTTGATTTTTCTTCATAAAATGTAAATATTTTGGTTCTCGGGGGTTTTCAAAGTCGCCGATCATGACTATGACACTCACAATGTTCTGCTTATCACCTGGCGGTGTATCCTTGTCTCTGGAGCCCTGTGTATCTAAGTCATCCTCTAGGAATTTATTAATTTTCCTTCATAAAAGATAACAAATTCTGGCTCTCGAGGGTTTTCGAAGTCGCCGATCATGATTATGATAGTAAGAAAGTTCATGCCTAGATGATGACTTAGATACACAGGGCTCCAGGGACCCGGAAACACATCCAGATAATTTGTAGAACATTGTGAGTGTCATAGTCGTGATCGGCGACTTTGAAAACTCCGAGAGCCAGAATTTGTTACATTTTATGAAGAAAAATTAACAAATTCCTAGAAGATAACGTGGTTACCCGGTGTCAGGGTACCACCAGGTATTGCAGAAGAGTTTTTTCACGTCGTAATCATCACTAGCAACCTTTATATCAGTTCTCGAACAGTTCACAAACATTGAACGATATCTAGGGCGTCAGGACGCCCGGATACCCCCGGGAGGGCTAAGGGAACCTGAGTGAATTTTCTTGATAGGGTATTCATGTTCAGCGACATCAAAACCCCCCGAGAAACCAATTCGAGTCCGTTTTTATTTACCTCAAGAAGTGCACTCAAATGCATTTTTTGGCTGTAGAAATTCAATAAATTTTTCCCGCAAAAAAAATACAGGATAAATTTCCTAAATCACTTTCTGAATCGAATGCAAAAAACCGCATCTCAATCCATCCAAATGCGCCAAGCTTGGAAGGTTTGGCCTATTTTAGTGCTTTATTTCCTCGACTATATATCAGTTTGAGAATTTTAATGAGCTAGTTAAAGAAGGTACATCACAATTGTCACAAAGGATTTTCGATTGTGTCTGTTTTATTTTTCAGGAACTTTTCATCTGGCCTTATGGCGAGGGAAGTAAAAAATTATCTCCAGAGATGGTATTTGCGTCCGCATCAGTGGAGACAAAGTAGATCCTAAAGATCTAATGCAAACAACTAGATGTGGTATAAACAATCACTCTAATCTATTCAATCGAAACTTTTTCTAATACATTTACGTTTAAGTTATTATCATCAATAAGTTTTCGAATGAATGTCGATACGTTTGTTGATTGTTGAATAATCAAAAATAACTTTGTTTCCATAGATAAAAGTTGGTTTTTCCTATTACAAATAGCCGAATTTTCATAATGTTTTCGCTAAGCTAAGCAAATAAGCGTACGTTGGCAGTAACATCTTCGTTCTTCGTATAATATAAAGTAGATAGCTGCGGTTATAAATACGACGAACTCAATTTTCCGTGAGTGCAGAGTGAAGGTAGGTAGGGACCCTAGGGGTGGGGGCGGCGGTGATGTATCGCTACGAGTTCAATTCTCCCGCACCCTATCCGGAATCCCGGACTCTAGTCAAGCTTTATACACCATCTGGCGTTGCCCGAAACCACTTTCACAGAACACGAACCTTTCCATTCTGAATAGGCTAGACAGAGAGCGAGTCGAATAGGGAACGGGAGCGGCGTATTATATGTACGCCATATGACTAAATGAGATCTGAACTGAAACGCTTCGCCTGGATTTGCTGCTCCTGTGTTAATTGTTCTCTCGTGTTCTTTCGACTAGCTGACACGTGAGGATTAATGTAACCTAATTTCAGGTAAAAAGAGTATTTTAATAATTGTGGGTAGATGCTTATTATATGATACGAGTGATTATAATACTCACTGATGGTTTTAACTACTTTTCCAACACAAACAATCAAATAGTCAAATTAAACAGTAACTTCATCTGTGGTCAGGAAATTGCAGAATTACTTTACCCTAATAACAATAATATGCATAAAGATGAGCTACATTGAACCTACAGCTTCTTAACAAAACAGTTAGTTATGGGATGTAAAGTCCGCATACTCAATCGACTCTGATAGTCTCAGTTACACCACTCACATTTTAATCGAGAGAATAAAGCAGTAAAAAAAGATCGATTTTGACGATTTTTTATTATCGATTCAGGAAGTCATTTAGAAAAAGTGCTACCATTTTTTTTACTGATGTGCATCTTAGCAATTCTATAGAGGAAAATGCATCTTTTTGAATGCATTTTCAGGAGCTATAATAAAAAAAATAATAAAAGTCAGAAAAAATTTCCCAATATAGCCAAAATTTCCTACTGAGGGTTTTTGGGGTCACTGATCCCGATTCCGGTTCCAGATTTGAACTACGACGCACCTGGGGCTCAGGACATATTAATACTATCGTCGTCTTCAGGAAATTCGCAGAAATACCTTCTGCAAAGTAATGTAACATGTTAGGGAGATTTTCTTGATAATACGGGTCATGACATGACATGTCAATTTTAAAGAAAAAAAAAACAATAACCACATCGTAAAACTCTATATTGGTCAATTAAAGGAAGTCGGAAACGGGAAAGGAATTTAAAATTAATTTCCACCGGAATCATGTTCAGCGGCCCCAAAAAAACCCCGGGAGATGAATTTGGTTGCATTTCAGAGCATATTAAAACACAATCCACGGAGATAACCTAGGTCATCAGGATTACCCGATCACCAGGTAACTATTGAAGGTCATGGTCACAGCCAGCAACCTCAAAAGAACCTCCCTCACAAGTTTTATCCTATTCCAAAAGATAATTTCACGAATTCCCTGGAGACGACAATAGTACCAGGATGCTCTGAGCCCCAGGTGCGTCGTTGTTCGAATTTGACACCGGAATCGTGTTCAGCGGTTCCAAAAACCCCCCGAGATAAGAATTTGATTTCATTTCAGACCATATTAAAAAATAATTCATGGAGATGACCTAGGTGATCAGGATATCCTGACCATCAGATTACTATTGAGTGTCATGGTCATGACCGGCAATCTCAAGAGAACCTCCCCAATGAGTTTCACTCCAATGCAAAAGATATTTCCACGAATCCCCTGAAGACGACGATAGTACCAGGATGTCCTGAGCCCCAGGTGCGTCGTAGCTTAACATCTGGCACCGGAATCGTGATCAGCGATCCCAAAAACCCTCGAGTGAGAAATTTTGGCTATATTTGGACATTCTTTCTGACTTTAATTATTTTTTTTATTATAACTCCTGAAAATACATTCAAAAAGATGCATTTTCCTCTGCGAAAATGCTACAATGCATATTGGAAAGAAAAGGTAATGTTTTTCCTTAATGACCTCTATATTCGATTGAAAAAGAATTATCAAAATCGGTTCATCCGATTTATTTTTCCACCTTTCCTGCTTTATTTCCTCGACTATTTGGGTAAATTTCAAGTGAAAAAAAATTTAGCTCAAAAAAATTTCCTTTTAATTAAAACCATTAATTAAAACATGTGAAATTATGTATGGGAAACGCAACGACAGGCCAGACAATGACCAAGTCTATTTTGAGAGTGCGCAATATTTCAGATGGAATTTGGGCAATTTCTTTTCGAATATTCCCCTTCAAGTGATCTAACATTTGTGGGTGATTGATGTAAATTTTATTTTTCAAGTATTTCCGCAAGAAAAAATCTGGTGCCGTCAAATCAGGGGAATGCCTGAACGTCAGCCCGAACAAGTTCAATATTTTCATTTGAACGACAAGAATGAAGTCTTCCAGTATGCTTTACTTCGCTCACTGCGACATTCTGTAAAAACTGTTTCTCCGTGTAGTGCTCTTCAAACGGGATACGATCTCCTGAAAGTTGAAATATCGAAGAAACGTTTTGCAAATACAATTTAACAATTTCTGGGCGTTCTTGAGGCGTTCCATAACAAAATTCTGTATCTTTCTACTTTGATATAAAACTTTACTTTTGACAGTTGTCAAAGAATTGCTGAGTATATTTTACCGCACCCCATATAATGTTGACGTTTATCGCACTTGGAAATAAAGGTTAGAATAAGCACATTCTCTTCTCATCATAAGTTTTATTTAATTTCTCCCTCATAGCAAATATTTAAGAAATGAAGTTGTTATACTTGGAACAACTGGGAATGGGATGAGACAGGTTTACTTCATTATTTTCCAGAAATTGAAATATGTATAATATGAATAATAAAGTAAAGCTTAACAATAAGTACGAAATGATCACCCTTATCTATTAAAAATACTATCAAAGTACTAAGGGCCAGCTTTCAAGTAGCCATCATTAGAATGAACTAAATTAGTAAACAAACTATACCTGTTCAAATGCAATTTGGGGTTGATAATGCAAATAAAGGGTTACCCTCAACTGGAGATAAATCTGAATTTAATAAATTGCTTTTTCGCGTATACGTTTCCATCCCTCCTCAATTACTTAGATATTTGTCAGATCTGTGTTATAAAACTTTCTAGAGAAATATTGTGACCTGTCACTATTATTCTCCTTTATATGGGCAGAATTTTTTTTATAACAAGTTGAAATGTTTCTTATAGAAGATTCTCGGCTACCGTATGGATTACGCACCACAATAGCAAGACTTGACGTCAACCATTGCAGGTGGCATCTTCAGTTTCAGTTCAAGCCTGCCCTGAAGATGCCACCTGTGATGGTCAGTGGAACGTCAGCATCAAGTCGTGCTATTGTGACAAGGGATCCATTCGGAACTCAGGCAATTCCAAGATTAGCTGTCCGCGGAAGTTTACTATTCAAGATATGTTCCTTCTAGTTTGATTCACGTAGCATTTTGAACACGACTAAAATTGATTGATTTTACAAATTTCTGACTTGACAAAATCGGGTACTTTATCAAAGATATTGCTCAAACTTCAATTTATATAGAAAAAAAATGGTAGTCTTGAAGAGAAAGAGAACAGTTAGATAAAAGTTTATTGAATATAGTAGACTGGAATCGTGATCGTAGTTTCTGAATGGATAATTTGTTCAAGCAATATCAGAAGGCTTACTCCCATAAAGCCGTAAATGAGAATTTCGGCTTTATTTAAGTTCACCCAGATGAATGTCTCTCGCCAAGACTAGCCTAAAAAGACATATCCATTACAAATTTATATGAGGGAGGTCAAAGAAAGGAGATACGGAATACCACGCAGCAACGCGGATAATTGCTTGGCTGAACAAGCCTTAAAGAACGATATAAACCAATCTATATTATTAACTTGACAAACTATATGCGGATTGAAGACAAGAGAATGTATATAAGTAAATGATTATCCAATTTAGATTTGAGCAAAAAAAAGCGATCTTATTTTATTATTGAAAAATATCACCGATCAGAGAAATATACAAGTCTAATAAAAGGTTCAGATATAATTAGACATCAAATTATCAGGTTTATTGTCGATAATAATTCTTCAATATATTTAATTATTAGAAGACAAAGGAATGAAAATAATTCGACTCACCGCAGGTACCGTCCAACACAAGAACCCTGTCAATTTCCGTTTTCTAGTCTCCTCATCGCGTGTCGCAAGACCTCTTACGCCATTAAATCACAAATGTCAGTCATAGTCTCTTTTCAAGTTTGATTATCTATGATTCCGAATGGAAACCATTATTAACATTATTCAATTAGGAACTCAGTAGCTTATAGAACATTACATAGTTTAATAAGTTAAGTCTGTTAAGGTATCAGTTTCACTGATCCAGTTTAAAAGCAAAATGAAATAGTACATCCAAAATAAGTAATTAGTTTTGTTGGTGTTATACTCCACATTTTTTATCATATTTCTATATTATATTTACAGTTCCGTTTAAGGTGTTCCTACTATTTTTTATTCTATATTTATTTTTAATATGGATTGTAATTTTGCTCATTGATGTTATAGTAAGCATTCTATTCCATATGTCTGTATTATATATTTACTTTTTTGTATATGTATTCTTGAACACTTGATTTCCAGATGAATCGCGTGATTATATTTATAACCCAAGGCTTCGCCAATCATACCACCTGGCTCAGTGTCACAACCAGGTCCAGTCTGTCCCGTTGATATCACCTGTAATGGTTGCGAAACGTGGCATATAGTCGTGCGCCTAGGTTGCAGAATTCATGCATGTTTGATTTTCAAAATTTTATTCGTAAATAAGTCGAATCACGAAGAATGACCGACGGAAACTATAGCATGTAAGGTTCAGAAGGGTCATAAAAGATGAAGCTTCAAATTCATTTATCGCACTATATAAAAATGTCATAAATTTTATTAGGTTATCATAATAATCGTGGGGCATATGGAAGTGTGATTCGTCGAGATTCTCCCATAATTTAATATTTTACGAGGTCTAAATCGAGTTGTCGACGTTATGTAGTCGAAAGTAAGTAAGAATGATATCCACGGTGTATAATTTCGTCGTTCAATGGCAAGCGATGAGTTCCGTCATAGCTTTATTATGCGTGCTGGTTTTATCGAGCCATTCATGCCCTATCTTCTATCGAGCAATTCATTGTCGTCATGTCTTATTACTACTGCATGTCTGACCGCTGAAGAGTGACACGACGGAAAAATTAATCAAGCTCCTCCACATTGTACTTTTCTCGTAAAACATAGTCTGGAGATTCCAAGATTAGACGTAGAATTTCACTTGATGAATATTTGCAATATAATTTAGTCTAGACCCTTTTTCCAATTAAATTATAGCTTAATCTCTGTTCACTTAAAAAAAATTAAATTATACTTGGTTACTTCTGAAACCAATTCACATCAACAATTTCCCTGAGTAAGTGCCGCGCTATTTTCATCAAACCATTCCTAGTGTTGGCAACATATTAAAGATATGCCGATATAAACTGTTGTTTTCTTGAATTGACTTGACAGTTCATTCATTGGATATGATTGTGAATTTTATTAGAATTAAACTCCAAAAGTACAGAAACAGTTTTTTGAAAATGCCGGAGTCACTGTCATCTAGTTTTCAACAAACTGCTACTACCAACAGAGACAGAGTTGCTTCAGCATTACAATTAAGTGCCTCAACAAGCTATAGAATCGCAGGTAAAGAAAACCAGTGGTGACTCGTGAATTTTTGAGAGAGGAGGCTGGACATAAAACGTTTTTGTAAAAATACACTCTATTCACAGCCTTTTAACCTTTGCACACCGACCGTACCAGCTACTTCAGTGACAAAATTAATTGTTACCCAGCAAGAACCAACGTGGAGGTATAGTTTCTCTTGCCAAAAAATTTTTTTGTTCGTTTTTTGTCTTTTATTTTTTTTGGATTTTAAATTTTTTTTTTTTTTTTTGGAATTTTTCATATTTTGTTTTTTTTTATTAATTTTATTAACTTTTTTTATATATTAACGGAATTCTACGGTATTTAGTTTGCGAAAAATGATCAATAATATTATCAAAAAATGTATCATTTTGTTTTAAGTGTTTTACTAAATCTTTTTCAATAGATATTAAACTAACATTGTATAAACGATTTTGGCCCATTGGATGTGGCATGTAAGTATTAATTCGTTTGAGAGTAGAAAATACGAAAGAAAGCAAACCTACAAAAGGTAAAAAAGCAAAAATATTAAAATATATCACCCCAATGAAGCTTTCCACCGATGCCGACGTGACAGAAATGGTGACTGTCAAACAAAGTAGTTTATAATTCTGAGGTAAAACTTGTTGCAAATCATTGTCTATCATATATTTTATCATATCGGCGTGACTGTCATACTGGCCTAAAATATCTTTATCCGAGTATATAACGCATAATTCATTGTGCCGTGCTATTTTATCAAAAAATTTTAGAACTAAGTTATCTTGAAGTGTATTGGGTAACTCTTTTGAAAAAGATTCGAAAAATCTTCTATTTGTCAAGTCAAAAAACTTCAATTCATGTAAATCGGAAAATCGAATCTCAATTTGACCTTTAATAGTATCTAAAATTTCATAAAAAAGTTGTTTTTAATGTAGTTTCTTATCTACCAAATTATATGTTTTCCTCCTTTTCGTGGGAGGAGCCTCATCAGTTGAAAAATTTTCAAATAAAATATTAAAATGAAATTCTGTATTACGGAAACTTGAAATTTTTCCAATGAGATGTTTCAAACGATCTCTTGAATACATTATATCAGTGAATTTATGTTGTAAAATTTGAAAAATAAGATCAGTTTGTTCAAATATAAATTTAAAATTATCAAGAAAAAACAAAAATTCTTCATTTTCTAAATAAGATTTTAAACCAACAGCAGCATTTAATGAAACCTGATCTGTTGAAAAGTCATCACTGTTTAATACAAAATCAAATGTTTCAATTAATTTGTCTTTATTTTTATGGATGGTAAATACTGCAGGTGATGTAAAATTCCATCGAGTTGGATCATTACAGGGAAATCAATGATTTTTTTTAAACTTCGTCTTGTCAATACTACTATTAGTATTAACAATGATCGATTTTGATAGTTACCTGACATTACTAATCCTTTCAAATCCGGTAAAGGCCGTTTATTTAAAAGAAACACTTCTATCATATGTTAATTCACTAAATGGATTTTCTAAAAGGCAGCAACTAACTCACTAACACTCATTTTAAATTTACAACAGACAACAATCTAACCTTACTTCGCGTGGCGTGACAACACATAAACAAGCACTGACTGACCTACTCAGCAGTTGGCAGAACGCACGTCTCGTATTTCATAGATTGTTAGCGGCTGCCGCAGGCTAGCCTCCAGAGGGTGTGGCCATTTTCGCTGATTTACCCAGTTGGCGTTCGGACTGGTCGGAAAAACGGCAACTGCGTTGAACAACACATGCTCAGCGTTTGAGATTTATAGAGAGTCTAGCCTCAGGGCACTGTTGCCAGATTAAAAATAACTACTGAGAACGGGGAATTAATTGTAAAATTTAAAGAATTATCAGAGAAACAGGAAATAAAATGGAGAATGATCATTAAGATAAATTGGTGAGGAGGCTGAGCCTCCTTAGCCTCCTTCGAGGAGCCGCCACTGAACAAAACAAAGGTGAAGAAATTTCAAGCCCAAGAAGAAAACTGTTGCTGCCTAAAGTGGTTGTACGAGAACAAAGTGAAAAGTCTCTGAAAAATGAAACAAGAAATGATTTGTTGGGTCAAAACTTATTTTATTCCCCAACATAACCTCCTTGAAGTCCGATACACTCCGTCCAACGTTCTTCTAATTTTTCGATTCCTACCAAATAATACGACCTCGGCAATCCTTCAAAATAGGCGTTTGTTGGAGCCAAACCTCTTTCCGCCGAGCGATTTCTACAAGTTTGGAAATTGATAGGATCGCAGGTGGCCAAATCTGGATAATACGGTGGATGAGGAATCGATTGGTAGCGCGATTCATGCAATTTTGCCATTGCGACTGCGAACCTGTGCGCCCGGTGCGTTGTCCTGGTGGAAGAGCACTTTTTTCTTTGCGAAATGACACTACTTTCGCTTCAAATCGGCGTCGATCGTTTTGCCCTTTTCAAGATAATCAATATGGACGATACCGTGTGCATCTCGGAAAACTGTCGCTATGACTTTGTTGACCGATAAACCCACTTTGGCCTTTTTCTGCTTCGATTCGCCAGGACAATTCCACTGTTTCGACTGTTCTTTGGTCTCTGGTGTGTTGTGATGGATCAATGTTTCGTCCACGAGTATGGAACGGCGCAAAAAAGTTCTTCTTCATGTGCTTGAACATCGCCAAACTTCCTTGAAGTTGTTATACGGTCGCGCTTGTTGTCAATAGAGAGCAAATGCGGGACCCAATCTGGCAGATAGCTTCCTCATATTCAAAAATTTATGAAAATGTTCCATACCCATTCGTTTGAGATGCCCATAATCTCAGCAATCTCGTGCACTTTAACTCGCCGATCGTCCAATATCATCCATGGATTTTATCTACGATTTCTGGCGTTGTAACCTTAATTAGACGACCAGAACGTTCGGCGTCTTTGGTGGTCATACTACCACAACGAAAATCAGTAAGCCATTTGTGAATTTTTCCAATCGATGGTGAAGAGTTCCCATAATGTTTAACAAGCGATGCTTTGGTTAAAGTTTTCATCCACGCCAAAAATGATGGTTAATCAAGACGCGAAACTCACGTTTTTCCATGTTTACAAAAATCTTCAAAGCTGCTTGCTTTCGATGGGTGTCAAAACAGAACTGAATGACATATTGGTCTGAAAATTTCAATGCTTCCTAGCTAAAGATGATACATCACAATTGTCATATGGGATTTTCGATTGTGGCGAATTCTGTTTTATTTTTCAGGGAGTTTGCATCTTACTTTGGTAAATGTAGATGATTTCGGAATGTTATTTATGATATGTTCAGAAACAAGGAACACACTAAAAGATAAGCTTCTGAAACGTTGAATATTCACTAGTGGCAAAATATCGTTGTGGAAAGTTTTGAAAAATACGTGTATCAAATACAGTAAGAATGATCCAAGACCTGAGTTAATGGTGTTACCTGGCATCGTAATAAAACGTGTATATTTTTCACATAAGTATATCAATCGATATTCCTCCGATGTCGTTTTATCTTGGCCCCACAACCGTTGGGTCGTTTTACTTCGACTTTGGTCAACTTATAGGACAAGCATATATATCTGCGAGAGCCTCGGGGCTCTTCACTGAGTGAGGGTATACTGGTACGCACCGAGTGTGAGCCTGATGCCTGCTGGAGGGAACAAGGTACCGAAGAGAAGTCTCCTGAGGATTGAGAAGAGGAAGGCACCCTTCGGAACCTTCTTTTAGGGAGGGGAAGGAGGCACTAGTGAGGAGCGTTCATGGGTAATAGGTTGGTTTTTATATCTATTTGCATACCAGTTCTCACGAGAGGATGAGGAAAGTTTGGTGGCTACCTACAAGGCACCATGAGGATGGAACTTCTGTATACTATTGGTATTCGCCCCGGTTGGTCAGAGTCACCGTGAATGACACTGTAGCCTAGTACCATTTAGTCATTGGCACCTATGACCCACTACGGAAAAAAATATGTAATTGATTAATAACAGTTGATTTTGCATAAAACGTTTTGATTGTTCATGTTCAGGAACAGTAGACTCTAAGAAGAGAAGTAATAGTTAGGAATACATTTCTTGAATGAAAGTTAGAAAATCTACAGTATTGATAGTTATAGTTGGAGAAGAAAATCATTCAACACTTGAATTTCTCGGATGATGGTATCAGAAGAATGTTGTATGTGTAAATCCACAACACCACGGCTCTTCTATGTGGGTAGTTTCCTTTGAATATAACACACTGTATCAGGTCATTTATTCGAAAGGTTTAAAACACGTACGGGAACGATATATAACAATCTCAAATTAATTACATCATCTTCACTATAATTTGCCGCCAAATTTGAGTGGGTGGCATGGTAGAACATACCACATTTATCAATCTGTCGGCAGGAGCAAGCAATGCAAACTACAACCTGTCGTCATAATTTAAACTAAGTTCACATATAAATTTATCGAACGTTCAGTTACTGGTAGCGACATCTAGAATTTAACACCAAACAAGATGAACTGGGTTAATATACGCAAATACGTTACTATGCACGTATATTATTCAACTATCAATACAGCCATTGAATTGCTGGAAATTATTACAAAGTATTATGTATTGATAGTCGAATATATCAGAGATAACACAATGCCCTGGAAACTCATCGCAAATCTAGAGTATTCATTCTATTCATGGTCAATGTGCAGCGCCGTTTTTAGGCATGGGTCAACTGGACATTGGGCACCGGACCCCGAGTTTTTTGGGGCCCCCACAAGTTTTGTCACTACATGAATTCAGAACATAGCATTTTTTTGGGAACCCTGAAACATTGTTTAGCATTACAACGAAATTTGGGATTATTTCGGAAAATTATCTGGGGTCCCCAAAAATTAGGACTTGTTAACATTTATTCAAATAATTGCAATTTTCAGGTCCTCTCGAGCTGTTTAAAACATTAAAATGGAACTTAACATTATTTCTAAAAATATTCTGTGGCGATTCTGAAAATGAGGGTTTTCCTTAATATTCCAAGTAATCCGAGATTTTGAATAAGATATTGATAAGGTTTAACGAGACGTTTAGGAGTATATGGCCGTATACGTCTAGAGCGCAGGCCATAAAACATAACCCTTTTTCGAACGACTGGCGCGCGGTGCCGATGTACGTGTAACGCGCGAAGGGTACCTATTGTACAGGCTTACTTTTATGACATGGGTTGTGCCTCTATTAGAGTCAAATTATAGATTTAACAAATTATGTTGTACAAATTAGTTTGCGAAACCAGAGCTTGTGGTAGCCGAACTTTGGAAAAACCAACTAGTAGTGTCTGCTATTAATAAGATCCATAATGATTCATGACCCAAGTATGAATTATATATACATTCTCGGAAAATAGGCCACACTAACAAATATGCTTATTATTTCCGTCTTTACGTACGTTTCGGTCTCACGACCATCAGAAGCCGTATTATGTCTGAAACGGGAGTTCTTAAAACTAATTGCATCAACACAAAGCGTTTTCATCGCACCAATTTCAATTAAAAATTAATGTGTTACAGTTTTGATTATTCGTGTCTCTGTTCGTTTCGACGACGTGGGCATTTTAAATTGAAATTGGTACGATAAGGACGCTTTGTGCTGATACAATAAGTTTTAAGAAATCCCGTGTTTAGACATAATACGTCTTCTGATGATGGTCGTGAGATCGAAACGTACGTAATAATGAAAATAATAAAGATATGTGTTAGTGTGACCTATTCCCTGAGAATTTATATACGATTAATAAGATCAAGGAATCGCCTCGAATTATATAATCATTATTTTTTTAACGTTCAACCAGAGTTATATCTTTACGTCGTTGCTACTTTCGAAGTGAACTTTGTAAAAACTTTTGGTCATCATGCTGTCAATGTATATCAATAAGTCGAAGAAGCTAAAAGTTGTAAGTTATCTCAGATTTATGGAAGATAGAGTAATTAATGTCGAGGAACGATGGCGGTGTACCAATAAATATTGTAGTTGCTATGGAAACCGATTTGGCTTGACAAAATATAGTTCATTGAACCTATTAGTTTGAGAGTGTGATAACTTTAAAGTCGTAATATTGGAAATGAATATAAGGAATATTTTAGATCATTTAGATATAATAGATTCACAGTTCTTCAAGCATATTCTAGAAGCGGGACATACTTTTCCAAAATCTAGGATCAAAATTTTGCACTATTTGAGTAAAGGTCTGAAATTAAATACTCTAGAATTTAAATATATGAACATGTATCGGATGTAAAAGTGTATGTATAAATGATTGAATATTAAAATCCAATATAATAAAAGTTAATTTAACTTGGATTTGTTTTTGTCACATTTGAATGTTTTGCATATGATGTATCAGGGTAAAGAATTCCATGCAAGATTTTTACCGAGTTTTATGTAATTGATGTCGAGTGAAAAGAATGTGAGTTCTTTAAGTATGTAAAAATAGAGAAGAGGAATTCATTGTTTATGCTGTTTTGGTGAATCGATTGGAATGTTTCTAGTGATTGTTACTGATTCGTCATAGATGTATCACGATTTGTGCAACCGGAATTAAGCGGCTGAATCTGTAGTTGGACTCGGTAGCGCATCCACCATATTATGCACTATAAAAGTGTTCACAATATGGATACACTATAGCACTATAAATAATAAATAATCACCCTTATTCACTAAATAAAAATAGTAAATAATAAAAGTAAACTGAGTTCACTCTGATGATGGCTACTTGGTAGCCGAAAGGTTCTCAATACTTTAACAGTACTTTTAGAGAAAAATTATAATTATTTTTTATTTATGACGAACTACCATGTTCCATGGACAATATTCCAGCTGCATTCTAATATGTTGACATTATGAATAAACGTTAACCGTCTCCACAGATCCTCCGTAACAATACGTATTTTGTTAAGTTAACTGCGTTCAATCACAAGTATTGATTATACTTCAAATGAAGTGATGCTGTGCAAATTATTTTTAACGTCATATTTAAGTGTTTCTTACTTTCAACGTCAAGTTTCACGTCTAACTAAAACGTTCAATTCGAAAACTTCAAGCACCATGGGCCTAATACCTCTTGGAAGTATACGTTTATATTTTTCTGTTTTGAGTTTTGTTATAATTTTTTGCGTACATGAACCTGCAGAAGCATCCCATGATTCACTCAGGAGTACTGAATTATGAATTTTTCATATCGTGGGCTTAATGCCAAAACTCATTAAGTCAATCAAGTTATTTTGTTCAGAACTCATTAAATCAAGCACACTTCATCATTTGGTAAATCTCACTTCTTCTTAGAATATCTTGGATCACAGTTGTACATTGTGTATCTAGTAGTAAAAGCAATACATTTCCGGACGACAATGTAAGTTTTTGGCCGAGGTGTTAACACGAGGCCAACAAGCATTGAAGTCTGGGAATGTGCTCTTACTACGAGGTACACATACTATTCTTTCTGAGAGCACAATCAAAATTATCATGAATTAAGGAATTTTTATGAACGCATCACAATTTTTGATTACCATTTTATTGCCTATGAAATCGTTTCCTGACTATCACTGTTTGTTCATTGTTGTGACAAAAGTCAGTGAGTCACTACTTATTTCGGTGTAATACCTACTTATCGCTGAAAATATTTAAAAATATTTAAAACGGACAGGGATGATGATGTCCAGGTGTGCGCGACACCATCAGAGTTAGTAAATACTGCTGAAAATGTCATCTTGAATTTTTGCCAAATAAATCCAAGGCAAAATATGAATACGCTTACAAACGTTTTATGGATTATTGCCAAGAAAAAAAGACGACCTCCCGATCTGAAAATATCATGATTGCATGCTTTTCCGATTTATCTACGGAGTTGGAGGCTTCTACGCGTTATGGTCAAATAACACTCGAATAGTAAACTTCCGCGGATTGCTAATCTTGAGAAATCATGGCTTCCGGATGGATTCCACGTCACAATACAGGTGCATCTTCAGGGCAGGCTTGAGGCATGAATTGGAATCGGTTCTACTGGTTTCTGTAGCCGTATGTTTTGTAGGAAAAGCCTTCACGCTACACAGTTCACTCCCTTTATTCCGGTGGTTAACTCCGTTCCGGCACCTGACCCTGGCGTTGTGTGATCATGTGCGAAGTGGAATTTTCGAGGATGGGTTTCCAAATGTTGGGAAGGTAATATCCTGAGTCACGGTTTAGATTATTTGGATGTTTTAGGATTTCTATAGCTTCAAGGATTTTTTGCTGATAGAAGTTTGGTGCTCGGGCTAGGGTTTCAGAATTTTCGAAAAGGATTTGATGATCAGTGTCAATCTTGTGTTCCGCAAGTGCAGATCTACTGCTGTCACGAAGCCTTGTAAAGCGCTAATGTTCTTTCACACTACCGCTACGACCTGTTTCACCAATGTAGACTTCACCGCAAGAACAGGGAATGCTATAAACACCTTCTAAGTGAAGAGGAGGAAGGGGATCTTTTATAGATAATGTCTTTCACGTGCTCCTCTTGTGATTCTGGGCAAGAAGCCAGCACAAACTAAGCAAGATTAAATTTTATAAAACTTTTCTTCAAACTCGCTCGAAACTGCTTCGAATTATATGCAAACACAAGAGAAAACCACACTGGATTAAATGGCTGCGCTCGCGTCTCACACGTCGCCTACCAAACTCTGACGTGACAAATCTCTTGACCAATTAGAGAGCTTTTCCGCCCACGTTATCATTTTCAATATGATAATAGTATAAGTTTTGTTGAACAACACAAACGGCATCATCAGGTATTTGGAATAGAGACGCGTCATGGTTTGTTAACTCCGTTCCCGGTGTTCAATTTGTGTGAAGTGCAAAAATAATTGGTAGAACAGGATTTCGGAGAAGGGGCTGTCATATCTTCTGAAGGTAATATCCTGTGTCGTGGTTGAAGTGGGAGTGATTGTGGTGATAAATCACGCCAACTATAGAATGTACTGTACCGTTCCACAAACATTTGGAACGTTGTAAAAGTACCGATTGAACATCACTATAAATCAGTGCTTCTCAACCTTTCAATATTTGCGACTCAAATTTTTAATCATAATTCTCATCGCCCCCCCCCCTCATACAATAATTTTCACTGAAATCCTGCTGTAATCAGTATATTAGTTTCTATTTAATTTAATTCAATTTAATTGTATTTTGACACTGACGCTACTACCAGCTCGATAACGAACCTTATAAATTACTTAAAAATTAGTTTTGTACTTAAATCTATTGCAATAAACTTTAGCATACAATAGTTTCTCCTTTTTTTTTCACTTATCACCCGAGATTTATTAAAAATGAATAGATCAAGTAAAGATTACCTCATAGTCTTTCATTGCTGACTTCAACTTGATAGCAAGTTGCGAAACCGGATTTTCAGCGGTGTTTGCTTTGAAGACAAAATATAGCTAAATATAGATTATAATAAAGATGCTTGACCCAGTATGATTTATATATCGAAAAAGAAACGTGTGGCACTCGGAGACTGCCGCGGTAAAGCTATTGCATAGCATTTTTTCTCAACTTATGCAATTATAATTATTTATTTATTTATAATTTATGCAGTATTTTTTTTTCTTTGATGTTCAGCATTTGATTTTGGTACTGTTTCTTTTTTTTCTTTCTTTTTCATTTTTCTTCAAATCTTTCTGACGCTGATAATGTGCCCTTTGACGTTTACAATTTCTTTTTCTTTTAAGCTCTTTAAGTTTTTCTTCTCTATAAAACGAAAATAGCTAGGTCTAAATAGTTTAATTACACACCAAACATTTTATGGTTACTAAATTGTTCAATTTAAATTTATGTTCTGAAATTTCTATGTTCACAAATTGTTCTTTGTTATTTTTAAATCCTCCATGTTTAACCTTAAAACTACTTAATATTAATTGTTGCTTACAAATGATAATCTTACATTCAGAGATGCAAATACAATGTAGAGTACAATATAGAGTCACTTTCTTTCACTATTTTGTAATCACTTTCTCCATTAATAAATGCACTTTGTTTATGCATATTTAAAACACTTTATACACAAAGTTTACGCGTACACCTATTCACCAGCAACTGCTATTCACTATTGTGCGAGCTTCGTACAGTCGTACCACGGTCGTATACACAGGTCTGGAAACTCGAGGTTGTTCCCTATGTGACCAGTGAGTCGCTTACGCGTCGAATTTCGCATAGTACCATAAGACGCCAAGTAGGGGAAACATAAAAGGCGTCACGTAAGAGTATCATCTTGATCTCTATGAAGAGTATTCTGTGACAAGTGTCAGTTGACTTGTAAACACAATTTTTACGGAAGTTTTAACGTTCAGATCTCGATAGCGCTTCCGGCTCCGGGATTTTCACGTGGCCTATCGAAATTAGAAGGTTCGAATTGTATAAAAACACAATTGCATGAACGCCAGACGTCCTTTGTAATTAACTACGAACGTAATCATTTTGACATATGCCTCGAGGAGCTCGCTGCGCGTAAGTTAGAGCTTATACATTTTACCTCTATTTTGTTAATTTGGTGCCGTTTCGAACACCGTGCGGCCGTCGCCAGTTGTAATAAAGTATTTTGGGCTATGGGCCGCTAGCTTTTACCCGCTTTCGGTATATTTAAGTAGCTAGAAAATTCCCTTTCGTACGTCGCACGTCAGACGCTAGTAGCTGACAGCTGAGAATGCCTCAAACTGTTTTAATTAAATTTTCTCATTTAATCGACATTTTGGGGCCCGAGACTATGCTATTTAGTTGGCCCCGTTCATAAACTAACGACATGGAGCGAAAACCGCATGCGAAAAGTCCTCGTTAAGACGTTCTATGTACCGTGAATTTGCACTTTTCTAATTCGCGAGCTACGCGCTCCTCACGTGAACGTTATTCCTCGAAAATTAACCAATTCAAAACAATTTTAAGCTCGGCCGAGCTACATGGTAGGCGGAGTGGTGGGTGTTAGGTTATTGTCGTTACGTTAGGTTATTTTTCGTTACGGTATTTCTTGATTCGGTCGCCGCACTCAAAGCCCGCGATAAAAGCTATATGCAATAGCTTAAAATTCTCGGGAAATAGGTCACATTAGCACTTTGTTTTATATTTTCGTCTCTACGTACGTTTCGGTCTCACGACCATCCTCAGAGGACTTATTATGGCGAAAAGGTTTTTTTTTAAAACTAACTATAGCACAAAGCGTCCATATGGCACCAATTTCGATCAAAAATGCCCACGTGGTCGAAACGAACAGAACCACGAATAATCGAAATTGTACCGTACTAAATATAGGGAAAGTGCTTAGAGTGTCAATTTCTAATGTTAAACATTCTTTCGAAAAAATTTGGTCAAAACAGTCCCAAGGGAGTCACTAAAAAGTCTTGTTTTTAATTTGATATTGATAAGTTAATTATTAAATACATTGTGCAGTACAGATACAATCCTATTTATAAGTGTATTATATCATCATAAACGTATTCAATTTTTTATTACATTGGAATGTATTTTATTGCTTCCCTTCTAGTAAATTAAATAGATTTTTTGATAATATTTTTTTTTCTTCTCGATATGTTTTGCGCCCCCCCCATTTGATTTCATCACGCCATCAGCGTTAGCCGAACGTATTTTGAATACAGGTCACAACCATTTTTCAAGAAAGTTTATCACTTTTAAAATATTACAGTTTAGAAGCGATGGAAATGTATAAACGAGAATGCAATTTATTAAATTCCGATTTATCTCCAGCTGAGGGTAACCCCTTGTTTGCATTGTTATCCCCAAATATTAATCAAACGTGAACATTTTGATTTCTAATTTAGTTTACTCTGATGTTGGCTACTTGGTACCCGAAAGATCTTTAGAACCTTAACAGTATTTTTAGTATATAAGGGTGATTATTTCTTATTTATAGATTTATTCGTTGAATAAATCAAATTCAATATTAAGAAATGCGGTTTATAACTCTTGTAACAAGTAGTAGGATTACTTGGTAGACAATGCGAAACTAATATAAAATTATACACCACTGATTAGCGGTGGGAATACTTAAAACGACCATTTCGACTGCTAAATAAGGTACTGTACGAAAATATAAATCAATAAATTATGTATTTACACAATGGTAGAAAGTGTTACAAAAGGCGGGTAATAATACTCATTATTGTATTTACAAGATTAAATTATGATGTTCTCAGTAATTAAAGTTAATATCTAAAGTAGATCGTCACGTTTCGTGTGGAAACAAATAAACGTTGAAACTTTGGATGATAGTAGGGCGATCTGTACTCCCCTTCGCAATAGGCGCTGTTGCCGACAGCCTCCTGAAAGTGCCGTACAGCAGGAATATTCACGAAAAATAGTCGGTTGCTATCTTACATTTTGGTGATGATACTCCAAATGTGACCAGATGTAACGATTACTCTCTTAGATGCAGGAACTTGTTTATCTTTGACTTTGATATGATCTATATGTCTGAAAAAATGGATATTCATAATTTTTATAGAAATTTTTCGTAGGGTGGGGCAAATCAAAATAACACGAGCTGTGTAAGTAAATATAAATTCTTTGATGCACATGAAATCCAATAAAAATAAAATTCTGTTTAAAAAAAATAATAAAACAATAACAATATTGATGAGAAAAACTTACTATAAATAAACACTACACTGAATAAAACAATGTAGAAAAATTCCGATATAAACTTGTTGTTTCGCCCTCTTATAGCTTCTTCAGGTGAACAATGGGATTCAAACTTACAAAGGTATTAATTTCTAGTTATATATAGATAAACATATAAAGATATTAATGATTTATTCAATGATTATAAGAATAAAGGTTATTTGCAATTAAAGGACTAAAACTGATAATTAGTCCCCGTCAAGTTGTTTGTGTGGGGAAAGATTGGGAGGAGAATATGAAAACTACCTGAATATTAAATAAAAGATTACTGTACTTATATTTATTAAATCGTAATAAATTGGTAGCCCCTCTCTTATTAAATTTGTGGCGTAATGGGAGTAAAGTTTGTGGGTTCTGTAATAATTCACCCATTCTACTAGAAACTAGAGGAACACCAACTGCGTTGACCAATTTATAAAAGTTTGGACAAGATTCCCAATTTAACTTACACTCCAGTTTTCACTCCTTTTTCTTACTTATCTTTGTTGTTTTTCAAATGTTGACCTAGTTTGTCAGTACCTTTGGAAGAAGTAGTTAAATTCGTATTTTCCAATTAACATTTTATATCATTCGAGATTTTATCAAATTATGTAGTGCCTCTGTAATTTTTCATTTTTTATGATCTAGAGAGAAAATTTCTTGAATGTTATATTTCTTCTATTTCAACATATTTTCTATCAGATTGTGGTGGAAATTATTGTTAATTGCTATCTGTTTATCTGTTTTATAATATTAAGTTCCTTTCAGAATTTTTGTTTCATTTTATTTCGGTTAACAACGTAAATTATTTACAATAAATTTATGGAGAAGGCGAAAGCTGAAACGTGCCAAACAAAAATTGAGTTCTATTATGATATGAAGTTACAAATTGCAGAAGTCCTGAGAACAAAAGAAAACTAATAAGAATTTACTTATGTGATTCAAAAATTAAGGACTCCAGGATGAACTGCAAAGTACAATAGAAACATTGTTTTAGCAGAGAAGTGTATTCAGCACGGCGGTTGTATTTTAGGACCACTTTTCTAAATTGTACCAACATTTATGAATTGTATTCAAGTATTTACTTATAGTCCAAAAATCAACAACAACAATATTGATAAAGCATTTCGTTTATATCAAACGGCTACATTTTGTTAACCATTGAGAATTGGACAAATGTTTATACGAGTATGAACTATATTGCTAGAAATGAACGATATTTCAACATATTAAAGGGCCATTCCTACTGAAACATCCCGTATATGTGAACGGACTGATTATTTTAACAACTTTACTCATATGTATTATGTATTGTAGCCAACAATAATAACTTTGAAATGTTAGCATTGTTGCCTATGTTAGAGGGGCATATTACATCCTGATGATCAAATATAAAATTATAGTTTGAATTTCATGATCATATATGACCTATATGAAACTTAATATCGTAATTCATATTATGAAGATATAATTATTCAATTAACTAAATATTACCTTTACTTTTTACTTATCAACTACACCTGATACATCATAATGATTTTTTTGAATATTATTAGTAAACCAATGAGAATAGTTTCAAATCCATTATTATCAATTGCATGAAGTAACATTTCCTCATGAATCTATAATATTATTGTAACATTATAAGTAATTTTATAGATTCATCGATGCAGAGGTGTAAATTTCGAAATAACAAGTTGTTTCCAGAACCTTTTGTCGACAGGGGGTGTAACTCAGTGGTAGAGTGTCTGCTTCGCATGCTGAAAGTCCTGGGTTCAAATCCCAGCTCCTCCAAGTTACCTTTTTTATTTCGTTAACGTTGTTATTAATCAAACTTATGAATCTCTCTTTATACTATTTTACTCTTAAATATTGCTAATTATAGCTAGTGGATTTTCTAACATAAACTAATCTTACGATAAGAAATTTGAGAATCGTTCCTTATAAATTTTTTGTTGATATGTCTGTTTGTGTTAATTACTTTGATTTGCAGCGACATGGGGATAACATAAGGGTGACGATTGTCCTCATCCTAAAATATTATATGGCGGATGAAGCCGATGCTTGCCGAAAACTGTATTGATTCAGGGGCTGGCAAATGAAGAGGTGTCGGGATCTAGTGGGGATATGATGTAACAATGATGCAACGTGTTGGGGGTGGCCTAGCCGAAGTGAATCAGCAATATACGTGCCATGTTGTCAAATGTTCATTGTGGTATTCATTTTAGGATAATCTAGAATGAAAAAAGACAATTTAATTCATTATTGTAGCTTATCTGTTTGATGCTAGGATCTATTGAAAATATTCTCGTAAAGAAAATGATTGAACACTTCCAAATCAAATAACTAATGTTTAATAAAAAATATTTGTTTTGTTTTGTAACTTATTATACAACTCTAATCCGAAAAGGTCTCCTCAATTCTTGTTGTTGCATCTATGAAATTAGGAGATCAGAACAGAATTGGCGTTGTGTCAGGTATAATAGAATTTCCATCATTGTTAAAATTCAAATCGTATGAAACACAAACTTATTCCAATTTGTAAAACTATGGGCTTGTTGGTTCGACGTGAACTGGAGAAGGGGGTCTTTAAATTTTTTATAATCGATTATTATAAGCGCCGAAATTAAATGAGTCGATGCGACGATTTGGTTCTAATCGATCATGGATGGTTCTCATGGTAGTCATCGCTGAATTAGATTGGAACTGAGAAAAATTAGATGAAAAATCTCAGGTATAATAATTCTGCAGAAAGAGTAATTATTACTGGTTTAGTAAAGCTTATTTTAGCCAATACTGATACCTTTGAAAAGTTTTTCCTAGATATCCATTTTGAAACGGAAGCGGCTTCCAAATAGAATCAGTCGATGTTTTGACGGGATTCAACGTACGTTCTAGTCCATTACAAAAACAGAAACAGGTCCTCTACGTATATCTCCTTCATCCACTCTATATTATATATTGTTGATGATACCAAAGAGAAGAGAGCTGGTAAAACAGTGCTTATGGTCATTAACTATTAGAAAAAGGAAAATTTTTTTGGTGTTTCTCATGACTTATATCAAATAGTAACTTAATGTTTTCTCTCACTGGTCACCCGAATGAGGGCTCAATCCACTCAGTACATATAATATTCTCCTTTCAAATTCATCCACTCGCACTCATGTTTTATCGTTTCTATGTTGCTGAAAAGTCCTGGGAGCGCACTCCTATGAAAAGGATGGACATGACCTTCTCATTTCCTTTCATGTTAAAGAAGAGAATACCCAAATAATGAAAATAATTTCTAGGTCTCCAACCAAGAAGAAATTAACCTAAATTAGAGGCCACCTCTGAAGATTCGAGGAGAAACTGTACAGATAAAAGGGGAAGTCAAATATCTCGGGGTGACACTAGACTCGAAACTGACTTGGAGCCAAACTATGGGAAAAAATGGGGGTTACGACGGAACATGCTCTACTGGTTGAACAACATGGTGGTTGGACCTGCAATAACACTCGCCTCTTTGATATGGTGGCCTAAAACACAACAAAGAGGGACCACAACAAGACTTATCAAGGTCCAGAGACTTGCATGTCTTGAGATCACAGGACCCATGAAATCTACGCCCATTGCAGCAATGGAGACACTACAGGAAATACCCCCCCTCCAATTGGTTATCCAAGGAGAGACAAGGCTTGGTGCTTTCAGAATATAAAATACACTGGAGAAAGTTCACATTCGGCGAGGACACATGAGTATAGTGAAAATCGTGACCAGGGACGTGTTAGACATGAGAACAGATCACATTCCAATACCCTCTTAACAACACATTCAGGGTATCAATACCAGAAGGAACTGGATGGGAACATAAAATCCTGGGCGACATTCTACAGGGAAAGATCTGGTATACAGACGGGTCTAAGACTGCAAAAGGTGCAGGTGCAGGAGTAAACTCAAGAAACCCAAAGACTGGCTTCAGCTATTCATTAGGTAAACACACATCTGTCTTCAAGCAGAAGTATATGCAATCCTCCAATGTGTGAAGGAAAACAATCGGAGAGTCATCGAAGATGAGCAGATCCACATACTGACAGACAGTCAAGGCAATGAGAAGTCAGGAAGTGACATCCCGTCTGTTATGAACATGCAAAAAGGAACTTGAAATACTGGCAGACCGAAACCGCGTTAAGCTGATCTGGGTACTCGGACATCAGAGAACGACAGGCAATGGAAAAGCAGACGAACTTGCAAAAAGAGGGTCGGTCGGAGAACGCTCCAGATCCAGAAAATACCACGGGGGTACCAAAATGTACAGCCCGAAGGTCTGTAGAAGACTGGATAATGGAAAACTACAAAGAATACTAGGAAAAAATCCCAGGAAACGAACATGGGAAGAAATATATCAAAGACCCGTGTAACAAAAGAACGACAGACCTATTAGCACTAAAAAGGGAAAAAATAAAAGTCGTAGGAGGGCTCATGACTGCCTATGCGCCAGTAAAAGAGCACCTAAACAAAATTGGACTGTAGAATGGCGACCTAACATGCAGACTTTGCTGTAAGGACACGGAAACAGTGACACACATCCTGTGTAAATGCGAGGCACTGGATCGCAGAAGACAGTCAATTTTTGGAAAGCCTGACGGCGAACCAGTATTATACAGTTCCGACCTAGTAAAGGGCTTGTACAAACTCGTACAAGGTATAAAAATACTCGAGTGGATACCGTAAAGAAACAAAACATAGGCGAGATACCGCAGGCCTAAGTGTCTCCGGAGGCAATAGCCAAACAAGCCTACAAAGGGAGTGACGTTTTTAGTAAGTATGCCTGGAATGATGACTCTCCCAGTAGACGATGAGACTGAAAGGCTCATAAACTCCCCGTAATGGGTTTTCTTCACCTCCGCAACAAAAATAAATAAATAAAAGAGAAAAATTTATTCGTACTCTCACGGTTAACCAAGGCAAAAATTATTTCATTAAACGCAAAAACAAGAACCAACCCAATGTGTACGTATTTCAGTCTGCCCGACAAAAAAGTAATTACCAAAAAGGTTCGAAGTTGAATATAATTCATTCGAATACAAGAAGTAAAATATTGAAATTACTGATTATTCTGGAATTTAACCCATTACCACATTTCTCACAGAAGCTTTAGTACTTTATCAGTCATCACTTCTCAATGATTTTTATATGAATACATGTTTCGTTACCATCCAACCCACTGCATGATTTGAAAATAGGCTATGTAAAGTTTGAAATCAACAAAAACAGCTGTAATTGAACAAGGTAACCTTGTTTTATTCATACAAAATGGAATATGATTCGAATTTTTGATGTCTATATTGTTGCCTTCACTTAATTTCTTAGGCGCCTTCGGTAGTGAATTGAGCGACCCGGTCTCGTACCCGGGTCACGGCTAAGAGTTTTTCAATACGTATCGAAAATCTTTCAAGCAAAAGTTGGTGATATTGAGGAAATTGTCAGGATTCGGTGAAAGTTCCTGGTTGAGGTGAGCTTGCCTCCTGCAGTCTAGCAAAAGCTGCAGAATTGGACCGACGTTAAATAATAGAATAGAATCATTTTATTTGATAAATATTAACAGGAACATAACATCTGACTAACACAACATAATTTTTACAATTTGTGTTATAATCTTGGAAGGCGGAAAAAATTTTGAACATATTTAGATTGTTTCGAAATTTAATTGTCAATTATAATTTGTTTTAATGTGCAACAAATAGAACATGAGTAGGGCGGTAAGACAACAAGAATTTCCTACTGTTTATCCTCGAATAAATAAAAGTGCAGAACATAGGATAGAATGTCTAATACATGAAAAAAAGAAGTACTAGCAAACACAATTCTGCAGCACTAATTGTAGATTTCTACTAGTTTAAATCATGGCAGAACAAATTATGGCTTACTATTCTGTAATTGAAGACAATAATTCTATTTTCCAACAATTATTGAATCATTTCTAACGGGTTACCGCAATAAACGAATTCCTTGCGAGAGATGCAAAGCTCTCAGATTGTGGGACTTTTTATTGAAACGATGTGGCAACAACGTACGAGAGAACAAAACGGAGCACTTGAAGAGTTCGAGGAGGAACTAATGCGGTTCGTACATATTTCGATCACAGGTTAAACTGCGAGGGAAGAGCCCAACAAAGACAGCTAAACGAGTAGCGGGGCATAAAAATAAGAATAGTATCACGACCCGAGCGAGAAAGTCCTGACAGTTACGCGGCGAGAGAGAAAGGGTAAACGTACTATACGATTTGGCAACAGCGCCACACAGACAAGGATCAGTGCCACTGTAAGTTATATGCAGTCTTTATGTATGCATTTGCAAACGAGATGTTTATACACAGCGTCGAGTTAAGAATGCGACAGATGCTTTCCCTTTCTCTCTCTCCTACGCTCCCTCTCTCTCGCTCGCCGTTATACTCCATAAAGTAATTCTCCGCTCGCATGCTCTTTTATTTGAGAAGCTCTCTTCAGAAGTTAGCGCGGATTAGACAATTACTCCAATATTTACATCTGCTGAATTTCATTGCTTTGATTAACTCGCTTTGCTTTCCCTTATAACCAAACAAATCGTTTTACCGATGATAGAAATGCTGCCGTATTTTAATATTAACGTTAGCTGACAACTAGAATATATTTATACAGGGGTGGTTGGTTGTTCGGTTCCACTTCGCTTTGCCTTGAAATTTTTCAAAGCATCGACAGGTACGTTCTCAAGATGACATTTGAAAAATCGTACCAATTTTGAAGTATATCCTGAAAAATTCGCATCAAGTCCTGTGAATAATGCTTTTCATAAAATAGCAATTGGTCACCAAAACAAACATAATTTTTTTATAAAGTTGAAAGTAATTGAGGTCCCCCACACTTGAAAATTTGTATTGATTGGTTGCCGGGCTGAAGTAAAAATTTTAAGTAGAAAATATGTTAGTTACAATCATTACGCTATGCCAATTAATATTGTACTCACTTTCTCTAATTATCCAATTTTCGGGGAATACATGGTAAATAACTTTATTCTTCTAAATATTTTGACGACACGGAATGAAAACTTATAATATTCCTAGAACATCGTGTGATCAGCGATAGAATGCTGACAGATAATAACTTTGGGGGATTTTCACTCCCTCTGCCTGCCCGTTCAGTGGATTCTAGACATGTACACGTTCTTGCCCTCACCCACTTTCAACAGCACGCCACTACCCAGCATAGACAAACGCCTTAATTGTAGAGGAGGGCTTTTGAACCATCTGGGCCTCTCCCCCCCCCTGCCTATTCGTGTACAGCATATCATTGCCCTGGCCGCGAATCCATTACTCAGAAACCTGGGATGAGAAGCACAAACATCGGACTTTAGGAGTGAAGCCATGTGGTGCAGCATTTACTCCAGCAGATGCATCTGTTTTTTCACCAGTGAAGGACTACCTTAGGCGGACCCACTACGGGCACTGCTTGCCCCTTCTGGGCTATAGCCAATTCTCACCTCCTCCTGTTACCTGCTTTACCATGAATGTCGACGAGTAACCCTTCCGCATCGTTCAAATAGCCTACCGCATATGTTGACCAGGGCCGTGAATCCATTGCGACCAGCAACCTGGGGATAAGAAGGCACGGTATCGTGGTTTTAGTGGTGAAATGTATGTGGTGCCCAGTTCAGCGGATCTTTTGCAGTGACAACTGTTAGTTTCGCCTCGAGAGGTTACTTGTCTCGAGACCCGCGCAAAGGACGTTGCTTGTTGAAGCTACTGCCGGTGTTACCCGACAAGTAGTTCTCATGTTGAGAGAGGAGATTGGACTTCTTTTCAAACGTTTGGAGGTGTAGGCATCAGCAAAAAGTTCCACAACTCTATATTCCATTTCTCCGCTCGACTAATTCTTCACTAAAAATCCAGATTCCTATGAAATAAGAGTTCGGAGACAATTATGCTGTGAATGGGAACCTACCTACCTCTTACCAACAAATCATCATCGACTAGTGTCTTGATAGAATCTGTTCTAGGGCCATCATTTCAAAACAAAAGGCATTACGTCGTTGTTGCGAGAAACAGGCCAGAATAGAACATGTTGGTGCCATACAATAGGAGCATCTAAAGTGACATTCGATGCCAATATAAGATCAAAGCTCATCGCAGGCCCAAATGGTTCCAGTTCATTTTGGACGTTCACCAAAGCAATTCTGAGAAATTTCACATCCTTTCCATAACCAGAGATTATGGCACAATGGCGCAAAAAGGCTATGGAGTCAGATGAAGTTCCTCTGTTTGTTCTCAAGAAATGTACTCCAGAGTTAACACTAAAACAGGTTGTTTACAAACTTGGTCTCTTAACTTCATTTCTCTATAGAACTGCGAATTTGCCTAGAGAGGTATTTCTTGATGCTTAAACATCCAAAATATTAAGAAAATTCCTATGCATATTTCCTCTGCCAACATAGCTCACACCATGTTCTACGAACATTATAGGTTTACCTCTAGTGTAGGATATATAATATTAATTATTATTAAGAAAAAAAACGCCGTTCGTAAAAAATTACGTATGGTAGAAAGAAGTTGAGTAGGTCTCAAGCTTGACAAGGCAAGGATGACCAGCCTGAAATCGTCTGGTCTGCCTATCAGGAGTCGCTCTTGGTGGAATAACAAATATGACTTCCGATGAGCACCGACCATGAAAATATGTATAGAAAATGGAGTCATGGCCCACATTTTCACAACGTTCTAGAGCAGTCAATGAATTCGTAAGTGTTACTTCAGAAATGAGACAAATAGGTCTGAATAAAATTTCACCTACAGGATAGGTGCTTTGTTGATCCTTATGAGCAACTTGGGTATAAAGTAGCTCTTGGCACCATTGGATTCATTGAATGATATAGGGGCTGTAGAGGGGAAAGCGGGTTGAAGTGTACCATCATTCGCAAAGCAGTGGACGAGACAGGAAGTCACTTCCAACATATCACGTATCGGTGATATAGAGCAGACACAAAGTTGGTGCCACGACAGATCCCTGTGAACACCAGTGATGATACCTATTGTATCGTAGGAGACTCCGTCAACCAATTCATGGGGTAAACAACAAAGTTTGGGCGGGAAATCATATGACGGAAGTTTCCCAAGGAGGTTTTGACACTTGGTCAAATTCTTTAGAGATATCCCAAGCTAGAAATTATCCATGTTCTTCAAATGCCTGCCATATATGTGTTACGTAGGCAAGCAGTTGATCTCTGGTGACGAAAACCATATGTCGGTTCTTCACGATTTTGTGACTCTCTAGATATTGGATGTGATTACTTTCTGCATTACTTTCGACAGTAGTTGAATGTATTTAAAATAAGTATAAAAAAGGGGTTTCCTCCCCTTTTTTGGGAGTTGGTTGGATTCAAGCTATGTTCTAGTTGGGAGGAAACTTACCAATTTTTTTTTATTGGGTCAAAAGTATTTTGAGAATATTCGTATTTTCATATCTTCAGCTCTTTCTTTTTCCGTTGATTAGTATTACCTGAAGTTTTATCATTCTAATATAATAATATTATGAATGTGAAGTAGGTCAAACTCTATATGAAAACATTTCGCTTTTAAAGGATATCGCTCAATGCTATAAAAAAGGTGGCGCCATTTACAAAATCTATCGATGACGTCATAACGCTGTCAAAAATGGCCAAAGAATGTTAAAAATGTATATACTAGTCGATGCGTTTTTTTCAATTAAACTGTATTAACTCTTGTTTCCTAAGATATTACGCATTCGATGAATTTTAACCTCAATTCAATACGTTACTTTATCAAATTGTTCAACCAATTCTTATACAGCAATTTCGTGAGTCAGATGTTTAAGGTGTTGATGAGGGTACATATCTCAACTATTTATTAATACCTTTCGTTAAATCGCGCGCATTGCGACAAATTGGCCGTGCGCCCATGCAAATATATACATTATATCTCCAATGGACCCACTTTACATGCCCGTCATCGCTTATCTCAACAATAAGCGACCGTTTGTCGAGTTTCTAGACTGCTGACCGACGTAGAGACTGTCGTATCCGGGATACGTTGATAAAACGCTCCAGTTCACGCTTTCGCGTTTCGTAAGACTCGCTTTTGATTTTTTCATTCTCAACTCTCTGTGATTGCTCGATATATGTACTGTCATCAAAATATTACTTTCAAACTTATGAATTATTTTCCGTTTTGTCTCATCAGCTTTGCTGGCGTGATGTAAAGTTTCCATCCATTGCAATTATTTTTTGATAGCGTTGTAACGTGGGTGAGCTGGCTTTCATAAGTTCTTCTGGGAGCATTTCTCCGGAGTGACGGTGCTTGAAGGATGTCAATGAAGGGAATTCCAACAGGATGTGAGAAGCAGTTTCTTCTGTTTCTCTGTATTTCCTACATAAAGGATCATTCGCGATGCCCATATTATGAGTGTCCACGAGAGTAGTACATTTTGGTCCAGTGACCAAACCTATTCGCCGTTCTCATGGCCTCATTTTTTATACATAAGTGTATAGGTGGTAGTCCTGCGAGAGATTTGAGGGCCCTCGTTGGAGCCGAACTTATACCGCTCAATATACATACACATGCAATCCGCTGCAGTAGGTCCAGGGGGCGCTGTGACATACCAGTCCTTGTTCTCGGCCACCACACTACCGCAGCATATATGATCATAGGCCTAATCACAGCGGTATAGATCCAATAAATAATCTTTGACTGTAATCCCTATGTCCTGCTGAAAGCTCTTATGCACGCCCCAAAAGAACGCTCAGACCTTTCTCACTCGATATTCGAGGTGTTCGTGTCAAGTCAGTTTAGAGTGTAGGATTACTCCCAGAAACTTCATCGACCCGTTGAGTTGCAGAACCTTGCTAGAGAAGATAATATCTGGCAGTGACCCCAGCTTACGTTTCCTGGTCAACAGTACAATTTCCGTTTCATCAGGATTGACCCTGAGCTTCTACGTGCGCCACCAGTCGTCCACTACTCTGAGCAGCGTGTTTTGCAGCTCGCACAGTGTCCTCAAGTGTCACCCGAAGGTGACGCCAACCAAGTCATCAACATAGGCTTGGGCATGAAACCCAGTCTCTTCCAATTCCTCCAAGAGTCCATTGACTACGAAACACCACAGAAGCGGAGATAGGACAATTCCCTGTGAACAGCCTTTTGTAGTGGTAGTTTTTACAACGCATCCGTTATGTTGCGCCTTTATCGCACGCGTAGATACCATGGCTTCAATCTACCGGACTAATGTTGGACCGATTCCATGTTTCCCAGCAGCTGAGCAGATAGACTCGACGGACGTGTTATCAAATGCCCCTTCGATTTCCATAAATACTCCCAAGGCCTGTTTCTTTTGGGCCATAGTATCATCGATTCATTTGACTAGATGATACAAGGCCATATCAGTCGAGAAGCCAGCTTAGTAGGGGTGTTGACGACAGTGTAAGTGATAGGCCTCCAGTGAGCCATCTCTCAAGTGTCTGTCAATCAAATGAATACCACTCTTCTGAATAAAATCGAAGAGCTCTAGCATATGTCCGACCTATGTCCATTATGAGGAATTATTGATGTGTAAAGTAGCTCTTGGCACAAAAGCGGTTTTCACAAAGGACCTCACAAGATCGTCCCAGGAGAGGATGCTGTTTAAGGTGATACCGAGCACGGGTATTTATTGGTATTACTATATCATCAAAATTCAAATGCCAGTTGATTCTGAATTCAAAAACTCTTCAAATAATCATTTCGGATTATCCAAAATTGATAGGTGGGCATACCAAAAACGATTACAAACAAATTACAGAGAGAAAATGAACTGAATCTGAAATATATAATTAACTTAGATTATCCTCAACGCAACGTCACATTATTTGCATATTTGTCTTTCTACTAGGGATGTTCGATATTGTATCGATGCTATTAGAAGGGATACACGATATTTTCTATCGATACTTTACTCTTCGATATATTGTGTATCGATACTTATTTAGTACGTATCGCCATTTTCCCGGATCGATCGGTGTTTCTATGGTCGTTGTTAATCACAAATAAATTAAGCAAACCAATCGTGTTTTTTTTTCTCCAATCTCCTCTCTTGATTATAATGCGGAGTGTTTTATTAAATTTTTCACCACATTATGTTATTGAATAACAGTACCGCTGAGCGCTAACGCACTAAAAATCCCAGATCGTTAGGTATCGATATTTCGAGTATCGATCCTTTAACTTACGATATTTTACTGTATCCATATTTTACGTTCCGATCCGTATCGATACCTTATATCGATACACTCGAGAGTGTGTATCGCACATCCCTACTTTCTACTTCCAAAATTCATCTTTCATTAATTTGAAGACGTGGACTATTCAGAAACAAATTCCTCCTCTGCATCAGTCCAGTTGGTATACATTTACCAGCTGTTTAGTTGAGTTTTGAAGACTGAGCATCATTTGTTTCAAGCAATCAACAAGAGAGAATTAAAATGCAATATATATTCGATTTCTTGTTAAAATGACAATCATTCTACTTTGTTCTATACATTCTATTTAATATTAGAAATCATTCCTGAAGTAATTGATATTTGATCTAATACAACGTCAGGTACCAGTCTGAGAATTACGTAAAATTGTGCCAGAAACTAAGTTAAAACGATATTGAAGAGCTGAATAGATCTGACGTGAACAGGAATTGATTTCTTATCTAATACTCACTTTCTGCTTGCTTTCACCGTCTATTGATGTAATCCAATAAAATTGATACACCCACATTTCTGTGTGGCTGTTTGTTCGATATTAGTGATGATTCTTTTGAGTTATTACTTAATTGGCATCGTAATAAATGAGACCAAAATACATTTACTGATGACGTAGAGAAGCAGCACTCGGTAATCATGTTAATCTATTAAATCAATTAATATCTTAATATTAATATTGAGTGGTTGAATGTCCTACATTCAACAACACTATATGGTGTCAAGTCGTTGTTGGTTCTATCGTTATGATTTCTATGGATTTCTAGTGTTCACAATGCGATCAATTGAAAGCCGAAATATTGGTTTAGATATAACTACAACTACAACTACAACTACAACTTTATTGCTGTATAGTTTTGTACACTAAATTAGATTATACATTTTTCGAAACTGTTAAAACAATTAATAAATGTGATATATTGAGGAGTGACAGCTTGAGTTAATTAAATAAACTTGTGTGCTGTCATTTCAATAACATTCATAGGTATACAACAATAATCGCGAACGAAAGAAGAAGAAAAAAAAAGAAGAGTAAAAAAAGAAAAGTAAAAAAGAAAGGATAGATTATGCAATAATAAATAAGATAGAAAAGAAGTTGATTCATTTTAAGTAAAGCCACTAAGTAATTTGGATCAAGACGTAGGTTGCATAAATAAATAAATGCTGCTGTTTCACTTGATTAATATTAATTTTTCAGGTTAAATTATGTATGAGCATGTTGTTATTGGTGATAATCCAATTGTGTAAAACTTTGTTAAATACTCCTTTTGGTAGTGTTTTCATTTCTTTATTCAAAGTATTATAAATTTTGGGCCCAATATACGAGATGTGTTGTCTAGCTAGATTGTTATTTGGCAACATGGTCGCGAAAATCGAGAGGTTCACTCCCGTTCCTATATGCATTAGTTAGTCTTCAGACTGACGGATTAATTTCTAATAAGAAATTGTTTAATTAGTGACTCATATACTCTATAATGACTGATTCGATCTTGTACCTATTTTCCCAGTTTTAATTTAGGCCTTGTTGTACATTTGATTTTTTTCGAATTTAAGGGCATTTTGATTGGAATCTACACTTCGAAAACAACAACAAACTGAACGTTATTTCCACAACACACTTTGGAAGGCATCACCACCAATATTCCCATTCTTCACAACGAGAAACATCTTCTTGGTAGGCTGAAAACTATACTTATTCGAGAATCTGCGTCTGCAGAAGCCTCCAATGAAAATGGAAGACCTAAATCATAATCATGTTGAGGAGTAGCTATTAAGTAAACGGCGTTCACGAAACACTTTCCCTCCAAACATTATTCTGTCAATAATGATTTCTATATCTACGTTACCTATAGCTTGTGAGTGTCATATAAGAAATTTTATTTGCGAGGCCTCGCTAAAGTAGACCTGAAATCGATAAATCAGAAGAAACCACAAGTTCATAACGATGAATAAGTGTTCTCGGTAGGCGTTTGGGAAAAGCAAAAAGCTCAATCTATTATAAAATTCAAAGTTTATTCGGTTTTACATTGCACGAAAATAATATGCAGATACAAATTATATAACTAGCTGAATACCATCAATTCATTTATACAAACCAGCCTATATTTGATCGCATGTTTGTTTTCCTTTTCCTTTAACTGCTTTAAATAAAATTAAATTCTATTTTTAGGTTCACTTCGAGGTAACGATTTTTATAATAGTGTTTATACATTAATTTAGTTTTGCGTGAATAAACAGCAGATAAAATTAGCCATTCTATTATTAATTTGTGTATAGTTATTTCAACTAGGAAAGCTTCAAATCAAGTCAATATAACTTCTTGCCAATCACGTTGCTGTGCGTTGAAGTAGCTATTTATATTAATCTATCTATAACATTCGTTCTGAAATTATATTTAAATTATCAAGTAGGTAGCACACATATTTTGAAACCAATAACCTTAAGAATGTTCCAGAAATCTTAATATATTTGTTTCAGCCTTAATAACCAATTAAACAAAGGAGCGATGGTTGTCGGGCTTAACATAGTATTTTGATATATTTCATTTTTATTAGTCCTTGTTCTACAGTTCACTACATGTAAATACATAATGTAAAATTCAAATCAAGTCTTTTGGATGATTCATTATATTATTAATAATAGGTGAATTACATATATGAATGCAATGCCAAAAATTCCTGACCTGATATATATCCAGGTATAGCAGCCGGTCAGAATGCTGAGAACACACATAAGATAAATTATATTAGTCTTGGAAAAAACATAAATTGATTTTACGTCAATTAGATTTCTTACAACTGTCTAATAGACTATAAAAGAGTTCAAACTGTGGATATATTATAACACTATTGTTAAGAAATAATCACCTTCATCCACTAAAAATACTAAAAGTACTGAGGACCTTTCGGCTAAGAACTAGCCATCATCAGAGTAAACTAAATGATGAATCAAAATGTGCCTGTTGAAATACTGTTTGGGGATAATAATGTGAATAATGGGTTACCTCAGCTGGAGATGAATCGGAATTTAATGAATTGCTTTTCCATTTATACAATTCTCTTCGAAATTACCTAGATATTTGTCTGTACTGTGTTTTAAAAGTGATAAACTTTCTGGAGAAATGGTGTGACCTGTATTCAAAATATGCTCGACTACAGCTGATTTTACACCATTATTTTTCTTTATATAAGTAAAATGTTCCATACATAGAGTTGAAATGTTCTTTCTAGTTTGACCCACATAACATTTTGAACACGACTCACAATTGATTTCGTAAATCCCGGATTTGTCGAAATCGGAAACTTTATCAAAGGTGTTGCCTAAACGGTGTTTTGGCTTGTTCTTACATCTATGAACTGGTTGTTTTGCAAATTTGGAATACAAACTATGGAATTTAATAATTACTGAAGAATGGTAAGTGAAATTTTTGAATTTTATTGAAGTATTTGAAGGTAATGGCTCTAATTTGGTTAGTTGGATACGTTCAAATTTTCTTTGTTGTCTAGAAATTAAATTATTGATCATATATTTGTGGTAACCATTGTCCAACGCAATTTGCTGAAGTTTCTCAACTTCGTTATTATAATTTTGCTGGCTCAAAGGAACGTTCAATAATCTATGAACTAGACTACTAAACGGATCTATTTATGAGTGGGTTTCCTGTATATATCGAAATCGAAGTGATTAGCATCTTTTATAATGCTAATATCTAGGAAGAGAAACTGATTATCTGTTAATATTTCGACAGTGAATCTCAGTGAATCAATTTGCTATTAAGCATGTTCGAAAAGTCGAGTAAATCAAAATCTTCACTTGTAATCTAGAAAATGTTGTCAACATATCTATACCAAATTTTTGGAACTGATTCAATTTTGATTTCGAGGAGGTTTCAAGTTTGCTTAAAAAAATATTGGCCAAAAAAGGAGAGAGTGTATTGTTCATTGCACATTCGCTTGTTTGTTTATAGTAGTTTTTCTTAAAAGTGGAATAATTTTGCTCCATACTTAAAGATGTAAGGATCACGTATTCTGTGCAGTTCATGTCGGGATATTAATATTTGAAAGCCATTATTTCTTATCAATAGTGTAACAACATCTACTTAGCCATTATGGATATATCAAATTTTATGCTTTTTCGTTTATTGATCGTTTTAAAAATGTGTCTAACCACATGTGTCATAGCCCTTGTTAGTTGCGATTGTTTTTATTCTTTCCTGAGGGATTACATCCTCAAACATAATTCAGTTGATAACTCAATTTTCTGATGTTGCTACTGTTTCAGTGAAACAATCGTTGAGATGTATAAATACGTTTTACTGTTTAAAAGTGTGAATTGTGTTTTTCTTCAAGCTTGAACTGTGTCTTATCGTCAATGTTTGTTATGTTATAGCAATTTTCAATAACATGGGAAAGGAAACAAGTAAATTAAGTAAAATGACATTGTTACACAAAAATCCTTTCCACTTATGAAAATTCTTATATGACCTCTAAACTTCTGATGATTATAATTCATTCCCAACTAAATAGAGTAACTATTAAAAGTTCGTTTTTCACTAATTTTAGTATAAATTAATGGAATTGGTGAAAATGGAACACTTATTTTATCACAAATAGGAAATTATAGATTACTTTCGTAACCAGTATTGAAGAAACTCATTACGGAATAATAAAATGTAATGAAATGAATTCTTTAATGTTTCTCAATGAATCTTAAAACAGTAAACATTGTATGACACAGGCTTTGTATAACTACCAGAATGGATTAGTAAATGGTTAAATGAATAAATATTTGATATATTTTCTAACCAGGAATAAACTACGCATTTTTACATCAAAATTTTCGGCTTCCGGATGGATTCCGCATAGCGTGACTTGATGCCGACGCTTCGCCAATCATTATAGGTGACATCTTCAGGGCGTACATGAGACTTGAACTGAAACTGATTCTTCTGGCTTCTGTAGAGGTATCTATTGAGGGAAAACTTTCATGCTACACAGTTCACTGCCCTTATCCAGGTGATAAACTCCGTTCTGGCACCTGACTCTGCCTCTGTGTGTGATTCCCAACATTCGAAAGACCATCCTCAAAAATTTCATTTTGCACATGATCACACAACGGCAAGGTCGAGTGCCAGGACGGAGTTAACGACCATAATAAAGGCAGCGCACTGTGTAGCCTGAAGGTTTTTTCCTCTATAAATACCTCAGAAACCAGATGAATCAGTTTCAGTTCAAGCCTCAAACCTGCCCTGAAGATGCCACCTGTAATGGTTGGCGAAACGTCGGCATCAAGCTGTGCTATTGTGAAGCGAAATTCATCCGGAAGCCAAGATTTTTCAACATTAGCTATCCGCGGAAGTCTCCTATTCCAGATACGCATTTTTACGCATGATTAGCACTTTTATTTATGTGTTAATCCATTGGATTTGGTTTTGATAGAGAATCATGTCGTATGAATGTTAAAATGTTAACAGAGTGTGAAACAAACTTAAGTGGATGACACATAATAGTTATTTAATGTCATATTCTATGAAAGCTTGAAACTCTTGGGCAATTAATTCAAATTTATGTGAATTATAAAATAGAATAATCTTGTAATCTCTGAGGAAACAAGTTCTTGTAAACTGTGTTGACATAAACAATCGATTGATACATTAAGGTTCCAGCCCTGTTTCAATTTGTTATCAGTCAATTCATTTTTCTTAGACTACTTCGAATACAAATTTCACATTCTTAAATAAGGCATGCACTGTTTCGTTTTACTTGATTATAATTGAATCAAATAATATGTACAATGCTAAAAATGATGCTATTGAAGGATCGTTTTTCTTCATTTGATTGAAACATATATTTAATGATAGCAGACATGTTTCTGGACGCTGCCCCTTGTTATTATCTTATGTGAACCAAGCACCTATATACGGAATGAAAAGACCAATATTTAATCCCCTCTTTCCAGAAGAACGAAGTATCTGAGGCTGCTAGATATTCTTAAGTAACACAATAAGGATACAAGATTGAGTCGAGGAGATGGGTTTGGAAGGAGAAGATTGGTACTGAGAGCTTATTGTCCCAGAATTCACCTGATCAATTACGAGGAAGTAAAATGTATCATGTTCTCGATATATGCCGACAAAAACATCCGAAAAGCCTGCATGGATTTGAGATTCCTCTTGGCATAAGCCAAACAACCAAGGTTCTTGTGATGTTTGTTGAACGTCATGTTAGAGCTTTGGAAACTGTTTCAAAGCTTTTGAAATGTCATAGAACAAGTCGAGGCTGCAAGTCAAGAGTATTCTGTAATTTTCTGTAATGATGCAAATTTAGCCTATTGAATTTGGGCGAAATTTTGCAAACAAGTCTGGATTCTTGATTGATTAAGGAAGGTGAATTATTGGTCGGAGTACTCAGTCCTCAATAGAGCCAATGAAAGATACAGCTCTTCGGTGTGACTCTAACTGTTTAGCCGCCCCAGGTGTTGGATGAACCAGAGCACAGCATACGGAGGGGTTCCTCTAATGTTGGCCCTGCTTTGGCAGAGTTTCTTCAACACTCAATATTTGTTGGAGATGGCTGGGCGCTAGGTAGGTGCTCGCTGTCTCATTCTTTTCTCAGTATTACCTACACAGCGGGTCATTCATTAGACTCATAACGTGCTTGTGTTCCTTAGTCGACAGTGTACCATAGTAATTCTTGTAAAAAGACAGTCTCAAGCAGTATCTGCTTTCTTGGACAGGATGCGTCCTACTCATAACTGGCCTATCTACAACATGGGGTTTCATCCCATACTTTGAGAGTGTTTCCGTTGAAAATGGCATTATCAAGGATTTTGCATGATTTGCGACTATTGTTCCTTTCCTTAGCAGATACTTCGTGAGCCAATTCGTTTGCTCTACAATTGCTTTATATTATGGATAGGTTCTCTGATCGCTCGAGTGAATACTCACGCCTGATCCCATTTCAGTAGCCTTCAATGGAGACATGGACAGTTCTCCAATTACTTTTATTCATGGCTCGTGTATTTGTTGATTTTTCATGTCACGAAGACATTGTCTGTTTCCTTACAGAGATAAGATGTCTTCTTGACCGCATCAATCCAGGTTTTTCCTTCTTTACTCCTCTTGTATCAGAGATCCGATTAAATTCAGCTGTGGAATAATTGCCATACTCCCTCTACGTGAATGTCGAGGGTTGGGGGCATAGCATTGCTTCTACTATTGCAACGGCTATAGTGCGCAGTGGAACACACTTTTCTTAGTAACTCATTTAAATAGTTATGTCGGATCTTATGACTATCGGGTCAAGGTCATAGCGTTATCTTTGAAAGTTGTCCCCATGTCTTTCCAATTTCTCTATCCTGCTACCAGATGACCATCCTACATTTCGCTGCCCCTCTCACGAACAGCCGAACTGTGGATGTAATCCAACCTTATATTCAGTCATATCGAAACATCCTAGGATGTGAGTTTTTAGCAGAAATTCAGTCGCATTCAACTCGATGGTAGTGTATTTGTCATTCCCTATTTTCAGGCCGCCAATTAATTGTGTAGTATCTTTGGTGATTATCTTCTTCAGTCTTGCGGTTGAAGAGTTAGTTTCCACTCCTTCGCAGGCAGTTGTCCAGCTTCTCATTTGACTTTGCATTATCAGCTTTTTTAGTTTTTTTGGATGACTTTGTATCTCGTCTAGTCTGACTGGTATCTGGAATTCCCCGCTTTATTGAACAACTTCCTGACATTGCTTCTGATGGGATTGAGTCCCATGAACCTCCACTGTGTGGCATCATCGGGATCCTTTCTTCATCGAACAGTTCTCGTATGCGGTTATGATGGGGTTTTCAAATCATCGATGCTCTCGTTCCAAGTTGTCCGATAGATTCAAAGGCACTTAATTTTCGGGAAAGTGTGCCTCGGAAGACAGGTCTGTCGACCCATCTTGTGTTTCATCAGTACTGCGCTCTGATACCAGTTGTATATGTTAGTAAAAATTGAATCCATTCCCAATTTGACACGATGATGGACGTTGACACAAAAACGTCGCGATCAAAACATATTGCAAAAATTCATTATTATCGATCTTTGTTTCGTCACATATTTTTCTTTTTCGAGAAAGTGAACATTGATTATCGAATTTAATGCGAACTACTTCTGAGAACAAACGTTTGGTAGATAGTCGATATTTTTCAGTTGTATGGGTATGGGTACAATTTCTATGTTTGATAAAACTTTTCACTTTAAACAGATCTAATTTTAAACATCTGATATCTGAGAGTAATTTCTTCACGAGATAATCATGAGTATACAACAAATGGAATCACATTAAAAGTTTTGCAATGAAAGAGCAAGTAGAGATATAGATCTGTTCAAATAAACGGCTTCGTATCACGGTAACTGTGAATTATTAACAAAGCACCTCATCGTTACCAAGCTACCTGAACATCAACAGTTACGACAAAGACATTTTCACTACACTAACATTGATTGTATTCATTTTTGTTTCTAAATATTATTTCACTTCGAAACCATGTCAAGTTAAGTTACTCATAATGAATGGTGGTTGTTCAATTTGGCTTCGTTTTTGGTTCACATAGTTTCATAAAAAACTGTATAATCGTATTCTTAATGACTAAAAGAAACTCATAACTCATAAGTATAAGGGCATGCTGTTTACTTTTGTGATGAAGTCGAATAATCTCAAGAAGGGCGTTAAGCTACTGGTCGAGAATTACCGCCAAATCAGTCTCGCACCTTGAAATTAAGAAGTACTTTGAAATATTTATCTAAAGAAGCTACTGTGTTAGCGAAACTATAGTCACATTTATTTATTAAACTAGTAAAAATTAAACTTTTAATATTTATTTTATTTAACGGCCGGTTCCATAATGAATTTCAAGTTACTTTAAATATTAAAGTCGACTTTATGTTTTGAAACCGGTTCCATGAACATACTTTAAAGATAAAGTAGCCTTTAACGCCGCTTAAAGTTAAAGTCCCGATATCGGCGCTTTACTGCTGAAGTTATCTTTAAATAGAAACGTAACCTGCCTAAACTTCCTCGTTTGTCAATTTGATCTGAATATTCACGAAAAACTGAATCAAAAGAATCGAAATGAATAATGTTGCTTATGATTCAAGTTCAAGCTCGTCGTCCAAGGATGAAGAATTTATAATCTTAAGATGATTGAAAGTCTACAGAAAAAGAGAAGATTCCTTGAGCAAATATTTTAATATTTTTGAAAGATTCAGATTAACGAAACCCACTGTACTTTCCCTATTGGAACAAATAGAACATCTGATATAATTTCCTACAAACAGGTGGGCAATTGTTTTATCATTCATATCTTTGGATTATTATTAAATGGTATTGGTACTTATGAACTTGTAAATTTCATCCAATAGCAATAGTTTCTGCGGTGGTGAAATTAGCTCCTCTGTTGCCCTTCTTTTCGATATCCTTCTTCTTATCGCACATTATTGTTAATAAATAATAAATATGCGAATCCTCAGTAATTTATAACGCGAATGAAGCCGTATCTAGAAATAAAGCCTGGAGCTACAAGCTGCAAAGTATGGTGCAACGAACCCATGTATAGAATTCACTGGTTTGGGAAGGCCTAACCACAGAATAAAAGGTATAACCATCAATATTCTTTGGTCTAACGTATGCTGGATCTCAAAATCAGCTGTCTAAAGTATCGCGACATGCAAATATCTGAATTCCAGTACTGCCAACCAAAACAAATAATCTTAAAGTCGACGTTAGCTGAAGGAGACTTGAGGTCCCGTTATGGAACTCGTAGTCCCTCGCTCAGCCACCAGCTAGCGCTTGGATCGAAATATGTTGTCAGGATGTTAGGATTAGGCGCCATATCGTTCAAACACGGTCGTATAACGTGCCAGAGAACATCCCTCGACTCATGCGCCACCTTTTTGGTACTACGCAACAGATAACGCTTAGCAGACTCACTTCTCACATAGGAAACAGCCTCGAGTTCCCAGACCTGTATATACGACCGTGCTTTTACCTTAAAGCTTTCTTAATAATAATAATAATAATAATCTTAATAATAATAATAATCTTTATTTTCCAACAGAATACATCCAATTACAGGAAAATACATAATAATAATAATATAAATGGAAATGCAATACATAATGCAAACTTATACAGATTTTAAACTGTATATATTGAGATAAATGAAAATATACGAACAATGATTATAAATTATAATCATATATAAACATATATAAACATAATACAATAATTACAATTAATAGTAATCATTAGTAACAATAGTAATTATGACCACAATTACAATGCAATTACCGTAATTATAGATAATAGGTAATAAACTATCAATAATGTTTAAAACTATACGAGATTAGGTAATTTATCAAATAAATCATTTTGAATCTTTTGGTACTTTCGATATAATATCAGATAGCGAATCAAAGTTGTTATCACACGTTTTTGAAATTTTATTAAAATTACTACACATTACATTGAGAGGAGACTTGAAGAGCAAATTAGTACGTGCAAATGGGGTATAGAAGGTTGAACAGATTCTAGTAGAACCGATCGGAATATGGAAATTGATATTCGATAGGAGATATGGGCAGTCAATAGAACCATGCATTAGGTGATATAAAAATGCAATGGATATAGTTACTCTTCTGTAAGATAATTCTTGCAGAGCACTATTTTGTAGTAAAAAGTTGTGATCCAAACCACGAGGTGGATAAGTGCCTGTATGTCTGAAAACAACGTATTTTGAGAATCTACGCTGGACAGATTCAACCCGCGATATTTGCTGCATATATATAGGATACCAAATTATTGTGCAATATTCTAATTTCGATCTAGTGAAAGTTGTGTATAAAGATTTCCACGTGGTTGAGCTATTGAATTGTCTACAGTTTCTAATGATAAAACCTAATGTTCTAGTTGCAGAGGAGACGAGTTTGGTAATATGATTAATAAATAGGAGTTTCGAATCGAAAAATATACCAAGATCTTTTACTAAGTCCGTACGAGTTAGAGGGCTGTCCAAAATCGTATAATTGAATTTAATCCACTTAATTTTACGTGTGTAGGTTATTATATTGCATTTATTAACGTTGAGGTTTAATCTATTTGTTTCACACCATTCGCTAATGCGATTCAGTTCAATTTGTAACAAGTAGCAATCATGGACTGATATAATAAGCATGTAAATCTTCATGTCATCGGCAAATAAAAGGTGGGGGCAATTTATTGTTAAAGCAAGATCATTTATGAATAGCAAGAATAAGAGAGGACCCAAATTAGATCCTTGGGGAACACCGGATTTGGAGACAAAATAATTGGAATGAAAGTTATTGATATCTACATATTGCATTCTACCGATAAGGTATGAATAAAAAAATTTCACCAGATCATCACTAAATCCGAACCTCTTCAAAGTTTGTAATAGGAGGTAGTGATCGATACGATCAAAGGCTTTAGTAAAGTCAGTATTAATGCAATCAACTTGGCCACCTTTATCAACAATATTAGAAGTAAATTGGGAAAAACAGGCTAAGTTCGTAACAGTTGATCTGTTTTTCATAAATCCATGTTGATTTGGTGATATTTCATTTCGAACCAAAGGATAAATATGGTTGTAGAGGACAATTTCAAACATTTTAGCAAAGTTGTTCAAAATAGAAATCGGTCTGTAGTTTCGAATATCTGACGAAGTACCGGATTTGAGAACCGGGCAGATTCGACAGGTTTTCCAAATCAAAGGGAAATTTTGGGTTTTTAAGGATAAAGTAAATATGAAGCACAGTGGCGTAGCCAGAGCGCTAGCACAGTCCTTTAGTAGAAAAGAAGGAATGCCATCAGTTCCTGCGGTGAATTTGTTTTTCAGTTTTTTTGTTGCTTTAACTGAAGGGGCTTTTAAGGATTCATTATGGAACCGGCTGTTAAGTTTAGAATGAATTTTCATCACGTAATGGCTGATTCTATTCAAATAATTTTGGCAAATGTATTCATTCATACATGTAGTTAAATAAAAACTATTTGACAGTGATATCGAAATATATAAACTTATTAACAGAAACCCATGATCTCCTAAACTTTACGGACTAATTACATATCGTAAGATGCCCCTATACGACCTGTAGTATCTTATGTTAATTCCAACACGAAACCTTGCAGTCAAATTAAATTATTAATTATCGTTTTATCTAATTTTAAATTAGGATTATGGAACATATAATTGATAGAACATTACATTTTGCATTTGAATGTAGTGAATGGAGTTTTATATTCATGTTGAATGATTCAATAGGCAAAAAAGTAATTATCTAATGAATATAGGTCATTATTTAAAATAAGGCTGATACCAAAAGCCCTCTTGAATAACATCCGTCATATGGCTTACCGCTTTCAGTGAAAAGATATTTATTTCCCTTCTTTTTGGTTTCTACCTCATTTTTTGGCTTGAAAATCGGCCATATTGAAAAATCCGTATCTTACGAATTCCAGATGAAATACTCATGCTATCGATCTAAAGCCAAATTTAGTCGAAAGATTTTATTATTTTGCATCTAATATTCAAAATTCAAACATTTTGGCGCAAAGGTATAACTTTTTGATGTTAGATATTTTTTCGGAATACAAATTCTACTATTAGAAGTTTTCATAACGAGTATTTTAAGCTGAAGCAAATCAATTTGGGTTGAGTAGAAGTGGAGCTATCCTGATAAATGTGTTTGGGCCTATGGAGGGCCCAATTTTGGGCCTATCGACAAAACCCTCAGTTCAAATTACCGAAAAATAAATTTGCTATTTAAGTTTGAAACAAACGTACGATGATTCGTCCTCAATTTTGAGTTATAGCGAATTAAATCACAAAAACTAGGAATTACATTTAGCGGCAATAAGTGAGCGTCGGTACAATAGATTCCGCACGCGAAATTATAGTTTTTTAAATATATTAAAATGCATGTGATAATTGTTTTGTGTAAATGTATGTAGAGATGTGAAAAATGGAACACAGGGTTAATCCAAATGTAAACTACCCCATCGTGTTCAGTGCGGAAAAATACATAAGAATAGACTAAAATTAGAACTTGCCGAAATTCAGATGAAAAATTTCTTAAATGCCTGGATTATATGTGGTGTGGCGTTATTCTTTTCAGAGAATTATAGTTTTGAATTTTGCGTACCTACACTAATAGAATCGTGACGACTAAATTGATTTAGTTCAACCTACCGGTGCCTGTTCCATAATAATGAAACTTTCTTTACAAACGTAATAATCCGTGTAAAACACAAGTATCATCGGCTCACGATTTCGGTAGATACATGACGTAATACCAGCTGTGTGGCATTACAACCAGTAATTTGTGATCGGTCATTGATTTCGGCACTAACGCTGATGCTCTGTTTTCTTGTTAATTGTTCTACCTTATTTCGCAGGTCCATTGTAGAACAACGACTTTCCTTGATGATGTTGCTCGTTTTTTGTGCGGATACACGGACGGGTCAACAAGTGATTAATTAATTGATCTCGTTTAATTCGAGATTTCAGAATGATATTATATTACCATGTCAGTATGGTCTTTACAATATCTCACGTGATTTATTTCATTTATGAAATTTGTTGTCATTATTGTATTTTCATGTACAAGTTAATGAATGTAAATGTATAGCTTATTTGTAGTTTTCTTCATACACAATTTATACATAATAGGATGTCCCAAAATTAACGCAAGATTTGAATTGAATAGAAAACACAGTTTTTGGTCTTTAGATTGTTATTTTTTTTATGGGATTCGGGGCATGGATTTGAGATTCCTCTTGTCATAAGCCAAACAACCAAGATTCTTGTAATGTTTGTTGGACGTCATGGTAGAGCTTTGGAAACTGTTTCAAGGCTTTTGAAATATCATAGAACAAATCGAGGCTTAAAGTCAAGTGTATTCTGTAATTTTCTGTAATGGTGCAAATTTAGCCTATTGAATTTAGGCAAAATTTTGCAAACAAGTCTCAATTCTTGATTGATTTAGGAAGGTGAATTATTGGTCGGAGTACTCAGTCCTCAATAGAGCCAATGAGAGATACAGCTCTTCGGTGTGACTCTAACTGTTTAGCCGTCCCAGGTGTTGAATGAACAAGAGCACAGCATACGGAGGGGTTCCTCTAATGCTGACCCTGCTTGGGCAATATTTGTTGGAGATGGCTGGGCGCTAGGTAGGCGCTCGCTGTTTCATTCTCTTCTCAGTATTACCTACACAGCGGGTTATTCACTAGACTCATAACGTGCTTGTGTTTTCTTAGTCGACAGTGTACCATAGTAATTCTTGTGAGTAGACAGTCTCAAGCAGTATCTGCTTTCTTGGACAGGATGCGTCCTACTTATAATTGGCCTATCTACAACCTGGAGTTTCATCCCATACTTTGAGAGTGTTTCCTTTGAAAATGGCATTGAGGATTTTGCATGATTTGCGACTAATTACCAAAATTAACGCAAGATTTGAATTGAATAGAAAACACAGTTTTTGGTCGTTAGATTGATATTTTTTTTATTGGATCATAAAGTACATAGGATAGGGTTATTTTTGGAATAACACATTGTGCAAACGGCCTCCACGGCTTTGCTGGCACATACGCACTTTTTTGTCGAAATTTTCCATAACCATTCTGCATAAATGTGGCTGAATTTCGTTCATGCAATAATTGAATTGTTGCACGGGCTGTATGGCATGTGGCATCGCCTTGTTGCAACCACATATTGGCCACATCAATCATTCAATTTCGGCAGAAAAAACTGTGCGAACATCGGTAGCAGTCACTGCTTGATTTTCAAAAAAGTATTGTCCAATGATGCCTCTATCCCAAAATCCGCACCAAACAGTGACACGTTGTGAATGCATTTGTTTTCCGACAATCACATGTGGGCTCTCCGAACCCCAAACACGGCAATTTTGGCGATTAACAAAACCATCAAGGTGAAAATGTGCTTCATCGCTTAGGATGATTTTGCTCGAAAAATCAGCATCCACTTGTAGATGTTCAATAATCCATTCAACGAACTCCCTCCGCTCTGCATGGTCATTAGGCTTCAGTTGTGTTAATTGAGTTTTCTAAGCAGGGAGATTCACATCTTTTGTGAGCATACGCTGTAGAGAGCTTCTTGAAACACTCTCACGCACTGCTTCGATATTGACATTTGAACGGCTTGTTTTTGAACGACCAGTGTGCTTAGCGTCTCCAATTCATCCAGTCACACTGAGTTTCTCAATTAATTTCTTCACAGTTCACGAAGTTAAAACACTGTTCCGACCATATTTTGTATGAAATTTTCGAACTGATGTGGCCGCCAAACTTTCATTATTTTTGAGATATTGTTCAATAATGAAAACACGTTGTTGTATCGTGTAACGCTCCATTTTTACTAACCCTAAGCTCTTAGCTGCCAAATTGTTTTTTCAGGGTTGCCAGCAATTTACTGCACAAATGGCGGCAAATTCAAATCTTGCATTAAGTTTGGGCCAAACAAACGGTACAAATTCAAAATATTCATATTTTTGATAACAATTAACGTATTGAAATATTTTCTTGGGAAACAAAATATCTACACGTTTTCATCAACGATATTTCACATTCATGAAGTCGTTGCAAAGACGGGATTATATAATGCCCCGCCGCGACGCATTTGTCTGTATCTATGGTTTTGTTTTCCAATCAATCTCGGGCGTTAACTGTCACTTGTATTAGTCATATTAGTTTTTTTGACGAAAATGGTTCGTTTAAGTCAAGAAGATATTCATTAGACATTTGTTTCAAGATGAAATTTTATCTGCTCGAAAAATTGCGAATAAGTTCTCACAAAATGGTTGGTCGGTTACAAGCTTCAAATTGGAACTGGAAGGATAGAAGAAGTTCATGCATCAATTATGACGCTTCCCAGGTGAAGATGGGTCTCCGCGGCAAGTGCAGAAACCTTGTTCGAAAGATGTGGTCGTCCGAACATTCAAGTAAAAACAAGACGTCTGCAACAAATATGCTCGCCGTTCTAGTCTTGCTCTACTCCTTTGGAGTGGTGAAATGGACGGTCGATGAGCTGCAATGCATAGACCCAACAAAGGAAGAAGATGCATATCCATCACACTTTGCATCCTAGATCCTCCGTATCTCGCATCACCCACGATACAGGGAACTCCTTAGTCTAGAGGGCCAGCATCGACGTGTAGTTCTGAGTATAGCGTGTAATGTTCTTAGGAGTTTGGACCACCCCTATGCCTTGCCAAATGTCATGAATAAGCCGGAATGGGGGCATTTATTGTTGAGGCAGCACAGAAATCTGCGGAAGGATTAGGGCTCCAATTTCACATTGGCCGAGAAGGGCAACTAGTCCTCGAGATACAACCTTCTCGCCTGAAAGCCCATTAAAATGCTGCGGAGCAAGTTGTTAAGCTCAGGCGAAATGTTGACAAGCGGATACATGGTGTTTTCTCCAGAAACATCATCGACATCCTCGGCCTGTCAACAAGGCGCACCTTGGGCCACCTAAGGTCGGGCTTACATCCGAGACCGAGGGATTAACTGCAGCTTACCACGATGGCGTAACCATCAATATCTTGATCTATCGACGCAACGTGATGGGTGTTCAGGTAGTGTTGCCCAAATGCAAGAACAAGACGAGACTTAGCCAGTCTTGGTCTTGGTCTTGCGCCAATACACCTGGTCTTGGTCTTGGTCTTGGTATTGCGCTCTCAGTCTTGGTCTTGGTCTTGGTCTTGCAGCAAGAGTCTCGCAAGTCTCGCAATTACCTATTAGTGTTTCTGTTTTTCATTTTTATTCAACCTTTTTATGTTGGCACATTTTACACAAAGCAATTTGGGATGCATGCATTATTTCGAAAAACTCATCAAATTTGCTTTTAGGTCTTTTAGATCATAACTCAAACTCTCACTATTCCGACTAGAACTATTTGAATCTTGGTCACTCATGTCAAATTGTAAACGTGATAAGTTTTTCGAGAACAACAAGGATTAGAGTAAAATCAATTATTACATTAGACTCGAGGCAAATCTCAATTGGGAATGACTGGAATTGAAATATTACTTACAGTCCATTCGCTTAGATAGTGTCGCCTTGACACGTGTCGGCTCTCCATAATGGATGCCGTCGCAAATCAAAGGATGCCGCATGCGGCGTACAGAGGCATGACATTGTAGCGTCCTGCTTTTCGCTCTTATACCTACCTTATTATTATGAGTTAGATTTCAAATTAGTTTGTAAGATCTCTTTTTCGGCCTGCAACTTTTGAAATATTAAGCAAAAGTCATTTATGTCTGTAGTGCACGTCTTCCTATTTTCTACCTATTTTCTTCTTCAAAATTTAATGTACTAGTACCTACTTTCTTCTATTTTGTTTCGGTTGTCTTCTATGTGTCAATTTCTTGTATTATAAATTAAGCCTGTCCGCTCCCTGAAACGACACTCAGTCCTAACTGCAAGACGCAAGAGTCTCGCAGGCTTAGTCTTGTTCTTGCTCAAATCTTGCACGGTCAGTCTTGGTCTTGGTCTTGCTAAAATTACGCGGTCTTGGTCTTGGTCTTGGTCTTGCAAAAATGCAAGAACAAGACCAAAACTGCAAGACCAAGACCGATATTGGGCAACACTAGTTCAGGTTCCTGATGCCAGGTGCAGGGCCTGTCGAAAGACGCATGCAGTCGTAACCATCACCAGAATGCGGCCCTACGGCTACTGTATCTAAGGCAATCGTACTAAATAGAAAAAGAGCCAGTGCTACTTTACATGCCAGGAAATATTAAGTTCGTTTTCCGAAACGAAAAATTGCAGAACTACTGGAATTACCCATTTCCGACCGTCAGGTCCATACAAGCAAATATGCCTGATGTTCTCCTTTCCGATAAACAAACCAAGACTATGTATGTCATCGAAATCTCTGCTCCGACAGAGAAGAACATAGTCTTGAAAGAGGACAAATGGACAAAGTATTAAGATCTCCTGTTCGAGATCCGCACGCTATACCCAGGCCATAAGGTCGTATTAGTGAATCTGATTTTCGGTGTTTTTTTTTCTGCAAGGACTTATGATGTAGTTTGTCTAATTGTTTTAAATATTGTGAAGAACCTTATTCATAAGATTTCAAATATTTACACTCGAACCGGTAACCTCTCCGTCTTGTTCTGGATTCTCTTGATTGAGTTTTCAAAAATCTTCGTTCTTCGTCCGTTCTGTACCTTAACTCATTGTATTCTATTCGTTACGCTGAAAGGGTAGAAAATAAGGAGACAAGATGATATCAGAAGGAGGATCATAGAGGAAGAATACTGACATAGCATTCGTCTATTCGGAACTACAATGCAAAGAGCTTGGAATATGCTATGAGGAAAGTCAGACGGAGTCGATATTCAAGTCCAGACTCCTCTCAAATACAGGAGTAACTGTAACCGAAAACACTCTAGACCAGTGTAGCATTAAGCTACTATTACGGAACCTCGTATACCTACTACAAGGGAAACAACAAACTCGACTCATTGAGTCACTAGCCATCAATGACTTCTCCAATAATGACTATTCTACAAAATATTAAACTCTGGTCTGTTTGAGATCAAACAGTAATATCATTATGACATTAATTTCAATAATTTTAGGTACTTGTTATCGACAATTATTGAACATGCAACCGATAATGGTTTTATCTGGTAAGTTTTAAGTATCTTAATTTTAGTATTACTGACGAGCGGCTAACCTGAATGGTTTATTCAAAGCATGTCCTGATTGCCAGATTAGACTACGGCTTTTACGTTTATTACATTTGCATAGCGAGAGAGAGCTTTGGTTCCAACCAACCAACACACAAATAGCGTTTTCCCCGAGTGTAATCTGTATCAACCAAAGTGGATTCTTTAGCATCACAATGGCCGAGTTTTTCAAATTTAGGCTTTATCAATGAAGCAACAAGTTTAACAGTAACTACTAGAACACACGGTACTAATTTAACTCTGTCACTTCAAACAACATAGAGTCTATTCGCTTGAAGAGGTTACGTTTTATGAAATTAGTGGAAATCAAACATTCAATAGTTGTTTTATTTGAGTCATTATTTTTTCTCTGAATGTCTGATTCTATTTAATTTTGGAATACTTATTACGGATACTTCACCAGGTTATATGAGTGATTGTGATACACGCAAGGTGAAAAGTCCTTGTAAAAAAAGAGGTGGCGTGACAATCGAATATCCCATCTGACATTTGTGATATTACATCTTTTACTAGGACGCATTAAAATTTTCGTACTGATATGTCATTCAGTTCTGTTGTGACACCCATCGAAAGCAAGCAACCTTGAAGATTTTTGTAAACATGGAAAAAAGTGAATTTCGCGTCTCGATTGAACATTATTTCTTGCGTGGAAACAACATCATGCAGGCCAAGGCATCGCTTGGTATATATTACGAGGACTCTTCACTATTGATTGGAAGGATTCACAGGTGGTTTACTGATTTTCATTGTGGTAGGATGACCACTAAGGATGCCGTTCTAATGGTCCAATTACAGGTTGAAATGGCAGAAATTTTTGATAATATCCATGGTATGATATTGGACGATCGGCTAGTTAAAGTGCACGGGATTGCTGAGGCTGAGGGCATCTCAACCGAACGGGTACGGAATATTTTACATACATAAGAACATAAGAATATGAGAAAGATATCTTTCAGATGAATGCAGCGTTTGCTTTATTGACAACAAGCGCGACCATGTGACAACTTCAAAAGAGTGTTTGGTGATTAGCACGATAAGAAGGATTTTTTGCACCGTTTCGTAACCGTGGGCGGAACATGGAACCACCACAATACACCAGAGACAAAAGAACAGTCGAAGCAGTGGACTCGTCCTGGCGAATCGAAGCCGGAAAAAGGCCTAAGTGTGTTTATCGGCCAACAAAGTCATGGCGACAGTTTTTTGGGATGCACACCGTATCGTTCAAATCGATTACCTTGAAAAGAGTAAAACGATCACCGGCGTCGTGTATTATGCAGAGCTGTTAAATCGGTTCGACGCCGATTTGAAACGGAAGCGGCCACTGTTGGCAAAGAAAAAGTACTCTTTCACCAGAACAATGAACCGGTGCAGAGGTTCCCAATCCCAATGCTCAAATTGCATGAATTGCGCTACGAATTGGTTCGTCATCCATCATATCCAGATTTGACCTCCTGCGATTTTCATCCATTTCCAAACTTGAAGAAATGGCTCGGCGGAAAGAGGGTACCCTAACTCCCTTTCTCACCTTTTACAGCAGACAAATTTTCCAAACAAGGCCTCCAAAATAAGAGGAATGCCACTTTCTACATCAGATTTCGAAAAATCTGCCCAAATTCGCTTTTCCACTCCTTAAACAGTCAAGAATCGATCTTGATGAAATTTTGTAAACTTGATCTCCAAATCAGAAGGGGAGTCACTTTCCATTCGTCTTAATAAACATCTCCACACTATGGGCATCACAGTTGACCCAATATGTAGCAAATGCAGAGAGGCGGAAGAAACTGCCTCTCACATCCTGTTGGAATGACCAGCATTAGCATCCCTTAGGCACTGATATTTCGGAGAATTAAAACTGCTCCCAGAATTTATGGAAGCCAGCACGGGACTAAGCCCCCTCCCTCAAATGATGATGATGATGATAATATGTCATTCTGTTTCGTTTTGACATCCCTAAAAAGCAAGCAGCCTCAATGATTTTTGTAAGCATCTGTTGCATTTCTTGCGTGGAACAAAACATTACGTAAACCAAAGCATCGCTTGTTAAACCTTATGGAGACTCGTAAAATCGATAGGAATGATTTACAAGTGGTTTACTGATTTTCGTTGACCACAAAGGATGCCGAACGTTCTGGTCGTCCAACTGAGGTTATGACGCCAGAAATCCTCGATAAAATCTATGGTATGATATTGGACGATCGGTGAGATGAAGTGCACGAGATTGCTGAGGCGATGGGCATCTCAACCGAACGAGTATGGAACATTTTGCATTCCTTCTCGAATATCAGACGGCTATCTGCCAGATGGATGCCGCATTTGCTCCCTGTTGACAACAAGCACGACAGTGTGACAACTTCAAAGGCGTGTTTGGCGATGTTCAAGCGCGATAAGAATAACTTTTTGCGCCGTTTAGTGACCGTGGACGAAACATGGATTAATCACAACACACCAGAGATCAAAGAACAGTCAAAACAGTGGACGTGTCCTGGAGAATCGAAGCCGAGAAAGGCCATATTGGGTTTATCGGCACACAAAGTCATGGCAACAGTTTTTTGAGATGCACATGGTATCGTTCATATCGATTACGTTGAAAATGGTAGAACGATCACCGGTGTATATTATGTAGAGCTATTGCATTGATTCGACGCGCTCCATTTGGCAAAGAAAAAAGTGCTCTTTCACCAGGACAACGCGCCGGCGCCAGCGCGCAGGTCTGCAGTCGCAGTGACAAAATTGCATGAATTGAGCTATGAATTGATTCGTTATTCACCATATTTTCCAGATTTCGCCCCTTGCGATTTTTATCTAATTCCAAACTTGAAGAAATGGCTCGGCGGAAAGATATTTGGCTGCAATGTTGAGTTCATCGCTGAAACACGCCTATTTTGACAAATTGTCGAAGTGGTACTATTTAGAAGGGATCGACAAATTTGAAAAACGTTGGGCGGAGTGTATCGGGCTAAAAGGAGATTATGTTCAGGAGTAAAATTAGTTTTCACCAGATAAATCATTTCTTGTTTCACATTTAACCTTGCTGTCAAATGAATATGCATCAAGACGGCACTGCATAGCAATCTTCTTCTAATATTCGAAGTCATCTCATGCAATGTTCGAATAGGACTAAAATCAAACTATAATCTGCTCAAGTAGCCTCTTTCGAACCAGATGTTAAAGATCTATGAGGTAATAGAAAAAGGTTGTCAGACCTTACTAGAAATAATGCTATTTCAACATTCTACCTAAAATATACTTTTAACATTATAAAGACGCATGTAAGAATTTTGAAGGGTTTTAATTATAACTAAATTAGTGTAAATTTTACTTAATGATTGAACGTCTGTTCTATAATTCACAGACTTAGAGGGACGTTTTATTTGAATAATATCAAGGAGGTCGTGAGACCAAAACGTGAGTAAAGACTAAAATAATAAGCATTTGTGTGACTTATTTCCCTAGAATTTATGTATAACGGTGTTCAAAAGTATAATAATTCAAATTCAACATCGTTGTATAACGAACTCTCCACGAATCAGCAATGTTGGGTGGAGAGTCGAAATGGGTGACACTCAGTACATTCACATTTGAATTATGACCAAAAACCATGAACGATCTATTTACGTATTTATGGGAATTGTTCTTTTTGACAAATCGAAAATTCTTGGTTGATTGAATATAAATAGGTGTATTACGAAACAGTGTTCTATTGAATAACGTATGTTGACTGATTTATATAAGTACTATGCTACTACGATTCATAAAAGTTTTCAACACAGGAGTGTGGTAGTAATCACAATGTAAACTGAACAACAAACAAATAATTAGTCGGTAATATGCATCGTTATCCTGAAAAAGGTCTGTTGATCTTCTTTGTGTGCAGAAACAATTCGCGAAATCGGCAGCGTAACGATTTAATAGATGAAGTTATGAAGAAGCAAGGGCGAATATGCTCGAGTTTTATTTATTATCTGTATCAATCTGCTCGGTCGGGTATCAGTCAGACATCTTAACGCATTGGTGGTCTGAGAGGTGTCGTGGAATGTGGCAGGGGCTGTCATTTCCGGTTTAGGTCAAGGGTAGAACGCCGTAACGATTTTGGTTGATATGGCAAGGCCCCTTTTCATTATTTGACTATTCACGTTTATCAACAAACATCACAAAGGCTATTTAGTCGTTCGTCGTTTGAGAGTTCTTTTATGTCTATATAATTCTGAGACGTATACATGTTCTCAACATCAATGAATACTTATATAAAATGATGATGGAATCTTATTGATTCAACTAGTAATTGGACTGCAGCGATGGTACTGCTAAGCTAATATCAGTGAATCTCTCAACTGTTCACGGTTAACGTTTAGTTGTAATCACAATTTAGTGAAACTTCACTCAATCTCTTAAACTATACTTTCGTTAATTGCTTGCGCGCAAATGATTTGAATTAGGTTTTTATTTTATTTCTGTATTTACTGTAATTAGCTGAAATATATTCACCGACTAACTGGCATAACGAATTCTTCGCAACACTGACCAAATATGTTGAAGTTTTTCTCCGTATTCGTACGTGGTACCGCGATTCTGAAGGCCTGAGTTCGTCATGTGACACCCTCGTGACGTGGACAAGGTAATGGCCTCTGATTAAAGTATCCCGTTTTCCACGATGTTGTTTTGATACCTTCGTTTGTTTTTACATATGTTGACTAAACGAGACGTAATCCTATAATGTACCATTGAATGATAATACGTGGGTTTGATACGTATGGTGTAGCATAACCTCACTGTCTAACCGGAGAAGCCACCGCTGCCTAAAAGAGCATTGGATCAGTGATAAATTTGATCCAACGACTTGGATGATGTTAACTACTATTATTGGGATTGCTTGAACACTATATTCTGTAATAGTACCCCGGTTCTTCATTAAATCTATTTTTTTAGGGAACGAAGTGACATATACCCTGCTGTATCGAATATCAGTAAATGTACTGAGTCCATTAGATCAATATATTCTTCTGATCAATTACATAGTATCTCCCCTTTTATTGCTAACTGATTTAAATAGAGGTATCAAAATCATGTGAAATTTCATGAATCTGAGTTTTACATTTTCTAACCACAAATAATTCTATGATATTCTAATATGTGATCGCATATCGTATCAATGATCAATCGTCCAATCGGAAATTCATGAACTTATTGGCTTCTTCAATTTATGCACCCTATTGAAAAATTCAAAGCGTAAGTAAAAGAAAGTCTCTACATACTAAAAGCAATGAAATCAAGATATTATATGTAATCTCTACGCACCCGAAGGGAAAATAGCTGATATTTTTCCAATCGTTTACATTATTATTCCCCGAATGATCCCATATTCCTCGCAACCCTCGATTTGTATTGTTGAATTAATGCCACCCCATCCTTGTTTTATATTCTACGAAATATTGTATATATAATCGGAAAAATTTCTTCTACAAAAAAATCATCCACTTGAAGACAGCATAACAAACTATACATAGTTAATCATCCCGAACATCAATTTGATAACTGACTTTGGATACTTCTAATAAATTGACGAATACTTTTCTTTTCCATAAACAGATTCAAGCTATTCTGCAGTTTGTTACATTTTAATATGGGATTTGCCTACAGGCGATCTTATTAATCCTAAGCATTCATTATACTTCCCTAAGTTATATGGAAACACTATTTATTTATTTATTTAATCTTACACCAGGATCAACAGGTATACTAAGCCCAATCAAAGATCAGGACTATGCATAAGAACATTTATGTATTAACAATTATTATCTAAATTGAATCTACTTAACCTAAATTATACTCTGGTCCCAGAGGAGACAAAATCAAAAAGGAAAATAGCTAAGAATATTTAACACAGCAATGAACAAAGAGAAAAAGAAGAAAGAAAGAGCTGAAAAGTATGAATATTGTTTCATCGCAGTAGGCGAGCAATCTGTTTTAGGCTAGAATTGAAAATATCATATTTAGTACGAGTGTCATTGGTGTTATAGGCAGGGCACATGCAAAATAATGGAGATAACTTAAGTAAGTTAGTACGAGGAGTTCGGAGGTAGGAAGTATTTACAGACATTTTGTGAGTTCAGCCGAGGAACTAGGAAATTGACTATTTCCAGCAGCATGGGGTAGTCAATTAAGTTGTTGAACAACTTGTATAAACTGGCCTGGAGTACATAATTATTTCTGCGAGAAAGGGATAACATATCTAACAGGAAAGAATTAGGAATGCCCCTTATAGGATCAAAATTGTCTATCCTGAAGGACAGATATTTCAAAAAGCGGCGCTGAACAGATTCCAGGGCATCTCTATGAACGACATAAGCAGGGAACCAAATCACAGGTGCATACTCAAGCTGCGATCGCAGAAATGTTACGAACAACAATTTGAGCGTGTCTATATGTGAAAAATCACGACAGTTTCGTACAATGAACCCTAGTAGTCTGTTAGCAGGCTACTATTTTATGAAAGAAAACCCGAATCGATTCTGGAAACTGATTTTGGTCTGAATTGAATGTCATATGTAACTACGAGGACAAGGGAAAAAGCCCCTGAAAAATGAAACAAGAAATGATTTATTTTGTCAAAAGTTATTTTATTTCTCAACATAAACTCCTTGTAGCCCGATACACTTCTTGCAACGTTTGTCTAATTTTTCGATCCCTTCCCAAAGTACGATTTCGGCAATCCTTGAAAATAGGCGTTTGTTCGAGCGATGACCTCATCTTGGAGTCAAAACTCTTTCCGCCTAGCCATTTGTTCAAGTTTGGATGACCAGAACATTCGGCACCCTTTACATGGTCATACTACCACAACTTTAATTCAATTTCTTCCGTTTTTACAATTAATTGTTTAGGTGATACTGAATATATCTAATAAGAGAAAAACTGATCGAAAACTAGTACAAAGGAAATATAGGGTGATGGTTAAAGTTATTTATTTTGTTATAACTGTTGAACAGTCTTGTATTTTTGCTGCATGTTATGAGAATTTATTTGAAGGCATTGTTGAATTTTTCAGAACGCGAAAGTTCCAAGACTGGACTGGAAAGCCCTATGTTTCGGAATTTATTGTCACGTATCGATATATCAGGATAAAAGAGAGGTTCAAAGGAATTGAATTCAAGTTGCTCAGAATTTTTTCACATTTATCAAATCGTTGCTCTACAGCTATGACGAATAATTTAATAAATTAATAAATTGTTGTAGACTATGAACCATTCACTATTCATTATAAAAATCATTTGTAAGTTCTTCATTCACAAGAAAATGTTACAAGGATCCTAAAAAATGCATAGAGGGATGTTGCTAGATTCTATAATTAGATATTGGCTAATGGTGGGAGTCCGTAGTTCCTGTTACCCTAATCTTTCTTGACACGATATTAGTTACCTGAGTCAACACAGATCGTTTGGAATGCATAAAAAGCTGAAACACAGAATGAACCTAGAAGGAGATACTGTACACATGTTCCCACGAGCATACAGGCTGACTTAGCGTTGGGTCAAATAATTTCGTTTCATTAATGGAAACAGATTGAGGAAAATATTTAAGAATGTGTAGAGTTTTGGAATTCGGATCGAAAAACACACGTACATTGGAAAATACTTGACTTGTATAATTTCTGTTGATGTAACAAACATATACATATAAGCATATCAATTATATATAAATTCTAGGGAAATAGGTCACACTAACACATAAGCTTATTATTTTCGTCTTAACATACGATTGCCATGAAACAATATTTAGAAAAAAGATTGTATGGTCATAAGTATTAATTAATAATGCTACCAATTCACTGATATATAAAAATACGCTTATTCAATTAATAGATGAGAATAATAGTATAATTAACAACAATAAATGCGCTGCTAACTATGATAACAACTAATTTAGTTCAATTGGAAATAAAATGCAAAGTAGAATAAACTCTGAAAAAACTAAAAACGTGTGGCACTCGGGGACTGCCGCGGTAAAGCTATTGCATAGCATCTTTATCAACTTATGCAATTATAATTATTTATTTATTTTTTATTTATGCAGTATTTCTTTTTCTTCGATATTAATTCAAGTTACACTTTTTGAGCGTGGTGACCGATAAGAAAACAAATTTTTTACTTTTATTGAATGAATGAGAAGTTAATATCGTTTAAAATATTTTTATTATCTTACAATACATGTAGGTTATTCAGGAATTTTTATCATTGAAACTATAGGTTTATGGTAACTGAAATAAGAAACATAAGTTTGAGACTTGATATCCTCTAAATATCTGGAAAATACCGCGTCAATGGTGGTCCCATATTTTGTTGTGGATTCTTGTGGATCATTATTCATTTTCAGATTCAATTTTTCTGAAAGAAAAGTTGTCAACCACTCTGATTTTTTAACTGCAAAGTTGATGTTGAATTCGCCAGCCAAGATAAGTGGAAATTTATTACCATTTGTACCAAGTATTTCCGACCCTTCTTCAGTGTACTCCAGTAAAGTGCGATGAACAAAATGCTCTACCTCGTCCTATTTTGGATTCGGAGAAATGTAAATTGCTACCATGACTATGTGTAGGCCATTTCTAAGTTTGCATGAGCACCCACAAATATCTCCAACAAATGAGCGCCTAACATTAACATCGCTAACGTGTGCAATATTTATTTCAATATTCGGAGTCATAATATTAATAACATTATTATTATTTTGGTAAATAGCTACCCCACCTTTTGGAACAGTATCTACTACAGTATATATACCTACATGTATACTCACGGGGCGCACATGCGGTGAGTGTGGCATTATAAAGATATGATAGAACCTATACACCTATATACTTTCTCACAAACAGCTGCTTACGTATTCGTCCGATTTCGGAGCAGCTCGTCTCGATCCGTGCGAGCTTCGTACAGTCGTACCATATACATACACGTTAAGCGAACGCTCGGCCGAGCTACATGGTAGGCGGAGTGGGGAGTGTTAGGTTTATTTTCATTACGGAATTTCTTGATTCGGTCGCCGCGCTCAAAGCACGCGATAAAAGCTGTGCAATAGCTTAAAAATAAAGGGAGATCTCTTCCTTTTCTATAGATATTTCCATGGTCGGTGTTCATCAGAAATCTCGTCTGTTGTTCCATCATGAGTGATTCCAGGTAGGCGGACTAGACGTGTTCGAACTAGTCACCCCTTCATTGTCATACTCGATACCTGCCGAACTTATGCCTACCAGACTTAATTTTTTATCGAACAGCGAAGTTTGGAACTCTTTACCTATTGAGGTCTTTCGCTTATGCATACATATATATTTTTTTACACAATCATTTGTTTTAAATAACATAAAATACCCTTGGATTTCTACCTAGGAAATTTATTTATTTTTTTTATAAATAATTATGCAGATACATTCATTGATTCGTGTACTAAAACAATTGAATACAAACTACAGCTACTACAGTATCTATAATCGATAATTGATATGAAATCGATTTGATAAATAAATTTAAAAATACAAAATTCTAGTCTGTGATACGTCAAATTTGTCCCCTATGACCTCAATGCATCAACAGTGCAATATATTGATTAATAAATTTAATATTGACGTATTCAATTTTGAGCTTCATTAAGAACTAGTTAATTTTGGTAATCGAAACATATATCATCTGGGTAACAATAAACTTCCACTAATCATTAGAAGTATAAATTCCCTCAGTAGTTTTAAAGAGACAGTAAAATTCCTGATGACGAGTAAATGCTACTATAGTGAAAAATAATACCTGTTAAATAATATTTTTGTATGTTATAATTTTAAGATAGAGTGAGTGATTGACTCGTCCTATACATTTTGTATTGTCACAAAGAATTAATGTACATTTCTATTTCTATGAATTAATTTTTAATATTAGTCAAATAGTTTAATTAATCACTTCATTAATTTTATTAATAAAAATTTTTGTTAATTTTCTTATATAATTGGAATAAAGTTTTGTTAAAGTGAGAGATCATCTTTTTCAGCGTTTTTAGATGAAATGTTAAAAGCGTTTTCTTGTAAGATTTTTAATTTTAAAACTTTATTATTATTTCATTGAAAATTATAAACATTACAAAATTTACGATTTTTCTAATAAAAATGTGACTTTTCTTATATTTACTAGTATAATTTGAATTTCAAAAGATGTAAAATATATCTTTTATTATTTGTTATCGCTAAAATTTAATTTAAGTAAACACTTTTCATCTATACAGTTTTTTACGTACCCCTTAACTCTTGTATTTTATCTAAATTTTTGTTCTATTTTCAAAGTAGAAGGTAATATGTAGGACCCTCGTTAGGTGATAGGATAGGTTTTAGTATTAGATACTGTTTTACTTGATATTATCAATTTATTTGATCAAGACATTGGTTTCACTCAAGTGTAGGTTCATAATTGATATCAATTCTCAAAATTAATTTTTATGTAGATTCGTACAACCAGGTTTCGAGGTCAATTATTACCTCATACTCAGGTATATATAAATCGAAGATTCAATATTTAAAATTATTCATAATCATATAGCTTCATAACTCAATCATCTGGAAATGAAGCCATATAATTATAAGTAATTTTATATATTGAATCCATGCTTCATATATACCTGAGGATGAGATGAAATAATTGACCTCGAAACCTGGTAGTACGAATTAAAAAAAATTGATTGTGAGAATCAAACATTAATATTAACATCGATTTATTTGATGTAAGGAAGATGTACCAAATAAATAAATCACTGTATAATATAAAGTCTGACACCGAAATCTTAATTTGTGACCTGCATTCACTGACTGCAATATTAGGATGAACTGTTAAATGAGTTGTTGAATGAATATTGTGATTATAGAATTATTATATTATTGAATGTAGCTAATGTATATGTGTACTCGAATACAATAAATTTGGTTTGAAAAAATTGGGATTTGGATACAGAATTAATAGAAAGTTGTTCCATCCAAGATAGATGATACTGTAGAAGCGTACTGTAATATAGGAACAATGAATTCATGTAATTACAATAAGAAAAGACACCAAACAATATTGAATAATAATTGAAAGAAACAATTTGCTACGCTGTTAATAATTCATTTAATCATATTAAAAGTAATTAAATCACAACGCTAATGTGTTATGACTGATGTTGACGTGTAATTGGCCAACATTCAGATCAACAACTGTATTGTCAAGATTGTCAACTGGTAATTACTTATATCAATACGTCTTACGAAAAAGTAGAACGGTTTCTTTATCGCTGAATAAATCATGTGATAATTACGCGTACATAGTCAACAGAGTTACAGTAGTGGAATCAATATCATTGTTATGTAAATAAATTAGTGATAATATGAATTGATTTATAATATATTGAAGCAAAGGTTGTTTCGTATGAATTCATTTTTCAATAATGAATAGAATATACAAGGGTGAATAAAACCACAACTCACCCTACGAACGAATAAAGTATCATGAATTTACACATATTAAACGCAGGAACAGTAGAATAGAATTAATTTTGTTACAGCAATGTTATTTCATGTGACAATTTCGAAACTGATTACTGGTTATTCAATAATTTATGAGGTACAAAAAAGTTATATATAAAAAATCAAGGAATCAGTTACAATGAATATATCTTCTTATTATTGCAGATACATTTTTTTTTATATTTTGACTAGACGAGACGAAAAGCTATAATATTCGGAAAACATCGTATGAGCCAGCGATGGAATGTTGGGAGAGGAGATGTGCGTCCGAATTTTTCTTTAAGCCTTGTAGGCTATATGATAGAAAAATGAAGTGTGGTATGATGAAGTTTGGCAGGTATCGGCAGTGGCCACTCTACGATGTAATGTGACATCATCAATCAGACGAATAGTTCTCTCCTGGATAGAATCTATGAGCTCCTGCGTATCTTGGCACGTAATAGAAAATTAAGGTTTTGTGAAGCGATGGACCTCACATGATCATCCCTTGAGAGGGTGCTGAAGAAAATGCAAGGTTGAGTGTTGTTTGCACTTAACTCTACTAGATTATCAGATAACAATTTCAAAATCGTTGCCGTATCTCCATCAATTGCATCAACCTGTCTCTGCCTCGCTCTTCTGGCTTCATTGGCCGGCCTAAAGGTTCTAGATGAGATAGCGGTATGAAATGTGCCATCATCTGCTATGCTGTGGATGGAATAGGTGGTTACTTGCAACAGATCGTTGATTTGGAGCAGAAACAAACTTGGTGCCAAGACAGATCCCTGTGAAACACCAGCGTTGATAGTCATTATACTGGAGGATACTCCGTCAACCAACACATGGAGTGATCTAACTGAGAGAAAATTGGATAGTAAGAGACAATGTTGAGGCGCCAAACCATATGATGGAAGTTTCCCAAAAAGGCTTTTGTGCCAGACAATGCTATGGAGATATCCAATGCTACTGCTAGAGATTCCCATATTTTCCTATATATTCCTGCCATACATGTGTTACGTAGGCAAGCAGGTTTCCTATTGATTTCTGCTGACGAAAGCTATTTTCCCGGTAATTCACGATTTTGGAGCTGTCTAGGTCTTGGATGATCTCGATGTTGATTGCTTTCTCCATCACTTCATGGATCACAGATAATAGGGCAATGAGCTTATAATTATTTGGACGTGTCTTTTTTCCTTTTCTTTTGGTTGGATTCTAGCTACCTTCCAGCTGGAAAGGAACTCAGCAAATTTGTATGAAAAAGTGAACCACACGCAGAAAACTGGTGTTAATTCAGGCGCACATTTCCTTAGAACGACAGGTAGAATTTCGTCTGTGCCCATAGCCTTTTTGCTATTGCGATCATGCAGAATGCGGCTGATTGTGCTCTGAAGAAAAACAATTTCAGGTATATCGCTATCGATGGCAGCAATATTAAGAGGTCTTCCCCTTGTGGATCCAAAGTGGAATTGGCTACAAGCATTCCAGCGAAAATGTTGGCTTTTTCTTGTGCTGTAGTAGCCAGTGTGCATCATCTATGGTACGGTAATATGCGATCTAATAGACAGAGCTCTCAAAATAATCGAATCTTGGTGTTGAGTTCACTATTTGAAAATGGAGCTGGCTCATTCAACGATCTTTGAATAGGAAAAAGGCTAGCTTAGGCTACTTTGAAACAACATAACGCTAATAATGAAGGGTAAGCAAGCCGAAATGAGGGTCTCATATCGCAACTGGATGCAAAAGTCGGAAGTCTTGCACAGGTAATGTTAGAGAACGACCGGTAGAACTATCTCCAAATATGACACTATGGTTTTACACGGTAGTCATGAGACACATGATACTGACGAAGTAACTTCCGGAAAAATGGAATAAAATATGCCATAATTTTGTGCTAATTATGTACAAATTTTGTACTAACATTGCGAATTTTATGCTACAACGGAAACCGCGGAAATATTTTATATGGATTTATGGGAGGTGTTAGCTTGACGTATAATTGACAATCACCGTACACTGAATTGTAACAATAATATGTATTCACGTGATCTTCCTGAATAGCAGTTACGTGTGGTCACCTGTCAAAATACTATACTTTAATTGACTCTTCGATTATGAACTTTTTTTGCTCAAAATAATTCATAGGAACTACTCAAGACATAGGCAAGTAATCAAAATTAGCAATTTCGGCGTTTGGAAGATTCATTCAAAACCCATAACTTTCCACACAAAAGAAGCAAAGTTTATCAGAGGTACATTTTAAATGTTCTAATTTAATTTGTACCTATACACACACACCCTTTATCTGCAAAGGAAACACTTGAGTTAGTGTAACCAAAGTTATTTCCGTAATGCACTCCGTCCATTAAGTTTAACCCTGGTATCGTAACTCTTTAGTTGGGGTAGCTGGCAGCGTTTCCCCACCACACGTTGTTAGGTAAGACAAAAGCAAGTTAGGAACTTATCGAATGAAGCTCCTATTGTTAGATGTAATGCGCAGCTGCCGCCGGAAATGCCGCACAAACCGTTGCTCTACAACTTGTTTAAATAAATCCCGCAATTTTTACATAAATAAGCTATTGTCTATAACAAATGGATATATCGTCGCAAGTTTTAGTATAATAATGGAATAATTTGTTCAATACAATGAAAACTAATTAATATAAGATTGCCTTGTTCTCCAACGTGATAATCTACCCCAGGAAAAGTAACTAATCATAATTTTCAAAGATACTCTAATTCTGATTTAATTGGTACACATCCTAAAATGTATTGATATATTATATGCGAATTCTTGGGATATAGATCACATAAACATATATGTCAACTATATTCCGGTCTTTACGTAGGTTTCGGTTCCACGACCATCATCAGATGACGTCACTAAAGCGCGGAAAACCTACTGATTGTACTAAGCACTGAACATCTTCATCCGTTTACTTCCCTAACCGTTAATATCTAAAGATAAAAAACCCACAAGGTATTTGAATTACATTGCTTAGATTGTGATGGGAGTTATATAGGAATATCTGAACAATATTCACAAGAAAAAATGTATGGCCATAAGTACAGTAATAAAAACAAAAAAACTGAAACTAAACTATAATACGCTCAAATATCCACTTTCGAACCAGAAATTCCTTCTTCTACTGATGGTCGTGAGACCGAAACGTATTTCCTGAGAATTAATATATAATTCATACCTAGGTCAAGACTTATTATTAATTACGATAATATATACTATGTGAACATCAAAATCAATCTAGTCATCAATCCACACATGTTCTGGTTAATTGATAAAATATTACAACAACTACTTGTTATTGAAATATAAAAGAGAACTAAAAGTTTTTTTCTATTCTTTGACTACCCACACTCGAGGACAATCTATAATGTTCTCTCCCTCTCACTTCCTCTCCTTTGGCTATATTGGATGGTATAGTAACGAAAATTAGCAAATAACACTAACTAGTTTGTGCTCATTGATTGTAAATAGCACCAAAGACATAAAGGAGTCGATAGAACTAAACACAACAAAACATTGTGAAAAATACTGGAACTAGCAAAAGTTCCACTTGCTAAAAATTGTTGTGATTTTAACCATCAGTTCGATTATAAAAACGTTAATATGTTAGCTAAAAAGAAACAATTATTATATAAGATTTATACTAGAGATGATTCACATAAAACATGATGCTAATTATGTGAATCTAAGAGTTGATGTACAATCATTGAGTCAAATTCATTCTAATTCTATTAATTAAACACTTGCCAAATATCTTCATATTCCTTTATGATGCTAAAAATTGTGTTTATGTAGAAAGCTGATGGAATAAATCCGTGACACCGGTACAGCAAAGATCTTTTACATCGTAAACGTAAAATTTCAAACACATCTGTTTAACATTGTACCGATTTGACACAGAGTGATTTTTGTTCTCAGTTCAGATCGTTCTGCCTCTTCCTAGAGATATGACGTGTTCAACTGTTGAAACATTACTGTGTAGTGGTTTCCTAATACATATTGATATATTCTACTCATTAATGTGTTACATTTCAAATCATTCGTGTTTCGTTCGTTGATGCGACGTTTACATTTTCAATTGAAATTAATGCGATGAATTCGCTAGGTGTAAGTGCAATTATTTTAAGGAATCCCGCGCTTTAGGAATTTCCAAACGTCTTTTGATGATGGTCGTGAGACCGAAACGTACTCAAAGACGAAAATAATGAGCATATGTGTTAATGTGATCTATTTCTCAATTTACATTCCTGGGTCAAGAATCATTATTATGTCTATTAATATATAATTATTGTTTGAAATGATAATACATTATATAATGGAGATAAAAGATACTTTGTTTTAATTTCGCTTTACTTACAATCTAGATCGTCATCGATTCGTAGCTATTTCATACCACAGATAGAACGGTCGACCAGAGAAATTACACAAATTGCATCTGCTGGCTCACTGATGAATCTGAGAAGGCGAAACAGCTGCCTAGAACTATTAAATGTGTTGCCACTGGTCGGCCTAGAAAAAAAATTACTACTAATTATTGAGTAAAATAAATTCATGTTACTAGTTTTGCTCGTGGAAGGGAAACATTCAATGATATTTCACCTTGTTTTTTTTTTAAATTATTCCTATTTAACGTCTATGGCTTACCAATGGCGTCAGGATGCAAGCTCAGCCAAGAGGCTGGAGAATTCGCCAAACCCTAACTGTCCAAGTACAGGTAGATATCTTTAACCTGCAGTGACATCGTAGAACACTCGAAGAACTGCTGCTTTACTTCTAATTAGAGAAAAGGCATCATCATCAGTATCAGTAAAGGGTATTGGCTTAACCTATTAGTTCCTTCCGTTCAGAGAATATTACGACCAACTTCGAAATGACACTAAGAGTCATTACCTGATTTCTTACTGCGTAATAACTTACGTAATGACTCTTAGTGTCATTACCTAAGTTATTACGCAGTAAGAAATCAGGTAATGACTCTTGGTGTCATTTTGCCCAATTATATCTCACACAACGTGGTTCTCGTAAATATCATAAGTAATTTATATAGAAACGAAACTATATCCCAATGATATTTAAGAGAACCAAGTTGTGTGTGATATAATTGGAAATACTGTTTGACTGACAGAAGTTCCAATGACTGACAGAAGTTCCAATTATATCCCACACAACGTGGTTCTCGTAATTTATCATTGGGATATAGTTTCGTTTGTATATGAATTATTTATGATATTCACGAGTGTGTGGGATATAATTGGTGTTTCTCTTAGAGCCTACATATAGACTCTGTTATAAAAAGCTTCGCCTGACTCATGCGTGGTGATTATCGCCACAAGTCAGACCAGTGATCATTTAACTAGCCTCGAAGGGGAAACCCCGCAAGCAGTTTGATAAAGCGACCATTGGCTCTGGCTCAACAGGGTTACGGGACGACCACCACCCAGCCAGGTTGTCGGTCATTCCATTTCTCTAAGCTCCACTGTGTCCTGAAAGCCAAATGAGTTGATCGTTGTTTGTCCTGGTTACTATAGTCAGTGAATCTCTGCATTCTTTGACTGGCCTTGATGCGACTTCAGAGCTCTTAGAGCCGAAGGGCTATTTTGCAGATATATGTATGCCTATTTATATAGTTTCTTCTTAAGTTTTCCAAGGTGCAAGTCAAAATTGCGTAGATCTCATGATCGAAACCCTTGCATCACGCTTCTAGGGCCACTGAGAAGGAAGGTATGGTCAGATATAATCTCGCCGAATGAACAACACTGCTTTTTGCTCAAAGTATTCACGATATGAAACCCGGTCTATAGAGGGAGAGGCTACCATGCAAACCACTACACCACTACACTTTCAAGGACCATCGTATTTAAAAATTTTCTTGAAGGTTTGGAGGCTATATGCACAAGGGAAGACCTCACTATGCAAAAGATTCCAAAAATTAGCCGTTCTATAGAAAAATGAAGTCTGGTATGAAGGATATCGACAGGTCTCGAGCTTGACAATGACGGGGTGAATAGCTTGAGTGCGTCTAGCCCGCCTATCTGGAATCTTTCGTGGTGAAATGAAAGATTACATTTTTGATCAATACCGACCATAGAAATATCTTTAGAAAAGGGATAGATCGCTCACCTTTCTACGATGTTCTAGAGAGGTCAATGAAGTGTGACGTCATCAATCAGACGAATAGCTCTCTTTTGGATATAATACAAGAGCTTCAGCGTAAGTTTGGAAGCCGAACTCCGAACATGTGAACAGTAATCCAGGACAGGTCGAATTTGTGCTTTGTAGATTATGAGGAACTGCTGGCATGTAAAGTAGCTCTTGGCACGGAATAGAGTCCCAAAGTTTTTCTGAAACGGTTTTGGGAATGGTTCTCATCCCATAAGAGGATATTGTTGGTGGTTGGAAGATTTCTTAGGAATAGTTATACCTGACATCATCATAGTAGAGATTGGGAGATCCCCCTTCCTGGAGCAGATGCAAATTTGAGTTCTTGTGTCACAGATTCCCCATATTTTCCAATAGATTTCAGCCATACATATGTTACTTAGGCAAGTAGGTATCTTGTTGATTCAATTTGAGTAATAGGACTTCTACACTTTTTTGAAGCGCAATATATCCCTTGCTTCTAAGATTTGCTTATACTCTTTTGAATTTCCTTCAGTTCATTGAGGAAAAAGTTGGATATATTTCGTTGAATTTTGTAGACGTACATTTTCTATTCTATTGCACTTTCCGTGAAAACTGAATACATTCTGAATGAGATTTGATCAGATTTTAGGATAACATATTGGAATTATGTTGAAGTTATAAGCAAATAGACATTTTCTAATTCAGATAAGTGCCAAAATTCCAAGAGTCATTGAAGTTTGACAATGCGATGATTTTTGATGTTGTCAACAATGTTATAAATTTGTAAATATTTCAAAAACTGTTCAAAACAGAGATATACATCAACCCTGAAAAAAGTTTCAAAATGGATCACTCAATTCGAAATTGGCATATTCGAAAAAATATTCTGAAAATATAGTTTGATATAAACTGTAGCCACGTGCAGAGTTGAAATTGATCGGATATATTTCAAATTACGGCTAAGGTACCACTTATCGTGATCCGAATTTTTCAGTAGTTATGGTTGATTTATTGTAAGAATACGAATTTAGGTAAGATTAAATAAAGGCTGAACTAATGATTCGTATATGGTATAAGCGCAATATATTTTAAGAGCCGGTCCTGTCACAAAAATAGAAGAGCCACATTCACGACGCTAGAGCTAACCATACCGGCCGAATCGTTGAGTGTCCACAGAGCTGCTGATATTGATTAAATGTCACTAGACCCTTCATGCCCGATTTACCATGTACTCACACCACACCGGACTAAACATATATCTATTTCCACAATGGACTATAGCAGAGTTGTACTGCCTGGATCTGCGTATTTAGCCGAATGTAAACCAAATGTCGGTGTGCCACCATAATATTTTATGAATTTCCACGGACTTGTTGAGCTGACTCTTTTCCAATTGTGAATTCTATTTGTCTCTCTAGTTTATAATTCATGGCTTTGAAACTTGCGTGAACGTGAAAAGAAAATAATCCATATAGCGGTTTGATTAATAATTTAAATAGAGGGCTTAAGTGTAGTGTGAGATAGATAATAATACAATTTATATCAGGAATTATTAGAATCTGAATAATCATGGTAGATTATGTGCTACTTTGAAATAAATATTGAAAAGAAATTTTAAGATTGAACTTGTCCTTACTTGTTGAAAATTCATCATATTACAAAAAAAACACTTCAGCGAATAATAAACAATTCCAAAATAAACTTCAATTATAAAAGTAGAACGAAACACATGTTTCACCACGCAGTGACTTCTTCAGATGAAGAATGTTATTTGAACTTACGAATGTATTACAAGCTACACAGGATGTTTCTTAAGAAAAGGTCGAAAATTCCTATAATTGAAAAATAATGTTTTTTTTTATATATAACTCTAGAGTCTTAGGGCAGGCATTGTCGAGCTACAGGATGTCAAAAATTAAAAATGAAATCAGGTTTTTAATTTTTAGTTTCACAACCGTTTGAGGTAATTTGACCAAAGTTAATATACATATTTAGTATCAACCTTATCCAGTAAGAACACTGAGTACTGAGGAACTTTCAGCTACCAAGTAGCCATTCAGTTTACTCTGATGATGTCTACTTGGTAGCCGAAAGATCATCAGTACTTTAACAGTATTTTTAATGGATATGAGTGATTGTTTCTTTCTATATATTTTATTATATATTATTATATTATACTTTAAATGAGATTTCAAATTCTTTGAGAACTAAACTAAAGGATTGTAATATCTTCATCTGTGGTGACTTCAATATACATTTTTTATCTGAAGACAAAATATCCCCATATTTCCTCTAGACTTTACAATAGTCACAACCTTATGTGTACTATCACAGTTCCAACACGTGGTGAAGCTCTACTAGATAACATAATATGTGATAGAAATATTGACATGATGAAACCTGAGATGCTAGAAAACATGCTTTTGGACCATACAGCCCAATTTGTTAGATCGAATGTTCAAGGCGAACTAGATTCCTGTTTGAAAACTGAATATACAAAAAGAAGAATATTTTCAGAACTTAACATAATTGAATGCTCATCTGAATTGAATAATGAAGATTGGATCAGTGTAACTAATAATACAGATATTAATACTTTCTGTATTAACTTTTTCCGAATTACAACAGTTAGGTACTCAATAAGTTTTTCCACGTGAAGTTCCACAACAATCAAAACAAATCTAATAGTTGGTCTACTAAAGGAATAAGAACATCCAACAAAAATGAAAAACGATACTATAAGCAATATAAATTAGGCACTGTCATAGAACATTTCTTTAAGATCTATTCTAGAATCTACAAAAAGGTTATTGTGGCCTCTAAACGAATGAATAACAATCATTCCATTCAAAAGGCCACTATCAAAAATAAAGCATCTTGGCAGATTATTCGAAATTGTACAAGAAATAATACCAAAAGTGAAAACATTTTTCATGCACAACATTTTCGAATATAATAAAGATTCTTGACCCAGTATGAATAATATATAAACATTCTCGGGAAATAGGTCACATTAACACTTTGTTTTAAATTTTCGTCTTAACGTACGTTTAGGTCTCACGATCATCATCAGAAGACTTATTATGTCAAAAAGGGTTTATTAAACTAATTATAGCAGAAGCGTCCATATCGCACAAATTTCAATCAAAAAAGCCCACGTCGTCGAAACAAACAGAACCACGAATACTCGAAATTGTATCGTATTTCCCAACAATTTTTATATATTTTCCGAATATACGATGAATCCAAGAAAGAAACACTGGATAGAATAAATAACTCTTAGATTAACAACGGAAAAAACAGTACAATTGATGTACATGTTGATTATATAAATTTATAACTATGTTCCGCAAAATTTAAGGAATCTCGATTACAGGAGTTTTAGAAACACACTAAAATCACATCTTATAGAAATCGAAATATTTTAATACTCGGCTATAACTCCTTTTGCAGCACTTCCTTCGAAAATACTATTTAAATATATATATATATATTTGAATATATATATATATATATATATATATATATATATATATATATATATATATATATATATATATATATATATATATATATATATATATATATACGTAGCATTATCTTAATTTTGTACCTATCTGTCCTGACGCGTTCTACACCATACTTCTCTTGGTCTTATGAATAAAGATTATTTATTATTATTGTTATTATTATTATTATTATTATAGAGCTAAGTCGTTGATAACATGAATACAGGCTGCTCAGACATTTTAGGAATTATAGAAATAACAAACTTGACTCCTATTATACCAAACAATAGTAAGAGACTGGCCACTAATTTAATAAAACTTTTGAAATATTACATGTGGTTAATGGGGGTATACTTTTACATAACTTAGAATACTTAGTAATCTTCTACTAAATAATCAGAAAGATTTTTCATACTATTCGCTTCTTTATCTCTTTCTCACATAAACAACGACATGTAGGAAACTAATAATCAGATTTTAATCCCTTAGTGTCAACAAGCTGTATTTTTGTGATCTATAAGTAAGTTTTGAACAATCTGACTTCCCAAGTTAACTTGAAGAAGCCACTGTTAGGCGAAACGTTTTTTCTCTTTTATTTTTATAATACCTTGGAATTTTTCTAGTTATTCAGTGTAGTATTCATTTGAAATTAAATTGTATTTTTAGTTTTCAGTTTCAGTTCGTATTCAGTGAGGCCATCAACAGGAACAAAACATTATTTGCTCAGTCTAGATAAGTGAAACGAGTTAATTACATGGTGAAAGCATACAATGTAAAGTAGGGAGAGATTATTGGATTTATTTACAATTAATAGAAAATTTGATGAGTTCAATTGAATTGATATCATAACTAATTGTGGAAGTTTATTCAAGCTTGGGGTTCTGCTAATGACATTTCATAAGAACGGTGAATTCTTAGAAAAAAAACTCTCAGACTAGTACCTCCAGTTCAATAGAAATTGACTTTTATGAAAATCTACGGATCCATAAAACACTTACTTCCCTCACTCTTGTGGTGTTAGCACAATTTTTTGCTTACGGATACTTCTGCGTATTAAATGTATGATCAACCAATTTAATAAATCAAACTTGAAAAGTCTTGACTTCTGGATTGATTCCGCGTTACAATAGAACGACTTGATGCCGACGTTTCGTCAAACATTACAGAGGGTCTCTGCAGGGCCAGCTTAAGGCTTAAACTGAAACTAATTCTCCTGCTTTCTATAGCGGTATTTATTGTGGGGAAAATCTTAACGGTACATAGTTCACTGCCTTAATTCCGGAGTAAACTCCGTTGTGGCACCTGAACCTGCCGTTGTGTGATCATGTGCGAAGGAGAATTTTTGAGGATAGGTTTTCAAATGTTGGCAAGGTAATATCTTGAGTCAAGGCCTAGATTATTTGGATGATATAGAATTTCTATCGCCTTAAGAATTTTTCGCTAAGAGAAGTTTGGGGCTCGGGCTAGGATTTTAGCATTTTCGAAAAATATTTGATGATGAATGTTAAACGTATGTACAGCAATTGCAGATCTACTGGTGTCACGAAGCCTTGTTCAACGCTCATGTTCTTTCAAACGGGTAGCTACTGTACCACCTGTTTCACCGATGTAGACTTCGCTGCAATAACATGGAATGCTATAAAAAGCTCCTACATCATGAAAGATTATGAAACTGAGACAGTTTTGGAAGCGTGGAAAAACGATTAGAAATATTCTGCTGCCTAAGGAGTTTGGTAAATTCGATCTGTCATATTTTATCTAATTTTCAAGATTAGCTATCCGTGGAATCTACTATTCAAGCTAATACATTAAAGCTGAAAGATGTGATCGAAATCATTGAGTTTATAACTTAAGATGTTTTGAAAAACCTGTGATGTGAAATACTTGTATGTATTTTGCATATGCAATATTGTCCAGTTGAAATTTAAGAAATGACAGGCTCAGTATTGTTTATACACTCGGCGTTAACTGTCAATGGGCACCAATATGACTGAAGAGTCTGCTGTTTTCTATATAGTGCTATAGTTCATATAAATTGTTTCAAAATATTAAATCACTTGCGTTTTTTTGCTTTTGAGGTTTATTCGCAACTTTCATAGTTTCATAGTTAAGTTTTATAATTGAGATATTTTTTGACTTTTCGAACGTCGACATTAAAATTTAAAATTCTTATTTTCAATCTTATAACTTTTTCAAGACTATTCCGAAATGTAAAATCCATTATTGATTAAGCATTCCACTAGAAATCAACGATTCACAAAAATATCTTCATAATTCACGTTTTAGACAATAAAAGTCAGCGTTGGTTATAATGATGATCTCTCATCGGCGCCTCCTACACGATTGTTTGCTGTTTGTTTAGAACCAACATGCTCCTTGAATAATCCTTCCCGAACTATGATATGGTTTCCTGAAGTGCATCATGACCATAGCAATAGCTACAAAACTTTTTTCATGATGCAGGAATGCTATGTAATGTTCGATTATTTGTAGACATAAGAGAAGTTATTCAATGGATACATATGTGCATAGATTGAATTCGATATTGGTTCTCTTCATCAATCTTTAATGGTAGGTAGTTGAAAGAAACTGCTACGGAATTAAGACAATTTGTTACAATATGTCAAGAATGTTTTTAGTTAGCGCTACAATGCACAAAGCCGGTTGTTGTATGTTGATGCCACTTATTTAGCTGTGCTGTACTAAAGGGGAGGCAGGATAGGTTTTTCGAAAAATAAATTTTTATCGAAGGTTACCGAAATTAAGAAAGTAGAGTTGATTGCAATATGCCTTTCATATTTGGACCAACAGGCAATGGCCTTGTTTGAATTCTTCTCTCTGGGTATTTCGAAATTTGCCATCGATTGTAGAGGTTAGAGCTTAAGCATCATTGTTTCATTACTAAATTCCGTTGTTAGATTAGTCGTTGCATGATCATATGCAGAAATAATTGGTAGACCAAGATTAAGGAGAAGGTGTTTCCACCTGCAGGAGATGTGTTTGTATGGGAATCTGAGGAAACCCGCTGAAGCGGATGCGGAGCCAACTTGTGGCATTTATCATGCCACAGCAAAATCTGTATTCCAAAAATGGCTCGGACAGAGCACCGTGCCTATTGGAGGGAGCTGCCCCTTATGTCGCACTCCAAACAACTAATGGGAGGCCTCCTACAGCAACGAGTGAAAAATTTACTGACGTCCAGCAGGCAAGAAATAAGGAATCTTGGTGCATTTCTGACCGGACATGCAACAAACATTCTGCATGGTTGGTCTTGTAGATCAGCTTACATGCAGAGGTTGCGGCGTGGAAGAAGAGACACCCATGTATGATCTGTGTCAGTGCCATTGGTCGTCGGACATACCTTGGAGACGATAAAACTCAATCCGAGGAAATCAGAAGTAAACCCTTACAAAAAAAGGACAGGTTGGCCGAGGATAGGTTAGGCTGCTAGTTTTTTGATGAAATGTTTGCAATACTCAAATTTTTCAACCTCTCCTGACGAACTCTATAATATAGGTGAATCCGTTATTTTAAACTTTGAATCCGAAATATGTCAAATTTCCTTAGTAATATTGATAAGATCCAGAGATGAATCAGTTTCTACTATGAATAAAATGGACCATATTTTATTCATTGCTGATCTCTATTATTCGATATTGTGGCTATTCAGTGAAAAAATTATGACCGTGCTATTCATAAATCTAAAAAATCTTGGAAGCATATGGATTGCAAACGCTTTTCATTTGTTGAGAATGAAGAACTTCAAGGACCCCTCATTGACAGCTCACGAACAGGGGCGACGTAGCGTCAATATATACATACACGTACACATCATCAATACAAGGTTTATTGAATTTCAATGTTGCCAATATGGATATATAGAAATGGGATCGAGTTCCTCCCCCGATAGTTCGTACTCTTGTGGTTCAATTATCGATAATGCAACGTTGTGAAGCTAAACTGGAGACACGCACTTATCGCCACCTATGCAAATAACACCTACATGTGTTTGTTACAATAGAATTGTGATTTGCGATTTACATAATACGCAACAGATCATTACAATTTTCATGTATTTATCTTATGATTATCGTTAATTTACACATATCATGCCTTAAATAGAGTCATACGTTTCGATATATGGTCAAGAACCCTGAACCCCGCTATCATTATTCTGTAACGAATGAAATACATGAAGCTAAGCAACCAGGGACGTGAGTGAATAGGAAATGCAGTCATAGTCCATTGGAACTGTCATTTTTGTGTAAAAATTTTGAGCAGCATATTAATTTCGATTTCTAGAACAATAATTTTACAACCAGCAGATGAAAGGAGGGGTGATTTTTAAGAAAACTTGATATCATTATCGATAAGTTATTTGAAACTGGAATTTGCCCCAACGAATTTAAAGTATCAACTATCATACCTATATTTAAAAATGGAAATCAATTGAATCCACCAATTTATTGGCCAATTTCTCTGATCACCAATTTTGGGAATTTTTTTTTAAATATACTGAAAATAAGATTAGATAAATTCATTGGTAAAAATAACATTATAGCAAATCGACAATTTGGGTTCCAACAGGGAATGCCATAAAACTCTCAACTGAAGATAGACATAAAGCTATGAATGAGCGAAATCCTTCTTCAGGACTGTTTTTGACCTAGGGAAGACTTTCGATACCGTAAACCATGAGAAACTCCTTAAAATTGTTGTAAACTATGGGATAAGAGGAATACACTCGATTTGATTGGAAGTTATGTCATTGGACGGGATACGAACGGTGAAACTCGAAGGTGTAGAGAGTATTCCTGCACAAATTCACGGTGGAGTACCACAAAGAACTGTCTTGGGACCTATCCTATTTATCTTGTATATAAATGGTGATTTGAATTCAAAACTAAACGGCAAAATTGTAGATTTCGCTGACGATGCAAATTAACAAACTTGAAAGAAGATGTTGATGATGATCAAAGAATATTAAAAGAATTTTTCCAAAGTGGATGCTAACACCTAATGCAGATAAAACAGTATTCGTCTGCTTCACATACTACAAATCAGGTCTTCCTCGATTCGATAGTTTGAACATGTTGAATATGTGATGATATTTGTAATATTGTTTCCATTTGCTTTTGTTATTACAGGCTAGTAGAATCTCAAGTGAATTGAGCGACATATTTATATAGCATGAATTACTTGTGAGCCAAACGGCACAGAGACGATTAGAAACTAATAGTGATAGTCTGATAAGTTTGCTTATGAATTGAATTCAGTATTTCGATATAATATTTTCTAGCTTTTATCACTTCTGTTCGTAAACAATGGCTGACAAAATAGTTCCAACTGATGATTCTTAAGGATTTCTATTGAATTCTACGAGACCTTCTTCACAAATGTCGACTATATTTCTGGACATGAATGGGGCTGAAGGTTCGAAACGATCGCAGTAGATTATCTTGGAGAATCGATCAACAATAAATTGGACGTGGCTGAGAAGATCTAAGGAACTAAGGGAAAATGTGAACAAGTTTACATCTGTTATATTTTCTGAGAATAATGCCCAAAATATTTCTATTTGAGCCGGTCAAAATGTAATTCAATTTCAATGAAGAAATAAATATTAACTGTCTCACTATCATCTATTCAGTGACTTATAAACCACACGTGAGTTATAACTCATAACTCACGTCTATTATATCTCATAACCCACGTCTGTGTGGTAATAAACTTAACTTAACTCAAATTGCAGTAATAATGACACTAATTTATGAGTGTTGAATCAAATATCATTTTCACTCAGATTCCACCAATATCACTTAACAAAAAAGCTTTTCTTAAGCAATTACATCAATGGTTAATACCTCGACGGATCTTGAATTGCAAAAATATTGATAAGTACGAATAAAATCAAAACAGGATCTGAACAAAGCTGCTGAGAGGTGATAGGTGGTCTGACCTGCTAGTGAGCCCGAGGCAGCTCTGTACCCATTTTTTATAGTCAAACAGGTATATGAACCTATTGTAGATAATTACTGTAAATTAATTAACAGAAGATTCTTGTAAAAACGCCTTGTTATCGAATAATACATGTTCTATTTGTAATAGTTGTGTTATTGTTTGAGTACAAACCTCCTCAAAGTCTTCATCAGGATAAGGATTTATACTTCCTCCAGGTCCCCGTGTTGTTCAAGCAGATTTATTTTATTTATAGTATTCTAGAGACCTCGACTCTGAGAAAGGTAGCCTTATTTACTTTCTATGGAACACGATATGGAGATGGATCTCTACATCTCATTCATTTGCCTGACACCCGATGATGTAGGTGAGTGTCAAGTATATAACCACAAACGACTTAGGATTTGAATTGCTTTGTAGGGTTCTGTTTTTCACTAGAGAATCATCGTATATGGAAACAGTGTCATATACACGACACACATGCATACATACATGTATGGACATGAAGAGTCTGGCGCCAAGACAGAGAGTACGCCACCAAGAGATATTATAAACGCGAGATCATCTAACCTCGTCGGTGCAACGTTACGTACATTCTATCTTACTTCAAATACGAGATCGGTGTGAGAGATTGCAGTGATGTGTGACTGTGTAATTCGACGGGAGATGCATAAATAATTCTGTAGACACGTGGGAGTCGATGATATTACCAGCCCAATTAAATATTATGAACTATACAGACCAACAAGTTTCTCTTTATACAGTTGAATTCCTTTTAAGCACCGTCGTGCGAATCATACCGGGTGGTGGAAAACTATTGCAGGCGTCATCGAGATTCCCTCACAGTGTTACAAATAAATCTTTCCGACACTGATTCACTATTCAACGTTGAACACCAAATAGCCCTTCATTAAAGAAGGCCGAATTAAGCAGGATTTCCATTTTTAATTCATGGGTCACTCAGGATTAAATGATATCATCAGCTCAATTGTATAATTATGAACGATACCAATTTTTCCATATACTTGCTGTGGTCATCGCTCAAAAAAATAAATCAGCAATGAAAGTCGATAAAAATTGACAGTTGTTCAAACCTTCATCTCTATGTCTTTATTTCTCTATTCATCGTTTCTATTAAAATGTAGAATGAATCCCAAATATCACTACAGTTATTGTTGTAATAATTGTTAATATGATTATGGAATATAGAATGTAACAGATTGGAATTACAAGGTTAATGAGATGGCTTGCGTGAGATCCGCCCAGAGGAATCCGAGAAAGGATCTATAATCGCCCCATAATGCAAAATTCTCAATGTTAGGGATGCTAGGTGTTTCCGCAACTATTTTCCAGGCCGAGGTCAGTAAAATCTGCACCTGGGCACTGGAAAAGCTAAGACTAAGCTACAGAGGTAGCCCATAACCGTAATGTCATTTGAGAGTAGGGCCAAAAGTGCTTCCATGATTGCTGTAGGTGTTGGTTTTCATGGTTCCCGTTAGGTTAACTCAATGTTGAACTTGTTGACGAGACGAATAAGAATGTGATTGTGCCTATATTCCCCAGTTTTGAACCATTCTGTGTATTATCTAAGATTGAGAAACAGCAAAAGGGGAACAAAGCAGAAGCTTACATGAAGGACCAAGACCAGCGAAAACGTTCATCATCCTTGCACGACAAGACCGGTCACTGACCTCTCATCAGATAAAATGCCAGCGAAATGGACATTCCTGAGAATAATGTACGTGACATTTATATGGAGGAATAATAGGAAATATTGCTATTGCAAAATGACGTTTCGATTCGTTATCTGACATTTGTATAGATTCAGGCAATGAATACTTTGTAATATCCCAATTTAGTGGAGTAAATCTGGCAAATGGTTAGCGAGAATCTTACGATGCTTAGCGACCCAGTGGAAAATGTTTGTTGTGATACCAATAACAACCCCCTGAAATTTCTATTTCCCAAAGTGGGTGCAACCCCTTTTTTTGGCCAAAAAGGTTTTTTTTGACATTTTTAAGGGTAGCTTAGCAGAAAAAAATTAATATCTCCGGTTGTATTGAAAATTAAGGAATCAAAGTAGAACCCTTTTATTGTCAATGTCCGAGAAATTTCCAGTCCAAATTTCAAGTTGATCCGACTCCCCCTCCCCGTAATAGAAATATATATACTCATATATGCAAGGAATCTTGCGTAACGGCTAACTCGGTCATTTTTCAACCGATTTGGTTGAAATTTGGACTGAAGATAGGTGTTATAGTCTCGAAACTACTCTCTGGATTTAAATTGAAAATATTACACATTTTTCCAGAAATTCAACCTTAAGTCAATTTCTTAGTTATTTTTCAAATTGAGATATCTCATGTCATTTACATCCGATCTGGATCTGCTTCGCGGGAAAATGTAGGTATTCGCATATAGTTTTATGTCATGGAACTCATTTTTGAATTATTTTTTGGTTTGGCCTATATTGGCCATTTTGGTTAATTTGAGGAGCGCGTAGCTGGCGAGTTAGAGAAGTGCAAACTGGTTGTACCTAATACGGCTTTACGACGATTTTTCGCATGCCGTTTCCGCTCCATGTAGTTAGTAGATTAGGTATCGTCGGACCATGCCCGACGGTCCTTGTTTTTTCGATAAATGTCCCTTAAATAGAAAAATTTAATTGAAACAGAAACAGGTACTCTCAAGTCTCAGCTACGCGCGTTTAACGTGCGATGTACGAAAGGGAATTTTCTAGCTACTAAAGCGGGTGAAAGCTAGCGGCTCACAACCGAAAATACTTTATCACAACTGGCGCCGCCCGTACGGGGCACGAAACGGTCCCAACATAACAAGACCGAGGTAAAATGTATAAACTCTAACTGACGCGTAGCGAACTTTTCCAGGGAAACGTCAAAATGATTACGTTCGTAGCTAATTAGATAGGACGTCTAGCGTTCATGCAATTGTGTTTTAATACAATTTGAACCTTCTAATTTCGAAATCCCGGAGCCTAAAGCGCTATCAACTTCTGAGCCTCACAATATTCGTATTAAATTTCGCACTTTTAGAAACTGCAAATTAATTAATTTGACACAAGTTTTGGGCATATCAATACCGAAAATAAAATGGCCAATATAGGCCAGAGAAAAAAATAAATGAAAAATGAGTTCCATGACATGAAAATGTATGCGAATACCTACATTTTCCCGCAAAGCAGATCCAGATCGGATGTAAATGACATGAGATATCTTAATTTGAAAAATAACTAAAAAATTGACTTAAAGTTGAATTCCTGGAAAACTATCCAATATTTTCAATTGAAATTTGAAGAGTTGTTTTGATACCATGACACCTATTCTCAGTCCAACTTTCAGCCAAATCAGATTTACTCCACTAATTAGAGATTCATTCCAAATTAGATAAGTCACAATATTCTATTTTCTTATGTCATAATGACGTTTATTGAATATACAATACTTTTGTTATACTTATTAAAGCATAACAAATGATGAGTCCATAAGGTTCCGACCGTGAGTGCATGACATGGGTGTCAATGCTGGCACGTCAGATCAACCTTCGCCGAACTAGAGCATGAATTATTATCAAAGGAGCAAGGCTTCTCACTTGAGAATAGATATTCAAGTCCATTAGATGATAGTAACAAATCTAAAGTAGTTCTTAGTAGTAAGCTGATAGTTCTAGTTAGTCTAATTTAGTATTATAAAGTACCATGTAGTGAAAATTAAGACCATACATCACATTTCGTACCCATCATTGTAGGTCCAGTCATCTGGCCTATGTCTAAGTGCCTTATGGAAATTCCATCATAACCCAGCATCGAACTTGTTAACTGATAAGAAATGGCGCTCCTTGTCAGTCAAAGAATGAACCCTTGTTCAGATATTATAGGGCGAAACTGCCAGCCTTTTCATCAGTTATTATAATTCGATTTGGTTGCATGTTGGGAGCCTATCCAACATACATTATCTAGCAATGTAGTGGAATCTCATTATTTTGTGGCCAAATATTCAAGTGATAATAATTTCAACAATATAGTTAATGCAGAAACAATGAAAATTGCCTATAACTTCGAGGGAAAAACGTTTGAAGATCCATTAAGTTCGATGCGTAGAAAGTGATTATTGCATAATTGTACACTATAGATTTGGGTTACAGAAGCGTGTGTTGTAGCTCAGTTATATACATTAACAATACAGTAGGTAGAACGTTTGGCGAGGCGGTAGGGATCAATATTACTTGATCTCCGCACTATCATTGTCGATGTTTGGTTGCGCGTCAGTATATCCATATGTGTGTGGGGTACGTACAACGCCATTTGCTCATATATTGATACTGTTTTCAATACTATTCATTGGAATATATTCACGTCAACCTGAATGCGATAACTACAGATGCTGGAGCATTTGGATATAAGAACCCCACAAGCTAGTCGCAACACATCATGGCAACTTTAACATAGGCTCACCTTAAACATCCACATGAATTCAATGTTTTTGATTTTGTTATTTCTGATAGCACAGATATTTGAATTTTAACTCGATACTTGAGTTGAATTCGCTCAAAATAGAAGAAAAAATGTTGAAATCACTGACGCCCTTTGGACTAGTTCCAAATATTTTTTTTCCACATCTTTTGAATAGGCGTTCGAGTTTTTCTTAAAAGCTTGGAGTTTGTAGGCATCAGGAAAAACCTCACTAGGCGAAGAGGTTTCATATCTTGGGATAGTTCCCTATTATTGCCAAACAGATTCTACCTTTTAATCAAAGATAAATCACAATAGTTTCAGTCTCGAATGCTATTTTCGGAAACTGAAAGAGGAATATATTTGCTGAGAGGCCAATGGGAAGAAATGACAGTAAGTGAACTGTCATCGATTCATCACTGACTTCCCTCATTTGTGTTAGCAACATATCTTTCGGACACTTCTGCGGGTCAAATGCATGATTGTAGGAACAGAAAATATATTGGAAATGATGTAGAAACCGCTACTAAAACATGTTAAATTATACTCCATGTTACATTACGGTGTGGACAAGTTCGGACGTCAATTCGAGAGTTCCTCATCTCCACTCTACACCTCACGCAGGAAGGAAGTGATTGACCTACCCCTCAGCTCTAGAGCAATCAAGGGTTGGGTCCGAAGGAGGAATGTGTCTTTGGAGGTCTCACTGACCACAGACACATTCTGTTGGAGTTGAATTCTGATTCTAACTCAGAGAAGTATTACACAAACCCGAGAGCCACCAACTGGGACCTCTTCAAAGGGGAATTGAGCGGTATGCTCTCCCATTTTCCTCCATTTTAAGGGAGTCGGGAAGAGGCAGATGCCGCTGTGTGTGGTATCAGCACGGCCTGACCTCTGCCTCTGGAGTATGCCACCCTCTTGAACGAAGAAGAGACGGCAATAACACCCACTGGTGGACTTCCCAAGCGGAGGAATATCGGAAATGTCAGATACCTATTCGAGGTGTGGATAAAAGGTATGAAGTGTATGAAGAACTTCTTGTTATTGATAGTATTAACTGCACGACTACTGAGGAAGATATTTTTAAAGAAGTTGAAAATGCCATTAATAAAAAGAACCTTCGATGTGAAAACTCGAAATCTATTACTACTGATGGAGGCAAAAACAAGTGTGATAAAAATGAAGTGGTTGCTGTTATGTCAAAGGCTGTAGAAAATGATGGTGGTTGAAAACCATTAGTCTTACATTGCATCATTCATCAACAGTCATTGTGCGGGGAATGTTTGGATATGTCTGAAGTTCTAAAGCCAGTCATATCAGTTGTTAATTGCATCAGATCCACTGGACTGAATCACCGACAATTCCGCAAGTTTATTGAAGAGATTGGAGGAGATGACTTACCATATCGTACTGCCGTACGCTGGCTTAGTTGCGGAAGAGTTCTTCGGCGCTTTTTTGAACTTCGAGCAGTGATCGGAATTTTTTTGAATGAAAAGCATCGCCCTCTTACCGAATTACAAATTAGCGAATCACTATGGAAGTTAGCATTCTATGTCGATTTGATAAAACATATGAACGAACTGAATTTGAAATTGCAAGGACAGAAAACCAGCTTTTCCCTGATTTATACACTAATATCAAATCGCTCCGGCAGAAAATAATCCTGTCTCAATCACACTATCGTAAAAAATGTTTCACACATTTGAAAACATGTGAAATATTCAGCCACACTACTTAAACTGAGTTTTCCGTCGATTTTGCAGTCGAAGCTTTGAGTACTTTGAAGATAAATTTTGACACTCCTTTCTCAGACTTTGATATCATTGCGAATGAAATTAAGATTCTTCAACATCCTACTGACATTGAAACCACAGCCCCTGAATTTCAAATGAAAATCGTTGATTACAGTACAGTGATATAATTAAAAGCAAATATCAAAACTCATCTTTGTTGGAATTTTATAAGCCTTCCACTGGTAAAATTTCATAATTTGCATGAATTTGTTCGTGAGCAGTTTTCTGTTTTTGGTACTACTAACTTGTGTGAGAAAACATTCTCCAAAATGAAGTACACAAAGAATTTTTACAGATAGATCTAAGTTAACCGATGAGTATCTTGAATCTCTTTTAATAATTGGTACAAGTAAAATTGGTTATCAACTACAAACTATTGTCAGTGCAAAATCACAATTACGTAAATCTCATTAGTATTTTATATGTTATAATGTGTATATGTTATATGTTTATGTGTTTATATGTTATAATGTTTATAATGTGAGTGGAATTAATTTCAATTATTTGTTAGTTATTATGCTTAAGTTAAAATGTCTGCGTATTATACTTGTCATTAAGCTTTACATAGCAAGTAGATAAAACAGAGTTATCATCATTCTCTGTCTTTTTATCCAACTTACAACAAGAATGGCGGGCCGGATTTGGCCCGTGAGTCGTAGTTTGGAGATGCCTGATTTAAATAATGTGACAATGCAATATATTAAAAAAATATTAGAAGAAATCGTAGAAATTGATGCAACAATCTTGAATGGAAACATACAGAAACAATCGTTTCCTCTAATTTGGTATGCTTCGAATGGTTCATGAAATAATATTGTTGAAAATGAGTAGTAATTTGAACTTTACCATTAGCATGATAACAAAATATTCACAGGAATATATTCGAAAAAATGTATATTTTCATCTCATAACAATTGTAACATATCATTCAAGTTAGTTTCGGGGCCCGAAGTTCAACGTTAAGGCGCATCTGAATAATAAATTTCCGGCGTTCTGACAATACATTCGCTGCTCATTGAGTAACCTTGTACAAACAGGTATCATAAATAAAACGAAAGGGTCATTATACATCGTCAGTAAAGTAAATGATAAACGTTTGGGTACTGCACCGGCTTGTTCGAGTAGGTGTTTCGAGCTTGGTGTTTTACACAGAACGAGAGTGCATAAGTTTATTGTTATACGACGACGAGCGAGAGAAACCAACGAGGAGCAAGGTCTGGGTGCAAGTATGTGTCATGATGCGACCATGATCCTAAATCCAGGAATGCATCAAGCCATGCCATGCCTACTTATACGCACACACACATAAATATCATTCTTCAGTTACAAAGTAAACAGCCTCTAAGTGGTTATTGAGAAATATCTGTATTACTTGCGTGTGTATAATACAAATATTATTTCTGAATAGTTGAGCTTGTTGGATAGTTAATTTCGATCATTCCCTCATACTAAGAGTATGTGAATGGAATCCGAAAAATTTGTATCCACATCTCCATCTTAAAGTTGCCACTTACACTCACACATTAACCGCTATGTATTGAACCACGAATATTTGATTGTTGAAGGTGGCGTAAGTTGAATAATCTGTGGTTTGCGAACTTCAATTCTGAGATTATCTCTGGAGATAGAACTTAGAAGTCTGTGGGATAAAATGAGAGAAAATTTCCTATTGACAGGATTCTAATCAAACATGCGCGAAATAATCCTGGACCTGTTCCTTCTCAAATCCTCAGTATATATTTTTCCATTGCAGTAACAAGTTGAATTATGGTTATTGATCAATAGATTATGGAGTACTTGCTGCATACGGTGTGATAAATATAATATTGAAATAATAAGATTCTTGACCCAGTATGAATTACATATAAAATTCTCGGGAAATAGGTCACAATAACACTTTGTTTTAAATATTCGTCTTTACATACGTTTCGGTCTCACGACCATCATCAGAAGACTCACTATGTCTAAAAAGGGGGTTTATTAACTAATTATAGCACAAGCGTCCAAATCGCACAATTTAACTTCAATCAAAAGAGCCCACGCCGTCGAAACGAACAGAACTACGAATAATCGAAATTGTATCGTCAGAATTAAAGTATAAAAAAATTTTTTGTAGTAAGATACCGCTCTTCAGTAATATTATTAAAATATATGAGTGCATATTGATTGGTATTCTCACATTAAATGAGAAGAACGAAGTACTTAAGAAAGATAAAATTGTCCCACGCGGATGACCGCCCCAAAAATTTTAAAATTGTTCGTAATACACTAGAATTGAATGGCTACCCAAAAACTTTTTTCAATCCTATCATTAAAGAAAGAATAAACAAAATCTATAATGGTTCGTCTAATAAAAATAACATAAAAGGTAATACAGACAATTTTATAACTCTACCTTACATTCCGGAAACCTCAGAGAAAATCAAAAAATGTTTGAAAAAGTATGATATAAATGTTGCTCATAAACCTACTAACTGTGTTGGGAAATATTTCTCAAATCTAAAACCTTTAATACCCAAAGATAAGCAAACCCACACAGGGTATAAATTGAATTGTTTAGATTGTGATGGAACCTATACTGGAATCTCTAAACAATATTTACAAAAAAGTATGTATGGCCATAAATATAGCACAAGAAATAACAACTTAGAAAATTCCACCGCCCTTGCTAAGCATTGCTTTGATTATAACCATCAATTTGATTACAAAAATGTTAATATCTTAACTAAGGAAACCAATTATTATAAAAGATCTATCCTGGAGATGATTAACATAAAACGGGACCCCAAATCTGTAAATCATAGGGTAGACACACAAAATCTAAGTCATATTTATACTAATTTGATTAAATAATCTCTTGCAAATTCTTACATACGTCTTTATAAGTGTTGAAAATGTTTTTAGGAAGAATTCGTAATAGTAATTTCCCAGTACAGGTCTGAAACCTTTCTTAAGTACCTAGTCATAAATCCTACACATCTGGTTTCGAAAGTAGATACTTGACAAATAACTTGGTTCTTCTCATTTGTTGTGAGAATACCAATCAATATGCACTCATATATTTTAATAATATTACTGAATAGCGGATTCTTACTACAAAAAAAATTTTTATACTTTAATTCTGACGATACAATTTCGATTATTCGTAGTTCTGTTCGTTTCGACGGCGTGGGCTCTTTTGATTGAAGTTAAATTGTGCGATTTGGACGCTTGTGCTATAATTAGTTAATAAACCCCCTTTTTAGACATAGTGAGTCTTCTGATGATGGTCGTGAGACCGAAACGTACGTAAAGACGAATATTTAAAACAAAGTGTTATTTTGACCTATTTCCCGAGAATTTTATATATAATATTGAAATGAATTATTCTGCTATTACATAAATTCAATTTTATCTGATATTTTCCTCTAAACAAGTATCAATTACAATTCAGACTGGATGTTCATAACGATTGCATAATTTTAGTCTGATATTCGGAACATACTTACATACTTGAATGTTTCCTTCCGAATGAAAGATAGCTAAATCTCAGGAAATTCCAAAAAAGTAGAAACAAGACTCGTCTTCATAGTTATAGACATATTGCACTACTATCTGCGATCTCCAAAGTAATGTAGTAACCAACATCGAGCCCAAAATTCGTAGACGATCGACAATACGACTTTCGTTACCAGATATCAACCGGATCTTGGAAAACTTCCGCCATATGGTTTGCCGCCCCAACTATGTCTTTCATTATCGAGTCTTCTTCCAGATAGATAACTACATGTGGAAGTTAATGAAGTTTGCTCCGATTCATTTTTATTCAAGCTGGTGTTCCCCAGGGTCCTGTCTTGGCACCAACTTTTTCCGGCTTCTAGCTTTGAGGATGATAGTACACTATATATCGGTTCCTCCTCTAGAGTCCCTATATCATCACAGCAAGCCCGAAGTATTGAGTATTGAGTACTGAAGAATAAAATTATATATTATATATAATAACATTATTTAAATATAAATTAGTGCTAACATTTTTACCTATTTTATGTATACAATATGTTATACCTATATGAGTATTGAGGTAATAATATAATGATGATGTTTTCATTCGAGTATACTGTAAAATTGTAAATATCATATTTTAATTAGTAACATATATATTTAAAAAAATTACTTTCAAGCTTCTTCTATAGAGGGTAATTCTGAAGATTTTCTCTAGGAACTGTGGAAAGTTACACTACTGGAAAATTGACTCACAGCTGAAAAGTAAGTAGATCACTCCATGTGGTGGTTGACGGAATATCGTCCGATACCGTGGCTATCAACGCTGATGTTTCACAGGGATCCGTCTTGGCATCAACTTTGTATCCGCTCCATATAATCGATTCACTGGAAGTTACCAGCTATCCTGTCTACAGTTCTGCAGATGAGGGTACACTGCATACCTCTCCCTAACCTAGAGCCCTATACCATCCAATGAAGCCAGAATGGCAAGACAGGTTGATGCAATTAATGGAGATTTGACAAAGAGTTAGAAATGGGGATCTGATGATCTAGTAGAGCTTAATGCAACCAAAACTCAAGCTCTTCTTCAGGGAGGGTATCCCACAATCCTCAATATGATATTGTCAGGTACAACTATTCTTATGAAGTCTTCCATACCCTTGCTCGGGATCACCAACAACAGCAATCTCTCATGGGATGATCATGTGATGTCCATTGTAAAAAAACACATATCCTGGAGTATTGTTCATATGTTTGGAGTTCAGCTCCCAAACATATGCTGAAGCTCTTGGATTCTATCCAGAAAAGAGCTATTCGTCTGATTGATGATGTCACACTTACGAGTTCTTTGGGCTCTCTAGAACATCGTGGAAAGGTGGAAGGTCTCTCCCATTTCTATAGATATTTCCATGGTCAGTGTTCATCAGAAATCTCGTCACGAAGGATTCAAGATAGGCAAACTAGACGAGCTCAAAGTAGTCACTCTTTCATTGTCAAGCTCGAGACCTGCCGAACTTCTTCCTATCAGACTTCATTTTTCTATCGAATAGCGACCTTGTGGAACTCTTCACCTAGTGATGTATTTTCCTATGCCTATAACCTCCAAACCTTCAAGAAAAATTCGAATACCTAACTCCCCTCCCAACATTCTACCGTTGGCCTACACGATGTTCTTCGAAAATTATAGGTTTCCCTCTCGTGTAGTTAAAGTTTAAAAAACATTACGAGTAGCACTTAGACCTAAGTGGGAGTGGATATTTTGGACAATAATAAACTTGTGTGATGAACAATACTTTCGGATTTCTGCAATATCATAGATTGTAACTGTATGAAATTTGAGTTGCTTTAACATTTACAACATACGTTTTGTTGCGAATCTACGACTCTCGTCATATGTGGTGTATCCATGTTGTTAGAAATTCGATGCATTATCATTGCTCGGTAAATATGAGATATAGAGAGTAATAAACTATAAAAGAGTTCACACTGTAGGTACATTATAACACCATAAATAAGAAATAATCATCCTTACCCACCAGTGAATAAGGGTGATTGTTTCAGATTTATAGTGAGATAGGAGGTAGTTTAAAGTTAGGGAAGCTTGCGCATTTTAATGCTGAATAATTTTTCTAAAAGAAATTGAATAAATTACAATTACTTCCGGATAAACCAGATAAAATTAATTTTCGTCTCTGTTTTTTCACGGCTCTATTATTGATCATTTTGAAAAAGAAAGAGCACCTTCCTGAGGCATTTTTTTATACTCTTCGTGATGTTTTTTTACTTACGACATTTCGTTTCTTGGATACTCGCGTCAACTTTATTTCTTTAAATACGTACCTAGATTCTTCAATTCCATTTTTGAGTAGCTTCTGACCTTACAATAAATACAATAAAACACTTGTCACTAAATTTGTTGGAATGGGAGTTGTCAAATTTAAAAAAATTTAAATATGGGCATTGACTTTAAAACAAAACGAAGTGTGCCTTGGCAGTAGCAAAGATTCTTTTATGACGCTTTTAAAAAAATTAATCCATTTTTCTGACACGACCTTATCATCAACATAAAAAAATTAAATCTGATAATGCTATCTTTCACCAAATAGTAAAGTAAAGACTCATCAAGTCCCAAACCCTAATTGGAAATAAAAATCGATTTTTATATTCGGTGTAGCTTCGCAACTTTAATAAAAAAGCACATTTCTGTATCATAAAAAGTCAAATAACTCCTACAGCAAACAGTGTAGTGACAAATGTGATGCATCATTGGTTCATATTTAAAAAAGAAAGTTGATGTGGGTAAAAAGCGAAACGTTGTATCTGACAAATTTTCTTGAGTACCATAAGAAAGTACTCTTTGTTCTTCAAAATAATCAGTAATAAAGCTGTGATAAGGTCTCACTAGTCTAGATCGATCAGTAACATTACAAACTCATAGTTTCAGAAAGCTGTTTCGCTTTTCTTATAGAACGCATCAGTAGAGAAATATTGTAACGTTACTGACCGATCATTCCGTTGAAGGTATCATTAACTGACAAACAGCGTGGTAAAAAGACCAAATTATTCAACGTCATATTTGAAAAGATGTTCTACTAAGAACTCAAAGAATGTACCCCACCGATTAGTAAATTTCTCGATATTTCAAAGTCAATGAGAATGTTGAACTACTTGAGCGCCAGATGGCAACACTAAACCGAATAATTGTCTAGACTTATTAGCTCGTGATGGGACTGATTGATCTCGACTATAGAGACATTATAAGGAAATTGTATGTGGTGTTTCCTTGTTTTGTCTAAGGCATGCTAAGTTATCAAAAACTGGGATTAGGGGTAATGCCTTGAACTGGTTTAAAAGCTACCTATCAAACAGAAAACCAAAAGTTACAATTAAAGACAAGAATAAAAAAAAAACACAAGGTGAAAGTTCCACAAGGTAGCATCCTTGGGCCCCTTCCATTTGTAACATTAATCAATGACATTTATAATGTGTCACTTACACAAATACTGAGTTAGGAAATCATGCAGAGTCCTTCGAATATGGAGAAATATACCTTTTATATTTCCGAAAGTGAAAAATTCCTAGGTGTCACAATTGACGAACATCTAAGATGGTATGAATATATTAACGTACTCTCGAAAAAACTGAATAAAGTATGCTTTGCATTGAGGGTTTTATCCAGAACGGTGGGCCCTAGTTTCCTAAGGAGTGGTTATTTTGTCAATTTTTATTCCAGCCTTAAATATGCTGTTGTTATCTCGGGAAGCTCTTCAAGACTGATAGATAACAAAACCGTTATAATATATTGTCGGAAGTAATTGGAATGTTTCAACATTGTCTCCATTTAACCAACTCTGCAACACCCTTTATATTGGAGTGTTCAGTCATAAATCTTCTACATTGGTAATTTCTGGAGAATATTCCAAAGATCCTACGGAGTTTCCCGATTTTTTACAGAATTACCGAAGTTGGCGGCTTAGTTTCTAAAATACTTGAGTTACTAAATATGATTTTTCTTGGAATGTTGAATTGTCCGCCGCTCCCCTTTGCCCTAATCGAGTTGGAGCTATTGAAAGATTACGAACCGCTGGTGATATATCGCAACCCACTTGATTATTTCGAAACAAACGCTTCATATTCATAAAATTGAAATCATTGTTTCTAGAAAGTATTGAGATGTACCTATTTGACCTGGTGACAGTTACGGTCACTCCCGGTCATTGTTTCGCTTGCAACTAGAGGAGAAGTCACCGCCACCCGCCGCCACGCCACTATATCGCTAGCGAACGCACGGATTCAAATGGAAACACGATTAACTGCAAGTGTTAGAATAGAAAGTCACTTACATAATAATGTCAACTTATCTCTCGTCACCAATTATTGTATATATATGTATGCGTGTGAATATCGATCTGCACGTTTAACTGTGCTTCGCCTCAAATGACCGATAGTTGTATTAAAGAGTTCATATTTTATAATGAATAACTGTAGTTCGTTAACCTGAACTGAATCGTAAAGAGATATTCATATTAGCGCGCTTCGTCTGGGTATCATCGAAAGAAGACCGATAGTGGAAAAATCGTATTGTCTCGAGTCTAATGAACTTAATGAGATTCAGCACACTTTATACAGGATATTGCTTGTAAGCTTCGTTGGCATACTGCGCTACTTCATACAGGACGTTTCTTCGAACGTAGTTTAAATAAATTGGTAAACGAATTCAACTTTTAATACAGTATCTATTTATAACGTGAATTACATTACGTTAAAATATGCAAAATTCATTTAATTTGAATTTTCATTGTTTCTCGTCTGGTACGTGAATTATATTATTATCTATTATATCTCAGCGACGGCGGAATTTTTCCGATCGTCCCAGAATGTGGTAAGGCAAGATACACTGGGCCGCTAGGTGTCATCGAGACTACCCTGGTTGCAGAATCGAGCCTACCACACGAGGTGGAGTGCTTAGTGGGTATATCTGAGCTGAATTCAGACTCAGGGACTCCCACACTACCACACGGGATGTAACAGGCTCATAAGGTGCCCTTAAAGGGTCTCAAGCACCTCCTAACAGAAGAAAAATAACTTATGTAGGTAATATTAAACTATAAAACTGTGGCTACGCTATTAAAATACTATAAATAAAAAATAGTCACCCTTATCCACAAAAAATACTGTAAAAGTACAGAGGACCTTTCAGCTTCCAAGTAGCCATGATCTGAGTAAATTGAATTAGTAATCAAAATGTGCCTGTTTAAATACTATTTGGAATGAATAGGTTATATAAGATATTACCCTCAGTTGGATATAAAACTGAATGGCTATTTCGCTTATACATTTCCATCTCTTCTAAGTTGTCATTACTGTGTTTCAAGAGTGTTGTGACCTGTATTTAAAATATATTCGGTTGACATTGATTTTCCATCATCATATTTCTTTATATGTGCAAACGTTATTAATACCGAGTTTAAATGTTCCATCTAGTTTGAACATCAAAGCTTTTTGAATATAATGAAGTAAAATGGGTATAAAAATAGGCCAAGCCCGTAGATTCTTGGGAAATAGATCGATTTCTCTTCAGAGTCACCAGAAAAAAAAATGACCACAAGTAAATTTGCGCAAATTCTGAGTTTTAGTCGATTTCATCTATTTGGTTAATAAACAATATAAACAATTTGCGCAACTCTATTTGTGGTCAACTTTTTTACTGATGACGTTCTGAAGAGAATGCACTTTGTCCCATCAAAATCGATCCATTCCCCAAGGATTTACGGGTCCAATACCGATTTGACTCCACTTATAAGACTCTCAATCGTTTTTGTAAATTCCGGATTATTTGGAGTCGGAAACTTCATCAACGGCTGTTTAGCTTGTTCTTCAAACAAGTTCTATTGCAAATTTAGGAAATAAATTATGAAATTTATCGATTACTAAAGGATGATAAGTGAATTTTGCGGGCCCAAAGGCTGAGGCCCAAACTGCCTGCGGGTAAATGCTGCCCTGCTCAATCGCCTGTTTACGAATGGAAGAAAATATTACAAATATACATTAAGTAAAACTCAGATCAAATGATGTAAGATGTAACCTACCTCAAACACAGTGGATAACGTTTCCGCACTTGTTGGGTCTTTTCAGAAATCGTCAACTCATATTCCATCCTCTTGGAGCCGGACATCACATGACTTGCCCTCATTAGTTTTATAATGTGCAGGAGTAATACATAAAATTATGTATTACACAGAAAGGTAGTTGTTCAAAAATTGTTCACAGTTAGATAGTAGGATCCACGGTCTACATACAGGTCTGGGAACTCGTATGTTTGACATGGGTCTCTTACGCGTCGCCAAGCTCGTAGTCCCTCGCTCATCCACTAGCTAGCGCTTGAATCGAAGTGGTAAAACGATTTCTTTCCGGAATCGCAAGCAGTGTTACTAAGTATTCTGATTTGAGAGAGGAATAGAACTGTTACTCTTGTCAAAATGTATTACTCACCTTGAAAATAACTTCCCCTTTTTCGCACAGATAAAAGACCTCGTTAGAACGATTTCTTTCCGGAATCGCAAGCATCCACTTTTTTCGCATTTCCGCATCTTTCTGCACTTTAAAAACAGAAGTTCCTTGCTTTACACTTTTGTACCCCGTTTTGCATTTCGGCACAATGCACGGTTTCGTAATTTGTTTCTAAGAACGCAGGTATTCCTTGTGTTTACAAGTCAAGAATGACAGTTGTCAGAGAACACTCTTCGACTACTGCGCCACCCTTTTTGGTACTACGCGACAGTTGACGCTTAGCGGAGTCACTTCTCACATAGGAAACAGCCTCGAGTTCCCAGACCTGTATGTACGACCGTGGTAGGATCCAACGAATTAAGTCAAGTATTTATGCTATATATATATATATATATATATATATATATATATATATATATATATGAGAAAGAATCGTCCTTATTTACTAAAAATACTGTTAAGTACTGAGGACTTTTCAGCTATCAAGTAGCCATCATTAGAGTAAACCAAATTAAAAATCGAAATAGGCCTGTTTGAATACTATTTGGGGTTAATAAATTACCTAGATATTTGTCCGTACCATGTTTTTAAAGTGTAAACTTTCTTGAAGAAAGTTGTCACTCGAATGTATTTAAAATATGTTCAGCTAACCACTATTTTTCTTCAAATGTGCAAAATGTACCAAGTTAAAACGTTCCTTCTAGTTTGACCCACATAGCATTTTGTACACGACAACAGATTTCATAGATCCTGAATTTGTCTTCTTCTCTAGAATGCAATGTTCTTGGGAATGTAAAAACATAAGGTTGTATAATAGCTACTGCTATTTCTAATCTAATTTTACTATTAATTTAGAACTAAAATTAAGATTGGTATTAATCTTGAAGTTATTGAAGAGTTTGTATTTCCTAATAATAGCTGAAAACCGAATAGTCAAAGTGCCTGATCGAATAATATTTGTTATTGTTTCAATGCATACTATGAAAGGTATTAATAAAGGAGGAGTTCCTTGGGGAACTTAATATGTAAGTATATATTTTTGTATTTCTAATTTAACCAAAAATTATAAATCTTAATCATAAAGGTAATGCTAAAGACAAAGGAAACATACATGTCTTGATCTTGTAAAAATATAATGAAATAATCCTATCAAATTATTAAATAAAATAAAGATAAATAATGAAATTGTTGTTATTTCACTATTAAGAGGAATAAAAGTTTTACTAAAATTAAAGTAAAATGATTAGGAATAACCCAAAATATTTGTGGGATAATTTAGAAAAATAATAAAAGAATTTATGTATTATTTAATTTACAATTTTCTTATAAACTTATTGTGGGATAGAGATTTTTGCGTAAGCGTGGGAAATAATACACGATTTGTTGTAAAGATATACGTTCATTAATATATTCGCCCCTCTCGTTCCAGGAATTGATTATCTCCCTTATAAAAACACTTGGATAGAGAGCGTACGTAAGTAGAGATGACGTAATATTAATACACGTGTCGTTTGCCGCACGGTGTACAGATGGCCCCATATGCCACGAATTTCATCGTATCTGTATCGATTCTGTTTTTTCACTACGCTTTGTATTGGTTGGGTCGCATCTCCAAAGCGAGTTGAGAGAGATAGTTGTAAAACGAGCAGATTTCACGATGATACACTGTGGCGATGAGTTTGTCAACAATACAAGGGGTGGATAACCATGATTAAGAGGTATTTAGTTCTTTCCACAAGAGTTAAATAATTGACAACATTAACTTCATCTATTAAAGCTTATTAATATTTCGAAATTGAGCTGATAAATTGCAGAATACTTTTTGTAATAGAATTAATTATTCAAAATTTGAAATGTCACGAAAAACATTTCTTGATTTCACGTTGTTTCACGAACTTTGGAAATATAGAATAAACATATTCAATTGTTGTCGCTAGTTCTGATTGGAATTCCTTTAATATGATAGACACAGTGGCGTAACAAACAGCCCTGTAGCCAATACCCTCTGTAATACAAGGCCTAGGCGCTCAATCGGAACGTCACAAGCCGCTGGTCAGTTGTACGTTACGGCTCAATGCTGCAGTACCGACAGTAAAACAAACGTTTTTTTATTGTTTAGAACATATACATGGTGTCCTAGGTTTTAGTAGCAGAACTCCAACAGTCGATAGAAAATTTGATTCTGAGAACAAAAGTTCCTATTAACATATATGCACAGACGCTTAGTTTTTGAGATACAGGGTGTTGAAATTGAAAAAAAAAATTCGTTTTTTGCGAATATCTCCGGAACCGTTCATCGTACAGAAAACAACTTTTGCAAGAATTTTTATACTCATAGTAAGTGTGATAAAATTTTTTTTTTAGTCATAATTGGTGAAGATTTTGAAGGGGTAGTGGGTGTTTTTCTCCCCAACTTCTACTCCACTAGAAGAAGTACGGTTTTGAGACAACCATTTGAACCGCCAATGTTTTATACACAGAAAAGGTACTCTTGGTCATAAGCTCTAAAGTTGACCGTTCTCAAGAAAAATTAACTTTTATGTTGAAAAACACAGTCAATTCTTACTGCTAAACAAAATTTATTCAAACGTTAGAAGTAACAAAACCAAAAAATTGACCATGTTTTTCAATATAAAAGTTGATTTTTCTCGAAAACGGTCAACTTTAGAGCTCATGATCAAGAGCACCTTTTTTGTGTACAAAACATTGGCGGTTCAAATGGTTGTCTCAAAACAGTACTTTTCCCAGTGGCGTAGAAGTTTGGGAGAAGAAAACCCACTACTCCTTCAATATCTTCACCAATTATCACTAAAAAAAAAATTTTATCAAAAAAAACATAGCTTACTATGAGTGGAAAATGCTTGCGAAAGCTGATAAACGGTTTTGGAGATATTCGCAAAAAACGATTTTTTTTTTCAATTTCAACACCCTCCTGTATCTCGAAAACTGAGCGTCTGTGCGTATATGCTAATAGGAACTTTTTTCCTCAAAATCAAATTTTCGATCGACTGTTGAAGTTCTGCTACTAATACCTGGGGCACCCTGTATTTCAGATCTGGAAAAAAATTTGGAAAATAGGGGTTAAGCTATTGGTCGAGAATTATTGAGGTCATTATAAGTACCTACCTTTTTGTGTATTAGGGATTATTTTAGTGATCAGGAAATGTGATCTACCAATTTTGATAAAGGTGGTACAATGATATCCTATTGATTTTGTCAAGTCAACATCGAGTTCAAAATGATCTCTTTTTATATTTTTAGTTATTTATATTATCCCGTATTTGAACTTCACTAACCGGAGCAAACTAAAATTTTGAGTTATTATTTAAGTCACACTAACACATATATATATATAGTTAATATTTTTGCATACGTTTAAGTCTTCAACATCTCGTTTGACAGTGGATACTCGAGCATTATATTTTTGGTTCAGTATTACATTGTGCGATTTGATATGACTTCAAAGATTATGAGAATATTGCCAAGCAGCGGATTCTTTTTTCATATACTTAAAACATTAATGTGTTACAATTTTGATTACTCGTGTTTCTGTTGGTTGTACGCCTTGTGATGATACAATCAGTTTTAAGAAATCACGTTTTATACATTGATACGTCTTCTCATGATGGTCGTGAGACCAAAACGTACGTAAAGACGAAAATATTGAACATATGCTATTATTATTATTATTTAAATTTAATACCCGAAGAATCAGTGAAATGTCTATCATTTGACCTGACAGCAACATATTATAACAAAACATAGAGTTGTCAATTCAAATAAACCTCAAATGACAACACAAAGAGAAGAATTTTGTCTTTATACGCCTTTAGCTGTTTCTAATAATTTGAAATATATCAGTTACCTGTTCATAGGATGCTAGCTGATCCTGTGGGTGAAGCTTGGGGACAACAGCTAGTGAATATATATTTTAACCTTACATCGAACGCACAGAAATTCCCGAAAGCGAAACATTTTGCTAACAAAAGGGGGGTGAAGAAGTAATCCATCTGACAATCAATTAATTAATTATCACTAACTGTATAACGTTGGGTTCAAATAATATTACCTAGAATATGATTCTATGTTGCGGCCATAACGCAGCATTAAGCTTACTTATTGAATTCGTGATATCGAACTTATCACATTCCATTCTATAATTAATTAGAAATTTCAAGCTTCAGAAAATGTAGTTTCATTACAAAATTTATGGATACTGCATGACGTCAGACTTTCGATGTTGTGTCTAATTCCAATAAAACAGAAATGTGTACACTATAGAAATGATGAGAAACTGAAGTTTGCGAGGAAGCCTGGTTTATGATTTTGTTCTGACCAAATTGATGGAGGTTGCAAATGAATTTTGACTTTTTGGTTGAGAAGATTCTGAACCAATGATAAGCTCGGAAATTATAGCTTTATATAAGAACACTTATAAGCCAGTGACATTTTCATTCAAAACTGTTATGCTCACCACCACCCGTGAGATCCAATCTTATGCAGAATCTTGAATACTTATGTCCCTCTTAACTTATGGAGCCTGGAGCTATAGATTCAAGGAAATTACCGAATGGAGAGTATTTAGTGAGACTCAAAGGCTTGTATCGAACGCCGAGGTGTTGTCTGAAGGCTTCCAATTCAATAACAAAGATTCACCCCTCTTAGAACAAAGAGGGAAACATTTTATAGTTCACCCAGCATTTGCAAAGATTATCAAAAAAAGCCAAGGACAAAGATTTAATAAAGTATCCTCAATATTAGACTTCCGAATGGATTCAACGTCACAATAGCACGGCTTGATGCCATGGTGTGTTTCAGTTTCATTTCAAGCCTGAAGCCTGTCCTGAAGATGTCACCTGTAATGGTTGGTGAATCGTCGAGATCAAGCTGTGTTATTACGACGAGGTATCCATCCGGAAGTCATGAATTTTCATTCAATGGAATATTTTTTTATACTTTGACTACACGAGAGGGAAACCTATAATAATCGAAGCACATCGCTTGAGCCAGCTGTGGAATGTTGGGAGAGGAGATAGGCATTCGAATTTTTCTTGAGGGTTTGGAGGTGATAGGCGTAGGTGAAGATATGACTACTCAAAGAGTTCCACAACTTTGCCGTTGGATAGAAAAATTAAGTCTGGTAGGAAGAACTTCGGCAGGTCTTGAGCTTGTCATTGACTTGAGATTTCGGATGAACACCGATCATGGGAATATCTATAGAAAAGGGAGATATGTCGCAACTTTCTGCGATGTTCTAGAGAGATCAATGAACTCGTGTGTGACATCATCAATCAGAAGAATTTTTCTGGATATAATCCATGAGCTTCAGCGTCTGTTTGGGAGCTCAGGGTGCAGTTGGTGGTGATTCCGAACATAAGTTTGGAAGACTGACATCATCATATTAGGGATTGTGGGATCCACCTTCCTGGCTTGAGTTTTGGTTGCATTAAACTCTACTAGATTATCAGATCCGCATTTCAGATTCTTTGCCAGATCTTCATTAATTGCGTCAACCTGTCTCTGTATCTCTCCTCTGGCTTCATTAGATGGTAAAGGGGCTTTAGATGAGGAACCAGTATGAACTGTACCATCGTTCGCAAAGTTGTAGATTGTACAGGTGGTCACTCCCAGAAGATCGTTTATATGGAGCAGAAACAAAATTGGTGCCAAGACATCAACTGTAGCTGTTTATCTTGAAAACAATGTATTTTTACAACTCTATTTTGGTCTTATATAATTTGATTGACATCAATCGATGAGTCAAGTGATTTGCACATACCCATATACAGAATGATTCCCCAATATTGAAGATATATTCGAAAATTTACCTTTGGTACAATAAATCTTTGGTACCACCTAATTAAATCGTTGCTCTCTTGAAACGTTCAGAAAGCTGTTACTGCAGCACACACTACTTTCTTAGCTTAAAAGAATGAAGTCACGGGAAGCTCGAAGTTATTACGTTCAGATATCGTACACATATATCTTTAAGAAAAATTCAGAAATCTCCGTTGTTACTTTTCTGTTTATCATAGACTGAAAATAAAATGGTTGAATTCAAGTTTCATGGATAACATTGTACAATATCTTACGTAATTTGCGTATATAAATTGTAAAGTTTGGATTTTGATAATTTTATTTAATGGTCATTTATTATTCCGGTAACTGTTGTGACATATTTGATCTTGAAAGGAGGCAACCACGACCTCTTGTGATAGCCCAATACAAGTATGTCAATGCGGTAGCGGGTCACTGGAGAAACATAAGGTTGACGCAAGAGGTCACACGTTACTAGACATTTGGGAAGAGGTTGAACGTGAACGTAAAGATGGACATCTTGAGTTTAACTGTGGACAAGTTAAATATTAATACTCAATTTTGTTATTTCATAGTGATTCTCTATTTTGAAAGTTTGTATAATCGTGGATAGATATTATTATTGTAATATCTTGGTCATTCTAATTACATAATATCAATGTGATATTCGCTCTTTAAAGTTTCAAATTTTCGTTTATCGAACTTATCCTTGTCACACACCAAGATCAGCTTTCCTGAATTCGGGTGCTTGTGAGTAAAAGCAAAATTATATTTCTTTTAGTCGTCACTGAATAGAGTAAATAAATTTGTGAGGTTGACTATGAGAATTGTTCATATCGTTTCATTAGGGCTTGTTTAACCTAGCAAATGCTTCACGTGGTTTGTGGTATTCCGTAACATCTTGAAATGGCATTCGTCATAATTAGCGGCATTCTATGCTGAATATTGATGATTTAAAGGAATAATTATTTGATCTGGGTGAGTGAAGCCAAATTTTTCAGCTCCTGCTTTATGGGAGTGGACTTTCTGATATTATTTGGAGATTCAGGAACGACTATATCACTATTCCAAGTTTCATAACTCTTATTACAGCATAACTTCAACCAGTAAACTAATAACTAACTTTCAGATGTCAATATTGTAATTTAATAAATTGTTATTTTATGCACAAATTCAGTTATTTGTCCCTCGAACTTGAGGCCAAGATACTGCTCGCAGTATATATTTAAGGGTTTGAGCGAAGCGATTGAAACAACTCCTTCGTTTTTACCATGCTAAAAATCTACTGTACAGTCGTATCAGACAATTTTCTTTGCATGATGTTCTATGGACCATGAAGGTCATTCGTCACGGCTTACCGACATTTCGAACTCCCCTCATTCACATCTTTATGCCAAATTAACCCTATTTTCAACCCGCTTTTTGAGATAATTTTTAATTTATCAAAAAATGAAAATTCAGCCTCCAAAATGGGTTCCAGAAAGTTTTTTGGGTCGCTGAACAAGAATCCAAGGTTATTCTTCAGCACCATTTATTCTATGGACCGGAAATCGGGGGAATTTGATCATTTTCATGCAAAGTTTCTCATTTTCCAATTATACATAATAGAGGTTAACAGTCGAGTATATCGATTCAAAATGGGAAAAAAATAGGAAAACTTGCGAGAAAATGTAGAAAAAGAAAATCTTTCCATGTCATTGAAATTACCCTATAGGGTTTTTTTGGCATCTGACTACGAACTTGATAGCTGAAAAGTTCAAAAGTATTATATTCCGGAAAAACGCGGAAAAGTTTATTATGAATTCTCCTTTTTTTATAATAGAATTTTTTGCGTGTCATGTTGATTTACGTTTATGTTTCCGATGTCCATGTCTAATGACAAAAATTGAGCGTGATGCCAAAAAAATATTTTTTTGAAAATTCAGGAAAAATCGAAGAAAATTACAAGGAAAAAGATTCTAACGTCATTGCAATTATCATGTGATATAAGCCACTATAGGTTTTTTTTGGTCGCTGATTATTAAAATGATATCAAAACGTTTGAAAATAACATTAAGGATTATGTGGAAAATTTAAAAATACAGGCATATTTGTTTCGATTTATACAAGTTTGTAATTGTTTATCTGAAGCTACAATATTGCAATATGATGTGTCATGTAAAAAAAAGGGTACTGACAATAACATATTGGTTAAAATAAATTCTGTAAATAATTTTAAATAAACATATTTATAAATTATTTATAATATAACATTTTAATAATATTCATCATCTGATTCATTGATCCCTATGACTCCACTCCTATTTTGATTTTTCCGCAATTTTTAAGCAATTTTATTTTTTTGCACTCTTTATTTTTGTAATTTACATGCAAAAAAAGGAGAATTTATAATAAAGTTTTTCGCTTTTTTCCGAAAATGTCATTTTTGAACTTCTTAATTATCAAATTCGTAATCAGCGACCAAAAAACACCCTATAGGGTTCTATCAGATGATAATTTCAATGACGAGGGAAGATTTTCTTGTCAGATTTTCCACATTTTGCGGCATATTTTCTTGGTTTCTTCCAACTTCGGATCGAAATACGCAACTGTCAACCTCTATTATGTTGAACGATTGAAAAATTACCAAATTTCTCCGATTTTGCACCCATAGAATGAATTTTCTGGAAAAATGACTCCGGATTCGTATTCAGCGACCCAGAAACCCTTCTAGAACACATTTTGGAGGCTTAATTTTAATTTTTCGATAAATTAAAAATTATCTTAAAAAGTGAGGGTTGAGAATAGGGTTAATTTAGCGAATAGTGGTGCATGGGGGAGATTGAAGTATCGGTTAGTAGTCACAAAGGACCTTCATGGTACATAGAACATCATGCAAAAATTGTTTTATCATACGACCGTCTAGTAAATATTTAGAACGTCGGCCTATTTTTCCAGCTTATTGACTGGACTATATTGTTCCAACTACATATTAACTTCCTCAATTCGAAATTTATTTTTCTTTTATAAAATTAAACCTTTAATTTCAACTTAATTCAATCAAATTATTAGAACAGCAATTTATTTCACTATTCATTACTTTTACGTATTTCTTGTTAATTTATTGAATTAAGTTTCTTACTAAACCAAGATAATTTTGTTCTCAATTATAATTCCCTATATGACTTAAACCAAATTTTCGGCTGGAGTCTTTATTTTCTAATATATCATCAACATTTGTCCATCTCGTAATGCTGGAAATTCTTGATTGAGGACTCTTTCGTATCTTTTCGTAAAGCAGTCAAAAAAGGTAGTCCTATTTAATCATTATCTCCTCCAATATTGGATAAAACTACATTGTTGTAGGATATGCGCTGTTAGCTTCTACCGGAACTGCGACCCTGTCAGTTATTCTGTGCGTAGACCTTAGTACAGGTGATATCTATCCGAGTATGTTGACTTTTCCGGTAGATTAGGATTCTGCTAGGGGATATTTCCATTATTCATTTAGATAAGACAGGATGACGCTGGAGGTATTATAAGTCTATTCATTCGTTGCTTATGCAGAACTCCTCAATATTGTGCTAATTATTGTTCTGCTCTACTAATTTATCAGATTATGACATGGAAGCTACGTTACATCAAATTCGTTGCTAAGCTAATTCTGAATAGATGAATTTAAAATCAAATCAGCCATAGTCTTTTTAAAAAATGACCCAGAAAATGGATATGATTAATTGATGACGTTAAAATTTGTTCTTTTTTGTTTTGGAACGCATTCGAAGTGATTTCTGGAGAATATTTTACGGAATATACGGATACTTGATGTACAGCTGTTTGAATCATTCTGATCTAGCCCATTTGATTTCTCCATTAATGTAGGCATAATGATGTTTGTTATTTCTTAGCTTCTCAGATACATTTTACTTCATCAGTGGTATTTATCATCTCTTACATATTTGTGGATAAGCTATTTATATCTCGGCAAAGGTATCGACCGGTAGTATCGAAACACAGGAAATTCTTTCTCTGATGATGCTAGCGTAGCTGGCAAAATGCGCATGAGATTTTGAAAATCTACAGTGAAAAAAGGTGTTTGTAATTCAACCATCACTAAATAATTTCATAGATATAAACTCACAATATAAATTTGTGAATAACCCCTCAAATAATGTGTCAAATTGTTGTCCACCGTCCGGGTTAGAAAGATATTAATCAAAGTGCTTTCGTCTATGAAGTGATTAACAAACGCATGTAGCGCAAATTGAGCATAGATGGAATGGTGTCACTTTTGAGACCTGTCGATCAATGCGATTTTTTAGTATCGCGTACTCTTAACCACCTTTTTTAATGTACATGAATGTGATTTGGTCTAGATCATTCGGTGTTTGAGTAATAAAATATTATCTGGTGACATGTCGTATTAAAACTCGAAATGGTGAAAAGTTTACATTCAGCTATCTCACCCTGTATAAAAGGTATAAAGTGCCCTCTTATACGGTCTGCTTGGCTTAGATTCTCGTCAAGTAATGTTATAAAAAAATAGATTTCGAGAAAACAAAAACCTTAGTTTTTTTGGCCTAGAAATGGATGTACATTTGATGTCCTTATAAGGTATCTTTATTAATATAAGCGCTAGAAAAAACCGACAAATTTGAGGGTATCTATGTCATATGTTCAGGCGCTGTTGCGAAATACTCGATTTTTCAGGATTTTAACAAAGCCTCGTAACATGTTTAATGTTGGAGCTATCGCCATGTAAGTAAACATTCTATGGGCACTTTTTTGCGTGTAATCTATTGCCGTAGGCAGACTTTCTTAGCGCTTTCCATTCTCAAGGTATGATACAAACGTGTATTTTTTATAATAGAACCCATAGAAGGCTGTGGTTTTTGGTTGATTTCAACGTAATATAGTCTAACATTTTTTTTTTCGTTTATTTCCGATTTTTGGCAAATTATGCTTTATATGCTGACTCTTGCTTAAGAAGTATGTGCAAAAGCTGGGCACTATTTTTTTCTGCTGTAATCAGATTGAAAAAGATTGAGAAAAAATACCTTATTCTGAATTTTGTGGTATTTATTACATAGGGTGTGGAACGGAACCTTGTGGAACTCCTGATCTAAATTTGAAAGATTCCCAGCTACGATATTTTACATACTGGTTCAACAAGTATGAGCAAAAACTGGGCGCTAGTCCTGTCCTGCAGTAATCAAAATAAGAAAATTTGCGAAAAAGAACACCTTGGTCGAGTATGTCAAACGCCTTAGATAAATCCGCATAGATCATAACAATTTCAGATTTGGGCCTGGTAGCTCAGTGGTAGAAGCATCGATCTTCTAATCATTGTGGCTGCCGGTCGCGGGTTCGAATCCAGCGACTGCGGAATTTTTCCGATGGCCCGAGAAAGTGGATAGATATATATTATATGGCGACTAGCTAATAGGCCTTGTCCTAAAGCCAAAAAAAAAATTTTTTTGTCTAGAGCCGCTGATAGCTATTGAGTGATACAAATTAGATTGGTAGTAGCAGAGCGACCAACCATAAAACCGTGTTGACTTTTAGGTATTTGATTTTTCACATGTGCCTGAATGATTTTATGAATGCTCATTTCGAAAAATTCCATGAAATTGCAAAGGTTAGGAATTAGCATGCAATTTTAAATATTCCTCATATCATTTTTCTCATGTACTAGACAGATTTTATAAAATTTTCATGTCAGGGAATATGTAGACGATTTTAGAACTTATTTGAAATATAACGGAGCACAGAAGGAAAAACGCGACAACAATCTTTAATTAGCGTTTCCGGAATATCTTTAAATTTGATGAATTGACTAAATTTTTTATTATATTTATCGTCTCAAATCCAACCGGAAATTTGGATTCAAATATTTGAATCTATGCGAGACAGTTATATTGACTCTTTAATCGATGGCAAAAGTCGTTAAAATTAATGGCGAACATTATTCATGTATATTATTGGATATCTTAGCAACAGTTGAATAGAGTTTCATTCATTCATACATATTATTATGTAATAATGATAAGCAATATTATTAAACGGTTCCGGTTTAACGGGGCACAAGTTTATTCTAGGCAAAATGTTTGTTCATGTTTTAATAGAAAATCATTGGTAGTGAATTGAGAGTAAGTTAATACGCTGATAACTAGGGATATGCCGCGACTACGGAGTATGAAACACTAGCGTAGGGGTAACTAAGATATGTGCTAGAGAAGAACAGGGAAACCCACCCCAAATCATCTGTTCGTCACCCGCCAGCCAGCTGCCAAAGCTGACGCATGGAATACTCTAATATTCTCATTTGGTCGACTCTACGTCGACCTTTACAGTGGCGCAGTTAATGAAACCTCTTATGAATTAAAAGCATTATAATATAGCCTCCGGTAAACTATCCATAAAGAAGCTCAGCGAACATGGAAAATAAAAATTTAAACCAGTGAACATGGGCTATATTTCAACAATTTCTTATATGTATCTTCCGTTCTGTACCATACGCTTTTCGATTCGAATCAATTATAATGAAAGTTCGAACAAAGAAATCAAATGTTTTGTTGAAAAACTAAATTCAAATCCCGGTCGAACACGAATTGGATTAAAATGTAAATAAAGGTCGGGAAGAAACAAATAAAGTGTCGGCATGGAAAGCTAGCATTCCCCAAATACAATCAATGGTTAATCACGAAAGGAAAGGTGGCGGAAGTGTGACGTTATAACGGGTGACGGCGCTAGGTGGCGCCAGTACGGTCGTCGCAACGCAGCACTGCGACCGTACCGGTGCCTCACTTATTAACTCACAACATATTCATCTATCAGATCCGTATCGAAACTTAAACAAGATGAAACAGAACGTTTCAAATGAATAACTCCGAAGTCACTCTACTGGAGAGCTCATGAACGACTTTTTGGAGGTTTGAAAATTTGTTTTCATACAAAAACGATGAACACAAGTTATCAGCTTATCTTTTTTCAATCACCAAATTATCCGTAACCCAAGGAAATCATAAGAAGTCGACAAGTATTTTATTCCATGGCAGTGAATCGAATCATTCATTTGAAGCAGGAGTCCCAACCATCTTTACGACGTCGACGACTTCTTCTAACTTTTCAAAGGCACTTTTATTAACAGTTTTATTGACACTCCCACCCTAAGAATTATCTTCTGTCATAGCATTAAAAGTTCATTCGATTTGACAACATTATATATTTTACAAGGGTCGAAAAAATTTCAAAAAGTCCTATTAATAGATAATGTTCAGACCAACTTTTAGCTTAATATACAGGGAAGATAAGAAAGAGAAACTATTTTTTTTTTGCAGGGAGGGTCAAAGGAGGGTCATTTTCACGCAATTTTTCTCATTGTTCACGTGATTAGTGTCTAATATATAATAAAGATTGACAGTCGCGTATTTCAATCTCAAATAGCTAAAAATAAGGACAATTTGCGGGAAAATATGGTAAGCCTGGGAAGAAATCTTTCCACGTCTTTGATAAGTCACTATAGGGGTTTTTTGGTTGCTGATTACGAATTTGATATTAAAAATGTTCAAAAATATCATTTTCCGGAAAAAAGCGGAAATTTTCGAGTGTCTGTTGATTTACGTTTATGTTTCCGATATCTATTTTAAATCGCCAAAATGAATATGATTTGAAAATTTCGGAAAATTCCAAAAAAAAACATTATAACTCCATTGAAATGACCGTGCGTTACGTCATCGTACGGGTTCTTTGATCGCTGATTACGTATTTGTTATCGAAAATGTTAAAAAATATCATTTTTCAGAAAAAAGCCAAGACCCTTACCATGAATTCTCCTTCCATTTGAATGTGCTTTTTCTAGTGTCGTGTTGACTCACATGTTTTCGACGTCCATTTTGAATTACAAAATCAGAAGTAAAAATTTATTGTATGCAAGCGGGCCTGAGGGTAAGTATAACACCCTGTACACGTGTGATAGTATGCGTGTGACTAGAAACTATTATCAAAATGTTATGAACAAATTATGCCTAATTTAAAAATATGTATATTTAAAATTATTTGTAGAATTTACTCAAAACTTATTTCATTAAGCTTATTTCTTAGCTGCGAATAAAAAGTATTATTGATAAAGAAAATTCTTGTATTTTTCCAATTTTCATTCATCTTCTACATAATAATGGTATTTTCATACGTTTTCCATGTCGAATTAGTACGACCAAAAAGTAACTGTAATGACCTATCACACGGACATTTCTAAGACGGTATAGTGTTTTTCCTTGTAATTTTCTTAGATTTTTCTAAAATTTTCGAATAATTATTTTTTAGAATTACTTTTGATTCTGTGATCTTAAATGGACATCGAAAACATAAATCAACACAACACTAAAAAAATACCATTCAAAAGAAAGGAGAATTCATAATTAAATTTTCCGCATTTTTCCGAAAAATGATATCTTGAACATTTTAAATATGAAACTATAGTGACTTATCATTTCAATGATTTTGGAGATTTCTTTTCCAGTTTTTCAAAAGTTTTCCGAAAATTTTCCTGGCTTATCCCAAGTTTGGATCGGAATAGGCGACTGTCACCTCATTACGTGAAAAATTTGAAAATTTGTGTGAAAATGACCTAACTTTCTCGATTTTCCGTCCACTGAATTGATCTTCTAGGAAAATGACTTCGGATTCATGATCAGCGACACAAAACATTCTCTAGAACCAATTTAGGAGACATAATTTTAATTTTTTTTGATAAATTAAAAATTATCTCAAAAAGAGGGTTTGAGAATTGGGTTAATTTTGAGTATAGGGGTCAATTGAGGGCGATTGGTATATCGCTCAGTAGTCAAGGTCTATAGAACATAATGCAAACACTTTTTCCGATACGACCGTCTACAACATTTTTAGATAGACGGCCCATTTCCCCACCTTTTCGACTGAACTGAATAGGAAATTCATCACAAATAATGTATATTGTAAAGTATAAAATATTTGAGTGAGGATACCTGGAGATTATAAAATGGAATTTTTCATGATATGTGAATTTACAATTGACTCACCAAACATAAGCCTAGAATTACATCAAAATGAGTCTTTTCGTATAACCTCATTCCAGTTATGTACATACAAAGTGCTGAAATTATACAATTTTAATCGAGAGTGACATTCTGCAGGCGTATTTAACCGGTGAGTTGATCATGTTTATTTATGTCTTTGAACCTCATACTCCTTTTCAGATTCGTAGTGACAGCGATCAGACGTGGATTAATATTGGTCACCGAGTATTTGCCGCGTACAAACACTCTGTCACAACCCGTGATATAGATTAAATATGCGAACTAAAGAGTACGAGAAGCAGGCGGAGTTGATTTCTTTGCATCGCTTCATGTGCTTTTGCTCGCATGTTTCCCTTTTCTATGTACACCCTCCCCGACATTCCACACACAACGCCTTGAGAAAATGAAATCTTCAAAGTTCACAATGACTTTATTTATATACATACAAAAATACACAACCGTAAATCTTGACGTCTGAAAGTTTGGATGGAACATTTCTTTCTGACATTGCATGTGAAGCCGTTGTAAAACAAGAATAGAAACAAAACGATGTATATTCTCTGCAATTCAAATCAGCCAAGTCTGAAACTTAGAGGTGTATACCTGAGCATTCTGTGAGTTTTCTAACGAACTCCATTGCATATTTCTTTTTTAATTGATATTTATTTAAAGACAATTATATCGTCAAAAGAATTAATTCAGTATTGAGCATGTTTATCTTCAATCTATCCTGGGAAGGAATGATTCAGGTCATTAAAAAATGATTAAGCTTATTTCTGACTAGACGTATCAACCGGACAAATCATTTGTTTTGCCTTTAATGGTTGTGGAGTATTAGCAAAAAAATTGGCTAGATCTTGTTTGTATCGTACCAGATGATGAAAAATAACTTGTTAGTTCATTAAATATCTAGATATAAATCGTTTTTCTCTAATAGTTTTTGAATGGAACAAAAAAGGTGTAAGACATCGACGATTTGATTATCATTTCCAAATAAATTTTACGCTCAGACGACTAAGCGTCAAATAATTTTATGAGAATATTCGTATTCAGAATATATCATAACGACCAGGAATTTTCACTATGAAAAAAACATGTGTCTGCATTTCAGGAAAGTGTTTCAGAGGGAGATGACATGTAGAAGCCAGAGATAAAAGAAAAATAGGAGACAAATGTGCTGCCACTTGAGCTGTTTGAATTTGTGTAGGATCAACTACAAAACATCGTTTCAATAATCTGTTGTATGGAGGGAAATGAGGCAGAAGACTCTCTGCAGGGGAAGGTGAATCTTCAAACCGGAACTGGTCTTATACTTCTGGCTAGTAGAATTATTCAGTACTGTCAAACCTCACTATGTTTTAGTCCACTCTGAAGCGTTTGTTATAAGTCCTTCGAGAAGAGGAGCTAAGATGCTCCTAGAGCAAATCAGTGGGAAATTGTGATGAAAAATCATCATCAATGGCTAGCAGGTCTTTTTCGTAACATGCCGAATGATAGACAATATTCTTTTATCAAATATTTCCATATACAACAGATTTCATCTTGATCTAAACAAAATTCACTCAAGTAGAATAGCTGCAAAGATAGAAAAGTAGCAATCATTATAGAATCATCTTGAAAAAAAAAAACTGAATGAGACAAGTGAACTAGGATACGAGTAAAGCATGAAAATAACCAAAATACAAAACATATTAATTTATGAAATTACGCGATATATAAAAAATATTTTGAACGGTTGAAAAACTAGTGCAATATCGCAAATATAATCCCCCTTTTAGATCTAGTTTCCTTTATCTATTTATTCAAAAGAAACTGGACGAGTTTCCAAACAATTATCTCTCTCTTCTCATTATCCAATATTCCCTTGGTCTTACGTATAAATGCGGTCCTCGTATGGTGGGAAGGAACCGAACTGGTAACAGCCCAGAAACTTCTGTACAGAATACATAGACTCTTTCTAAGAGGCATTACATCCACGAGGAAGAAAACACCGACTGCACCGTTGAGGGCATTGCTGGGCGTGCTACCCCTTTCAATGACGATGCGGTATCTCGCAATGATGGCAGTCTACAGGAATAGCTGCAATGGCTCCCAGAAGAGATAGAGTGCAAACCAAGCCCGTCTATTGAGGGGGCAGCCTGAAAGAATGCTACGACTAGAGCCGCAGGACATAATCAAAGCCCTGTGGTTTGCGGAGCAGCATTTCAGGATCGTCATCCCGTCGAGGAAGAAATAGAAAATTGGTCACACACCAAAGCACGGCACAATTTGGTATACAGATGGATCTAGAACAAACACAAGAGTCTGATCAGGCTTTTGCGGTCCTAGATATATTGATGGGTACTCCGTGCGAATGGGAGATGTCAACACAGTCTTCCAAGTCGAGATGCTTGCCATCTACAGATGTGCGGAGAAACTACTAGGCTATGATTAGATTAACGAGACCATCTGGATCTGTTAGGACAGTAAAGGGGCACTCAACGTACTGAAAAGCTTGACTGTGTCCTAGAGGCTAGTCAGGGATACCACGGACATCCTTAATAAGCTAGCCGGTGGAAACATGCTCAATTCGACCTGGATTCCGGGTAATTCAGATTGGAAAGGAAATGAGAGAGCTGACAAACCAGCCAGAGTGTGAACCAGTTTGGATTGTTCTCAAGACTCCTTTGCTGGTATCCCCCTACAACGGGCGTATACAGATCTTGCGAAACCATATGAGAGATCAAAATGCCTGAGCATGAAGAAGCATTGACGGCTGCCGAATTGCCGAAATGCTGCATGGAACTGAGGTAGGTCTAAAGGCAAACGAGATACTGTCGCTAAGTAGGCAAAGCATCGGGATAATCTCCGAGATCTTTACAGTCACGAAAATTTAATCATACAGTGGGGAGAAGCGACACTCCCTTCTGTATGCGATGCGAGGGAAAAAAAGTGAAGTCGTTAACTCACTTTCTTTTTGAATGTCCTGCGGTCATCTGAGCCAGGTTTACCATGACCGTCGATGACATGAAGCATATAAGAGTAAAAAAGCTGTCGAGCAGCGGTGTATCCAAATACTATCTGAAGAAACTGTAGCAGGAGATAGTGTACAAGCATCTCCGGCTCTCTGAACTAAGCCCGCTATGATCTCAACCAATACCAATACGTATAAATAATGCATGTGGTATCTAATACAAATTATATGTTCTATGAAATACACTGCTTCAATAAATTAGCGAAATTTTTACCATCGCTCTGGAACTCAGTAGAATGTTTTTTCCTACAGAGGGTAAGTATATTTGGATAAATCGATTTTATTACCCGACGAAAAATTTCCAAATAGAACATTGCATAACAAGAAGCAGTATTGAATATCTCTAGCTGTATATTTATCACAATTTATGAATAATCTAGTGTACTTGTATCATAAATATTGTCATGGAAGCCATATCATCAATTGGAGAAGGGCACAAGTACCGTAATGTTGCAAGACACTCCCATATAAGCCCTTTTGTTCTAAGTCGGGTTTGGAATCATTACTTACATACAGTTATCGCAGACGTCACGCATCTACTGCTCAAGACCTTCAAAATGACCAAAGAGCTAGTGATGTTCAAATTTGCACAGTTGACAATGACTCACAAAGGGAATCGACTAGCGTTTGCTTGAGAATATGTAGTTGGGAGATGGAGCCGTTCTGTTCAGCGATGACTCCAGATCTCGCTGTGATGGTCGTCTTCGAATTTGAGCACGAATTTTTGAACGTTATCGTAAAAGATTGGTTCAGAAGGTAGACAGGTTTGGAGCAGGTTTTGTTATGATGTGGGTTATTGGCTCGAAAAAATCTATTTCTACACTTCCTGAAAGAACAACAAATTCTAGATATGGATTGGTCAGCTCTTAGCTCATATCTCTCTCTCCTATCAGTGGTATCGAAAGATCAGGAACCGTACTATGGCTCCAAGAAGTCGTGAACACATTCTGGTAATATATCTCCAGGAAGAATGAGTTGATGTACCTCAGGAGAATATCCAGAGGTTGATTGAAAGTATATCACGAAGGTGCCAAGTCGTCATGCAAATTTTATGGTTTTGACAATTTGGTTGTCTAAAATGGGAATAGAAGTGAGAAATGATCAACTTTATTTATTCATTTAGTGTTCAGCTAATTTATCGGTGCAGTGTGCTATACGAATCGGATGGAACACTCCATAACAGGGAACAAGACGTGAAGTGTACAATCTGTGAAAACTGAAATGAACATTCTAGTAAGATGTAAATTCCACACGAAACGAAAACAATTATCGCGGAAGTGATAAATTCCGGCACAAATGTTATTTCTGAAAAAGTGCAACGCTTTTAATGAGTTCTTTCTGACGGCGTATAATTATCTATCGCCATATCAATGTTCATAAACATGATGAAGTGAGTGGGTTCTCCTAAATAAGTCGACGCCGCCAACAAGTTAAGGAGATAGCAGCTTCTCTCTACAAGAGCAGTTAGGTGGCGATAGGCGTCACGTGACCTTTAATTAGCCGGTGAGCGGAGGACAAGAGCGGGCTGGGGGTTGTAGGTCACGCCAACCCTCGGGACTTCCTCGCGTTTGTACGGTCGCCTGCCGCACTGATCGATAATACCAGCGTACCTAACACTTGATATCAAGACTCTCACAGTGTTGGATTAAAACGTTTTCACATCTACGTCTAGTTATCTAGATGTCACTGTAAGACGTAAAACCTTTTAAAAGAACTTCTTAAATTTATAAATTATTTCAACACAGAACAAACATTCTGATATTATGCAATTCCGGTGTATTGTGAGAAGTTGAAGTTCTTTGATGAGAGGTAAAACCTAAATATACACTGTTCAGAATCTAATAATAAGAATAATTATAAAATGAGGTAAAATTAGGTCTATATATAAATTTTACATGTGACTAGTTACGATAACACCTTTTTTTCATTTATTTATTAAATTAGTGAAAACCAACCTATTAATAGGTATTATTTTCAAATATATTGCGTCTTCAATCCCTACATTATAGATCATATTGACTGAAACTTGAATTATTATACTTAAGACGATAATGATTAGATAAGAACGACTCTTACAGTTTGAATTGTCAATTGAACCATTCTTACTAATGCTACTACTTAAAACTTGAAATTTTTAATTTTTGCCACCTCCGCATCTATTACTTGTACTGGCGTAGCAGATATTTGTGGACGAATATTCGTCTCTTGCATCTTTATTGTCTATTAATCCTCTTTACAGATGATAGTACACTTCATATCTGTTTCTCTTCTAGCACCAAAGACTTCTTTGGGAAATTTCCGTTATATAGTTCGCCATCTCAACTTTGGCGCTTACAATCGAGTTTTCTCTCAGAGATCACTCCATGTGGTGATTGACGAAGTATCTTCCGGTACAATAGCTATCAGCACTGGTGTTTGACAGAGATCGGTTTTGGCACCAATTTTGTGTCTGAAGTGACCACCTTTCCCAACCTTCAGCTTTGCAGATGATGTTACACTTCATACCGCTCTCTCTCCGCCCCTATAACATCCAATGAAACCAGAGGATTGAGACAGAGACAGGTCGATGCCATTAATGAAGATCTGGCAAAGATTTTGGAATGAATATCTCATAATCTAGTAGAGTTTAATACAACCAAAAATCAAGCTTGCATCTTCTCTAGCTAGGTGGATCCAATAATCCCCAATAAGACGGTGTCAGGTTCCTATGAAGTCTTCTATATCCATATTCGGGAACACCAACAGGATCAGCATCCCCTCATGGGATGATCATATGAGGTCCATGGCGAATACCGATTCACAAAAACTTGGTTTTCTATTTTTTGCCATGAGCTACTTTACATTACAGCAGCACCTCATAATCTACAAAGCAAAGATTCGACCTGTCCTGGAGTTCCTGGCTTCCAGGGAGGTAGATTAGAGCAACTCAGACAGGCCATCCCTACATCATCAGGCTTTAGTCCTATCAAACTTCCCTCTACCAGAATTGATTTTTCTTCCGAACGACGAACATTCCACCACAGCTCATATGATGTCCCATGATGACCATAGGTTTTCCTCTTGTTTAGTCTAATAATATGAGTCAATAATGAGTAAATTGAGTGATACTTGTTCTTTGGGTCTTGCATCGCTTTTTTCCTATTATTTAAAGAATAAGATATGATCGTTATCATATGGTTTGCCGCCTCAAGTTTATCGCTTACCATAGAGTTTTCTCTCAGATGTGGTGGTTGACGGAGTATCGTGCGATACAATGGCTATCAACTCTGGTGTTTCACATGGATCTGTATTGGCCCCAACCGTGTAGTCTGATTCATATAAACTATCTGCTGGAAGTTACCACCTGTCCCGTCTACAGTTTTGAAGATCATGGTACACTTCATACCGCTTGCCTCTTCTCCGGAAAGGCGGATCCACCAATCTCTAATATCATGATGTCAGGTACAACTATTCCTATTAAGTCTTCTATTGCTATGCTCGGGATCACCACAAACAGGACCCTCTCACGGGATGATCATGCCAGGTCCATTGCAAAAACCGCTTCACAAAACTTTGGTTATCTATTCTGTGCCAAGAGCTACTTTACATTCCAGCAGTACTACCTAATCTAAAGAGCGCAGACTCGACCTGTCCTGGAGTTCCGCTCAAAAACATTCGCTGAATTCCTTGAATTCTATCCAGAAGAGTTCCTCTGATTGATAATGTCACACTTACGAATTCATTGACCTCTCTAGAGCATCGTAGAAAGGTGGTCGATCTCTACATTTTCTTCAGACATTTCCATTGTCAGTGTTCATCGGAAATCTCTTCTGTTGTTCCACAATGAGAGATTCCATATAGGCAGACTAGACGAGCTCAAGTTACCATTCATTGTCAAGCTCGAGACCTGCCGAACTTCTTCTTACCAGATTTAATTTTTCTATCGCACAGCGTAGTTGTGAAACTTCATACCTAGTGAGGTCTATCCCTATGTCTATAACCTCCAAACTTTCAAGAAAAATTCGAATGTTTATCTCCCCTCTCAACATTCCCCCGCTGACACACTATGTTCCCCGAACATTATAGGTTTTCCTCCCGTGTAGTCGAAGTATAGAAAAAAGACATCTTCGATTGACTTTTCAAATACAAATACATCCTTTTGCTTTTGGTTAATACTATGTAGCTTAATGGATTGAGCTGGTGATTGCTTATTCAACGTTGTGTCCATCTTCGATGCAACGAAACAATGATGAAAGTATTACGACAGATTCAGAAAAAATAAATATGTTTCTTTATTGAACCAGTTCATCTAGAAAAGAAACGCCAACCAATCCAAACGTATCTCAAGATTTATTGTAAAGTGTGATTAAATAAAACATGTAGGTACTGTGAATATCTCATCCAATGAGATAATAGTACGATATGTATGTTCAAATAGGTGGATGCGCCAGGGGAATTACCAGCAGCGGCGCTACGTTCAATTTATTACTGATTTTTAACATATGCCTGGAGGAAGGCATGAATATTTGAATGATAAGATGGATACAGATATAACAAAATCTTTGAAGTCGTTGAAACTTGTACAACATACAATAAGTAAATAAAGATTTTCTCGTAATACTCTTCATATAGAATAAACATTCTATAACATTCATCAAGCCCAGTATGATTTTGGATCAAGGAGCTCATAGACAGAATGAATCGGTCTTTCATTATTAACTGATCTTTGAGAATGTATGGTTGAAAACTAACTGTTGGAAAGAAAAGTGTAGCAAATTCAAGGAATTTAAAATTTAATATGAATTAATTAAATATTTAACGACGTTCAATTCCGGCAAGAAGACAGGTTTCCTGAAATCTACCTTGAGCACAAGGGAAAAACTTTAATTCAGGAAAATACGTTTCAACATTCCTTACATTCTTTGACTAGGATTTTACTGCACTTTTTAATGCACTCTCTGAATATTGCTTGTAATTGCTTGGTAACTTGTAGTTAGGGAGTTTCAAGGTTCCTGGTTGTGAATCTGATATCGGAATGGTTAAAAAATATCAAAGTTGCGTTTTATTTAGTTTCTCCAAAATCTTCTGAAATCAGTTGAGAATTGGTACTCGATCACGAATCCGAAGTCAAAGAAAATTATTAGATTGCATTATCAAATGCAATTTATGTTGCACTATCGGTTTCACTCTTTTAATATTACATGAAATTAGTTGGAAATTGGTATATGGAGGTTTTCAGACTCGCTGATTACGAATCTGTAGTCAAAGTTATTAGGAAAATCTTAGATTGCAGAATAAGATGCATTTAAAGTGTATTATTTACATTTTATTCAATGAATACTTGTCTCTAACTGTTACACAGACTTTTTGTCAAATAGTGGGGACAATGGCAGACTTATTACGTTGCTAAGAAAAAAGTTACACGATATTGACATAGAATCTCGTCAAAGTGTGGGTGATGCGGATAAAAAAATTGTTACAACTGCTGCCAAAAAATCTGAAATGACTGAGAAGCAAGTGGTTCTAGTGGCTGAAAACACAGACTTCCTTGTGCTATTTATCAATCGCATTTACACCATCATATCGTGAAATTTATTTTTATAAGCCACCTTCTGGTTTAAAAACTGATGAAACTTATTCAAGTGTCCGCTTTTATCAATGAAAGCAGACAAATCTTTTCAAAAACTTTGGAAAATATCCAGATCTTCAAGAGCATGCAGAAAAGTTCAAAGAAAAATATCTTGATATTGTTGAAATACTAACAGAATGAAATACTACCAACCCCTTTACATTCATATTCTTGGCTACGTAGTAAGAAGTAGATTTTCGTATTCCTCCCTGAAATTGGAGCTAGAAAGAGTTCCTAATGATACAGGCATAGAATTGAATAGTTCCACTATGTTGTAGATGTATGATCTTGGGAATATTGCAGTTTTGTAGGAGGGAGATTTCCTTTGGATCTAATATTCACATTCTGAACATCAGTGAGAAAGACATTTGGGCATACAGCTATTAATTATTTCATGATGGATGATTGAATTCAATCAGCAGATATGTCAGTCAGTCTATTAAGTTTATTCTTCTTCTACAAATTCTCAAACACCATGCCCATTGGTTCAAAATTGGAATAGACTTATTAAAAAAAATAATCATGTGAGAGGTATTCATTCTTCCACATGTTATGGTTTCTCTAGGAAGAATCATCTACATATCCCAGGAAGCAGTTTGCAAGTGAGTTGTAGAAAAAGAAATTCAAATCTCAAGAAACTCTACATCAACGTGATGCCCAAATCAATCGAACTTCAAATGTTACATATATGGGTATTCAAGATATCATATTCTTGATCTTGGAGGCTCTTGGCATTAATTTAACTGAGCTAAAATACCGTGGTAAGGAAGTGAGGTATACTACTGGAATGAACTATCCCGCAAAACTTATCTCGTGGCTAAATTCCAAACCAATAGTGGAAGAAACGACGATACGTAGCGGTGATTCATTGAAGTATAGGATTATCATGCGTGGCTGCGAAAATAAATGGACAGATTGATCGATTTTGAGGTGATAACAGAGGGTGAAGTTATATTAAAGAAATCGTATTGTCTACGTATTATAGAAACAAGTATCATTTTGAGTCAAGCATTAGAATAAATTTATTTATATTTATAATTAAGCATTAAATTTCAGTGTAATTAGTGAGGAATTATCATTAATTTCCATTTTATTAATTAAATAAATAAGAAATATAAATAAATTGTTTATTTAAAAAATTTCTTGTTCCAAATTTGAAGAAAATATTCTTTTTATTATTCTAAAGAAAAACAAATTATTATATCTCATTAATATTGAAAAGTAATTTAATAAATATTATTTAAAAAAATAGTTCTGTTAAAGAAAGCTATTGTCTTTTCCAGCGTATGGTAAAATTTTAAAAGTGCTTTTTTTTATAAAATTTTATCTAAATTTATAATTTTTTTCTTCCATATTTACTATTATAATTTGAGTTTTAATATAAATAAAATATACGTTTATTCATTTGTTATTAGTAAATACAATTTTTCATTGTTATCGTTTTTTAGATGAAATTTTTGAAGTATATCTTCATAATTTGTGCTAATACAATACGATTTTTTATACTTATACACTACCTCGTTTTACCGTTCAGAGTGACAGTATTTTCCAAACTCTGTATTCTGCATAGATATTATCAGAAATGGATACAGGAATTGAGTATAGGTTGATTCGTAAGAATGAATTGTTTATTTTCGAAATAATGAATGAAGGTTCTAATTTGGAGCAATATCGATGACGTCCATGAGGTGAAAGCGGAGAATGACTAATATCAGAATCTGAAGGTACTCATTTGGTATTCAGTGATTTCGCCATAATTCATCTCTTGTTGTTGGAGAATTTTATAACTTGATTGATACGATTACTCTTATGAATATGACAAATCGCTCTACGGATATCAATACATTCTGCATTAAAATTCATTAACACATTATACTTCCTACAATTAAAAATATTGATTTCAAATTCCTATTATTAATATCTTCAGTCAATCTAGTAAATGTAAATGTGAATAATTGAAAAATGTGGTATTGAAGAACATTAATTCTTGAATGAAGTCGGAAAAATTAATCAAAATTCAGCGATCAGGTACACATTGGAAGAATTTTCTTCACTCCAAAAAACAACGAAAAATGTTCTAAAAATAAATTGTAGATCCCTTATAATACGTATTACTCCCTCGAGCACTTACAACTTTTTATAAGTGGAGTCATGTGGAAATGAAATGAAGTAAAGAGTAAACGGTTTACTCTAATGAGGACTATTTGATAGCCGAAACGTCCTCAGTACTTTAAAGTATTTTTAGTCGATGAGGAACATTATTTCTCATTTATAGGGCTATAGTGTATCCACAGTGTGGACTCTTTTATAGTTCTTGTTGTTTTTTCGGTGTAGGTACATGACGTCGCACCAACTTTTTGAACATCCCGAAGGTGCTCGATTGGATCTAAGTTTGAATTTCACTGTGGGCACTCTAAGATTTGAATATTAACTTCATTTAGCTAACCTGACACAGCTTGCGATATGAAACGTTGCATTATACTTCACTGTCAATTTCGAGACCTGCCATACTTCATTTTATTGTCGAACAGCGAAGTTGTGGAACTCTTCACATAGTGAGGTCTTTCCCTACGCATATAGCCTCCAAACCTTCGAGTAAAATACGAATCTCTATCTCCAATTCCTACATTCCACTGCTGCCTCACACGATGTTCTTTGAACATTATAGGTTTCCCTCTCGTGGTCAAAGTATTAAAAAAAACGTGTGGCACTCAGGGACTGCCGCGGTGAAGCTATTGCATAGCATTTTTCATCAACTTATGCAATTATAATTATTTATTTATTTTTCATTTATGCAGTATTTTTTTTTCTTTGATATTAATTCAAGTTTCTTCTTTGATATTAATTTAAGTTACACTCTTTGAGCGTGATGACCGATAAGAAAACATTTTTTTCCTTTTATTGAATAAATGAGAAGTTAATATCGTTTAAAATATTTTTATTATCTTACAATACACGTAGGTTATTCAGGAATTTGTTATCAATGAAACTATAGGTTTATGGTAACTGAAATAAGAAACATAAGTTTGAGACTTGATGTTCTCTAAATATCTGGAAAATACCACGTCGATTGTGGTCCCATATTTTGTTGTGGATTCTTGTGGATCATTATTCATTTTCAAATTCAATTTTTCCGAAAGAAAAGTTGTCAACCGCTCTGATTTTTTATCAGCGAAGTTGATGTTGAAATCGCCAGTCGATATAAGTGGAAATTTATTACCATTTGTACCAAGTATTTTCGACCCTTCTTCAGTGTAGTCCAGTAAAGTGCTATGAATAAAATGCTCTACCTCGGCCAATTTTGGATTCGGAGAAATGTAAATTGCTACCATGACTATGTGTAGGCCATTTCTAAGTTTGCACAAATATCTCCAACAAATGAGTGCCTAACATTAGCATCGCTAACGTGTGCAATATTTATTTCAATATTCGGAGTCATGATATTAGTAACATTATAATTATTTTGGTAAATAGCTACCCCACCTTTTGGAACAGTATCTACAACAGTATATATACCTACATGTATACTTACGGGGCGCACATGCGGTAAGTAAGGCATTATGAAGATATGATAGATACCTATAGACCTATACACTTTTTCACAAACAGCTGCTTACGTATTCGTCCGATTTCGGAGCAGCTCGTCTCGATCCGTGCGAGCTTCGTACAGTCGTACCATATACATATACGTTAAGCGAACGTTCGGCCGAGCTACATGGTAGGCGAAGTGGGTGGGGGGTGTTAGGTTTTATTTTCGTTACGGAATTTCTTGATTCGGTCGCAGCGCTCAAAGCCCGCGATAAAAGCTATATGCAATAGCTTAAAAATTTTGTTGTAGGATCTGATTTTGATTTTTGTTAAGCATAAAAATTGATCAATTTCATCTAAATATGATATGGGTTTATTTATTGCAATTATTTTATTGTATTACCTTTATCAGGTTCAGTGAATCCAATATTATTTTTAAATGCCCTCTCGTCAAGTAATTTAGCTATTTTAGTTTCTGGATTTCCTGTTCCTTGATGTTCCTGGAAATAATATAAATTAAATTTGACCTGATCTGTTAATTTGAGCGGTTATCATATTACGGTTATCATAATGAGCTCTATTGTTTTCGCAGCAATTTATTCACCTCCCTCGGAATAGTTTACAATAATTACTATAAAGCTCTTACAATAAAGAGTCAATCAATATATTACACATTCATAATGAAATAACATTTCAAAGTTATACATTTGTGAATTTACTTCTCAACTAGAAGCTTATTATCCACCGTAAATTAATTTTAATTACAATTATATGCTCTGTGCCGTCAACCTTTGTGTTTGTCATCCAGGCCAGCGTCCAAATTAATCTACATAATCACCGTCCTCTGCGCTTCGTTATGCACGATACAACACACACAGAGAGAGAATATAGTGAGGATTAGTTTAACGTAATCTTAGCATTCACGGGGTAGCAAACTTGTCTACTTGTAAACTATTAGTTGCAACATTCGAAATCTTATTGCAGATCGGAAGTGTCTCCAACCAGAGTTAGAACTTCTGCAACAACGCTTTCAAATTGTCTACTGTATTCTTGACGTAATCGTGTGTTAGTCACCGGAAGAATACCTACAACAGTTTGCTGATGACAACTCAATAACGGTATCAACAGAGGATGCTATTTTTGAAAGGATATACTCTAAATTATTGATTTTTGGGGTAATTCTAGTGATGTAGAGCGAGTGTTGCGTTAGAGACATCTTCAACCTGTCTCAAAGAACAAGTTGCAAAGAAATATTTATAGGAAATAATATACTCACTTTGTCAGGTCTATAAATTTATGAAGCAGTTATCTTCACACATCGAAACCAGCATCTATTTCAGGATCAGGTCAACAATCATGATCATAATACAAGAACGAAAAATAACTTCATCTGCAATAAACCAAATTATACATATCTCCAGAAAAATGTACAATATAGCATAATAGAAATTTATAATAAAATTCCCTAATCATTGAAAAAATTACCATTGAATAAATTACCATTGAATCATCTCCAGAACAATTTGAAATCTCTTTTATGGGCACCTTATGGTTCTATAACATCCCATAAGTTAGTGTGGGAGTCCCTGAGTCCCAAACCTAATCACCTCAGATATGCCCACTAAACACTCCACCTCGTGTTGCTTGACAGCCCATTGTATCTTGCCGCACCACTTTCTCGGGCCATCGGAAAAATTCCGCAGTCGCTGAATTCGATCGCTGGATTCGAACTCGCGATCGGCAGCCACAGTGATTAAAAGATCGATGCTAAGCTACCAGACCCTCAACGAGCCTACTACACACTGAATGAATATTTTACGGACAAAGATATTGGAGCTATTCCTATTTATAAGTATTCTAAGTCACTGTATTTATCGTTTCCATTTTAATTTACTGGACCTATACATATTTTTATCTGTTACCATTGATATTATTACTTACGATGACAAATGTATTTTAATTCATATTTATATTAAAATTTAACTTGACGTGCTCTACACTTCTTTGAGGTATCCTTCCATATATTTTTCTGTATTTATATTGTATCTGAGCAAGGAAAATAAACTAAACTAAACTAATTAACTAGTCCAGTAAAAAAACGTACTCGACTTTGATTTTCCAGTTACAGATAGATTCTGAAAAATTCGAATTCTTTTTGTTTCGTCTGCTGCAGAATGCAAATGATTGACCGAAATGAAGGAATGATTCATTTGACTTCAAAACTTTATCTAGAGGGTAGTCGAGGTCGCTGAGATGCGAATGCGAGATGATAGAAGATTCCAAATGGCGACCTAGAAGTGTCAAAATTGCGAGACACGCGGAAAAAATGCATAATACTTCAACGAAACTATGAGAAATATGTTTAAAATGTATATACTTATGAAGTATATAGTGTATATAAACTATTTACATTTACACCAACGTTCTGCCCTGCCTACGAGCTCCACACTCGTTTCAGATTCGAAGGATTTCTATTCCAGAAATGATCTCTCATTTGAGTGACTCCGTGAGAAGAATCTAGAATCACAAGAATTCGATATATATGTGGTTCCAGCTTGATAATCACAAACATACAAAATTTCTCCGGTGTCTATATTATATCACCAAATGAACCACAGCTCATGGTGAACTCTTTGAATTTCTTTCTATGAGACTTGACTTCATTCAGCAGAACTATCCATCAGCTGAAATTATCATCATCAGCAAAGCTCACTTGGAAACTTCCGTCCATAAAGTTGCCGTCTCAACTGTGTCGCTAACAATCGAATTTTCTCTCAGATAAAGCACTCCGTGTGGTGGTTGACGAAGTATCCTCAGATACAATGGCTATCAACGCTGATGTTCCACAGGGATCCGACTCGGTACCAACTTTGTTTCTGCTCCATATAAACGATCTACTGGGAGTGACCACCTGTTCCGTTCACAGTTTTGCAGATGATGACTATTCCTCGCAATAACCACCAACAGCACCCTGTCATGGCACGATCATGTGGAGTCCTTCGCGTAAACCGCTTTGTGAAGCTTATTTTTTCATTCCGTGCCAAGAGCTACTCTACATCTCATTAGCTCCTCATAATCTACAAAGCACAGATTCGACCCGTCTTCGAGTTCTGTTCTCATATTTGGAGTTCAGCTCCCAAACATACGCTGACGCTCTTGGATTCTGTACAGAATAGAGCTATTCGTTTGATTGATGATGTCAGACTTACGAGTGCATTGACCTCTCTAAAACATCGTAGAAAGGTGACAGATCTGTACCTATAGATATTTCCATGGTCGGTGTTCATCAGAAATCTCGTCTGTTCTTTCACCACGAGAAATTCCAGATAGGTGAACTAGACCAGCTCGAAGTAGTCACCTTTCATTGTCAAGCTCGAAATTATTTCTACCAGACTTCATTTAATGCCTATCTCCTCTTCCAACATTCCACCGCTGGCTCACACGATGTTCTTGGAACATTATAGGCTTGACCCTCGTGAAGTTAGAGTATGAAAAAAATGTATGACTTTATAACACATTCTTAAGATCAAAAAATAAATGAATCGGTATACTAACAACCTCGCGCGAAGTTAAAAAAAACAGAATTACTCGTATCGACTTGATACAACGTCCATATTGAAAGTAAGACAATACTCTTTGTTGTCCAAGCCGTTTCCACTGGGAAAATTTTGGCTGATGATGGATGACGAACCAATTCGTAGCGCAATTCATGCAATTTTACCATTGCCGTTGCGGACATTGTTATTCTAATTTTTCGTTCCCTTCCAAATGATACGATTTCGGCAATCCTTCAATATAGGCGTTTGCTTTAGCTTTCTCTTTCCACCGAACCATTTCTTCAAGTTTGGAAATAGATAAAAATCGCAGGGGGGGCAAATTTGGAGAATATGGTGGATCACGAACCAATTCCTACCACAATTCATGTAATTTTGCTATTGCTACTGCGGACCTGTGCGCCGGTGCGTTGTCCTGGTGGAAGGGTATTTTTTTCTTTGTCAAATGCGGTTGGTTTCGCTTCAAATCGGCGTCGAATTGATTCAACAACTCTGCATAATATACGTCGGTGATCGTTTTGCCCTTTTCAAGGTGATCGATATAGACGATACTGTGTGCATCTCAAAAAACTTCCGCGTGATTTTGTTGGCCGATAAACCAACTATGGCTTTTTTGGCTTCGATTCGCCAGAACAAGTCCACTGTTTCGACTGTTCTCTCGTCTCTGTTTTGTTGTGATCGATCCATATTTCATCCACGGTTACGAAACGACGCAAAAAGTACTTCTCATTGCGCTTGAATATCGCCAAATACTCCTTTGAAGTTGTTACACGGTCGCGCTTCTTGTCAACAGAGAGCAGCTGCGACATCCATCTGGCAGATAGCTCTCTCATATTCAAACAATTATGCAAAATTTTCCGTACCCGTTCGGTTGAGATGCCCATGCAGTATCGTTCGCTTTAACTCGCCGATCGTCCAATGTCATAGCATGGATTTTGTCGTCTATTTCTGGCGTTGTAACCTCAATTGGACGACCAGAATGTCATATTACAACAGTGAAAATCACTAAATCACTTGTGAATCGTTCCAATCGATGGTGAGGAATCCTCATAATGTTTAACAAGCGATGCGTTGATTTACGTTGTGTTTTTTTCACGCAAGAAATGATGTTTAATCATGACGCGAAATTCACTTTTCCCCATGTTTACAAAACTCTTCAATGGGTGTCAAAAGAAAACTGAATGTCATATCAGTCTGAAAATTCTAATGTGTTCTATTTAAAGATGTCACATGGAATTTTTGACTGTGGCCCCATCTGTTTCATTTTCCAGGGACTTTTCACCTTGCTAATTCATGATTTTGTTTTGTTAGATGTGTTTATCAAACATATTGTTGTAAATTGTGAAATATTACATCCTTCTACGGATCATACTTTTTGATTATTAAGGTACTTATTGACTGTTGAAATTAGAGTACAACCTTCGAGGAAATTAAATTATTAAAAACGAACTTGTACAATGAATGATGAATTTTTCACACATCAGTCATTCAAAAATTATATGTATGATAATGAGTAATTAGTGTGTTATGTATTAGTGACACGTCCTTGGGCAGATGTTTTGTTTACTTGTTCGAAAGAAGTCGTGTTTTGCAAACAAATCGCGTAATTGAATATTTAATTACTGTCATAATGAAATTATAATAGGCTCCTAGCGAACAAAACATTATCATCACTCAATTCTCTAGATTTGTAACCTGAGATAATACGAAATAACATGGTTAAAGTAGATCAACGTAACATGCATGAAGTATTGCTACAAAAAATACACCAAATCGGCCACACTCACTATTCAGGCTCAGCAGGCTAAATTTGACGTTACGATGACCGAGTGTGCTTCAGTAAGATTTATTCATTATAACACGATAAACCAATTAGAATGAATTCCTGAAGAAGGCGAAAGCCGAAACGGGTCGAACGAAAATGGCGTGTCCCGATCAGCTGGCCAATGGCTGCCATGAGGTATACAAATTTGTTTCACATTCATCAAACTAAACCTTAAAAAATCATTTATTGAATTTTGTTGTTATGATGAGGTGATTGAAACCCTTTATGGACACCTGATATGCCTGATATGATACATCCAACAAGATAGTGTGGGACTCCACCTGTGGTAGGCTTGATTCTGCAATTAGGACAGTCTCGATGATACTTAGGCCTGACGGCTCATTGTATTTTGCATGATCACTTTCTCGGGCTATCGGAAAAATTACGCTGTAGTTGAGATTCAAACCCGCCACCAGAACCCACACTGATTAGAAAATCGATGTTTCTACCATTCAGCTACCTGCCGCCCCCCCCCCCCATTTATTAAAATGTTCCAACACTCTATTTCATTAAAATCCAAAATGTTGAAATGAACAGAATCTTCTCCTTTGGCAGAGGTTTGGATTCCGCATAACCACATATACTTAACAATCACTTCTCCGTTTTCAATAGCCTCACGAAAATAGTGATATTTCACATCAACATGCTTAGTCCAAAAAATCGGCAAAACAGATCTTGATAATTTTTTATTTAATCCTTTAAAAAATTGGTTTCAGTTTATTTTCTTATGATATGTTAAATGCATATATGCATTTCTACAGAGAATCTTTTTCAATGCATTTTCTAGATATAATATTAAAAATGTTGAATTTGATCATATTCGGATCCGTATAGAATATCAATGCCTTGCAACAAAGTGAATGCTGAAATTAATGGTAGAGCAGCTACTGTTATGAATGTGTAATTAATAAACTTGTCATTGGTACTCATATGCAGTAGCTATAATTAACCTTGTCATTGAGGAACAATGATAATTACACGTGTCATTGCCAAAGTCACTTGCAGCTAAATAAAAATACCTTTATTTTTCTACTAAAATACAAGCCCATTTGAAGGATATATTTCATTCAACAACATCATAATACATTGTATATTATTGTTGTTTCATTTCCTATGAATGCCATTTAGTTGTATGATAATAAAGATGGTGATAGTTCAAAAATGTTTACTGTGTTATTTATTATCTCTAGATCCCTTCCTCAACGCTGTGCATTGATTGAAGATGAAGAGGACGTTTGGGTTACATGGTACGTTTAGTACTGAATCAACTCCAATGAATTTTCATGAACCTGCTGATTAATTATTTGGTTTTGAAGCATCCCTTGACATTGACTTACTTGACCTTGGTTCATTTGTTGATTTATCAATTGAGACTGATTAGCTGTTTGAGTTATCGACTGACTTTGAGTAACTTGCTGAGGAACTATCTGTTAATTGAGCAATTGATTCAACCCCAAACACAATTGAAACTTTTCATTCAACTGTCGATGTTGATTAATTTGATTCTAGTTCAATTGTTGACTTTGACTGACTTGTATCAACTGTTAATTCCCTTGGTTTGAAGTCAACTGATTCTGACCAATCTGACTTTGAAGTAGCCTCTGATTTAGAACTAACTGATTCAATTGTTGATTCTTTGACAGGATACCTTGGCTTTGAGACAGTTGACTTTGTTGTTGAGCTAACTGAGAATTTTGGGACTGATTTTGAACCAAATGATTCTGGCTCAAAATATTCTGATTCAATTGAGAATCTTGGCTGACCTGCAGGCTCTGGTTAATTTGATTTAAACTCAATTGTTGATTTTGGACTAACTGGTTCAATTGTTGTTTATGTTCCGATTGATTTTGTACAACTGATGCTATGATTTATAAGATTATGTTCAAGTTGATGATTTTGAGAAACAGAAGTTCGGATCAACTGTTGATTCTGAACAATTTTATTCATTTGCCGATTTTGTAGCAGCTTAGCTTGGTTTGACTCCACAATCGGCTTTGGTTCAGTTGAAATTGATTGAGTGGCGTTCGGATGAAATGTTGTTTGATAATTTGATATTGTTGATTTTGTAAAAGTTGTTCCTGGATAAGTTGTTGGCCTAAGGGAGATTGGTTAATTCTTGGAATAAGACCAATCTGATCTTGATTCAATTGATTCTGGCAAAGTTACATTTGGGCTATTTGCTGATTTTGCAGTATTTGACTTATTTGATGTGATTGACTCAACTTCTGCCCTTGATTTAACTGTTGCTCCTATCCTGTAAAATGGCTTGGCATTTTTGATTTTTTGGTAGTTGCTGTGGTTGATTGTGCCCTAACAATTGTTGATTTGGACTTAGTCAAGGATTGAAAACTACTTGATTCTGGGTTGATTGATTTTGGTTAAGATTCATTTGTTGTTTATTCTGGAATATTTGACGAGCTTGTCCTTGTACAACATGTTGTCAATAATGGTGAAAAATCAGCGTTAGCCGAACATATTTTGACCTGTATCCACACCATTTCTCAAGAAAGCTTATCACTTTTTAAACACAGTACGGACAAACATCTGGGTAATTTAGAAAAGATGGAGATGTATATAAACGAAAAATCAATTTAATAAATTCCGCCTGAAGGTAACTCCTTGTTTGCTTTATTATCCCCAAATAGTATTCAAACAGGCACATTTTGTTTCATAATTCAGTTTACACTGATGATTAGTAATTGGTAGCCGAAAGTACTTTGAGAGTATTCTAAGTGGATAAGGGTGAACATTTCCTATTTATAATGAAATTTCATGTTCAACTCAAAAATAATAGTCAATTATTTCTTTAATTAGTACTACAAGTGACCTCTTCCGCATGTTTGTAACATTTTATTAGAAACAACAGTCATAGCAAAAAACATATTTGTACCGGCTATTAAGATCAAATTGCTTTCTGCGTGTAATATTCTAACGTTAATAAGAAATTATATAACTACAGTGTTCTAGTGAAAACGTATTAATATAAATATTACTAAAAATTCTAAGCTCGAAGAAGCTATTCGAAGTTAGCTATGAAATTTAATAATAAAACTATTATTAATTATACAGGTATCGCCTGATATTTAAGCAGATATATAAAATGCTGAAAAATATCAGGAGTATAGTTAACAAATGAACATAAAATACTTGAACTGATCAATACTCAGATATTATCCACAAAGGTAATTAGCCTTCTTTAGATCGACAAGTAGCTTTGAAGCTTCTTCGTTCCGCTGATGAATTTGAGTAAGCGAAACAGCTGCCTGGATCTATTACCTATATTGTTATTTACTGGTCGATTAAGGGAAACTCAATTATCGAGGGCAAGGTGAAAAGTCACTGAGAAATGAAAAAGATGGCGCCACAATCAAAAATCGCATGGGACATTTGGGATGCACCATCTTTAACTAGAACGTATTAAAATTTTCAGACTAATATGTCATTCAGTTCTGTTTTGACACCCATCGAAAGCAAGCAGCCTTGTAGATTTTTGTAAGCATGGGAAAAAGTTGAATTTCGCGTCTTGATTGAACATTATTTCTTGTATGGAAAGAACATTACGCAAACCAAAGCATTGCTTGTGAAACATTATGGTTATGAAAACTCTCCACCATCGATTGGAACGATTCACAAGTGTTCTTACTGGTTTTCGTTGTTTATAACCACAAAGGACGCCAATTGAGGTTACAATGTCAGAAATTGTCGATAAAATCCAAGGTATGATATTGGATGATCGGCGAGTGAAAGTACACGAGATTGCTGAGGCTATGGGCGTCTCAACCGATTGGGTACGGAACATTTTGTATACATTTTTGGATATGAGAAAGCTATCTGCCAGATGGGTGCCGCATTTGCTCTCTGTTGACAACAAGCGCGACAGTGTGACAAGTTCAAAGTAGTGTTGGCGATGTTCAAGCGCGATAAGACGGACTTTTCTCGCCGTTCCGTAACCGTTGACGAAACATGGATCCATAACAACAGCCGAAAAAGGCCGAAGTCGGTTTATCGGCCAACAAAGTAATGGCGACAGTTTTTTTATGTACACACGGTATCGTCCATATCGATTACCTTGTAAAGAGCGAAACGATCATCGTCATATATTATGCTGAGCTGTTGAATCGATTTGACGTTGATTTAAACTGAAAGCGGTCACATTTGGCAAAGAAAAAAAGTGCTCTGCCACCAGGACAACGCACTGGCTCACAGGCCCGCAGTCGCAATGGCAAAATTGCATGAATTGCGCTACGACTTGGCCCTATGCGTTTTTTATCTATTTCCAAACTTGAAGAAATGGCTCGGCGGAAAGAGTTTTGTCTCCAACGATGAGGTCATCGCTGGAACAAACTCCTATTTTGAAGGATTGCCGAAATCGTATCATTTGGGAGGGATCGAAAAATTTGAAAAATGTTGGACAAAGTGTATCAGGCTACAAGGAGATTATGTTGAGAAATAAAATTACTTTCGACCGAATAAATCATTTCTTGTTTCCTTCTTCAGGCACTTTTCACATTGCCCTCGTTTGATATATCTGGAACCACTTGAGGATGAAATCAAATAAAATTCTGTAAAAACTTCGAAAAATCAATAATTGGAATTGATGTTGTGCACTAAAACATTTCCAACAATTCGCATTACAACCTTTAGTGCAGTTACAAAATATTCCCCAATGATATGTGTTGGGACCGCTACTATTCATACTTTTCATTAACGATCTTTTTGAACTTTTAGCACAAGGCAGAATAGAAATTGTGGCAGGGCAATACTTGCTACAACGACTCTTAAAGAATTTTAATTGGTTATGCACGAAATCTGACACAATCTTGAGAGTTGTTGTGAGAATAAGCTATTATTCAATTTGGAAAAAACTGAATGTTTACTTTTCAATAAAAGAAAATTGCCACCAATCAATGTCAAACATATTCCAAGCAATAATGTAATAATACATTTCTTTGCAGAGAAGAATGAATATAAATTTTATAAATTGCAGATAGAAGCAATACTCACGAAAGTATGCTAGATAATACTTGTGTGCGAGATAAAACTTATCAAGTTATGAAACAATAGTAATAATAATAATATTAATAACAGTAAATGTTATAAGCATATTAATTAAGTTCCTAATATAATTTCAATTAATGAATATTAATGTTTGATTCATTTTTCAAAGGTATATTAGTAAAGATTTTTCAGGTCTACTTGGACGACCAAGTGTGGTAAGTATAAATACTTTTAATTTTTTATTAAAAAGCCTATTTTTTCAGGTATACGGATAGTTTCGCCATAATTCTTGGACCAAGGAAGTAGTAACTGCATTAGCCTCTGGTTTTTTCGATTTTTGGAGGTAGATAGGCTAACAAAGTCATGGCGACAGATTTTTGGATGCACATGGTATCGTCCATATCGATTAACTTGGAAAAAGCAAAACAATCATCGGCGTATATTATGCTGACCTGTTGGATCGATTTAAACCGAAAGCGGCCGCATTTGGCAAAGAAAAAAGTGTTCTTCCACCAGAACAACGCCCCGGCGCAAAGGTCCGCAGTCGCAATGACAAAATTGCATGAATTGCGCTACGAATTGGTTCGTCATCCTTCATATTCTCCAGATTTGGCCCCTTGCGATTTTCATCTATGTCCAAACTTGAACAAATGGCTCGGCGTGAAGAGATTTGATTCCAACGAAGGGGTCATCGCTGAAACAAACGCGTATTTTGAAGGATTGCCAAAATTGTATCATTTGGAAGGGATCGAAAAGTTATAACAACGTTGGACGAAGTGTATCGGGACACAAGGAAATTGTGTTGAGAAATGAAATAAGTTTTGACCAAACAAATCATTTCCTATTTAATTTTTCAGGCACTTTTCACCTTGCCTTCGTAAACGTTGTAATAAACATTTGATCTTCTACTTGTTAATTTTACTTGTAAATATAGATTTTGATGACAAAATATGTTTGAATCAAATAATATAATGTAGTTCTCTATAGTTTGTCAAAACTGGTGTATTAGTTTCATATAACCAACAACTGGAACATGAGTTATATACGCAAAGGTATCCGATCATGACCTTAATTTCAACGCAATTAAATAGTTTCTGTATTCAAAATATGATGGCTGCTCAACTAATACGTACTAATATTTGTCATGGTTATTAGTTTCGAAACGAAGGTTCTGAATTAATTTAGTTTAAAAAATCAATACGTTAGCGTGTTTTAGTTTATCAAATACCAGTTTGAGCGAACTTCCTTACTAATAGATTAAATAATCAGGAAGAGAAACGATTTTTGTTACGTTAGTTATTTTATTGATTTGCTATATGTCTGTTATATTCGACGAAATTTCAAAAAATTTGAAAGAGGAACATGCAATTCTCCTGTTTCGTTTCGATATCGCACAACCTAATTCTCTCAAGGAAGATATGCCATTCGATCGGAAAGTCCGAAGTTAAGTTTCCAACGTAAATATGCGTTTTACGGTTTTCTGGGTAGCAATAGATATTCATAAAACTGATGAAAAAATACGTTGTCTTACATCGTGTTTAATACAAGATTTTTCAATTCAGCAAAAATCGCGATTTACGAGTTACCTTGAATAGTAGACGGATAGCCAATCTTGAAAATTCATGACTTCCGAATGAATTCCGCATCACAATAGCACGACTTGATGCCGACGTTTCGCCAATCATTACAGATGGCATCTATAGGGCAGGCTTGAGGCTCGAACTAAAACTGATTCTTCTGGTTTCTTTAGCGGTATTTATTGTAGGCAAAGCCTTTACACTACACAATTCACTGCCCTTATTCCGGTTGTTAACTCCATTCTGGTACCTGACGCTTCTGGTACCATTGTGTGGATTGGAATTTTTGAGGATGAGTTTCCAAATGTTGAGTTACGGTTCCAAATATTTGGATATGGCTTCAAGAATTTTTCGCTGATAGAAGTTTGGAGCTCGGGCTAGGATTTTAGTATTTTCGTAAAAGATTTGATGATTAGCGTCAAACTTGTGTTCCGCAAGTGCAGATCTACTGGTGTCACTGAGCCTTGTACAGCGCTTATATTCTCTCCCACGAGTAGCTACTGTACGACCTGTTTCACCAATGTAGCCTTCACCGCAAGAACAGAGAATGTTATAAATACCTTCTGAATGATGAGGAGGGAGGGGATCTTCGACAGCTTCGTAAGACTGAGATAGTTTTTGAAGTGTGGGAAAATGTAGGAATATTATGCTTCTTAAGGACTTTAGAAATTTTATCTGTTGTATTTTCAATAAATGGAAGATAGGGAGTGGATAAAGGAGGTGGGGGTTTGTGGCTCAGATTGATTTGCAATTTTTGCGTGTAAGTTGTTTTAATCCTGATTTTAAGGATTGGAGTTAGGATAAGTTGACAGCTTTTTAGATCAAGCAGTTTAAGACAGATTGCTTTCGGGCAGGGTGGTGATGGTAAATTGAGGTATCTATCGGTGAGTTGGGTTTCGATACACAGAATGTCCCGAGGTAGTAGTAAGAGTCACCATGGAAAAAAACCCAAGTATAAACACATATGTCAAAATATCGACATTCGTATCTTAATTTTGTATTTAAAAATGAACTAATCCCGTACCTTCGGACGTTGAGGAAATTGCAAAAGCGGTACTTGCCGATTTACTGCCAATTAAGTCTAAAGCAATATATATTTACGTTACTGAAATCATTTTAGCACTAGTGGTTTTTAGCAATAAGTGTTAAAATGAACTCATTTTAACACTCATTGTTGAAATGAACCACTTTGTACAATAACAATCAGCGTCATAAAGATGACTTTTCGTAATTGAATTGCAAGAAAAGTTTTTCCTAATTTTAACTTATAAGTCAAAACAGTTTGAAGTTTTGAAACGTCGCCTTTTTCACAGCTAGTTATGAAATATACAAATTTTCGTAACTAGTTTCTATAATTATTAGACACGTTGGACGAGGACCGTGATAGGGACAAGACGGAAAAACGAAGCAATTTTCTACCAATTTTCCAGAATTTTCCTTCTCTTAGAGAAAATTGTGAATCATTATTTCAATACCACTGTCCGAGGGAAAAATTTTGTTTGTTGCAAAGATTTGGTACAATTCTTGAATTTTTCAGCAAACCGGTCGGATTTTCGATTTTCTGACTTCAGATTCGAGTTCAGTGAGCCAGACAACCCTCTGATAGCAAATTTCAGAAACTTTTGATTGGAAGTCTCCAAGATATTCCATTTGATATAAAAGACATTCCAATTGTCAATTGAAAATGCTTTTTCATTGTTTATTAATAGTAATAATCACGAGCCAACCTTTTTTTTTCGACTAGCTATGTGTAAGCCATCCTGAACACGATGCAAAAGGAATTTTGAATTTTCGTGCTGCCTATAAAATTTTAGTAATGACCCCTATTGTTTTACACTTTTGACTGGACTATCCGTATTTACAATGATGAGGTAGATTTCTCTTAGTGCAATTTGTGAATTTTTCTTTGATAACGTATTTCCTATAATCTTGGTATCGTAATTGTTATTCAAAAGACTTTCCTAAGTGAGGATGAGCATGTAAATATTGTAGAGGAGACTAAAGACTGAGTCTACAGTTTCTTTGTGATATCTTGTTGATATTTGAGTTAATTCCAATGTGGTTTTCAGAGGAAGATATTATAAAATGGAACATGATCAGCTAATTAGAAAGACTATTATGTATCTCTTGTTATATGTCGTTATTGAAAAAAAAAATACTGGGGCTGCATATTTTGATATCCTGAAATATAACAAAATCGATCATAGAAGATTCAACAAAACTGATGGCAAAATACCACATGATTGTAATATTTTAATCACTTCGACTCCTCGACCTCTCCGTATTTGTTCTATTATTCACCGGAAGCTTTCATAATTGTCTAGAATGTATCGTTTCGTAAGGACGTGTAGCGAAACAAGACAGCGAGACACACATAGTAGGCTGAGACGCCAACTGAATACCACCCTTTCGAAGTCATTCTCACGGATGGGTTTCAATTCAACAGTGCGTAGTGGTGTGTTCTCACGGAGCAGGATGTGACATGCGGGGATTGAAACCAGTGGCGGCTTACCATCAAGGAGCTTTCTAAACTGTATTATCGTGAGATAATCATTATACACTTGCCACTTCACTCAATACTCTAATTGCCACTGGTAATTACTCGACAAGTGATTATATTATGTTCCCATACCTTTTTTGTATGAAGCTGACGACAGATCCAGCTACCAATTGGTAGATTCAGTTCTGGATTCTCTCCTTGAAAACATATAATTCATTTTGAATCGAAATGCGATTGAATTGAAAAATGATGTCCAACAAATCATTCCATTCCCAAAATCCCGACCAGTACAAAGAGAATTTATAAGATTCTGTTGCAATACAATAAATTCATCAATTGCAATGATTTTCAGAAGAACAGCGGAGGTTCTACAAAGTGGAATTCTTTATAAATTGTATCTACGAATTTTAAAACAATTTTGCAGGCCTTATTTATTTATTTATTTACATTACACCCATTCAACAGGCAGAGCAACAGAGCCCAATTACAAAATTAGGAATAACACAAGATAAGATATTCAAGAAAATATTATAACAGTCATTGAACTTAAATTGAGTTAACATAACATTCTAAGAACAGAACATAATTATATAACTAGAACAAAAATTGCACAAAGAAGAGAGAAAATTAAATCTATAGAATACTGAGGATTGCACGAAACACTTCAGACCTCAAATAGACCAAACTACATGTGAATAGATCGACCCGCATATCTATGTTATTGTAAGCTCTGCACATGCCACCGATTGGCGAGCATTTGTTTATGTTTGTTCTGGGTGTGGGCAAGTAAAAAAATAAATTAAGTCTGGCCTCAAATCTAGGCACATGAAAACATAAAGCCCGCAAAATGTCCGAACATTTCACACAAGAATGGAAGAGTTTGAACAGGAATACTATACCCGACCTGGATCTCCGGTAATACAAGCTGTCGAAAGAAAACCTCGAAAGTAAATCCGTATGCAGATAGCCAATAACAAGATAGATATTTTCACATTTAAAAGCAAGATATTTGAGAAATCTGCGTTGAATGCTTTTCTTAGAGACAGCATGAATCTGGTAGAATGGAGACCACACCAAGGACGCATATTCCAAGCGTGATCTTACAAATGTATTAAAGAGAAGAATAGGTGTCCGAATTTCGGAAAACTACCTATAACATCTTAATACAAACTCCAACATCTTAGACGCTTTGACGCACATAGACTGATTGATAACCTTCTGTCAAAGATAACACCGAAGTCACAGAACGTCTTTGGTCTATTCAAGACACGGGTATCCAGGGTATATTCGTATAGAATGTCAAGGCAGCACACTCACCAACATTGAGAGGCAATATATTCTTCAAACACCATGCATTCACAGCTGACAGATTGGATTGGAGTCTGAAACAGTCACCGAGATCAGACACCCTGAAATATAATTTGAGGTCATCGGCTTACATACGGTATACTTATAGGTATATTGTGCTCTTTCTATTTTTAAGCCTAGTATCACTGAATAAATTGCAGAGATTGTCAATCAATCTATCAATCAAAAGGAGGCAGACTCCAGAGCACTCAGACAGCTTGATTCGGTCCATTGTGCACCCCTTTAAACAAGACTCAGTTCAGCACGCCGAAGGCTAGAATTGTGTATGGCTGATGTCTTTTATGGCTTCATGCGGCATGTATGTGCTGCTGAGGTGTTGTAGCCTAAGAGAAACCAGTGCTGGACATTTCAATAAAATTTGAGAATTTTTTCTACCTCTCTGCATCTACTACAACATGAGTCACCAACAATGCCAATTCAGTGTAAATGTCTATCCATATGATTGTGTCCTTTGATAACCCCTATCACCAGTTTCATGCCTATCCTGCTCATAGAGAGGATTTTCGAGCGTTTGGGCGAGAATTTCGTAATTGGGAGCTTCGCCTCCCTCATTTTGCAGGCACTGAGAGCCACTGTCTATCCAGTAAGTCTCTGAGAGTGTTGAGCTGGGTGCTATGATTATCAGAAGATTAGCGAAGAGCTTTTGAAGTGAGATTTATTATTAATTGTAATTGGAAATTCGGATACAAGTGTGCACAGCCATTTGCCTGAGATATTTACGATATGTATCGAACATATCCCAGCTGTCAATCGGGTACGAAACCGGCTAGCCGTATGAGTAAGTAGAAATCGTGCTAGCCACTACAAAACCAAACACGGTTTCGATATGAACTTACATCATCTACCTTAAGTAGGTATATTGTGTTCCTTTCTACGCCTAGTACTACTAAAGTACTCAATTTCACAATGAGTTGGGATCTCAATATTACACCAATATAGTACTAAAATAAATCTGCGTTATATTCTAACTTAATAACCAATAAATGAAAATATCACACAAAGATTTGCCATCAATTAACTAGCCTTGTATTAACCAAATATTCCTACAGTATCTTCATCAAGCATTTCATTTCCTTAGTTTCTTCCAATATCTCTCTTTTATCACGGCTTGTTCTAAAGTCAAGAGCAACTAACTCCCATATGATCCTGTCCTCTTCATAGCATTATTGACTTGGTCAGATGATGATATAGTAACTGGACCAACGTTTCAATTGGTTACAGACTACATGGTGCCTCAATACTCCTCCAACAAATCGTCCATCGCTCAGATTGGCACAAAAATTGACTAGAAGGAAGCCTGAACACAATGATGTCTCCAAAACAGACTACGTATTCTTGATGCTTATGCGGCAGTATTCTATGCAAGATTTTATATCAATTTAATATGTTATGTAGTTTGATACTTCACCTACATCTCAATCAGGCTGTCAGTCGGCAATCTCGAAAGAACTCGAAAACAGTTCCGGAAAGCTAACATGAAAAGTCACTCTAGACCAATCATGACCGCTTGGCGAACATAGCTAGACTTAGATGTAACAAATAAATCGAATAGAGGAGTTCTCAAGGAGTGGCTCATGCAAAAATATGAAATGCAATGGTCACAAACTATGGGGCAGCAACGCAGTAAATCCCTAATGAGCAAGAAACTGGAAGAGCTAATCCAAATTGAGCTCAACATAAATTAAATTGCTCACTCACTAACTCAATCCAGAATCCAGTCCACTCACCTACTAGACGATAATTTAATTACAGGTGACAACTGTTTAGTGTAATAAGTTTTTTATATTTACTCACTTTCTAAATGAATCAATAAATACCTAAAGTTCTAGGAGGCTTTTTTAATATACACATAACAATCATCACAATTTTTTGTGTATTTTTTTTAACTTGGACAACACGATAGGGAAACCTATACTGTTCGAAGAACATCATGTGAGCCAGCAGTGGAATGTAGGGAGAGGAGATAGAAATTCGAATTTTTCTTGAAGGTTTGGAGGTTATATAGGCCTCACTGGGTAGAGAGTTCCACAACTTTGCTGTTCGATGAAAGAATAAAGTCTTGTAGGAAAAAGTTCGGCAGGTCTCGAGCTAGGCAATGAAGGGGTGACTAGCTTGAGTTCGTCTAGTCTGCCTATCTGGAATCTCTCGCGGTGTAACAACATAAGAGATTCCTGATGAACACCGACCATGGAAATATCTATAGAAGAGAATTTCTACGATGTTAAAGAGACAACTCGTAAGTGTGACATCATCAATCAAACGAACACCTGGATAGAATGGTGCTTTGTTGATTATGAGGAGCTGCTGGGATGTGGAGTAGCTTTTGTCGCGAAATAGAAAACCATGTTTTGGTGAAGCTGTTTGAGCAATGAACCTCACAAGATTGTCCCATGATAAGGTGCTGTTGGTGGTCATCCCGAGCATTGTTAGGAAGACTTCATGGGAATAGTTGTACCAGACATCATCATATTAGAGATTGTGGGATCCGCATACCTGGAGAAGATGCAAGCTTGAGTTTTGGTAGTATTAAACTCTATTAGATTATCAGATTCCCATTCCAAAATTTTTGCCACATCTCCATTAATTGCGTCAACTTGTCCCTGTCTCGCTCCTCTGGCTCCAATACATGGTATAGGGCCTCGAGTTGAGAAAGTGGTATGAAGTGTAACATCATCTGCAGAGCAGAGGACGGGACAGGTGGTCACTTCCAGCAGATCGTTGATATGGTGCAGAAACAAAGTTGGTGCCAAAACAGAGCCCTGTGACAAAGCTTCGTCCGGTTCAGAGTTATTTTCTAATTTTCTGTAAAATTGGGAAGTGGAATTGGCAGTTTCTTCATTTAATGAATTTGTATGAGCTCTAATGATACAATTAGTGTCTAATTGATTCGAATAGCGGGATCAAATAAAAATTTGTGAATCATCTAAAATATATTGTACGATTTAACAATAACTACCAAGTAGTTTTCGGATCGAAAAAGTCAAATCATGGGTAATTCTTATAATATTCATTATCTTAATTTTGATAAAGTAAGATATTAGTGGCACGAATATTCTCACGGTGTAATGGATGGTGCTTTTTGCACGTTACGTTCCGCCACTGGAAGTTAAACAGCTACTAAAGTGGAAGGGACAGTCAGGGGTACCGGAAGGAAGCGACTACCGCAAGTACGCCACCAATCGCTTCACTAACGTGTTAACTAACGACAACTTATATTTTATTACAGGTTAAGTGGATACGCTTCATCACGCTAATTAAATAACATATCTCTGGCGGTAAATTATCAAATCTCATAAGCTTAGCGAATATCTAAGCCAATTATTTAATTGAGAAAATGTCAGATATTCCCTATATCGATCAGGTTATGTAAAGGCGACGAGGTTCATTTTATGAGACAAGATTAATTAATTTTATTTTACTCCTATTCATATCAAGTAATCGATATGAAGCTTTTGGAACACACTGGCAGTAAATTCTATCGAAAACGATTGAATTAATATAATATGAAACCGAGAACACTTAGTTTTCGTGTCAAGCGTAATAAATTACAAGATTTGATTTGACAACAATGTAATATGCAGATCCCCGATGGAGTAATATTTCTCCTTGTGATACTAATTTTTAAAATAACACTTCCGAATACCCTACGTCAAAAATGTACAGGCTGTTTAGGGAAAAAGGAAAAATTCTATATGCTGTTTTATATCGACAGATGTTCAATCATGATGAACAAGAATATAATGACCAATTATAGAATTCATAATCTGAATAGGTTTATATTTATTGATACTTGATTAATATTTTTCAACGGATGTTGTTGCGAATTCATCAACCTGATTACGAATACTACAAAATTTTCTAAACACATAAAAAAAACATTTCTATCGTTATTTCGCCTCTACGTATGTTTTAGTGAAGAGATCTAGAGCCTCGAATAATTATTATTCTTCTCTCCAACAATGTTTCTGAAGTCTCACAAGCGGCATATCTTTCTTAGTTGTGACTTATTGAATTATTTTTGCGAATATTAGAATAAGATTTTGATTTACATGGTATTTTGAACACGTCTAATAGCCAATTTGATTCATTCAAATTGACTGTAGAAATAAAAACAGATAATCAGATTCCTTTCCTTTATATTAACATTGAAATAATGGTTATCAGTTTGATTTCGACATATACAGAAAACCCACTCAAGCAAATAGGTTCAGTCCTACGGATTCAGCTACACCAATAAAATTTATAATAACTTCATTTAATAATCTTGTTCATACATTATTAAACGTCCCTCTGAGGCGGCAAAATTTTAACAACTTCAGCAAATAGAGTTGAACAGTGATTACGACAAATCTTTGATCAATAACTTAGTTTAACAAAAATTGAAATCGGAACGCAATGAATTAACCAAATTAACTTGCCCATTGTACATCCGCTTGTTTGTTTATAGAATTTTTTGTTGAAAGTGGATCAATTTTGCTCTATACATAAAGATGTAATGATCAAATATTCAAGCAGGTTGTATCGGGGTTCGACTTAAATTGAGTCCAGCATCTATTAATTGCCTTTGTATGTGGGTAAATTCAGTCCCGGGTGTTTTTAAGGTCTACGTAAACTGAGTCTCAGGTATGTACCTGGTTGTCAGGACGGATAATTAGCATGTAGTACCTGCTGCTTGGGCCGACCACCCTTTTTTACGCGAGTATGCGCACAATAACCAATAATGATTATTTCTGTACCCCCTTTGTTTCTAACCTAACCTAACTTTGTTATTATAGAATGCAAATATTGTAATCGCGCTAATCTTAACACTTCCATAATAACCAATAATGACCCAATAACTCAACCTAACCTAATTTGCTAACCTAACTTTTTTGATATAGAATGCATATATTGTCATCGCATTAATCTAAAAACTCTCATTAATACCAATAATGATTGGTTATTTTTGTTTTTAACCTAACCTAACCTAACCTATTAACCTAACTTTGTTGTTATAGAATGCAAATATTCTAAACGACCTAGTATTTACACTCATAATAAACAATAATGATTGTTTATTGTACCCCTTCTTTCTAACCTAACGTTACCTTCTAACCCAACTTTGTTGATATAGAATGCAAATATTGTAATCACGCTAATCTTAAGACTCTCATGACAATCAATAACTATTTATTATACTCCCTTTGTTTCTGACCTAACCTAACGTAACCTGACTTTGTTCATGTAGAATGCAAACATTATAATCGGGCTTATATTGAAACTCTCATAATAACCAATAATGATTGTTTATTGTACCTCCTCTATTTCTGACCTAGCCTAAACTTACTTTACCTAATCTGACCTTTTTTTTTTTTTTTCTGTTGAGAGGAAATGCTTGATGCACACCGTCAGCTTTTATCTATCGCTTCAGGTAGTGCAGGACTCACTCAAGTTCGTTAGAGCATACCTGCTAAAACCTCTCATATCTTCATCCATATCCCGGGACCGTTTATCACATTACTTCAGGATATGGACTGCGTCTTTCTCTTTGTTTGTCGATTGTAAATCGAGCTGAGTTTCTTATGGTGTTTATTTGTGATATTTACGTCGATTAAACGTAAATATCAACCTTCGTTGTTTACGTAGATGTTCACGTTATGTTTATACCGTAATATGGTTGATACCCAATTTTACGGTATTTTGTTTCAGTGATTTATCCTCTGTGGATAAATTTCTATATGTTTCGTGTTTTACCGATGTTACGGTTTCTGGGTTCCAGTACTCGAAAACGTTATGGATCTTTCCTGTATGTATCTGTACCGAAATATTGCTTTTCCACAATATTAAGGTACCCTCAGTCTCAGTACTCTATCGGTTCGTTGATATTTCCTGACTGTTTCGTTTTGACCATGTTGTTCTGGTTTCTGGGTTTCCAGTACTCCATCACGCTATGGATGTTTCCTGTGGTGTCTCGTTTTGTACCAAAATATTGTTTTTCCCAATATTGAGGAGGTACCTTATGTTTCAGTACTGAATCAGTTTGTCGATTTTTCCTGTGTGTTTCAGTAAGTTATCTATGATGGGATAACTTACTCTTCCGGAACATATGGTTCTCCGTATCAGCCGCAATCTATCCGTCACCCTCTTGTCAGGAACATGTGACTGGGAGTCCCACATTCTATCCGGGGTCTGGGTGCCTGTTGGTCCGCGGGAGCATGTCTACTCCTACCCTTGACCCTGCTGGCAACAGGGCCATGAGCATTCCCCTATCCGCCACCTGGGGACGCGCCTGGTTGCGGTTTTCAGGCTCCGCGCAAAAGAAGAGGCTCCTGCTTTCCAGGTACCTAATCTGACCTAACCCAACCTAACCTAACCTTACCTTACCTAATCAAACCTAACCTAACCTACTAACCTAACTCTGTTGATATGGAATGCAAATATTGTAATCGCGCTAATCTTAACACTCTCATTTCTAGAGAATTACTTTGAAAGCCGGAACTCAATTTACGTGATATGATTTCATCAGTGTGACTGAATGTATGTAGGAATATGGAAATGGGGCTCAATTAACTTTGTCCGGTATCGGGGATATTAATATTTGGAAACCATTTCTCCAGAATGTTTAGCGAATCGAGGATTGGGATCTTTGTGAACTATGAAACAACATCAAATGAAATTAGGGTATCACTAGGTTCTTCCAGTTTGAGATCTTTCAATTTTGGAACTAGTTCCAAAGAATTTTTACTGACAAATAAGGTGGAGGTAAGTAGTTGCTAAATTTTGTCAGTAACCATTTTGCTAGGTTATACGTGAGAAAATTAGTATTTGAAATTATTGGTCTCATGGAATTACCTGGCTTATGAATTGCAGGTAAACAATACAATTTGGGAAGATTAGAATCGTAAGTTTAATTTTATATTTTAAATTTAAATTGCGAGGTACAGAATTTTAATTTGGAAACGGTTATTGAAATCGGTTCCAGAAAGGATTGTCAAAAACTGGTTGGATAAGAAAGTTGAAGTTGATTTTCCCGATTAAGTAATCAGTGAATTGGGCTCAAGCGATTAACTAGTGTTTGAATTTCAACCATTTGCGCATTCACCTAAGAATGAGTTCTGGGAGCATCGCACTAAATAGAATAAGCTACTCTTTTGGAGAATCTATCCCTGTGCTTTACTATCGCGACGTTATGACGATGGATTATGCTTCTGGGAAATCCGCATTATGGGAAATTTAAGAGATAGCTGCCGTGGTCTCTGTAATTTAGTTTATAGTTATCCGCGTTATTACTCACGACATGTTAGTATATTTTCGGCTTGAAAAACCGTGAGTACCCAACGTAACTCGATGCTGGGGAATATGCGTCATAAGCCGTCCTACACGTGTCCGCCTACCCTTGTACAGATTTAAAACTACGACCCTTGACAAGATTTTCATGCAACAATCATTATGAAAGGATGAGGGTTATATGTATTTTAATTGACTATTGTTAATATGCATCATAGAGCATACCGGAAAAGTTCGTTGATCACAGGTTATTGATCAACTTCTTCTGTTTTCCTCTTCGTCCGATTCGTGTGAATCTGTATACAGCTAGTTATACAAAAAGTGATCTGGAGATATCGTGTAAATTCCGTTTTGAACCTTTCAACATTGCAAAAAAGTAATACCATAATATGGTCTGATTGAGGACAGTTTCGAGATTCATTTCTTTGAGCACAAATGCTCAAAGGCCGAATGAGGAGGGGGCAGGGGGCGCGGTTTACCCAGGTGACACCATTTCAACAGGTGTCAATTTTATTTACTATTAGAAAATTTGTAATTAAAATTATATAATTGGAAATTTTGTGTATTTCATAAATTACATAGAATTGACACCCGGGTGTCAATTCAAATTACCTAAAGCAACACTTCAGTTGAAACAACGTTGATGGAACGTTGACATCGAATTTACGAATCTCTTATTCAACGTTGAATCAACCTTCGAATGTCAGCTGATAAGAGGTTCAATCGACGTTGGCAGTATCGCAGTTGAAGCAACTTTGTATCAAATATACTCTAACATTTGACTTTGCAGCCCTGAATTCTCGGAAAACGTTGATGTTTAAAAACAAAAGCCAGTGTTGCCTTTGTTAGCTTTTGAGTAAGTATATAGTTACTCTATATAGTTAGTATTTCAGTTATTCGACGATACAAAGAATGTGTGATATTATATTATTATTATTATCAATTAAGGGACCATCCCTTGATGCCTAGGCCGAGGCCCTTTGCACCCTGTGTCACGTGTCACCTAGTGGAGCAACGCCACCGACGAGTGTTCACCAGGCCACCAAAGATCAGTTCCCACAGAAGATTGTTCACCATGCTCCCCAGATTGAGGGTGTGCCCCTGGTTTCAGAAGCAGACGAGAACGGTTCCCAATCCAGCGTGTCCACGAAGTGCCTGAGATGGACAAAAAGTCACCTACTCAACTCCCAGTTGGGACCGGGTAGGTGGTTAATGCTCTGAAGAGGCTTAGCACCATCCTCGTATCTAGTTTCTAGATCTCCTCAGTGTCGCATAGCTCTACTCAGTGTGCTCTGCGTCTTGGGGGGGGGGGAATCAGTGTTACGCATCTGCAAAGAATGTACATTGATGTTTCGTGTTTCCGTTTGCACCACCTGTACCAAGACGAATTGGTTGAAAGCTTATCCTGTGGAGGTAGTAGTTGAACGCTCCCTGTCCTGCCAGTACATGTGTCAGCAATTTGGCATCTGCTCCTCACTTGCTGAGACCAGTCTCCCCTAATAGGCTGTTCAATCAGTACTTTCGGCTGCCTGCAACTGTTCACTATTTACCACTCTTCCAAGTGTTGTGTTCTGACTCAGCAGCAGATTGTCTCTTTGATGGTACTCTTCTCCAGACGCCCATCGCTGGCTCGGGGCCTATTAGGGGTTCTATTGTCCCCATTTTTGCAAGCTTGTCTGATATTTCAGTGTGTGTAGATGAGCTATAGTACACTACTTCAGTCTACTTCTTTCTACAGTCGCCAAGATAGTTTGCGTACAAAAAAGTGCACAAACAAAGCAAATAGGGTCGAGTATTCCGATGGATCGCTCTGCTCTATAACTCGAAAACAACGTGAGGTATGAGAACATACATTTGCTATATTACCCGATTCGAAATAACAATCACGTTCGCCAACACTCACTCCTTCTAAAATAATGCGATAAAAATGGAATAGGCTCAAATATTTGCAATTATGCTCTTCTCAAAGTTCAGGTCGATTCAAATAGCCAACCATCACGTCTCTTGGGAATACCATAGATGTCTGGAGTATGGGACCAAATGTAAGTCGTGCAGAGCGTTTTTGAGCCTTGGATATTCCCAAGAAAAAATTTTTGGCCTTTTTTATTTTGGATAATGGGAGAGGTGAGAAGCTTGACCAGAAGCCTTCCATCTGTTTGGAGTATAGCTACTTCATACACAACACTGAATAATTTTACCTTTTTACAAAATACATCCGTTTTTTTATTCTCTTGATCTTGAAATCGCTATTTTCAGTTTCGGGATCACAATTCTCATCATATAACTATGCAATTTGGCATCTTCCATCATATCATTACTGGGCTTGGATGTTTCTTCTCTCTGTTTTCGTCGGTTTGGTTTTTGATCATTTCCTTGTGGATGGCTTGTTCATGTACGGTATTAAATCAGCTGGAGAAAAACTCTTGAAACTATGTTGTTTGAAGGTTTTCCCACAATGAATACCGCTACAGAAACCAAAAGAATCAGTTCCAGTTCAAGCCTCAAGCCCGTCCCGAAGTTGCCACTTGTAAAGGTTGGCGAAACGTCAACATCGAGGTGTTGGAAAAACCTTGGAAGTTTGACAAGAACGCGTGTCTTCGTTTTGGGCTGATTATTATTTTATTCATAATACGTGAGATGTAGATTAAATCATTAATTGTATCCTGTAGCTTCCATCAACTTGATCTTTTTCATCTGACAATTTGTCCAAAATCGATTGGGCGTTGAATTATGTCACATTTTCGAGAACTAGCTGATATGATATTTTGATTGGCATTTTTGTTGATATTTTGAACCAAATGACGCAACAATCTTGGTAATTCTACTTTAGGATCAGAACTTTCTCTTCGCCATAATCTACTTCTGAATTCTTCTAAGATCGTTCTTTCTCTTAGAAGACAAAGTGGTATGCAGTGTACCATCATTCGCAAAGTTGTGGACGAGACATGATGTCACTTCCAACAGATCTTTAAAACAAAGTTGGACTCAAGGCAAATACCTGGGGAACCCCGACGCTAATATTGATTGTATCGGAGGAGACTTCATCAACCACGACATGAAGTGATTTATCTGAGAAAAAACTCGATAGTAAGCGACAAAGTTGGGGCGGCAAACCATATGACGGAACCAAAGAGGTCTTGGTATATATATTTTTCAATGAATGACTGCCATATATGTGTTACAGAGACAAATAAGACTCATGTTGATTTCTGATGTTGAAAGCCAATCGTCGGTCCTTCATTGTATTGGATGAGCTCAAGGTTTTCTCGAGAGTGGTATGCAAACTAACAATTTTCAAATGAACTTCTTATGATCTATAACAGAATATTCGTAATGCCACACAACGTCATTTTTCCCACATAGATGATGAGTTAGTGCAGATGCATTGGATTAGAACCAAGCACGAGGGCGAATTCCATTTGCAAATCCTCCGGATTATCTCTTAGTTTATTCACGAAATAATTCCATTTAATAAGAATAACTTTTCGACGATTTTCTTCATCTCTCTGTCACTTTCGGAATACGCAGATAGACTGTATTTGGGATTCCTGTAATGCTGGAAGTTTGAATAATTAATGTTCATTACTTGAGTTATTGTTCAGTTCAGTTGTTTCATTACTGTTAGAATTACTGACTAGTAACACCGCAAAATGCCACATAATAGATATATAACTACAATTTCATTTAAATTCAAACGAACGGTAATGAGTTGGCATGTGAAGACCTAAAAGCTCGAAAAGCAAGCAAGGTCGAGTATTAACGACAACGTTATTTTCAACAACAGAGCGTAAAACAATCGTATAGTAAGCGGTGAACGAAATCGAAGAATGAAAGCGAACAAAGCAGTCTGGCTTCGCGTAATCAACTCTCAGATATTAGGGGATTCACTTAGCAGGGGTTAGTATTAGTAAGGGAAACCTGTATGTGCGTATTGTCTCACATATGGGCCCCCTTTCGTTTGTTGACAACTGAACCAGCCTCATATATCGGGATATCGTTATTGATTATATTGTTTGCTTAATAATACGAAAATAGTGGCCGATTAGCGACTAGTTTCTAACCGAATCACTCTCTTTGAGAGCGACAAAGAACACGTTGGCATATGAACAGTGGTGTCCTGCTAGAGTACCATGCCTCAACCAAAAGGGTTGAGGGTTTTTTTAGCACAACTACAGCCCGATGAGGATGTTGTTCTGAATTATGACCAGTTCAACATAGCTTGATAATATATTGCGTAAACGGGACAAAACTAAGGCTGTCTATGATAAGTCATCTCCGTAAAATCGTATGTGTCTGATGGTAAAATGGGAGTAAGAAGATAGTCAAAAACAGTTGACAAAACGTTCAATCTTGCTAGGTATCGTCACCAATCTGCGGGACCGCTGCCTCCATTCTTTTGATACGTGTTAAATATACTGATTTGAATAAAATCACAGCACCCTGCGGGTAGAGGACCAGCGGGGCACAGAGGCCCACCAGATTCATAGCATTTGATGGAGGGCCATCTTTTGGTTTGTATCAAAAATAGTACTCTAGCCATGCCGTTCGTGTATGTTTAGTTAAACCGATTGCGATGCCGTTGTAAAGTGACTACTTCAGTGGACAAAAAAGACGTGTGGCACTCGGGGACTGCCGCGGTAAAGCTATTGCATAGCATTTTTTCTCAACTTAAGCAACTATAATTATTTATTTATTTTTAATTTATGCAGTATTTTTTTTTCTTTGATTTTAATACAAGATTTTTCTTTGATATTAATTCAAGTTAGACTTTTTGAGCGTGGTGACCGATAAGAAAACAATTTTTTCTCTTTTATTGAATAAATGAGAAGTTAATATCGTTTAAATAGTTTAACTATCTTACAATACATGTAGGTTATTCAGGAATTTGTTATCATTGAAACTATAGGTTTATGGTAACTGAAATAAGAGACATAAGTTTGAGACTTGATATCCTCTAAATATCTGGAAAATACCGCGTTAATGGTGGTCCCATATTTTGTTGTGGACTCTTGTGTATCATTATTCATTTTCAAATTCAATTTTTCTGAAAGAAAAGTTGTCAACTGCTCTGATTTTTTATCAGCGAAGTTGATGTTGAAATCGCCAGCCAAGATAAGTGGAAATTTATTACCATTTGTACCAAGTATTTTTGACCCTTCTTCAGTGTACTCCAGTAAAGTGCGATGAATAAAATGCTCTACCTCGTCCAATTTTGGATTCGGAGAAATGTAAATTGCTATCATGACTATGTGTAGGCCATTTCTAAGTTTGCATAAGCACGCACAAATATCTCCAACAAATGAGCGCCTAACATTAACATCGCTAACGTGTGCAATATTTATTTCAATATTCGGAGTCATAATATTAGTTACATTATTATTATTTTGGTAAATAGCTACCCCACCTTTTGGAACAGTATCTCGTTTGAATTGAACAACACAATTGAAATTAGGTATTTCAATCGGATTATCATGCGCCATGCAAGTTTCGGTAAGAAGTAACACATTTGTTTGTCTCGTAACTGAATCTTGTAAATCGTATTTGTGACTATTTAGACTTTGGCAATTGAAAGTCATTATTGAAATGCCATTTCTATTACTAATGAAATCTAAGACACTTTGAACTGTCGTCTGAACACTATTTAACGACAGTCTTTTGAATTCTTGCAACAAAGATGCAGTCGATGCAGCTTGCCTTCGATTATGATAAAACTTGAATGTAGAATTATCGTTTTTTGTCGTGATATACAATTTTTCAATATTAGTCACCCGAGAGAGCGCAACATAAACGAGTTCCTGAGAATGTGCTTTACTATACTCATATACTATTTCGTCAAAAGTCCCACCTTGCGACTCATGTATAGTTATAGCAAGAGCTGAAGTTAATGGAAAATGTTTGCGTTTGGCTATACATTTTCTATTCGATGTTAATGAAATATTTGCTGTTCGTAATTCAATGGGAACAGCGTGATTGCCGATTCTATACTGCACTGCTAGAGCGGCTGCTTTTTGCCTTAATTATGTCACTGTCGCACTGACATCATCAATAACCTACAAATTTCATACCTATTTATTTCAGTTGTAAAACAATAATGAACTACTAATTAAAAATTATCTTGGTCAAGGGTGGTTGTGGAATGTAAAACGAAATGTTAACTTTGAACCTTTCACAAGGTCGCAATAGCCACAAACGGGTTCGAAATCTGTTTTAAATTGGTTAATTTTCGATAAAGCGAATGACGTTCACGTGAAGGGCGCGTAGCGAGTTAGAAAAGTGCAAATCTTCGGAACATATAACGTCTTTGCAAGGAATTTTCGCATGCGGTTTTCACTCCATGTCGTTAGTTTATGAACGAGGCCAACTAAAGAGCATAGTCTCGGGCCCCAAAATGTCGATTAAATAGGAAAATTTAATTGAAATAGAAACAGGTACTCTCAGGTCTCAGCTACGCACGTCTATCGTATAAACTCTAACTGGCGCGTAGCGAGCTCCTAGAGGCATATGTCAAAATGATTTCGTTCGTAGCTGATTACATAGGACGTCTGGCGTTCATGCAATTATGTTTTTCTACAATTCGAACCTTCTAATTTCGATAGGCCACGTGAAAATACCGGAGTCTAAAGCGCTAGAGTGTTATAACATTCGTATAAAATATAGAAATTTCTCACTTTCAGAAACTTCAAATTAATTAATTAATTTGACACGCTAGGTGTTTAGGTCTTAGGTTTTTTCGTTACGGAATTTCTTGATTCGGTCGCCACGCTCAAAGCCCGCGATAAAAGCTATATGCAATAGCTTAAAAAGTGATTTTGGAGGTTAGCTAGTGTGGGTAGTATTATTTTTCATCATATACGCAAAAAATACCGTAATATGGTTGATACCCAATTTTACGGTATTTTCTGTCCTAGTAATTTATCCTCTGTGGATAACTCCCTATGTTTCGTTTTTTACCGATGTTACGGTTTCTGGGGTTTCAGTACTTGATCACGTTATGTCTTTCTTGTGTGTATCTGTACCAAAATATTGTTTTTCCACAATATTAAGGTACCTAAGTCTCAGTACTATATCGGTTCGTTGATATTTCCTGTTTGTTTCGTTTTAACCATGATGTTCTTGTTTCTGGGTTTCCAGTACTCCATCACGCTGTGGATGTTTCCTGTAGTGTCTCGTTTTGTACCAAAATATTGTTTGTTCCCAATATTAAGGTAGGTACCTGTGTTTCAGTACTTTATCAGTTTGTCGATATTTCCTGTATGTTTCAGTAAGTTATCTATGATGGGATAACTTACTCTTCCGGAACATATGGTTCTCCGTATCAGCCGCAATGTATTCGTCACCTTCTTCTCAGGAACATGTGACTGGGAGACCCATAATCTATCCAGGGTCTGGGTGCCTGTTGGTCCGCGGGAGCATGTCTACTCCAACCCTTGACCCTGCTGGCAGCAGGGCCATGAGCATTCCCCTATCTGCCATAGTTTTCAGGCTCCGCACAAAAGAAGAGGCTCCTGTTTTCCAGGACCTAATATAACCTAACCTAACCGAACTCAGCCTAGCCTAACCTAACCTAACTTTTTTTGTGGAAAGGGAATGCTTTATACACACCAGGAACATGGGGTGTATCACTCCTGGTAGTGCAGGATTCACTCTAAAAACGAGTATACCTGCTAAAACCTTTTCTATTTTCACCCTTGAGGTTTGGAACCGCGTGAGCATTACTTTAGATCTAAAGGGCAGTCTATCCTTCGAGGACTCTGTGGGTTATTAGCATTGAGTAATTTATTGTTGAGGATAGAGGAGCTGTCTCTGTATTTGTGAAGATAAATTCTTTCAAAACTTGGAATCACTACGAATACCTATACGAACTGTCAATTTACCAGGGCAAGGTGAAAAATCCCTGAAAATAGAACAGATGGCTACATCGAAAATCCTTGTGACCTTTTTCCACCATATTCTCCAGACTTGGCCCCCGCGATTTTTTTCCATTTCCAGGCCTGAAGAACTGGCTCGACGGAAAGATATGAGGTCATCGCTGAAACAACCGTCCATTTTGAAGGATTGCCGAAATCGTATCATTTGGAAGGGATCGAAAAATTTGAAAAACGTTGGACGAAGTGTATCGAGCTACAAGAAGATTAAGGTAAGAAATAAAAAAATTTTGATCAAATGAATCTTATTTCATTTTTCAGAGACTTATCACCATGCCCTTGTACAATCTGTCAATTTACTCGTATTAAATAAGTCTCTGTAATGTGTTGAAATGAAATTCCCTGGTTAGACGCAGATAGCGCTACACTAGTTTTGGAAACTTGTTCAAAAGTTCCAACGAATTGGTTGTAAAAATTACCAGTGAACCAGGTTTGAAATTGTCAGCTTACATCTTTCTCTATCTTCTCAACAAAGCAACTCATTAGTTAATGTCACGGTAAGCTCACAATGTCGACTTACGTTAGCTCTCCCTGAGGTGTCCCATAAAAAGTTTCTCTTCAAAAACAACCATCCAAAAACACAAGTGAAACCGTCTCAATGCTACAATCAGGGGCGTAGCCAGACTGATCATGTAGGGGGGGGTTGCTATAATTTAGGGTAGAAGCAAAAAAAAATTTTTGTGGAATGTATCGGGTGATCAGATTTTTAAAAGTGAAATGGAGGACAAAAATGTGCAAAGGATAGCTGAGAGGGGTACGGAGCGGGGGCAGGGTTAGGTGGAAGCCCCCCCGTTCTGTTCTGCAAACAATTTTTTTTAATTTCCAAGGTCATGCGTTCTCCCACCTTTCCAAAATTATGGTTCGTTATTCAATTATTCAGCAATAAATCGATCACAATTATTAATAAAAATAATCTTTATTCATGACGTTAACAAATAAAGTGAACATACAATGCGGTATATATTTGTCTTTCTTAATTTAAGATGCAATAAAGAATAGAGTGAATAATTATATTTAGAGAAATAGTACATTATTCGATAAAATTGTGTACCTGAACAGGGGACACCTCTACATAAATAATCACCAAAATGATGTGTTTATGACTCCAAAACAAAATCAAAATCTTTTCCCATGGAAACCATTTGATTGTCTCAGTTTGGGTATCTCGAAAACTATGATAATTACAGCTTTGTTTATAATACTAAAATGTTGCAGATTTACTAGGCCAACTGTAATTCATAAATAGAGCTGAAAACTGTGTGATAACTTCAGAGATATCTTGAAAAAAATACAATGTTCACTTTTTCTATTTTATCCTATAACATTTTTCAAACAAATAGGTATGATGTTTGATATAGTTTTATAAAATCAGACAAGGGGTAGACTAAGCTATTTAAAATTAGCATCAATAGTTATGACAGACAAAAGTATTTAAGCTAGTTTAATATGAATTAATTAATATAGCATATACCAAAAATCACATATTTATATTTTTATAATGTAACAAAATTTGTATATCTTACTGTATTCAAGATCCCCATACCAGGGCTTTTCAAATTCAGAATAAATGAAGCCGCCGACTTCTGTGTTCTTGAAATCTTCTGAAAATTATATATATTCTGTGATGTACAGCCTGCTGTCCTCGCGAGTTGGTGAAACACGCTACTACACATTAATGTTGAAGCTCAGAATTTTTTAAGAAATTTTTCATGATTTTATGTGGCACTAAGGGCAGGCTCAAGATTTTGCAGAGCAGGCTCAGCCTGCCCTGGCGCCCCCTGGCTACGGCCCTGGCTACAATATGTGTGATGAATAGCAATTTAATCCGAAATTCAGAAACGTCCTACCAAGATTGTTCCCCAGGTAAAATAATTTATCAACACGTTATTGTAGAAACGTAGTTTTCGATAATTTGTAACGATCATAGTAGTGATAGTAGGCGATTCTATGGACTTCTTTGTTATTAGCCAGCACGGAACGACCAAATTAGATGACAGGAAAGGCGTTGTTCAAACGTAATTCCTTAGACAATATCCTGCATGTAAGTGTTCTTGCTAGAACATTCGTCGGTGATATTGTCGCCTCTAACGTCGTATTTCGCCCCCTTTCACTTCAATCGATGTCTAATTTTACACAAGGAAGGAAGCTGTATTTGAACACTGGTATTATTAGACACGTTATTTATTGGTTTATTACCATTACTTACCAGAATTCGACTGAAGAAGGGGCTGCAAACATTTTTAGAATTATATTTAAATAACGCATACTTCAAACATATAAAGCAGACAAGCTCGAGTCGCACTAAAATGGGAAATATTGTATTTATACTTTTCGTTATTATTAGTATAGCGCTCGACCCGAAAATTAAAAATACATTGCGTTGAAGCCACGAAATTTACTACACATTCATTGGCTTTAATTAATTCCTTTTGGCTCTAATACGGCGTGAGAACCTCAACGACAAATTCCTGTAATTAAATTAGAATTATGGTGACCTTGTTTCGTTCATTTTAAAAACGCTACTTAATTGAATTTATAAATTTTTTTGATCTATATTGTACATTTTATTCTTTATTTGTGCTACTGTGGTTAAATGGCGACTCCAGAAGGTAACCTGCAAATTTCACTCAATTCTGACTATTTCATGGTACCTACAGGTAACGATTTTAATAGTCAGTGACATCGTACGGAACACGGTACCTACTGTTTTCCTTCTCATAGTTCCATCGTAGGCTCCTCTGGAGAGTATGACGATGTCATCCTCATAACTTACCTCCTTAATACCAGCACTATTAACCTACCAAGTAGCTCTTCTACAACCAAACTACATGAAAGGGGGAGAGTACCAACTGCTATTGTTGTTTATTGGGTCGATGAAAATTGATTCTTCAAATCAGGCTTGGTATAAACTCACTTGTGATCTATTGATGCTGGTTCACTTCGTAGTAAAGTTACCTAATTTTGTTTCCCTTAATTAACTATTGGGATATCCTTTTATTCTTTGCTTTCAGGTTAGTACTTGCTTATTGATTTTTACTTGAATTGCTATGTTTATTTGGTACAGTATCGATGTTATCTTGTAGAATTGATTGATTGCATCTTGAAAATTTAGGTAATTTGTCATTACTTGACCCTTAGTTTCATAACCTCCAAACTTGATCTGACATTTACTTGTGAAAATTGATCATTCTTCCCTATACTTTTTTTTCCTACCAAGCAATGATTTTTTTATTTCATGTTAATCAAGAGTCAAGAGGAAGCTCCGTGGCTTTCCACATTAACTCTTGAAGTTTTTTTTTGATGCTCAACATTTTTTTGTATTATTTACATTCCCCTAATAATGATGCAAACCCAATTCTGACTCTATTCTAGCTTTTATATTAAATCTACTTATGTTAATCTATTCCTTATTTTCTTCTGTATATTTTGATACCTCTTTTGTTACGTTCTGATCATTATTTCTCATTTTATTCGACACGTTCATTCTCAACTTCTGAATTAGAATTTTAATCTTTGATTAAAATCCTATTTCTTCAATTCTTACTGATTCATATTCATTCCCTAATAAACTATAAAATCTCTGACTTTTATTCTTATTTACTTACTTGAAATTTTATTATATAAAAAATTCTCGGGAATTAGGTCACATTAACACTCTGTTATAAATGTTAACAGAGTGTTAATGTGACCTAATTCCCGAGAATTTTTTATATAATTCATACTGGGTCAAGAATCTTATTATATTGAAATTTTATTAGAAATTTCAAAAATATTATTAATTTTCCTTATTTTGATTTAATCCATTTTATCCTTGCTTTCTTGCTCTCTAATTCAATACTTTTTATCTTGAAATTTGCCCTTGAAATATGAAGTTATTTCAGAAATCATTATTTTACCTTCTGCTCTATCTTTTACATTTTCAAATTTCATCTTTATTCTTATTCTAATTTACCTATATCTAATCAAATTCTTATATATATCTCATCATTATATCCTATTCTAATTTCTACTAGTTCTTATATAAAATTTAGTAGTTTACTTTTACACTATTCCATTCTTTTGAAGTTTACGATTCTTTTGATAGTTCTTTTTTTTCTATTTTGGGTTATATAATGACTAAATTGTTATAACAATCTTTAAATCTAGCTTACTTTCAACTGATGACTAATAACAAAACTTATACTAATGATAATAGTTTAGTTTTGAATTTATTTATTCTTAGGAGTTCTGAGATTCATACTTCTTCATTTGCTTGGACTCTTCCGAAAATCAAAGGAATCATAACAGTCCGTATGAGCAACTGCAACATAACTTGGGATGTCACGATCGAGCGCATACGCTAGATTTTTCAGAAATAGTAACATCTTCGGGGTTTCTTCAGGTCCTTCAACATCCATAACTGTTTTAACGTTTCCACTTTTTTATTAGAGTGAAAGTTATAGCGCGCAACACGAGTAATTCGCAGATTATATTATGAGTCAGTAGATCAGAAGCGTTACGTATCACGTGGTTTTTGACGTCGCGTAGTACCCGACGACGACTCCTCACTATTTAACCGCGCGATCTGTAAAGTTGTTTATAACACGTTGATGCAACGAAATTGGCGTGAAGTTTTTATTTTTCCATCTGCATCATGACTAATGTTCATATCTAGGAAACGTAATTCTTCACTTCTATTTCACAAGTAAATTGAAGTTTACAGTGGAATTTGTTAAATGTATCAATCACGTATTGAATGTTATCATTGGGAACATACATCAGGCAATCATCACCATACCGTTTAAAGAATACGAGTTAAAAATCTAATGAATTTATTACAGATTCCTCTTAGCATTCCATAACTAGGTTAGCAATAGTAGCTGAAATAGGAGATTCCATTGCTGTGCCGAATATTTGCCCAAAATATTGCTCACCGTATCAAAACTGAATGCATTCCGAACAAAACTTTACTGCATTTAGAAATTCAGATTGATCGAGAGGTGTGTGGTTTTTAATCTCTGCCAACGTTTTTTAACGACTTATGTATATGTAAATAAAGAAACAATGCCCAAAAAAATTAATAGATGATGTACGGGTACGGATTGATTTTTCATAAATTCATTAAAATGTCATGAGTCTCTCACATAAAATTAATTTTTTCCAATTATATTGTTGATAGATTTTGATAAAAATTTTGATAAATTGTAGGTAGGCGCTCCAATATTACTAACAATGGGTCTTATCATTTTTATGTAGTTTTGGAAGCCTATAGATATAAGGTGCCAATTATAGCAAATTAATAATGAGCATATGTGTTAGTTTGACTCATTTCTCGAGAATTTTATATATAATCACATTTAGATTGATTCCATAGAATCATTCAATTTATTTGATACGTTACTGGCTACAGCAATACTATATACCTAATGAAATATAAATACTTTGAATCTATTATTACCTTGACTTACTGATATACAAATTTCGTTATTTGTAAGATTGACATCACTATATTATTTAATGTTTTGTATAAATCATTTCAATGCTGTCTTATGGAAATAACCAATTAGTTTTAGTTATGTAAGAAACATAAAACTCATGTGAAATAAATGTGACATCAATAATGTGTTAATTACCGTACTTGGAAATGTCATTCGCATGAATTCCTAGGTTATATGGTGTAAATGAAAATAATCCTATTAAATAAACGTGAATTCTACATGGAAATGTGTTGCCTTAAAAATATTTAGGTCCATATTGAGTGTTCTTCGTCAAAATATGAGAGCTGCCATTGGTGTTTGCGGTTTTTTTCGTGAATTCTTAATCTGAGTAAATGAATAGGCTCCCGAGCTTAACTAATATTCCAGTTGGGTATAACGCGTAACTGAACTGGATATAATAACTACAACTAGAAATGTGTTGTCGCTTGGAGAAAAGATACTCTTCTAAAATCATCCGTTTTGGTTACTGATTTTTATATAATTCTTTCACATTCTGAAAGGTACACTCTACACAACTAGATAATATTGAAATTAGTATGATCACATGAAAGAACAATTACTTTCTTTTTATACCACTTTTGATAATAACATGAAAACGAAAACTATAGTTCCAACACCAAAGTGCTATTATCAAATAGATACAAAATTATAAATTACCTAAACAATAAACATTTGAAGTATAAATAGGAATGGTCAGGTAGTTCAGTGGTAGACGCATCGATCTTCCAATTACTGTAGCTTCAGGTTCGAATCTCAGCGACAGCGGAAATTACAAGGGGCCGTAGGCCAAGTGTCATCGGGACTGCTCTGGTTGCGGAATCGAGCCTACTACACGAGGTGGAGTGTTTATTGTGAATATCTGAGGTGATTCATTCAATCATAATGATAAATTACCATAAAGTAACGGCTTCTATCATCAATTTTTTTATTCAAATTGATAATGTTTTAAGAAAATGTACAAAAACAAATTTTTCGATCTACTGAGTGGGAGTCAGCAGTCCTACCCAAGGCCACAACGCATTTACTTTTGATCTGTCAAAGTATAGTGTAAATATAAAATTACTTCTATGATTGCTTTTGTTATGGTTGAACGATTTTGTGGAATTTGGTCAAAGCAGTATACTTAAGGTAACGATCACTTTAATTTTTCAATTCTTCAGGAAATGATGTATTTATGACATGATTTCCCTGAGAAATAATTGGGATCGTCACCAAACAGCAAATGATTTTGTGTCAATATTTGAATATGACAGGACCTTTCAATTTTGAGTTAACGTGGAATGAAAATTACGCGACAGACATACAGACAGACAGATAGACGGACAGACAGACGGATGTTAGTGTCGAATGAAAATACTATGGTGAAGGAATTTTCGCTCTAGAATTTTCAGAATTCAATTTTCTTTCAAAATTTTTATCCGTTTTCCTGGGAAAGGGGATGAAAATTTTGAACTTTTTGAAGGTTTTTTCTTCGGAAAGTGTAGTTTTTGGTGTCAGAAGATATATGCCACCAACGCTAGAGCTCGCGAGTTGATGCCTTAATAGCAATAGATATATATATATATCGGTATTTTTCGCGTTTTTAGACCAAAATCTTTTTTTAAGTAATATTTTGAATTTTTTTAAGTTTCATTTTTCATCGCTGTCAAATATTTTCTCATGAGATGCATACTTTTTGAGAGATCCAAGGTTTTTGGTAAAATACACACACAAATATATATTGCAACCAACTCGCGAGCCCCCACGTTGAGAACATAATAGTTCCTGACACCAACAACTATACTTTTTTGAAGCAAAAGCCCAGCGACTCGGCCTTCCTTCATTTCTGCCATTATTTGTCTGATTTTGCTGAACTAGTAGACGAATTCCTATACCTGAAATGAAAAAACAAAAAAATCAGCATACGCTATACTCGCGTGCGATGCCTTAACCGTATGAAACCAATATAGCTTACGAGCAGCGCGTCGTTTTTCACGTTTCTTAAATTGTCCATATCTATCTATATAACTCAGAGTCTATTAACAAATTTTGAAGCAAACTCTTTACATTGAACCAAGTTTTTTTGAAAAAAATTATGGATTCATGTCTACAAACACATCTATCTGGTGCGATATATCGGGTTCTACTTATCTCGTTTTTGAGATACCTCCCAAATGCTACATACCCTGTTCCAATCCAACATTTGGTCGATGAGATGTTCAATTTGCTTACTAAGGACTTTTAATTAAATTATTATTGAAAGTAAACAAAAGAAAAAAGTTTACCTCCACTATATCTCAATACCAACAATTTGAGCTCAATTAGATCAATTTTTATTGAAACTAGTTTCTATATGCTAATAAACAATTAAACTAATTTGTTTATTTACTTGAAGATATAGATAATTGTGCCGTGAAAAAAACATGACGTAATCTATGACCAAAATGTAGTTCATGTCGTGTTTTACGAAACGTTTAACAGATACATTCGAAGAAGAAGATTTGTTTATAAACGACATTAATTTGCCAATAGAATTTATTTAAAGAATCTAATGAGTTGTAATTAGTCTTAATCGATGTGTTTTGTTATTATTTATTACCATGAAAAATTTCGTGCATCCGAAATAGTTTTTGTTTTTTTCGATAATTTTGCCACTAAAACGCGGATATAAACAATAAAACAATTTTGAGAACCACTTTTTGTATAAGAATCGATCATAAAATCGCGTTAGCCTCTAAAAAAACATTCTAAAACCTATATCGTCATCTACTTAATGTACTCATGAGCATGGTTTCTTTTGTGCTAATGAATCATATTATATTGATATAATAGGATGAAACACTTTTACTTTGTTTTTTATCACATATATTATAGAAACAACTCGTGACTATAGTTTCGACACTAGCGTGTCACTTTCAAACGATACATTAATATCGTTTGAAGATGACACGCTAGTGTCGAAACTATAGTCACGATTTGTTTTTATAATATATGTGATAAAAACAAAGTGAAAAGTGTTTTATTTCATTATATCAATATGATAAATTATAACAAAATAATGGCTTCCACCATTGAATTTTTGAATAATATTATACATATAATAAAAATCATTGATCTAGTTAAATACGCGCTGTTATTACTTTTTTCAGAGCACATTTCTATTGATCATTGAATTGCTAAATTGTATAACATTTCGCAATCAGTTATTTGAGATTATTGTGTCATAAAAATGAAAAATAAATTGCCTTAGAAGGAAATTAGTACAACGTAAGAGTTTCTACATTTATATAATCGTTCGGTACGATTTCTCCGACGCAAAAGCATTGACACTGTCACTTAAAAATGCAAATATTTTGTTTCTATACCCGTAAACGACTTATCGACAAACAATAGCGGTGAAAGTTTAGGGACAATCCGGTATGAAACTGAAACAATAGCTGTTCCATAAATTGAAAGCTGGAAAGAATGATTGTACATACGTTAATAATGTTAATATACTATCCATCATAAATTCGCAGCATCCGGCTTAGCTGTCTGTATGAAGTATTCAAAAATATCATGATTACTGCACAAGAAAATACGTCCGATGCTGAATGGGTTCAACAAAAATGAAACGCCTTGGAGTATTTATTGCTATCGCTCGAAAAATCAAAATCTTGCTGTCACTGAAATGAAGCATACAGAAAATATTCCAGTTTAGTGCAGTCAAATAGTCAAATGGGTATTGGACCCGTAAATACTTGGGAAAAGGATCGATTTTGATGGGACAAAGTGCATTCTTTTCTGAATGGCATCAAAAAAAAAGTTGAACACAAACAAAGTTGCGTAAATTTTGTATATTGTTTATAAACAATTGAATTAGCTCATTTTTGAGATTATATGAAAATTTCTAAGGAATGCAAAATTTGATCGTCCTTGATCGGATAAACAATTTATTTATTAACAAAATAGATGAATTCGACCAAAACTCCGACTGTAGGGTCGTTTTCGGATAATTTTGGTATTCTGAGTTCGATTTTTCCTCAATATCGTAGAATGTATACCTACAGATTTTCTGATTTATTATAAACAAGTTATATTCATTATTAAATATACGAATTTGACCGAAATGTCGAGTTTATAGTCGTTGTCGGATAATTTTGGGCTCCTGAATAAGAATTTTATTGCTATTATAGTCTTCAAATGCTCTCATACATTTTTGAATTGTTACAAACAAATCATTCATTAACAAATAGAGAAAAAATGAATGTGACATTTTCATTCATTTTTATATAATATGCACACTCAAAACTTGACTTTTTTGACAAAATTGATGAGATGTATTAAGTCTTAATATAATAAAAAAATAGCATGCTCAAAAAAATAGTTCAATTCATAATATATACTGAGAAATAATTAGTTTCATTCAATCTTATCATGAATGATACTTCAAAATATGACTGCATTAATATATTCAAATGAGCTCATGTCAAAAATGTCGTGTCTTCAAGGTTCAAACTCAACAATTATTAATACTCAAAAAGTATTTTAAGCAATTCAACCAAATTAGGTTTAAAGCAAGCGTTTCTTCAAAAACTTGCTTTCTTTTTTCAGTTTAAATCAGGTATGCAATTTTGATGAACCTGTGATCAATACATCACTAACTTCCCCTACTTCTAGGAATCAAAAATAGGTTGCAAGCGTTTAGAAGCAGATAAGGTTGAGAAAGAAGTGTTATAACAATAAAAGTTTATCCGAATTGACAACATAATATGTTTTACAATGGTCAATACTAGGATTTTTTTCGTATTATTATATGTATGAATGAATTGCCCACCACGATTAATTAATTGCTACTTCCTGATAGCACAGTTTTTCGAACGCTTCTCCATGTTGAATACATGTCTGTGATAGATAATTTGATCACTAGCTGTTGGCCACAAATAAAACATGGTAAGATGTTGAATTATACTCTATGATATGTCATTGAAAGTTCATACTAATTGACAACATATGTGTTTTATAACTCTATGTTTTATATCTGCTTATATTCAGTGAAAGTTCTCTCTTCGATTTCTCTTTTTCAACATAATTTATTCCAAAGCTGAGGTATAACAGTGCTGGAAGATTCTTCTCACATATTTATTATTCAATCTCTTCCGATATGCTGGTTATAATACTTCTTTGAAATTCCTCATCCTATCCTGATGCATTGAGATATGGAGCTAATTCATCAATTACAGGCATCTTCAGTGGTTTATTTCCAGCAGCAAAAGAATGATACTTGTTCAAATTTGATGTTATGCTGTTTCAACCATCCCTGTTTGTATTCCCTCAAGAACCGAATTCTCTTTGTATATACATTTGATAATTGCATGAGACCTCTACAAGAATCGCTTTTTACACTGGAAACCAAAGTTAATTCTTCATGTAAAATCTGCAGCGTCATGTGTTTAACTATGAAAATGAGACTTTGACAATGGAACATTTACAAGTTACGATTTTCGTATTTGTCGTAAACCTCATTCCTTATATTGCTGTCAAAATTATTAACAATTAACCAAAGTCACTGCTTACGTTCATGAAACTGTTGGGAACACTGTTTGACATACCACAGAGTACGTAATAATTTTTGAAAAGTCTACAGAGTTATGCTCATCTATGATTACACTTCGATGAGGTAGTATGACAAATTTTAAAATAATAATTTCGGACAATTCTAAAGGTTCAATATATGATTGTGCTACATATTTATAAGCAGAAAAACACTGTTGTTGTGATGCTTCAAAAATACTATTGATCCATTTGAGAAACTGAAGATGAATGGCAACGCGCCACAACACAATATATTTGCCGAATCAATGATATAACGTCATACTTGGTTATTTTTACAACTATCGCCGTCCAACCAGGTAGATTCCACTTTAATACTTTAACACTACATAGTTGCTGATGTAAATTGTAGATTTATTTAATTGACTTGACAGTTCTAAGTTCTGATAAAATCAAAGTTTAGAAGTACAGAAACAATTATTCTTCTCAGAACTGCAATTCTACGTACATTTACGCCGTGTGCTGTGTGTAAACTGCGAAACGTGTACATTTTTTACATCAGTATATAAAAATGAAAAATGAAGGTATACGTATTTATATTTGTTTACCTCGGCGAAACATGCATCTTCGAAGATGGTACTGCCGGTCTCTGGCAATCCCGGTAAGATTGTAGAACTAAAACTATGAAAAAGATGAAACCTGGTGGCGTTTTGTATTTTGTACGTAGTTCAAACTGGTTGTACAGCAGGATTCATTCCTGGGGCACTAATATTCTCTTCAAAAGGATGTCGGATTTACGGTGAAATGTATCAAAACAAGTTTCCAAATTGGTTCGAATTTCAAATTTTAGTGAATTTAGAAGAACCCTCCAACATCGTTGAGGATAATTATTGAACTGTTATAAAGCATCCTCATTAAATATGATATACAAGAATAGTTAAATAGAAATGAGATACCTACGATATGATAACACCTTGAAACCACTGTTGATCTTTGTAAAAATGGATAAGTCACAACCAGGATACTTTTTAAGCTATTGCATATAGCTTCTATCGCGGGCTTTGAGCGCGGCGACCGAATCAAGAAATTCCGTAACGAAAAATAATGTAAGACCTAAACACCTAACATGTGTCAAATTAATTAATTAATTTGAAGTTTCTAAAAGTGAGAAATTTCGCTATTTTATACGAATGTTACAACACTCTAGCGCTTTAGACTCCGGGATTTTCACGTGGCCTATCGAAATTAGAAGGTTCGAATTATCTAAAAACATAATTGCATGAACTCCAGACGTCCTATGTAATTAGCTACGAACGAAATCGTTTTGACATATGCCTCTAGGAGCTCGCTACACGTCAACGTTTATACGTTAGACGCGCGTAGCAGAGACCTGAGAGTACCTGTTTCTATTAAGCTATTGCATATATTGCATATAGCTTTTATCGCGGGCTTTGAGCGCGGCGACCGAATCAAGAAATTCCGTAACGAAAAATAACAAGAACTCGTGTATGTTGCGCTCTCTCGGGTGACTAATATTGAAAAACTGTAAGTATATCATGACAAAAAACGATAATTCTACATTCAAGTTTTATAATAATCGGAGGCAAGCTGCATCGAGTGCATCTTTGTTGCAAGAATTCAAAAGACTGCCTTTAAATAGTGTTCAGACGACAGCTCAAAGTGTCTTAGATTTCCTTAGTAATAGAATGGCATTTCAATAATGACTTTCAATTGCCAAAGTCTAAATAGTCACAAATACGATTTAGAAGATTCAGTTACGAGACAAACAAATGTGTTACTTCTTACCGAATCTTGCATGGCGCATGATAATCCGATTGAAATACCTAATTTCAATTGTATTGTTCAATTCAAAGGAGATACTGTTCCAAAAGATGGGGTAGCTATTTACCAAAATAATAATAATGTAACTAATATTATGACTCCGAATATTGAAATAAATATTGCACACGTTAGCGATGTTAATGTTAGGTGCTCATTTTTTGGAGATATTTGTGCGTGCTTATGCAAACTTAGAAATGGCCTACAGATAGTCATGGTAGCAATTTAAATTTCTCCGAATCCAAAATTGGACGAGGTAGAGCATTTTATTCATCGCACTTTACTGGAGTACACTGAAGAAGGGGCGAAAATACTTGGTACAAATGGTAATGAATTTCCACTTATCTTGGCTGGCGATTTCAACATCAACTTCGCTGATAAAAAATCAGAGCGGTTGACAACTTTTCTTTCGGAAAAATTGAATTTGAAAATGAATAATGATCCACAAGAATCCACAACAAAATATGGGGCCACCATTGACGCGGTATTTTCCAGATATTCAGAGGATATCAAGTCTCAAACTTATGTCTCTTATTTCAGTTACCATAAACCTATAGTTTCAATGATAACAAATTCCTGAATAACCTACATGTATTGTAAGATAATTAAAATATTTTAAACGATATTAACTTCTCATTTATTCAATAAAAGGAAAAAATTTGTTTTCTTATCGGTCACCACGCTCAAAAAGTGTAACTTGAATTAATATCAAAGAAAAAACTTGAATTAATATCAAAGAAAAAAAAAATACTGCATAAATTAAAAAAAATAAATAATTATAATTGCATAAGTTGAGAAAAAATGCTATGCAATAGCTTCACCGCGGCAGTCCCCGAGTGCCACAAGTCTTTTTTTTTAAGACTTTAACTACACGAGAGGCAAACTTATAATGTTCGAAGAACATCGTGTGAGCCCGCAGTGAAATATAGAGAGAGAAGATAGGCATTCGTATTTTTCTTGAAGCTTTGGAGGTTATAGGCATAGGGAAAGACATCACTAGGTAAAGCGTTCCACAACTTCGCTATTCGATAGAAAAATAGAGTCTGAAGAAGTACGGAAGGGCTCGAGCTTGACTATGAAGAGGTGACTAGTTTGAGCTTGTCTAGTCCACCTATATGAAATCTCTCGTGTGGAAAAACAGACGAGATTCCTAACGAAAACCGACCATGGAAATATTTTCAGAAAAGGGGGAGATCTTCCATCTTTCTACGATGTTCTAGAGAGGTCAATGAACTCGTAATTGTGCCTTCATTAATCAGACGAATAGCTCTCTTCTGGGTAGAATCCAAGAGCTTTAGCGTATGTTTGCGAGCCGAACTGTGCTTTGTAGATTATAAGGAGCTGTTGGGATGTAAGGTGGCCTGGCAACGAATTTCTCGAAAGACGCAAGCTTGAGTGGTGGTTGCATCAAACTCTACTAATTCATCAGATCTCCATTTCAAAATCTTTGCCAGATCTCCATTAATTGCTTCAACCTATCTCTGTATCGCTCCTCTGGGTTCATTGGATGGTATAGGGGCTCTAGATGAGAAAGCAATATGGAGTGTACCATCATCTGCAAAGCTGTGGACGGGACAGGTGTTCACTTCCAGCAGATCGTTCATATGGATCAGAAACAAAGTTGGTGCCAAGACAGATCCCTGTGGAACACCAGCGTTGATAGCCATTGTATCGGGGGATACTTTGTCAACCACTACACGGAGTTATCTATCTGAGAGAAAACTCGATAGTAAGCGACGAAGTCGAGGCGGCTAACCATTTGACGGAAGTCTCTCAAAAAGGCTTTGGTACCAGACCCGGTCAAATTCTTTAGAGATGTCCAATGTTACAGCTAGAGATTCCCCATGTTTTCCAATAGATCTCTGCCATACGTGTGTTACGAAGGCAGCAGGTTTCCCGTTGATCTCTGCTGATGAAAGCCATATTGCCAGTTATTCACGATTTTGGAGCTCTTCAGAGATCACAGATAATGGTGCAATGGATATCATCACAACGTTTGTCAGTAGTCTGTGAAGCTTTATTAATATCAATCTGTTGGATTAATATTGATGACCACGGTGATAGTCTTCTGCGGAACCATAGAATACTGGAATATCAATCATGATGTATCACGTTTGAATGAGCTCAAAGATGAAATACTTTCTTGTTAGTGCAAACACTTGTTCTCTATTTGGGGAAACAATTAGTTTGATATTTAAAACTGTCTCTTCCATTTTCCGTTAGAATATTCGATTTCTTAAGCTATAATAAACCACTTGGATACTTTCGAACTTGATTCCTGAATTTGCAAGTGACCTAACCATTGTAACTGTTGTTTGAGTTGTCAAGAGCTACTGAAATAGCTTCAATTATTATCGGTAATTTTCAATGGAAGTATAGTCATAAATCTCCTGTTTATTATGATTATCGGCATTGATTGCCATTTGTATAAATAATCACGACATTGGAAAATTCATTAGAAGTTATATAAATAAGCTCGTCATAAAAGTTTAATTGTTATTTTGGAAACAATTTGAGTGATATGACATCACTACCGATATACTATTTCAACGTTTGTTGCCAACTGCAGATTCGATGTTTATTATTATCATAATAATAATTGCATTCGAAAAGCTCAATATTTTCATCAAAGCATGATGAATTTCGTACTAATAAAAGTTTAGAGTGAACTGTACTTCCTCGCTATTCAAAATTCAATTGCAGCATGACAAATTTCGACCTGTCCCGTCCCATTTACATCATTTGTGATACTGGATATTGGTTTTAATATAGGTAGTATGCAACAAAAAATCGGTCAATCGTTGTTATATTGAAACTGCAGTGCCCGAATTTCTCAATTTTATGGAGAGTGTTAATTCACATAATTTACAGTGTGAATCATTCCGTCAATTAATCTATAAAATGGAATCATTTTGAAACGACCCTCCTTTATAACAGATAGATCATTTTATTTGTTCTTCCTACAAGTAATGCAGTAACCTAAGCCTAATCATATAACGTGTAGAATATGTCAAAAATAATAATAATATTAATGATAGGGTAATAATCATACATATTATAACAAAGGAATATGTTTCAATGCATGATAAAAAGAAATATTAGAACAAAATTTACCAAACACAAACACATTAAAATGCTAATGTGTTAAAATTAAGATATAGACACATACATGTAAATATAAAATTGATCCGATGTTCACATATACTTTAAAATTTGTTATTAGTCGTCACGTTCGTTTTAAAACATGTTGACCAGTAGGTTTTATCACAATTTAATATAGTCATTTAAATATTCATCTACTGTATAATAAGCTTTTCTTATTAAAAAGTATTTTAATCTGCATTTTAGAATGTGAATTTGCAGATTTCTGTATACCCGATGGAATTTTATTGGATATTTCCATTATAGAGTGGTGAACATTTTTTTGCAAATAAGAAAAATTGTTCTTCTCCCCTCTCAGATTAGTTTTAAATCTTGTATCCCAACATATTCCAGAAATATAGACATATTATATTCTCTTCACAAACATTATGCATTCAAAAACGTACAGACTGGCTAGCGTAAGAAGCTTATGATCGATAAAATATTCTTTGCAATTTGTTGTTCTCTTTAAATTCAGAATATTTCTCAGGCATTCCTTTTGAAGAATGAAGATTCTACTGGTGTCCGCGTGGTAGTACGCGATTCGACAAAAGCATAGTAAGCTATAAAGGCTGTTTTTTCATTTGCAAATATCGCTAGTACTTCCAATGCGTAACAATACCTATTCAAACTTTCCATAACACTGTCAATGTGCTTTTTCCAGTTCAATCTGGAATCTATATGTACTAGATAAATAACATTATCAGTGACTTCTAATTTTGTATCATTGTAGATAATTGAAATAAACTTTCTTTGCGAAAACTGACTTACAGAATTTTCGTCTTCCCCATATTCACCTTGACCTCATTAGCTGAGAATCATTCTTCAGAAGTATGTAGATTGCGCATCAGTTTCATTTTAAATGAAAAAACAAGAAAATGTGAATAGTTGATTTGCGACAAAGAGATATTTGAGTAATCTGATTGGATTACAAATTTTAAAGAAAATACATCATTACGCATAACAGCTTTTTGAAGCATTTCCAGCTTTTAGTAATAATTTTTAGATCTGATAATCTAGTAGAGCTTAAGCAACCAAACTCAAGCTTGGGCCTTCTCCAGGAAGGCAAATCCCACAATCTCTAATATGATGATGTCAGGTACAACTATTCGTATGAAGTCTTCGATATCCTTGCTTGGGTACACCACCAAAACCACTCTCCCATGGAATAATCATGTGAGGTCCATCGCGAAAACAGCTTCATATAAACTTGGTTTTTAATTCAGTACCAAGAGCTATTTTATATCCTAGCTGCTCCTCATGATCTACAAAGCACAGATTCAACCGGTCCTGGAGTAATGCCCACATGTTTACAAACATACGCTGAAGTTCTGGGATTCTATCCAGAAGATAGCTGATTGATGATGTAACACTTACGAATTCATTGATCATTCTAGAGCAGAGGTTCCCAAATTTTTTTTCTCTTAGACCAGATTCAAAGTTTAACTAGTTTCGGTGGACCTTTGCTGCTACATTTCTACCATATTTCCAAAACTAGATCTATCGATGAAAATTTGCGTCGCCGCTGAGTTCCAACCCTAAATTCGGAGTGGTAAAAATGAAAAGAAAAATAGCATATTTTCTTGTGTTCTATTTGTCAAAATAATTATATATAAATTCTCGGGAAATAGGTCACATCAACACTTATGCTTTATATTTTCTCGTCTTCAACGTACGTTTCGGTCTCATGACCATCATCTGAATTACTTGTATTACACAAAGCATCCTTATCGCACCAATCTCAAATAAAATGCCCAAGTCGCCGAAACGAACAGAAACACGAATAATCGAAATTGTAACACATTATGTGAGAAGAACATCGTGTCAGCCAGCGGTGGGATGTCGAGAGAGGACATAGGCATCCAAATTTTTCTTGAAGGTTTGCAGGTTATATGCATAAGGAAAGACCTCACTAGGTTCCACAACTTCGCTGTTCGATAGAAAAATGGGGTCTGTTAGGAAGAAGTTCGGCAAGTCTCAAGCTGATCAAAGAAGGGGCAACTAGTTCGCCTATCTGAGATCTATCGTGGTTGAACAGCAAACGAGGTTTCTGATGAACTCCGACCATGGAAATATCTATAGAAAAGGGAGAGATCTCTCAACTTTCTACGATGTTCTAGAGAGTTCAATAAATTATGATTCAATTTTCCTCCCATTTAGCACAAAATTATTAACACGTCGAACCTTCCTTCACACTTTATTCAGGCTCAGAACTGGTTCAAAACTAGTTTTGAAGCGTGCTTAGAAGCCAACGGACCAAAGGAAAATCAGTGATAACAGTTAAACAAAAGTTGCACAAGACACTTATAATCACTCTAAGTCCAACCACAAATAGCTCACACATGTTCAAAATGTCATCCATCATTCTCGATGCATTTACTTGAACCAATTTCGGTAGAAAATTCGTTAATTTTATTTTTCTTCATAGCAGTTACGCCTCCTAGCGGTTGAATTACGAACTTCAAAATAATTCATCGCCTTTTCTCTTGGCCACTTTACTTACAAGGATTTTTTCCCAACCCTCTAGACCTCACGACTGTCGAGATACAGCCACTTACCCATAACCGGACACCCGGTATATTGAAAGTTAACGTGCATGTTTACTTTCTATTTTGGAACGTTTTGCCGCGAAGAGTATAATCATATACAAGTGCGATGATTAAGCGACAAGCTTATATGAAACGAAGTTATAAATTCATATAAAAATTTAATAGGGCTTCAATTATGAAAACCATGCATCATTAAATGTGATTCCATCGCTTCAAACACATTGTAAAGCCAACGTTATATAAATTGTTTTTGACATTTTTTATGGGGCGTTAAATTGCGTGAGCATAAGATCTTCAGTGTTCATTTCGTTTCACTACAAATGACTTCATAACTGAAGTAGGTAGGTATGTAAAATTTAACGGGGTTATAAAATGTGATTTACATATATCACCTTATTAAATGCTTCAATCAGCCGGAATAACTAAAACTTGTTGCTTTCATGAAATTTAGCATAAGTTGGCTTCTTCCATGTCATAAATAATATTTAGTATTTTACACGTAATATATGTCCATTTGACTATTTTTTTAAAGTAGCCGATAATATAATATCTTTATTTGTATACAATGTATGCTAAAAATATAAATGAAATAAAAAGGCATCATTTTCTAGTAGCATTTATTCTAACATTACTAGGCTCTATAGGCCAAACCTCAGGTCTTCCATATAATGGGAGGGTTCTGGTTTATTTTGTCCCTTAGCTTTGTTAGGCCTTCGCAGTAGCACAGTATGTGTTTTGAGGTCTCATCGTCTTCTTGGCAGAACCTGCATTGGGTTGTATCTGCCAGTCCAATGTTGTTCATGTGTTTGTTGAGTCTACAATGGTCTGTCAGGAGTCAACCATGATCCTAGTTGATATTCTATTCAGGCTAAGTAGGTACGCAAAGAATTTTGGCAATAGTTATTTAATTAACTCTTCGACCTGTCTCATTCCCGGCACCTTGTTCCATCATTTTTGAGATTGATTTCTCAACCAAGTACTGTTATATGATTTGTGAATCAGCATCTTCTTTGACTTTGTAGCCTATATGGCCTGGTACCCAGGCTAAAGACATACTGTTTTGATTGACCAACTCTTGTGGGATTTTGGAATTGACCTGTGAGGAAGTGAATACCTTTATATCCGCTTGGCTATCATGATATATGGCGATGGTCTTTCCCTGAAACTCTTGTGCCTGAAATATCATGTGTTTGTCCAAACTTAGTGAGATTCTTGTCTTTGATGTGGCTATATGTTTTCCTGCTCCTGCACCTTCCTCGGTTTTTGAGCCGTCTGTCTAAGAGGTCATTTCCATTTCCATTCATTGGAGGTCTTACCTTCCATGCATATCTGCCTATTTTGAACTTTTTCTCAAAGCTATACTTGGGAAGCATGTCATCCGATTTCATCCCCATTATGGAGTCGGTTTCCAACTCATTGTATAGATCGTTGTACATTTTACCGTGTAATTTGCTTATGTGCGCTTGTCCTCTCGCCAGCCTACTGGTGACTGACCTGGCTCCGTCTTGTATGTAACTTTGAAGTGGCGGTATGTTCAGCAAGACTTCCAAACAGGCTGTTAGGGTTGTTCTCGTAACTCCCGTGGCAGCCAGGCAAGTTTGCCTTTGAATACTCCTCACCCTTCGGTTTGCGCCAGCCTTGGTCACCATACCACCGAGCCATATGCTATTATGGGTTCAATGACCCTGGTGTATAGTCATGTGATCATGTTTGGTTGTAGTCCCTAGTTTCTCTCACATATTTTTCTGCATAGATTGAGGGCTATCGCGCTTTTTTGGATTGTTTTCTGTAGGTGTTGATTCCATGTCAGCTTGTGATTAAAAATAACTTCCTATTGAGCAATTGGAATTCTTACCTCATTCAGAACTTTATTTCTGCTGAAGACAATTATAGTGGTTTAAAGAGGATTTACTGTAAGTTGCTTCTCTTGGCACCTCTTGTTTATTCTTGATTTATTCTTCAGTAGTTATGATACGAGCTCTGTTTAAGAAAGTTTATTATAAACTGACAATTATAATAATTATATTACATAGAAGACTTTCGGTATATTCTACTATATTTCAAATAACAGAGAATGAAAAATTGTAAGAAATTCCTAATATTGTCAATAAATAAGGAATCAAAGAAACTGAAAAGAAAAATGAAAGCATGAGGATAACATCGAAGCTGCTGTGAGAGTGCATCTGAACGTAAAACAGCGTAGACGAAGGCAAGTTCACTCTATTTCGAGTACCCTATCACTATAAAATGAGGGGCAACGAAATAGACGATGAGCTTGCAAAAATTGGGTTATAGAACAGCTAATAGGCCCCGAACCAGCGGTGGACATCTCGAACAGTAACATCAAAGAAACAATCCACTGCTGGGTCGGAATACAACACTCGGAAGAGTCGAAAGCACTGATTGTAACCCACATTAGGGAAGACTGGTCTCAGCAAGTGAGGAACATTGTTGAATGCGTAACACTAGGACGAAGTTCAAATAATATATCACGAAGTTGTTGTTAACCTCTTTAGGAATCGTTCATCGGGGGGAGAATGATGAAGACTCTCGGGAGGGAACCATCCCTCTGGTTGGTAGGTGAACATTGGTGAGCAGGAACCGCTAATACGTTAATCGATAACCTGGAGAGACTTGTGAACACTCTCGTGTGGGAACTGCCCTTTGGTGATCTGGTGAACACTTGTCGATGACAACCGCTCCACTAGATGATACGTGACACTGGGTGTAGAGGGCCTCGAGCAATGACCCCCTTTATAATAATGATAATAAATAGAAAAAAGCACAGCATTACATAGGCTTTTCAACTTACAATTGCCTCAAATATTACCAACTAATATTTGACATTCTATTCGCCTGGAGTAGAAATGTTCCAAATTTCTTGGAGACGCAACTCGGCAATGCTGGGGCTGTGATTGGAGTTCCTTCATCATGATGTACCGAGAGATCTGAGCTACTGACTGTCCATTTGAGAAGTGAAATATTGTATTTCAATATCAAGTCTCTTACTTTTACTTTTTTTAACCGTTTGACTATCCACCATCTTTGTTTGAATTGTTGGCTACACTCCATTTTTTTTTAAGAAATTGAATTATTGATCAAAGATTTGTGGTAACCATTGTCCATCGAAATTTGCTAAACCTTCTCAACTTCGTTGTCAAAATTTTGCTGGATCAAAGGGATGTTCAACAATCTATGAACTAGGCAATTAAACGGACTTATTTTATATCTAAATGGTGTAGCTGAATCCGACAGGGTATACCCATTTGTTTGAGTGGGTTTTCTGTATATGTCGAAATCCAAGTGATTACCATCTTTTATAATGTTAATATCAAGAAAAAGAAGCTGATTATCTGTTTTTATTTCGATAATGAATCAAAATGGCTATTGAGCGTGTTCATAAATCCATGTGAATCAAAATCTTTAATTGTTTTCCCGAAAACGTCATCAACATATCTATACCAAACTTTCGGGAACTGATTCAATTTTGATTTTAAGAAGGTTTCAAGTTCGCTTAGTAAAATATTGGCCCAAAAAAGGAGAGAGTGTATTGCTCATTGTACATCCACTTGTTTGTTTATAGTAATTTTTGTTAAAAGTAAAATAATTTTGCTCCATACATAAATATGTAAGGATCACGTATTCTGTACAGTTTCTATCGGTGATATTAATATTTGAAAGCCATTTCTTCAGAATCTTTATCGACTCAGGGATTGGAGTAGTCGTGAATAGTGAAAGAAACGAGAGTATCACCAGGTTCAAGGTTGAATTTTTCAATTTTGCAATAAAATCCTAAGAATTTTTCACAGACAAACTTGGTGCCGCTGGGAAGTTGCTAAATTCCTCCACGAACCATTTTGCTATCTTATACGTAGGACAATTAATGTTTGAAATGAGTGGTCTCATGGAATTACCCGGTTTATGGATTTTAGGTAAGCAATACAGTTTATGAAGATTAGGATTTGAAAGTCTAAGTAAGTTTGTATTTTAAATTATCGGATATTACAGCTGTACACGATTTTAATGAATTATTGACTAGTTTCACGGATTTTGATAACAGATTCTTGGTAATCTGTTCATAGGGAACATCAGTTAATGAGGTATTTAACAAATGGTGATAATTACGAGGGAATTCCCCTTATTTGCTTTCAAGTAATAACAGTCTTTTTCTTTCAATGTTTTACAGATATTATTGAAGTTATTGGAGGAACTTTTATACGATTTATTTGAAGGTTCAAGAGCTTTTTCGCACTTGTTACGAAGAACAGCTTTATCCTGAAAGTTGAGAGACTCAATATTATTAATTAAATCCTCTGTAAGTAATTTCATAAAATCAATTCCAAAATTTGAAACTTTATTTAACAAAGTCAACAATGAAGATGAATAATTGAAAATGTTATTCAATTATGATAAATTACAAGCATTAGCAAAAGATGAAGACAAAATAATCCAGTATTACTAATCTATTTAGGGGACTACCTGTACACCGATGTATCTTCGGTTAATAAATTAAACCCCACTTCCTACTTCAATTCTTGTAGCACATGCCTCTTTCATGCTAGTTAACATACCTGCTCAATTTTCACCCTTTTCAACCGATCAGTGGTATTGACGCTAAGATTAGAAACTGAACTATAAAAGTCTTTATTATACCTTGACATTGTTTGGCAGCGGAGTAATAAAAGGAAAAGTTATACACAAAAAGTTTTTTTATGTGGCAGTTAGCTATAATTATATGTTAGAGAAGTTGCTAGCAGTTTGTAAAAAATTATAAAGGATTGGTGAAGTCAATTGTAAGGACTTTCCGCAATCGATTTTTGTTGTTACGTTTTGTCAGGTAACTGTAACTAACAATAAAAGAAACCGAGAGGGTTTGCACTGTGTTATGAAACCTCACACTTGGATGTCTAGCTTCACGATTCTTTTGTTAGTAATCTTGATAAATACTTCGTATAAATTTCATCGTTATATTAGTTCTTAGAACTATTATGTCTTGATAATAGATTCATTCACAACGTATAACTCAGTTGCATATTTCAAAAATCAGTTATGTCATATTTGGTAACATGATCATATTTTTGCACGACCCTGCTATTACAATGTCTGTTTTTGGAACAGTAAATATCTTTTCCAACATTCCGACGATACCAGAAAAAAACCTGTGATTTTCTTAGAACATCGTGTGAGCCAGGTTGAGGAGAGGGGCATCGGAATTTTTCTTCAAAGTTCTTTCTATGTTCTTGAGAGGTCAATGAATTCATGAAGTTGACAACACCAATCATACGAATAGCTCTCCTCTGAATAAAATCAATGACATTCACATGTTTGACAGCTGAACCCTGAGCATATGAACAGTACTCCAGGACAGAGTAAGTCCGAGCTTTTTATAGATTATGAGGAGCTGCTGAAGTGCCAAGCTTGGTGTTGAATAAATTTTAAGTTTTTGTCTCATGCGCGATGCCTAACAATGTCCAACAGTCTTACGTATTCTGAGTACTATGAGTCCATCTGAAACTTCACTAATTTTAACCACCTTCATATTAAAAGTAAATGCTCCCACTTGGTTCCAAGTTGAAACTAAGCCCCTTTAACGCACGGAGCAGTGAATTTTTGGAAAGCTATCAAAGCTTGACTTTACACATGCAGTAATAGGAATAGTTGATGACGTTTTTCCAACTAACGGTTATCAAACACATCCTGAAAATATTCTGATTTCCATGTTAACAGATTCACGTCTCAACATAAGGGAGTTTGGCTTTCAGAAGGATTCAAAATGCTAGAAAACGTGTGAAAAATTAACTCAGGATATTCAAAGTAACTAAAATTAATTTTAGTGCTGAGTATCAATCAATCAATCAATCAATCAAAACGGAGGCGGACGAGTCCGGAGCACTTAGACCGCTTGATTGGGTCCATTGTGCGCCCCTTGATACAAGAATCAGTCCAGCAAGCCTAAGGCCGTGCCAAAAGCTAAGATTTTGCATGGACTGATATCTCTTATTGCTTTAGGCGGCATATGTGTACTGCCGAGGTGTTGTAGCCTGAGAGAAGGCAGTGCTTGGCATTCTGCTAGGATTTGAGAAGCAGTTTCATCCACCTCCCCACATCTACTACAATTTGGGTCTTCGACAATGCCCATTGTGTGTAGATGTTTATTCAGATGATAGTGTCCTGTGAGGAGCCCTGTCACCAGTTTTAGGCCTCTCCTGCTCATAGAGAGTAGAGTTTTAGAGAGTTTAGGCGAAAATTCCCTGATGTGGAGCTTTGCCTGCCTCATGCCTGGGGAACCACGCCAGATCGAGAGCCACTGTCTGTCCAGGAGCTCCTTGAGGGCGTTAAGCCCGGTGGTCGATGAAATTCCGATCGTGGAATCGGGGCCAGGGGCACTCGAGGAGCCCCGTTTGGCCAATTCATCGGCCACTTCGTTTCCCTCCACACCAGAATGGGCAGGTACCCACACTAGCTGGAGTTTATTCCTTCTGGCTAGTTCAACCAGAGTTTCCCTGCACTCCAAGACAAGCCTAGAAGTCATTCTGTGGGCGCGAAGTGCGCCCAGGACCGCTCGGCTGTCAGTGCAGATGTAAATCCGCCTACCTCGGTAGTTTAATCTGAGGTTTTCCAGGGCACATGTCCGTATTGCACAGACCTCAGCCTGGAAAACGGTTGCGTGGGCACCTAGGGAAACTGAAATCTCCTTTCTGGGTGTACGCGAGTAGACTCCGGCTCCGCTAGACTCGCCAGTCTTAGACCCGTCCGTGAACCACACGAGTTCCCCTGGCGGGAGCGGCCCAGAGTCCTTGGCAGTTCTCGGCTGCCCAATCCCAGATTTTGCCATGACAGCGAGGCATAGACGCACCGACCCACTGGCCCAGACCAGCCAACCGATACGCCGTACTCGCAGCCACTGTTTTGATATGGAGTTGTAGAGGAACGATCCCCATCAGAAGCTCCAGAGCCCTGGTGGGCGCGGTCCTCATAGCCTCCGTTATCCCCACGCAGACAAGTCGTTGAGCTTTGTCCAGCGCCAGACGTGACAAAGCCGTTTCTGTCGTTGGCCACCACACAACGGCTGCGTGGGTTATGATTGGGCGGATCATGGCCGTGTAGATCCAGTGCAGGACCTGTGGCCGTAGACCCCATGTTTTCGCGAAAGCTCTCCTGCATGCTCATAAGGAAGCAACGGCCTTCTTTACCCGGGTTTCCAGGTTTAAAATTATAGTTGTCTTATTTACAGAGGCCCCCGCTTACAGAGGTCGAAATGTGCCGTTATTCCATTTTTAGAAATGTTAATAAAAATGCATAATCTGATAGAAGTTTTAATTTTTCAGATACTGATAACGTTTTATATTTACGTTTGGACATTTTGAACACTTTTATTCCCTTGTTTTTAGGTCAAAACCTGAGATAGTACTGACAAACAAAGCATGCGCGAAAGACGACGCGAAATGTATGTAAACAAACATGTCAAAACGTGTTAAAACCTGATTAATTTGTCTCACTTATACAGGTAATTGAGCTACAGAGTCTCAATTATAGAAAAGGTCTTAGAATTCAAATGCAGATGTAAATCCGCCTACCTCGGTAGTTTAATCTGAGGTTTTCCAGGGCACATGTCCGTATTGCACAGACCTCAGCCTGGAAAACGGTTGCGTGGGCACCTAGGGAAACTGAAATCTCCTTTCTGGGTGTACGCGAGTAGACTCCGGCTCCGCTAGACTCGCCAGTCTTAGACCCGTCCGTGAACCACACGAGTTCCCCTGGCGGGAGCGGCCCAGAGTCCTTGGCAGTTCTCGGCTGCCCAATCCCAGATTTTGCCATGACAGCGAGGCATAGACGCACCGACCCACTGGCCCAGACCAGCCAACCGATACGCCGTACTCGCAGCCACTGTTTTGATATGGAGTTGTAGAGGAACGATCCCCATCAGAAGCTCCAGAGCCCTGGTGGGCGCGGTCCTCATAGCCTCCGTTATCCCCACGCAGACAAGTCGTTGAGCTTTGTCCAGCGCCAGACGTGACGAAGCCGTTTCTGTCGTTGGCCACCACACAACGGCTGCGTGGGTTATGATTGGGCGGATCATGGCCGTGTAGATCCAGTGCAGGACCTGTGGCCGTAGACCCCATGTTTTCGCGAAAGCTCTCCTGCATGCTCATAAGGAAGCAACGGCCTTCTTTACCCGGGTTTCCAGGTGCATTTTCCAGCTCAGTTTAGCATCGAGGATAACTCCAAGGTACTTCACTGAGCCTTTCACGTGCAGGGGCCTTCCAAACAGACGAATGTCTGGTAGCGGTCCTAGTTTCCGTTTCCTCGAGAAAAGAACCGCTTCGGTCTTTTCAGGATTCACCCTGAGTCCCTCGACCTGGCACCAGCGTGCAACGATGGCAAGTGCCGTTTTTTGCAGCTCGCACAAGGTAGCCGGGTTTCTTCCGAGGGTCACAGCTGCCAAGTCGTCTGCGTAAGCTTGAGCGTGAAACCCAGCCTCATTCAGCTCGACCAACAAACTGTCCACCAGAGGCACCACAGGAGCGGAGACAGTACTGCTCCCTGGGGGCACCCACGGGTGACGTGTGTACATGCGACGCGGCCAATATGGTGCGCCGTTATCAGTCTCTGCGAGAGCATGGACTTGATCCACCTGACCAAGGTGTGATCGATTCCATGTCTCTCCGCAGCATGACACATGGACTCGAAGGAGGTATTGTCAAACGCCCCTTCGATATCCAGGAAAACGCGTATGGCGCACTGTCCGAGACTAATAGCTCCTTCGATCTGGGTAACCAGGTGATGAAGGGCCGTCTCGGTTGATTTGCCCTCCTGATAGGCGTACTGTCGACGGTGAAGCGGAAAATCCGTTAGAGCGCCGTCCTTGATATACCTATCGATCAGCCTCTCCAGCGCTTTCAAGAGAAAGGATGTGAGGCTGATAGGGCGGAAAGATTCGGCTTGAGTGAAGTCAGTTCTTCCCGCCTTAGGAATGAAAACGACTTTGACCGATCTCCAAAGCCTGCTGAGTATCACATATACCTTATATACCGGCAATCTTGTTTCATTACTGATACTTCCATGACAATGAACTATAGTGATAGTGATACACAAAATATTATAACCAATAACATCATACCCGATTTTGAAAAGATTCCTTGCCATATATAATATGTGGAGCGGCGTGTGAAACTCGTAACAGAGGCTTCTCAAAAGTTGTGTGGTGGGACATCAAGAGAAAGATGAGGACATTTAGTGAAGGGCTGCAGTACAAAATGACAATATGTTTACTTTTCAATTTGCGTAGACAATGGAGCTCGGTTGAATATTTTCCAAATTACTAAAAAATTATGAGAAATAATATTCGGCATAAGAAGGGGCAGAAAATCACTAGGCTGTTGCTTTTTAAAAAATAATTTTTTGACCACCTTTTGTTGCCCTGGGGCGCGGTAAAAATCGGAGTACATACCTGTTTTTTTGAACTAACGTTGGTTAGGTTAGATCACAAATTTTTCATAATAGAGTGTTTTGAAATTCGTAAAAAAGTGTTCTACTACATTTCGGCTCACCCTACTGTTTATATGCCATTTTATTTTGAACAAAGTAATAATAGTGGTTACAGGATCAAAATTGATACAGTACTCATAGAAAGTTGCAGTCCATATAGAATTCCTTGAAGTACAGTGAAACCTGGTTAATTGGGATCTCAAGGGACCAAGACATATGTACCAATTATTGAGGGTTTCCAATAATCCGGTTTTCCAATTATGCACGTTTAAAATTATAGTTGTCTTATTTACAGAGGCCCCCGCTTACAGAGGTCGAAATGTGCCGTTATTCCATTTTTAGAAATGTTAATAAAAATGCATAATCTGATAGAAGTTTTAATTTTTCAGATACTGATAACGTTTTATATTTACGTTTGGACATTTTGAACACTTTTATTCCCTTGTTTTTAGGTCAAAACCTGAGATAGTACTGACAAACAAAGCATGCGCGAAAGACGACGCGAAATGTATGTAAACAAACATGTCAAAACGTGTTAAAACCTGATTAATTTGTCTCACTTATACAGGTAATTGAGCTACAGAGTCTCAATTATAGAAAAGGTCTTAGAATTCAAATCTCATTTAACCAGGTTCAAAAAGTCCCATTAACAGAGGTAATTTAATGAAAAAGAACCGGGGCCTCTTTGCAACTCTCAATAATAGAGGTTTCTCACTTATCCTGGTCCCACTTTACCAGGTTTCACTGTATATGATTGTTCTAACGTCCCTATTACAATGTTAGAACAAGATTTGATGTGAAGAGGCAGAAGCATTCAGAACCAGATCTAATAAACGATCTGTCCAAAATCCATGTAACTTCTTCAGTGGCCTATTCTAATATCTCAAGGAAACACAGCCCAGAATCGTTATTTTACAGTCGTAATTTACCAATAGCTAATCATGCTTAAGGATATTATGTATCTGAGATGTATTTATTTGTGGATTGTTCACTAGAATAGGCAAATTCACTACTGTCTGTGTGTGTGTCACGCCCAAAGTTCATTTAATCGGGTAAACTTTACAACCGTTTTATCGCCCCTTCGGAAGACAATTAGTAAACCCTACGTATTTGATTTGCATCTGCAGCTTCTACACTTGCAGCTGTTCCCTTTTGGACTGTAATCACTTTCTAATATGTTTACCTCTCTTGTTGCTCCGTTAAATTTCATTACAATTGCAAATTCTAATTCTTAGATTACGTATACATGCTTGAACTCTAGACAGGATGACTGGAAGTCAAATCGAATCTGTGTCCATCAATTTTCGTCCTCAATTTTAGATCATGAACCTGCAGGCATTCGTAAATACGTCATACCGGTTAGCTCTATAATCGTGTAGATTCATTATTATGTCATGCCACATATATTATTAAACGAACACTACACTGAATAATATGTGTTCTTGTTGTCATTATCTGTTTACGTATACAGAATGGCCCAACGAAAAATTTGTTCCTTGTTTTTGAGTATTTAAAATGAAAACCCGTAAAAACGTTAGAACCCGTCGATCTTCAATTTTAGGTGGACAATTTTTATTGTATTTGCAGCCCTTTCATTTCAGCTCCTGAGCAGGGGTGACAGTTACCCCTAAAATTTTCAATCGAAAGGGGTGTGGAGTGATACCTGACTTCAAAGGTATTTTTACCTTGATTATAACTTCCAAGTTTGAAGTCAATCATATTATCTCCCCGTTGATATGGAAGCTTATCATAATCTGTTGTAAAAAAGTTTCTTGTTAATAATTAATTAATCACAAGAGCAGAGAAAATGAGAATGAAGACCTTCAAGAGTGGTATATCACTGAATCGTTCTGGTGGGAGTGGTGTAGGTTTCTTTATCTATAATTTTCTTCTTAAAAGAGGTAAATACGAAATAGAAGAATTCACCTACTTTCCTGATCAGTTTATTAGATGCTGGGAAAGGACGCCATTCACCTCCATCCAATGAAATGAATTAATTTCATTTAAAGCGCCTTACGATACGTAACATTTTGCGTGTAACTTGGTGGCATTCATGAACTATACGATTTCGCAAATCATCCAATGATTCAGGCTGGGTCGCATACATTTTAGATAACCCTATGGAAAAATGTCTATTGGGGTCAAATCCGTTGACTTTGGTTGCAACTCAATACGACCCCTTTGTCCATGCCAGGTTTGGCGAAAGTTTTCCCCTAACAATTGACCAACCGGTTGGGCGAAATGAGGAGGTATTTCTGGAAAATTATGGTTTGATGGTCTTCTTCAATTTCTATTATTTGTACGAGGGCTTTCAGATACACCGGTCATCAGAATTTCCGGATAAAAAAGAGGAAATTAAGTGATGATGCATCATCATTCAGTTCTTGAAATAATCCTGTTTTGAAAGGATGGAACTTTTTTTAAGACTATCTGGATTGTTGTACATGACGCATCAGATACCTCGGACAATTTTTAGTGCTAAGCATTGGATTCACGCCTACATATGACCTGAAATAGCAACTTCTCTCCTGTCATCCCTTTCATACATAAATCTTCTTTTTATTTTCCACTGATCCAGTATCTTCACATTTGGCAACCTATTGTAATACATAAGCATATTTTTTGCAGTACTTTGATTCTCTAAATGTCTGTTGAGTTAATCTAAACAATTACAGAATTCACGTATGAATTATATGCTAATAGAGCATTACTTACATTATTTTCCAAGACCCTCAACTGGTAGCACAAGCATATATAGTCACAAGAATGTTATCTCATATATCGATGTTAATGTAATTTTGTTACATTCAAGTTTTATTTGCTTCGGACGTGCATCTGAAGAATATAATTGTACCATTTGACCCTTACTACATTTAAGTCTAATATATTTGTATCAAACTAATTCTTCAAAATTTGCAATGGCTGCTCTATTTTAATTTGTGGAGCTTCATCTGTTTCCGCAGTGATTGTAGCAGTGGAGTCATAAGCAAAACAAACTATTAGTTCTATCATTTCGGGTAGGTCATTTATTCAGAGCAGGAATAGCAAAGATCCCAACCTCTGACACATAGCCAGAATAGTTTGTTGAATAGTTTGTCATGATTTACAGAGTCGGAAGCTTTGAACATAAAGAAATAATACTCTTACTTTATGTTTATTATTTAAAGAGTTTACTATGCTGTTGATTACTTGATAAATGGCCTGGTCTGTTGATCTCTTCTTAATATAAGCGTTTTGATTAGAGTTAAATATATCATGTTATGTTATGAAATTCGATATTCTATTGTGAAAAAATTTTTCCATTATTTTTGCTATATATTCAGAACAGCAGTCGGTCTATAGTTGTTCAAATCGGTGGAATCACCTTTTTTCAACAGAAGCTTAGTTATGAATTAGCTTTATCGAGAATTAGAGTAACGGAGTGGATGTATACCATCCGACTGGGTATATAAATACGTAAGTTATCCTATAGAATTTTGGATGTCCAATAACCCTATACCATAGAAGCCATGATTCGTTTATGTGCATCTGCAGCAACAAACAATTAATTCCTTCATCAATAAGGAATGATTAGATTAACTATTACTCAATTGAAATCAATTATATCGAATTAATTTTGTGCCCACATAATTGTAATCTTTTACAAGTATGATATATTAAATAAACTCTAATTGACGGCTCTGACTTATCAAACAGTTACTTGAAGAACAGGAACTACTAAAATACAATCGATATAGGATGTTATTATGCATAAGCATATTGCTGAATTATGAGATGTCTACAAATAGTCTAATTCAAGATGTATTCAAGGATGTGACTTCAAATCATCAGGATAGATGATCATTAAGCATTTGGAAAGGTACTATTATTTTTACCTCCCATCTCACCTACTATGTTAGATAATGCTGCAACCGGGGAGGTAAAAGAATGTGGTTCCTCCCATACGTACCCAGCCTAATTGTTCGGAAATATTCTATATATCATTTCTGTTAAGTTAAACATGTCGTGAACGTCCTATCGTTTAACCTGCAAAATAATCAAAATCTCACCAATTCGATTCTCCCTCTAGGAATATGTATATCAAAAATGCACGAATTCAGGAAACTTAACTATATAAGTAATGAATGCTGAAACAAACGAATTAATAGAAACACTAGAAGGTAGTTGGAACCAATATTTTTTATATCAATAGATAGTAGGACTCAGATCATTTGGGAGATTCTATTTTTCAATTTTTCTACTTCCCTAACGAAGCTCCTTCTCTCAAATTATAGATCAGGAACTACATTTTTGGCTAAGCCTAGTTGTTTTACAACATGCTAAGCAGTTGCTATATCTAGTTCTAAGTCTGTTCAGGATTAATGCCATTTCAAAATGTTTGCCAGATCTCCATTAATTGCGTCAACCCGTCTCTGCCACGCTACTCTGGCTCCATCGGATGGTATAGGGGCTCCAGACGACGAAGTCGGTGCCAAGACTACTGTGGACACAAGCTTCAATAGCCATTGTGTCGGAGGATACTCCATCCACCACCACAAGTAGTGATCTATTTGAAAGGAAACTCAAAGTTGAGGCGGCAAACCATATGACGCAAGTTTCCCAAGAAGGCTTCGGTACCAGACTAGATCAAATACTTTGGAGATATCCAATGCTATAGCTAGAGATTCTTCATGTTTTTCAATAGATTTCTACCATACATGTGTTACGTATGCAACTAAGTCTCCGGTTAATCTCTGCTAACGGAAGCCATATTGCCGGCCATACGATTGTGGTGTCTGGTATTGTGAATGAGGTCGATGTTGATTGCTTTCTCCATCACTTTAGAGGTCAAAAATGATATCTAATGTGTCTATAATTATTAGGAATGATATTCGTTCCTTTTTTGGAATTGGTTGGACTCTAGCTGTCTTCCAGCTGGGAGGAAGACAAACGTCGCGGCTTCAACGATGAGGTCATCGCTGAAACAAAAACTTATTTTGAAGGATTGCGAAAATTTTATTATTTGAAAGGGATCGAAAAATTTGAAAAAAGTTAGACGAAGTGTATCTGGCTACAAGGAGATTATGTTGAAAAATAAAATAAGTTTTGACGAAATAAATCATTTCTTGTCTCATTTTTCAGGGACTTTTCCCCTTACCCTCGTATCGTGATATATTTTATTTTTTATTTCCCAATCTTGAAATAATATTAAAGCAGTTATGATTGTATGATTGTCGTAACGTAAATAATTTATACGATCTAACAACGTACATACACATTCTATAGATTCTGTAAAACTGGAACTGGATCTTGTGATACACGTTCTTTTCAATAATTAATACAAATTATACCAAACGCTTGATTAATACCAAACACTCTCTGTTCATTCCATGTATAACTGGGTGTCGGTTTCAATTGCAGCATCTCCTATGAAAATACTTGAGATACCATTCAATTAAGGTAAGTTGCTGACTTGTATGGATGATTTATCTAATTTAAACATCATTTAATCGCTGTATCAATAATACCACAACGCAGTGTTGGTTTGTTAATTTTTATTTCAAGATAGTTGCCTGTTTATAAATGGAATCCTGAAGGGTTCTAAGTTTTATTATATAACATAATGAAATCACAAACCATTCGCAGATATTCTGCCTCTTGGCAGTGAATAATATGAAATTCAATGAATGATTTCTCATATGTAAAAAAATTCGAAGAAGCTATTGAAAAGCAAAACAGTTGATTCAAATATTTCGAGTTCCATGGACAGTAGATAGCTTAGTGAAATTTCACAAAGCAATTTTTCTTATGAATCACGAGAATCAAGATTTTGTAATGACAACTTATCTACAAATCTTGTATATCAGATTACTTTGTACTCTATGGATAGTGTTACTAATGAACAGTCCCGCATCCGGAGGGGCTCCTCAGGGTTACAATTCTTTCCTGAATCCAATTGAAATCATTCAGCTAAGGTAAAGTTGCGTACTTGCACGCCGTTACGATTTAGGATTGAATGAGAGAATTGGTAGTCAGTAAATTGTTAAATAATCATCTACAATTATCCTCACTAAATTACCAATATGGTGGGTTACAAAGAAAAGCTTGACCCCAAGTTATTTCTCTTAGGAAATTAGAAGAACAAAATTTTGGCAATAACAACTTTAATTCTCGTATTTCAGATCACGTTTCCCTTCATGAACAATTTCATGATGAATATTATTAAATATACAAACCCAGGTTTACGATGTATCAATATTGAACTGATCTTTAGTATTTAAAATGCCAGGAAGGTTTATAATTTTGTTGTTGAATTTATTACTAGTATGTGGAAAAATCTAAAATATTATTATCCACTTTGACATATGATAATAACGAGAAAAACTGCTCGAGGAAGCTTCTATTATTCTTTTTGTTTTTGCAATTTTCATAGAGAAAAATCACTTTCCAACAATGGCATGCATTTGGAGCATTTGAACATTTTGTGAAGAGCGAAAATGGGAATTTATTGAGCAGACCTCGAACGACTACTTGGAACATTCTCAAAGATTGGACTTTCAACATGGAGTGAACTAATGGCAACGACTATAAGGAAGGAGTTGAGTAGACGATTTGGAATATTTTCGCAGTGCTTCTCAAGAAAAAGTACTTTGGAGATTATAATCGGAAAATAGACCCATTCAAAGACGTTTTGACGATGCCAGAAAGGCATGTGCGGCCAAAAGAAGAGAGCTACAAGCGCTTCCAGAGAAAAGAAAATCCAGTTCTGCATCTCTGGCTACTGAAGATAGATCAGCAAGATTGTTGAAAACCATGACGAAAATTCACCGAACGACTTACGAAAAAAGTTCAACCAGATTTCTTCCGTCGGGGTCGCGTGGCGTGGTAACGAAGCAATACTCTGCCTAGTGAAATTTTTCAAGAACGAAGTCGACATGTATGGTGAACTTACCCCTATTGAATTATCATTATTATTAATGGATATCTGGCAAAGATTTTGAAATGGGAATCTGCTAATCTAGTAGAGTTTAATGCATCTAAGACTCAAGCTTGCCCCTTCTCCACGAAGGCGGATCCTATAATCCCTAATATATAGGTACAACTATTTCTATGAAGTCTTACATAACAATGCTCGGGATCATCATCCTCTCATGAAACGATCTTGTGAGGTCCATTGCGAAAACTGTTTCACAAAAAGTTGGTCTTCTATTCCGTGCCAACCACTACATTACATCCCAGTAGCTCCTCATAATCTACAAAGCACAGATTCGACCTGTCCTAGAGTACTGGTCACATGTTTGGAGTTCAGCTCCCAAACATATGCTGAAGCTCTTGGATTCCATCCAGAAGAGAGCTATTCGTTTTATTGATGATGTCACACTTACGAGTTCATTGACCTTTCTAGAACATTGCAGAAAGGTGTGAGATCTCTCCCTTTTCTATAGATATGTCCATGGTCGGTGTTGATCACCATGAGAGATTCCAGATAGGCGGACTAGACCAGCTCAAACTACTCCCCACTTCACTATCAAGCTCAAGATCTGCCGAGCTTCTTCCTACCAGACTTTATTTTGTAATCGAACAGCGAAGTTGTGCATGCAACTCTTTACCTAATGAAGTCTTTCCCTATGCCTATAACCTCCAAACCTTGAAGAAAAATACAAATGCTTCCTCTTCCTACATTCCACTGCTGGCTCATACGATGTTCTTCGAACATTATATGTTTCCCTCTCGTGTAGTCAAACTATAAAAAAAAGACGACACCGTATTCTCCAAAACTACATAGGGCGGAGGAAAGCATAATACTGCATCTAAATGGTTAACATCGAACGAAGAATGTCAAAACAATTATCCAGTGGGTCCACTACAGAGGATATTAAGCAAAAGAACACCAAATATCAAAACGAATCGATTGTTCTTAACTCCAAATCCGGATTGGAAGAACGGGTTTCAACCAACTCAGTAAGAGGAAACGTCTAGACGCGTAAAGTATTGGCATAGATATCAAGAAGGTCAAAATAACCAATCATTCAAATCGTTCCTCCGCTGTAAGCAATTCAAGAAAAAGGTATCCAAATTACTGGTCATTCTTCAAGTGAGTCTCTAAATATAGGTAGCTAATAGCTAGTATAATCGATTTATTTTCTATGCTCTTGTGATATTAACACTGATTATTTTTGATAAATCATGAACTATCCTCTAGTCAAATTTGACGTCAATAAAACATAATATTTCAAAAATTATCGCTATAATAATATTTTGATAGGTCAAAACGTACATAAATGACATGAATTGGAAGCTTCTATTGGTTTAAGGAAACGTCAAAAAATAATCAACATTATCTAATCGTATCACTCATAATATCCCCCTATCAATTAGTCTCGTATATGAGCATCCTACAAAGTTATTTTATATGAATGCAATATGCGGTTTCACTTCAACCCATGCATTCACCAATATGCTATATTATTGAACGGAGAATATATGCGAGAAAGTTCAGTCACCACAGGCATACTCTACGAAAAGTTCTGTGAGGTTTTGTCGTCCATGACGATAATAACAGCATGTAGAAATAGTGGAAACTCTCAAACGACGACAACCTTCGACGAACGGAACGCAAGTAATATTGAGCGCATATCAAAAGTACATCGTGAAGCACAACAACTTAGATCAGAAGTATCGTTTCATGAAATGCCGCCCATCTACGTGCCGCGCTCTTAACAAAATAACAGTAATCAAACAATAAAAGCTAAACCTACTTGATAGCTAAATAAACCTAAAAAACAAAAGCTCGCGCACTCTGGTTGCTCGGATTTTTTAGTCCCCTCCATTATTGATATTCGTATCACATACTGTGCTTGCTTGACTATGGCAGCAGCGAGGGAGACAACATAAAAAAGTGTTACAGACAGCAAAACAAAGAAATGTACACTGGCTGCTTAAATGACTCGAAGACAGGATCCTCTGAAGGTCGTTAAATTTATTCAGTTAATTAATATTGTATTTATGATTCAGAACTATTGGGATTGTGGGAAACGTTCGTTGATGCATTCAGAATCAGTATATGACCATCCATGTATCTTCTAACAAAATTTGTACGGACAGGAATTTTGTTTCCGATAGATTTCGCTACAGAAATTTTGATGATGTCAAGTTGGCTTAGCTAGCAACTATACCATTTGGAATGGAGGAACAGCATTAGGAAGGAAGGTATCCTACAAATTTCATTGTTGTTCAAACTGTATCGAATTTGAAGTAAAAGGTAAATGGGGGGGAATTTAATGGCAAGAAATCTCATTCTGCCTTATACGAAGGATGAATGATGATGAAAGGAAGATGGGTGCGAAGATATGAAATAACTGCTGAGAATAAGTTAACTAAGCTTTCGCCTATCCTAGGTGTAAGGCAATGCATTATATACTGAGTACCCATGTCAAAAAAAAATTAATAAGGATTCAAACCGAACTTCCGTTTGATGCTAAATGAGAATAAGCCGAATTATATCATCAGACAATTAACAAGATTAAGACTCACATCGATGAAATGGTATTTATCAATCAGATATTTGCAAAAGATACTAAACCGCTTTTGTCCATTTGTTACAGAATATTAGAGAACCGCCATATTGAATTGAAATACGATAGACAACTCTACAGATAAGAACAGTATAAATAAGAAATAATCACCCTTATCCATGAAAAATATTGTAAAAATACTGAGGACTCATCGATTTACTCTGATGATGGGGAGCCGTAAGATATTTTTAGTTGATAATAATAATAATAATAATAACGTTTATTCAAAATATATGGATAAAAAAAACATTAATTCACATAAACTTGTTTACCTTGAACAAACAGTAGTAGCCCATTTAAGACCCTAAGAGGGTTGCGCATGGGCACATGATAGGTGAAGAAAAATAGGTAAATACCCTGAAAATAACTTATTTACAGTAGCTTATATAATATAATTGGAATTTTTTGTTTATGCTAAGCTACTTAGCTGGACAATTATGCTTATATAAAAAAATGTGCTGAAATATTTAGAGAAGGGAAACAAGAACAACCAATGTATTAAAACAAACAATTTGTAACCAAAATAAAGAAGTGAATTTTTTTTATTATTATTTAAAGGCATTCAGATCAATCAATTAGTTTATGAATATCATGTCTTGAAGTGTGCTCCAGATAGTTTTTCATTTGTTTCTTGATGAGTGGCAGTGAGTGTATGGTAAGAATATACTCTTTGTATATATCAGGAAGTGCATTATATGCTTTACTATATAAGTAAGTGAAAATACGTTCGCCAATGGATTTTTGGGTGAGCGGAATTTTTATATTCAGATGTTGTTTACTGCGGCTACAATATTTGTGGTCCACCTTATTCAGGAGAGTTTGTCGATTTTTGAATGTGAAAATGAGAAGATTATAAACATAAATCTGCCTAATATCAAGGATTGTGGTTTCTTGAAAAAGTAAATTGGTAGAATATCTGATTTTGTTTTTGAAAATTATCTCAATATTTCTTTTTTGTATCACATCCAATTCCCTTAGATGATTTTTTGTTGTTCCACCCCATGCTAATATTCCATATTGGAGACGACTCTCCACAAGGGCGAAGTAAAGAATTTTTAGATAAGTTACGTTTAAAATATTTCGTAAGTATCTGAATTAATACATTAAAGGTCTTAGTGTTCTTGTAATATTGTTTATGTGAACATCCCAATGTAACTGAGAGTGTGTAATGACACCCAAGTATTTACAATTGCTTTTTCCTCTAATTTCACATTCGTCATTTCCACTGGTTATTTTCAAGTTCTCGTATGTTGGAAGATTATTTTTGTAGCTTGTAAAGGGGAAAAAAATGTTATTGTAATTAATAGTTAATTGCTTGTGTAAGAACCATTTAGTTATTTTTTCCAGATCTTTTTCTGCTTTGTGTTTTAGAGCTGTCCAGGTACTGTCGGAGTAGATTATGGCTGTATCATCAGCGAAACTGATAATTTTGCCTGTGGTGTGCAATGAGAAGAGGTTATTTACATATAAGGAAAACAGAAGTGGTCCCAATACTGTCCCCTGAGGTACACCGAACTCAACCTTCTTCTTCCAGTTGCTTACTTCGTTTCGTATCCTCACCGTTCTATTTGTTAGGTAACTCTCAAGTGACGTTTTAGTGACGTTCCGCGCATTCCAGCAGGCTCCAAGGCCTCCAACAGCTGCGTATGGGATACAGTATCAAATGCCTTGGCAAGGTTCAGGAAAACACACAGACAGGGTGTTGTATTATCAATTTCTTTATATACCAGGCTCAGTAATTATTTATTATTTATAGGGTTATAGTGTATCCACAGTGTGAACTCTTCTATAGTTCATTAGATAAGAACAGGTGACTTAATCCTCTACTATCGCTTAGCAAGTGTTATTGAGATAAAACAAAGAGGAGGGAGGGAGAGTGAAATTTTGAGCCATAATTTTATAAAATTTTTACGGAAAGCAGAGTAAGAACTGACAGTTTTGAGAATAAATTCTCCAAATGCTAAAATGACATTAGAAAAGCAAAGGCAACTAAGGTATTTTAATCAAGTAAAATTAGTAAGCCAAAATTGCAGAGACTCGAAAATTATTTTTTTCAAGCTAATCCGCTAATTTTATCAAAATTTTCTAAGAGTAAGAAAAGTTTTCAAATTAGATAAGCTATCTACATAAAAAATATAGAGTGAATTACATCGACCACAAAAATGTTCTGGACACTTTTCCCTTTACATTCTCAAGTTTGAGACATTTCTATGGTCTTAAAGGCTCTATGCTCCGCTCTCAAAAACGGCTATTATTGACAGTAACTCACCTGCCAAATATTGTAAAAGTCCTTCATCACGTTCTCAAGTTATACCGAAAAAACAAAATTATTTTTGCAACTTTGAAGCCCTCTACCGGCTAAACAAGACACTTGAGGCAAAAGTAAAAAGGCTCATCAAATTTTTTTCGAATCAAAGAATCTTCGGTTTCATTTTAGCCACGCATCGAGGACACCATGTATAGAAACATACAAGCTGCTATTTTCAAAATCATAGAGTACATTCATGCAGCTCTTGAGCAGAATAAGGTATTGTGTGCTATATTCCTAAATCTATTAAGAGTTTTCAATTGCCTCAACCAAGACAAGCTGAAAAAGTTATTTCCAAACGATAAGTAGTGGAATCTAACATAGTTGAAACTTGTACCGCTATACCTCAAGGACATATTGAGGCCCCTCCTTTTTACAATTGTCACAAATGATCTGCCTATGTTAATCCATAATTGAAATTTCTTCAGTAAACTATGCATATGCTATGAATTTTCTTGCTTGAAGCAGTAATTCAAATTTCGCGAGAGGGGAAGTTATTGATACAATCTTCAATTTTAAAAATAACCAAAGTAGAAACAGGTTTATTTTGAAGATTCATAAAATTTGTTATACACTATTTAAACATCTAGTTTCACTTAAAAATGGCCTAGCATGGTAGGTACTGCTGAGTGGTAAGTAGTTTCATGATTTCAGCAAAATCGTAAATATATGTCTGGACAAAAACTTAAAATATTGAGTAAATTTTGAACAAGCGTGTTCAAGACCTAGAACAAGTTAATATGCCCTCAGAATCGAGAAGAAAACTGGATATTTTGGAAATATCCACCCAACATTTTGTAGTATGTTCATTAGGGTGTCCCTTATTTTTCAAAGTTTTAAATTTCCAACGCATAGGTCTTAGTTTTGTTCATTTGCCTCTAAAACACTAGGAAATAAATTTTTACCTTATTCAGAGCACGATAACCCGTGCCGACTTGCATCGAATCATGCTCATGCATGTTAGGCGGCAGTAGCGGTGCGTATCCACTGCATTTGTCATTTGTTCTCAATTATTCTCGCGATTAACACGTATTGTTTTACATTTAAAAGATGGCAGTGGAATTAAGAAGCAATAAAAAATGTGTTTTCTTAGTTGGTGACGTAAATTATGAAATAACAGGCGCAAAGTTACCGTCTGATCGTCAAGTTCTTGCAGTACTTTTTTTCAACATTCGCGAAGTTAAATTGACTGTTAGTGAAAGCGCTAATCTCGTCAATCGGGAGTGTATTATATTTTGTGAAACAGCTATAATCCCTACCAGAGCTATACCTAACTGTGTAAAAAAACTTGTGGATCTTCACCATGCTTGGAGGGAGTTGCAAAAAAATTCTAAAAAAATACAAGATATTTACAAGCGCCTTGAGGAGAACAATTTAGATAATTTATTTGATATAGCACACGCTGATGCTTTGGAACGGATGAAAATTGAAGAAGATAAAATATTTTTACAAAAACAAAGAGAACCAGGGCGTCCAGGGTGTTTAGCGGGTGTAGACAAGAATTAGCCGATAAAGAAGAAAGGGCAAGACGAAGGAAAGTAAATGAAGAGAAAAAAGATGTAAGCGAATGTGTTTCAGAGGTTTATCGTCATCTGTTACTACGCAAGATTCTATTCAAACGCAAGGACATCAAGATCAACTTACCAGCTCTGATGAAAGCCTTGAGGAACCCTTGACATCCACCTCTCAAGTGGTAAGTTCTGAAACTACTACAAAAAGAGGAAGGAAAGACTTTATAACGCCTAAGTTAGTTGCAGCTTTAGATAGATGTCAATTGAGCATAAGGGATTCTGTCAATATACTTCAGGCTGTAGTAGAAGCACTAGATCTTAGCTATGATGATTTTCCGAGTCGAAAAGATAGAGCGGAATCTATAAAATCAGATTTTCAGAATAATAAGCCTGAAATGGTGACCGTTCACTGAGATGGGAATTACTACTCTTTGCTTGCCGCCATCACGCTTACGAAATGGTTTTAAAATGTGTGTTCGAAACAAAAATCCACCAAGTCACAAGTAGCCCTGTTATCTCACTGTTCAAAAAGTTTAGAGACAACTGGGAAACTATTAATCCTGCTGCCATTGAAACATATATCGATATCGTCACACGACATTTTTGTAATACAACAGTAGAAGATTTGTTGACATTTTATAATCAAGAACTGCAAAAAACCATTAGACGTAACGATTATCGGGAACTGATTGAATTATCTGTTATTTTCTTAGGAGGAGACAGTGAAAAAAAATTAAAATTAGATCCCCTGGAGCGATGCATCAAGCAAGGTGGATGGCTAGAGCTATTTACTCTTTAAAGATATGTTTGTTGCAATCCCGGTTCAAAATTAGCGCCAAGGATAAGCGAGCACTTCAAAACGTCTGTTTATTCATTGCGGTTTTATATATAAAACCATGGCTTGGATGTAGTCTGGCGGTGGAGGCACCAAATCAAGATTTGTGCTTTTTATAGAGGCTTAAGGAATATGAAACTGTTGACAAATTGATCTCCAAAGCAGCCCTGAGCAAGTTTAGTCATTATCTTTGGTACTTGTCAGATGAAATTGCCGTTTTATCACTCTTCGATGATGAAGTTGATGAACAAACGAAAAACGAACATTGTAGTGAATTTCCAAAGAGAGAGTTTGTATGATTCTGGGAAGAGATACATTCCATCTGAAGAAAATATGTCTGATTATTTGTATAGTAAGTAGGAATACAATAAATAGTACTATTTTTTATACTGTTTTCAATAAATTGTTAATAATACTGCCTTATTTATTGTTGCAAAAAAATTATTAAGTGATTTTGTGTCTTTCAAGAGCACAAATTTATTTTCTCGATTAAAAATTTATAAGAATTTCCTCCAGAGACCCGTTTCTACATGGGATGAAGATGTTGCCTATTCAGAGGCGAAAAGGGAAGTGTTTTCCTTAAGGGCAGTTAATGATACGGCTGAAAGAGCTGTAAAACTTATGCAAGATTTTCATGGTTTGATCACTGCAAAGGAAGAGCAAAAACAATTTTTGCTACGCTGTGTTCAGGAGCATAGAAATATGTATCCAGACTGTAAAAAAGAGACCCTCAAAAGAAAATTTCCTGCCTGATGTGTAATTTTATCTTCTTTTAATAAATATTTCATAAAATTCTATTATTCCAATTGATTTAGCTATATAACGAAAAGGGTTAAAAACAGCAATTTTCGAAATCTTCAGAGTTCTGTCGGCACGGGTTAACGTTGAAGTAGGAAGATGAAATTTTGTATTTAAGTAAGTCTAGGTAGTTTGAAAAGAAATAGGAGGTATGCATTTCGATATCTGAAAAGAAATTTTTTTCGCCCATATAAGGGACACCCTAATGTTCATGTGACAGCAGTTGTCAGTATTAAGTGGACCATTTGGATAAAATTTCAATATATCATAGAGTTAATATGACGTTTTTCATTTACCTTTGACCCGCAGGATGTCCGATGAAAGCTATTTTGCTAACAAAAGATTGTATGATGATAATTGTGAAATAATGTTTGAAAAGATATTCTTGGCATAAGTTTTGAAATAAAGAGTGGAAACTTCAATTGAGTAAATTATCAATGAGACAAAAATATATAGACATGATTTCTATATATCAAACTTTTTCATTATACATCATGCCTTAAGAAGTAAATATCATGGACGATAAAATGCATTATTACTAATGCAATAAGTAGCGAAGATTCAAAACGTTTATTGATGCCGAAAGAAAGAGAAAAACAATAATCAAGAAAGATGTTGCATCCTGATATCTATGGAAACGACAAAACCATTCCGAATGTATCATGCAGGTTCATAAGAAACAGGTTATTAGATAGAGTAATTGAATTAACGTTTAATAGAAAGGAGAGTGGGATTTGCAGTTTGTGTACAGAATATAAAGAAAGGCATATCGCGTGTTTGTGGATATTAAGGAATGTATAATGGAATTATTGACAATGATCGTCTATCACGTCTTTGTTATTCGAGGACAGTAAGTAAAATGATTATGAAAAACTATTTACCATTTATCTAAATTCTGTAGATGTTTATAGTAGGTACCCAATAACATTGAGTTTGAGCTCTAATGAACTATTATGGATGGGAAACGATACGAACCATCTTTATATTATAAGCCACCATCACTTTAGAACGGAAGTAGAGGAATACCATCAGCTATATGCAAAATGCGTAGGAAAAAGTAGTCAGCTAGCGTCAATTTGACGTCTTGTTTGTTGAAGTACTGCTTCATCCTCCGAAAATAGAACATGGGAAGGATGATCTAAATAGTATGCAGGATGGTATAAGTTCCAGTGTGGTATGCGACTGGATGACAACTTCATATAAATACTCCTCTGCAGATGGAAACTGATTTTTTTCACTGGATACGTTCAATCATCATATACGAGTATTTGTTCCGAACCAGGTGTGAGTTTGGGAGAGCTGCAGTTTCGTAATAGTTCCAGTTCCGAACCAGCTGGGTTTTTTCCGCATAATCCTCACGAGGTGTTAAAAAAGATTCCGGATGAACTAATACCAGACGACCAAGCCAGCATGCTCTTGATTCATCATTAATTGATATTGGAGGAGAAACACCCGGTTAAACCTTAGCCATAGATAAAGCTAACGAAGTTGTTTCTACAGACTTCAGAGATTAGGCTATTGAAACTGTCCCTGTAAACCCTACAGTCTTCCACAACTGAAGCCTCGGAACGACAAGATGCTTCAGGATCTTCGGTGTAATCGATAATAATGAAGATTAAAAAAAGCCATCCGAATTTATCACAGAAATAAAATAAAATACAAAAGAAAAGTGAAACAAATGCAAAATGTGATATTTCTTGTTGCAACTGGAAAGTGGCGGACAAGAGTGGATCAAATGGTTCAGAGCCTGAAATGAATTTGTAGCCTTTAATAATAATAACAATATCAGTAATAAGTTCATTTATTAGATTAAAAGTGGTACATAAAAACGGATGCACAAATGATTGTGTTGTAACTTATCAATAATCACACAAGAGATTTGTTAATCGCTTGTATGTGATGAAGAAATGGAATGATAATGAAAACTATACCAGAGCATATTATATAAAATTAAGTGAGTTTCCATAATACAATATAATTATAATATATAACATAATATAGTAGAATATAGTATAACATAATTTAATTTAATACTATTTAGTGCTACGGAGTACAGTACAATTCAATACAATGTAGTGCAATGAGTAATATAATAATTCTCATTAAATTATTATTTATTTATACTTGCGCGTGAGATATAGTGCAATTATTAGGTTGTAGGGTATGCATAAGATGTACGAGTATGTTGAATATCAATGTGGTAGGATTTTGCATTTTAACCAGCTTTGTTATATCATTTTCATAGATATACGAGTATATACATACATACACATATACACACATACATACATACATACATACACATATATATATATATATATATATATATATATATATATATATATACAAACATATACATATACATATGTAAACACTTATACACATATACACATACATATATATTCACATACATACATGCAGAGCATGTGTTCTTCCAATGGCCCCGCTTCAACAAGGAGTGACGAGACCTTGGGTAGACATTGCAAGGAACGATAACCCCTGATCAACTGGTGGCGATGATGTTAGTCTCGGAAAGAGCTGGAATATCGTCAGAAATTTTACAGTGGTTCTGAAGAAAGTACGCCGAGAAGGTCAAGAAATAAAAAATGCAGTATCAATTCCTCTTTCCGGTGGGATACCGTGGAAAAAACACAGAGCCTCACACAAGCAGGAAATGACAAAAGGTCACAGTAGTGGATAGCTACGGGTAAGGCCACCCCCTCGAAGTTGTGCCAAGCGGCGGTACCGTGGAGGTGAGAAAAGGTTAATGACGAAACGAGGAAGGGTTTTTAGTCGGTAAGGTCAACTGACCAGTCCGAATTATTCCAGAAATTTATTTAGCCTTTTTGATACAACTTTTTTTTAAATTTGGGAGTACGGTAATTGGTTAAGTGTTTTTTATCCCCTCCCTTATAAATAGGTGTGATGATAGCGCGTTCAAAGTTGTTTGGTATTTTCCCCATCTCCATACATTTGCTTATTAGATTCGGTAGTTGTTCTACGATGAAGAGAGATGTTTTCTTTGTAACTATGGGAGTAAAGACCTTTATCTTACGTGCGAATTCTGCGATGATTCGGAAGCTGTGCCAACGGAATTTCAAGATGATTCTGATGCAGACAAAGATTTTGTGGAGAGTCGATAGGTTCGATCTTCTTAAACGAACTAGTATCTTTCCGATTGAAGCTTTCTTTCATATTTAAGATATTTGGATAAGTTTCTCTATGAATTTTTGACTTGTTTTTGCATAACTTCAATACTTTTGTACAATAACGAAAATATTCTCAAGAGTTTATCGGTATTATTCTTCTAATAAATTGGATACTTATGAATTAATCAGAGGAAAATATTTTTTTTTTCAAAAATCAAACAAAACTTAGCGTTTTTAAGAACGTTAAATGATTATCCATGTTTACGTCAGTCTGTGAAAAAAATTTCAACCTAAAAGCTACCAAACATAACAAAATTTTTTGCGTAAAGTCTAAAAAACGTAACCAGGCTGCCGCAGATTACGGTACTCTTTGAAACTGAAATTGTGTTTTACAATATCAAATCGAATTAATTTCATACTTCCCCTGTATTAACGGCTGTTAAAATCACACATTCAGTTTAATCGTTCGCGTAATAATTGTTGAAGCGGTGTGTAAAGCTTTGGTATTGGTAGAGCAACCTGACACTAATAGAGGTATGCAAGAAGCTACCAGGAGTAGATCGCGCAGATTAAGTCGATACCAACCATCAATGCCCGCTGCAACACCGGTCTACAACATTCTTGTCCTGAAAAAATAAAAATCTGCGTATCGTCCCCGTGGAACTAATATTCCCATTTCTTAGCATACAGCAGAACATGTCTGTCTGTTTAGATTTGAACCGGAGTCTTCTTTCTTCATGATACACTCGCGAGGCTATTTAATACGAGATCAGCTTCTTCGTTATTACTTTGAGCTTATTGCGGCGAGATGAAATGATTCCGTAATTAGGTAGAAGTCGAGTGGAATATACCTGGAGTGAAAAAGTTCTAAATGACTACATCTTGAAAGAATCTGACAGGCAATGAAAGAAATATAAACTACAGGGTAACCGGATGAACACAACAGACCTACTAGGTAATATTATTGGTGAATCAGCTAGGCTTCAGTTAGAAATTGGGGATAATTATTATAGGAAATCCTATATATTTTGAAAATTATTATTATAAGACGGCTACTTTTTTTGTAAAGCTCCGATGCTTCGGCCACGCTTTTATTCAAATTTGTCGAGGAAACAAACCAAAAAAGGTCGAAAAAACATCGGCTGAAACGATTTTGACGTTTTTTTCAATCGATTCAGGAGGTCATTCGGAAAAAAATATACAGTTTGTTTTTGGAGAACGTGCATTTTTGCATTCCTATGGAGGAAAATGCACCTCTTTATATACACTTTCAGGAGATGAAATTCAATATGAAAAAATGCCCAGATTCAACCAAAATAGCCCAGAATTTCATACGGTGCATTCGAGCCAGATCCGATTTAATGAAACAAAAATGATAATAACTATTAATTACTTCATTCCATAAGACAGTTAAGTAATTCACCATTAACATATCATTAGCAGTAATGGCCGCTCAGTCGAGACGTCTCACTAGAAATCAGATTACTTCAGGTAGGTTCGAAACTTACCGTCTGTGGAACATTTTTTTGTCGCAAATTTCCTTTCACACAACAGTCTTGTACTATCCTATCACTAATGATGTATCCAACATCAGGAGGTGATAACATTAAATTCCAAATTTCTGATATTTCGTCCAAGAACTATGGATGCCAATTCCATTGGAGTTGCATCATCGAATTCAGCATTGACTTATCATCAGCGATAGTGGTCATGCGGTTGTGAGTTCTGAATTGAAATCCAATTGCTTCAAGTATAAGTTCGAAACAAGGCTATACGGTCAGAAGAGCAGAATAAAAAACAGATATATAGAAAATTAAGGCTCATTGGAGGATAATTGAGTGCTTCAATTATAAATTGAATGCTCTGGGTATTTTTCCAACACAACTGTTCTGCTACCTCAAACTTAAGTGGAAATTTTGTTTAAACAATAAGACTGAATAAACTAAAGGTTGATTTTGTGCCCTAATTTCTGCATTCCCTGAACAGAGTTAAGAGGCTGGCGTGCTTAAGAGTAACCGTCGTGAAACCTTACACTAGAAAAGAGTCCAGTTGTCATATGTAGGAGTCTTTGCACTACGTAAACGCTGAAAACAAAAATCATTTTTGTTCACGGAATGTCATTGTGAAAATTCAACAACGTTGCACTCCAATGATTTGTGTTCCCTTTGATAGACTGGAGTCTGATTTAAATTTGATTGCATATCAATAAGTTCCTTATTTTTCATTATGTCTTTGAATCGATATTTTACCTACGGTATTTAAAAATATCTCCAAAAATAAATAAGTTGAAGATGATGACTCTTACTGATTGAACCAAGTGATTGCTTAATGAAATTATAAAGACTACATTATAAATCTTCAATACAACAAAGAGCAATAAAAATTGCGATTTTCTTTTTTTTCTTAATACCTGCAGCTGCGGTAGAAAGCGAATTTCAGGAATTCGACTATATAACGAAGTTGTATATATTTCACATGCAAGTAGTGTTGGTGGTATTTGATGTAATTCCCTTATCTGAGATAATCATATGTACGTTACACTACCTGATGACACGTGGTTTGGTTGAAGAGCTACCCTCGCGGTGCATCTGCCTTATTTGCTATTAACAAGATAAGAGCTATATTCATTTTATTTAAGTCCCTACAGATGCATGTGCACCTGTGTCCTGTGTGATGTACTTCCTAATAAATATTACACCGAACGGAATTTTATCAGTTCTTTAATTTTTACTATATATAAAAATGGACGACCTCTTAAAGGCAACATCGCCTAAGATCTCATTTATATTATCTGATTCTATGGTTGTTCTCTTTCTATAATCTACCGTTCATAGTTTTCGCCATACTTTACGTTCTGTAATCTCTCTCTAGCGTATCAACCTATCTATGTCCTGACCGACTAATTCATAATGAATGAAATCTCCGGAACTATAAAGCCGACAGACTTGAAATTCGGCAATAAAGTTCCTTAAACGACTAAGGCATAGGATTCCATTTAATTCGAACCCTAAGAAGGGGTTGTTGTCGATAACAGCTAATTTTTTATTGTTTCCGGAGTTTAGTGAAAAGTCCTTTAAGGTGTTGACCAATTTTCCTCATTCACAACATGTTTTGACAATTTTTCAACTTCTGACTGGCCCACGAATTATTGATAGAAATGTTAATCCAATCTAACGGCAATTTCAACATATCTCTCATTTTATTGCAACTCAAAGGTGAATTTTTAGGAAGTTGGAGCTTTGAATTATTCAAACAATAATTCCAGTATTGATCTTTGATCGTTTCACTAATAAATGAAGTTTGTGACAAACTGTATCATTAACTATGGAATTTCTTGTATTATCACCCATAATTATAGGATGGGCCATATTTGTCCCAAGTGTCTTTGCCAACTGATTGGTTCACAAGTATTATTAATATATAGTATGGCACTCAATTTTACAACGTTAGGACTTAATTCATTTAAGTTCTACCAGTTAGTTGCATATCATGAAAAATGCGCGCAGACACTGAGGTGCCGTATGGATCCGTGAACAACGTGAAAACGTGATCATTGATCGGCTGATACCCTTGATGTCTCTGGTCGTAACTCCATTATTCATAGAATGTTCATCAATATAGGGCTATGTACTATGTACTTCTTGAGAACACCTTTATTCAACTACAGAATCTTACCAAATTTCAAACAATGCTCATATTCTAACTTTCTGTGGCGCAGCTTCATATCGAGAAAAAATATAGAGGTGATATAATAACTCACTCATGGAAGCACATATATCATAAATATATTCGACACGACTGAATTTCAAAAGCGAGCAGAGTCGACACAACTGTCAAATTTCACAACTGTCAAATCTCAGCTTATTTGCTCACATCCTTTGAGATAAAGTCTGATTTTTATTTGTTGACTCTGAAGTCCCAATAGCCAAGTCTATAAAACAGGAATCATTATTGAAGAAATAATTTTTACACGTGCAGATAAAGGAAATTCAGTTATTGCTATCAACAGAAATTACTATTAAACTATAAAGAGTTCATACTGTAGATATTATTATAACACTATTGATAAGAATCCTTATCTCTTGTCCATTGAGCATACTATTGAAGTACTGAAGACCTTTCGGCTAATTGAGGATACTAATGTAAACAATGGGTTACCCTCAAGTGGGGATGAATCGGTTTTTGAAAAATTGATTTTTCGCTTATACATTTCCATCCTTTCTAAAATTACCTACATATATGTCTGTACTGTGTTTTAAAAGTGTTACATTTCCTGGAAAAATGGTGTGACCTGTATTAAAAATATGTTTGGGTACCGCTGATTTTTCACCATTATTTTTCTTAATATGAGCAACATGTTCCTTATAACGAGTTAGAATGTTCCTTCTAGTTTGACCCACGTAGCATTTTGAACACGTCTCGCAATTGACTTTGTAAATCCCGGATTTGTCGAATTCGGAAACTTTATTAAAAGTGTTGCCTAAACCGTGTTTTAGCTTGTTCTTGGATGTATAAACTGGTTGTATTACAAATTTAAAAGACAAACTATTGAATTTATCAATTACTGATTCACTGAGATCCACTGTCGGAATAGAAACAGATAATCAGCTTTCCTTGATATTAACATTATAAAAGATGGTCATCACTTGAATTTCGAAATAATACAGAAAACAAAAATCTTCGATCAATAACCGAATCAGAGCCATTACCTTCAAATACTCCAAATAAAATTCTAAGGTTTCACTTATCATTTTTCATTGATTTCTTGGATTTAAACATCAGGTAAATTAATAACAAATTTGATTCATCAATATTTCGTAAGCCCAACTTTATTGACCTAACAATTCACAATACTTCAAATCATCCTTTTCAACATACAATAGCAACCTACAATAGTTTCATTCAGACTTCTCAACGTACCGATGTCAAAAGATAATTTTGATAAAGAGTTGAATATCATTAAACATATCCCCGTAAATAATGTTTACTCTTCCGGATTAACTCAGTGTTTCCTACAATAAAACAAAACTATTCTTATGTTAATATATGGAGCCACGCCCTACTAATATTTCAAGTTTATCTAAAATAATAAAGATAAATTATCCGATGAAGACAAATGTGGGGCTTACAAACTGGCATGTGGGTCTTCCCTATAATATACAATGGTCATACAAGAAGGATCTGAAAAAACAACATGTCAAAGAACATAGACGTAGTTTTATTAATAATAAATAGAATTCAACCTTTCTGGAACATTTAATTATAGAAATCAATAAATTTAATAATAATTTCAATATTGTACACATCCAAAATAGAAGTAGTGAATTAAATTTGCTAGAATTTAATAAATATAGAACTGAATGATCAACAAATACAAGAAATGAGTAGATTTTCCGTTTGCTAGTAGCTTATCTTTCAATCCCCTCCATGGGCTTAACCCAGTTAGGTAAAATTCCAATAACCATATATACAAAGTTATATATCAGGACATTAGGCAGTTCTTTTATAGTAAGTTAGTACTTTGTTATTTGTTTAAAGAAGCTCCTGTGTTAGAGAAACTGTAGTCACATGTATTTATTAAACTAGTGAAAATCTAACTTTTAACAGTTATTTTATTTAAGTTTTGAATTTTATGTGATAAATTTTTTCATTCATAAATATATTGTTTGTAATTATATATCCAGGGAGATAATTATTTGGTTCCTATGTTAAGATAGTCACGAGTTTATTGTTTATTGCAAACTATTGATATAGCTTGAGGCGTCTAATTTCGAACCTCGTTTCGGACTAGTCCACCTCCATTGAGAAATTTGAAAATAGCAATCGAGTAAAAAAACACTGTAAGTTCGAATTTTCGCGAAGTAGTATTGCCCTAGTCTTATGAAGACGAAATATTTATATAAAATGGACATAGCATATTTTTTCCAAAACCGTTCTAAATTGACACCATTGCTTACGAGGAGATTAATTCTTAGTGAAATATAAATTTCAATAAGTTGAAACTAACGAACGAATAATCAAATTCGATCTAATAATATCTACAACTTATGGACAAATAAAAAAGTTTGGTTTTTCCTAATTTTTTACATCCTATCTCTATTTATTTGATTTAATCGGTTCAATGACGAACGGATTTCTTTAATCTTCTTACGGATATTCATACGAAATCGTGACTGCCATCTAGTGAATGAAGCAACTTGAGATCAATAAACTGCTCATCCAGTTAGTAGGATCGCTATAATATATCAAAGAGAATGATAATTTCATGAATAACTAGCGTATGAGTCACATTATTCTGCTATTTTGTGCGATCAACGCCTTCTTATAATTAAATAATTGATGAATGTTTGTTTCATCAATAACACATTTTTCAGTATTGTTCATTGTAGCAAGAAACCAATTTATTGGCTAGATGTTTTTAATACGTTTTCTCTGTCCATTATCGTTTTTAGAACTACGTTACATTACCAGCGGTGCTTAAATATAGATTTGGTAGTATTAAACCTAGAATATACAGGTGTGACACCTTGAGTTGACAGTAGTCAAGGAACTGTGCATAGCGTTGGGTATTCATCCTCAAGTGTATATCTCTATGGATTCGGCGTTTACTTGGTGTTGATTCATTGAAAAAATGTGTAGAACAGTGAAACAAAACATGAATTAAAGTTTACACATACTGCAAAGCTTACTTGTTTACAACTATTTCGTCACACAGTGATAATATCAAAGCGAGTTAACCAAGCTTATGGCTTGGGGAGGGGGAGAATAATCCTGTGATCATGTTGTTAATTCAATATTGAATTACCATTATCTTTAATATATTTCAGAATCTCTACTGTAGATATACATATTTAGTTTTCACCTTTCTCTTGAATATGTAGAATATCCGGACTTGGGAGCTGTGCCACTATTTATAAGAAATAATCACCCTTATCCACTAAAAATACTATTGAAGTAATGAGTGTTCAGGACCTTTCCGATTTAATTCAATTTTAATTTAATAAATTGCTTTTTCGTTCATACATTTCCATCGCTTCCAAATTACCTTGACATTTGTCTGTACTGTGTTTTAAGAATGATAAACTTTCTTGAGAAATGGTGTGACCTGTATTCAAAATATGTTCGGCTGCCACTCGTTCTTACATCTATTAACTGGTTGTATTGCAAATTTAGAGAACAATACATGGAATTTATTAATTACTGAAGAATGATAAGTGAATTGAATTTTATTTGAGTATTTGAAGGTATATGATCTAATTCGGTTAGGTGGCTACGTTCCAATTTCTTTTTTTGTTTAGAAATTGAATTATTGATCAAAGATTTGTGGTAACCATTGTCCAAAGCAATCTGCTGAAGTTTCTCAACTTCGTTGTTATAATTTTGCTGTCTCAAAGGGACGTTCAATAAATACGTTCAATACGTAGAATTTCAGTCCTGGGAAGAATTGTTCCTGTACTTTTGGAGTTTAATTTAACAACATTCAGATTCACAACATATTATGAACTGTCAAGAGTATCAAGTCAATTTGATAAATCTGCAAATTATATCGACAACTCTGTAATGTGTTGTCAACTGTAAAAATGTTTTGACGAAAATTTACTCAGAGAAATTGTTGAAGTGAATTGGTAGTAAAAATAACCAGGTATGACGTCAATTCTTTCTCAAAGTGAAGAGCGTATAATGTTATATTTTATTCGAAGGTAAATCGAGTAACACATGTTTGTCTCACTACAAACTATCACGATTCGTTCGTCGATTCACCTAATTCCAGAGATGAGCTTTCGGACCGTGCCTCGTATAAAACGATTTTCTCACGCAACAAACCGATATTGAATACAATTTCAATATCATTGTCAGGAACATAAACAATGGCATTGGAAACAGACCCGAACGCAGTTATCTGCAATGTGAGAAAATCTTATGGGAAAAGCATTCACGAATAATGGATCTTTTTTCGGAAAACGATACTTATAAACAAATTACCGTGAAAAATGAGAGCAGATTGTTAGCATAAAACGAGTCACACTCATATATAGCAAGGCAGATATTTCCTGTTGAACGTCTTTGCGGGTCTTTGACCACCACAACGAGACGAGAACAACAGATACGAGTACAGCGATATTTTAGATAGAGATAGAGCGAGCCCGCGACTTGTTATCAATGCGGTACTGAAGCGATGTTTCGAAAGACATTTTCAACAAGTTCAATTATTTGTAACATTCTCAAGTTTATTACCACATCGGAATTCTCTCAAATAACTGTTAGAACATGACATAACAAAAATTTATAATTTTTTGAATAACCAGACTACAACTGCTGTCAAGTTGCAGTCTTGGAGGAAATTGTTTAGACCAAAAGTTGAAATAGCAGTACAGGATGTTAAATGTAAAATATCATTTAAGTTTTTTTCCGTTCATACCCTTACAAATGTGAATATCCAAACAAAATTTTGGTGTGTGGAGGAATTGAAATATGTGTACAGGGAGTTATAGTTCATAGAGGGCGCTAGTTTTAGTAAATTGAATCTGTTAGTATCGGTATCTTCAAACCAATTAAAAAGGGCCTGAAATTGCTCTCGATTTGGCTGCCTTCTATTCTGATGTAACTCTAAATACTTACGATGAGCTCTACGCCCAACAAAGTCTGTTGGTGCATAAACGCCGACAATATTGCACATTCCTTAATTTCTGAATCAATTATGTTTATGCATTCTATCTCACTTTTATGTACAATTTAATTGATACGCTAAGAGGTAATTTAGTTCAGGTATAAGTAACACTAAATGCAAAATAACATACAGATGACAACATTAAAATAAGTGGGATAAGGCTATAATTGAGTTCGGTCCAAAAACTCGCTAAATGAGTAATGGGTTAATCTAATTTAAAGCAACTGCTTCCAAGATTTCAAAGCCAAATATTTCGAAAACGGTGAGATATAGCGACTTTTATAGTAAACCTTCATGTTTATAAAAAATTGTTACCAAAGATGAAATATATTGAAGTATAAAAAACTTCTATCGTTTTTAACAGATTCAAACTACTGTAACTAGAGCCCTATATGAACGATAACAAAACTAAACAAGTTTCAATTCCCCGAACCAAAAAACTCTACATCCCAATATTGATATTCACATTTATAAAGAAATAAATGATATTTAAAATTTAACACCCTTAATCTCTTCAACTATCAACTTTTGGACTGAACTAAGTCTGGCTAAATCACAATATTTTTACCTTATCAATATGCTGGTGAATTTTGGCCCATTACTTTGAGACCATTCTGTATAATTATTTTATATCGGCTGTTTTTCGGAAACCAACGATATTCCATTTTCATTCAAGTAATTGCTCCATAGGATAAGTTTAGCATAAATGTATGACACACAAAGTAGCAGCTAAATAAATTTCATGACTAATTTAAACTAAAATGTTCATCTGGGCTTCCATGTTAGTGGTATTCCTCAGGCATTTATGTTACTCAGAATAGCATAGATTTTATATACAGGTCTGGGAACTAGAGGCTGTTTCCTATGTGAGAAGTGACTCCACTAAGCGTCATCTGTTGCATAGCACCAAAAGGGTGGCGCATGAGTCGAGGAATGATCTCTGGCACGTATACGACCGTGTTCTCTGGCAACTGTCATTGTTGACTTGTAAACACAAGGAATATCGGCGTTTTTAGAAAAAAATGACGAAACCGTGCATTGTGCCGAAATGCAAAACGGGGTACAAAAGTGTAAAGCAAATATCTTCTGTTCTTAAAGTGCCGAAAGATGCGGAAATGCGAAAAAAGTGGATGCTTGCAATTCCGGAAAGAAATCGTTTCAACGAGGTCTTTTATGTGTGCGAGCATCACTCCGTTATTTTTAAGGTGATTAATACATTTTGACAAGAGTAACAGTTCTATTACTCTCTCTCAAATTAGAATAGTGAATATTGCGTTACGAAAAAAATTATTTTACTTAATAATGTGATTGTTGCCATACTTCGATCCAAGCGGTAGCTGGTGGATGAGCGAGGGACTACGAGTTTGGCGACATGTAAGATACTCATGTCAAACATAGAGTTCCCAGACCTGTATGTACGGCCGTGGTTTTATCTAGCATCTTTCTATATTACAATAATAATCATTTCAGACCTCATTAGTTCGAATTCACCAATATATTGTGAAATTTAACATTTGAAGACTATACGAGAGGAAACCTCATAATGTTCGAAGAACATCCTGTCAGCCAGTGATGAAATGTTGAGACAAGAGATATGCATTCGAAATTTACTTGAAGCATTGGAGGTTATTGACATAAGAAAAGACCTCATCACTAGGCGAATAGTTCCGAAACTTCGCCGTTCAATAGAAAAATTAAGTCTGGTAGAAAGGAGTTTGGCAAGTCCCGAGCTGGACATTGAAGGGGTGACTACTTAGCTTGAAATCGTTTAGTCCGCTCACCTGGAATCTTTCGTGTTGAACTAAAAGACGAGATTTCTGATGAACACCGACCGAGGAAATATCTGTTGGAAAGGGAGAGATCTACGATGTTCTGGAATGGTCAATGAATCCGTGAGTGTGACATCACCTATAAGAGGAATAACTTTCTTTCGAATAGAATCTAGGAGTTTCATCGTATTTTTGGAAGGAGAACTCCAAACGCTTGATCAGTACTCCAAACCAGGTCGAATCTGTGCTTTTTAGATTGTGAGGAATTGCTGGGATGTAAGGTAGAAGAATAGGATAGAAAAAAGTTTTTTGAAGTAGTTTCCGAAATGAACCTCACATGATCGTCCCATGAGGGGCTTCTATTGGTCATGATATCGCGACCATGGATATGGAGGACTCCATATAAATAGTTGTACCTGACATCATCATACCAGGGATTGTGGGATCCCCTTTCCTGGAGAAAATACAAATTTAAGTTTCGGTCGGATTGAATTCTACTTCTCAGATTATCTGATTCCCATCGTTACCAGATTATTTAATTGGGTCGACCTGTCTCTGTCTTGCCCTTGTGGCCTCCTTGGATGATATAGGGGCTCTAGATGGAAAAGCGGAATGAAGTGTACCATCATTCGCAAAGGTGTTGACGGTACAGAAGATCACTTCTTACAGGTTGTCGATTACGAAGCTGAAGCAATGTAGCTTTCAAGAGAAGTCCCTGTAGAGCACCAGTCCTTGTATCGAAGGAGACTCATCAACCACCACGTGGAGTGATCTATCTGAGAGAAAACTCAGAAGTAACCCACAGAGTAAAAGCGGCAAACCAGATGATGGACGTTTCCCAAAAAGGCTTTGGTGTCAGATATGGTGGAAATATCCAATGCACACGACTTTTTTGATAAAAACAATCATATGGATTACAGATACAGATAAATAGCTGAAATCATATTCGCGTGTTAAAAATTAATATTTCCGACAATATGTTATTATGCGACAGTAATAATTGTAGTGTGTTGGCTTCGAAATGGCCAACGAACCCTAGTCCCTTATATAGAGCCTTAATAGCACATAGTCCGTTCTGTCAATGCATCTGACAACAAAATATCATGAAAATACATAGTGTATGAAACATAGACTTGTAAGACACACTTTATGTTGTTAATAATAATAAGTGTAATGATTTTTTTCCGAAAATTTAAAAAGAGCAATATTACAGGAAAAAATACACAAGTCAAATCCCTGGAGCTCAAAGCTTGTGCGTAATGATACATTATAAGACATATACAATATTCAAATGAGCTATCAATGTAATGACATGGAGTATACTTTGACGTTCTTAGCTGTTTCTAATCATTCATAATATATCACTCTTCCTACGGGAAGAATAATATATGTGTTTCCGCTGTAGATAGCTGGTAAATACATATCACAATCATACATTTAATCCAAAAACGTAAAATTATGTCAAGAAAACTAGGTTGAGGGAAGTTAATGATCAGCGGATCAGCGGATCAGTTATTTCAATCACAAATAGATACAGACGATTTACAATTGAATTGATTTGTTGTAGAAAATTGAAGCTAGAAGTATGTGCTTCCTTTGAGAATAATTTTTGGAAATTTATAAGGTACATAATTACCAGCTGGAATTGATTTTCAGCGATTCAAACATACTTCATAGCTTGAGCAGCAATAAATTGCAAGAATTTACATACCAACCTAGGTAAATTGCATGATAATTTAAAAGAAATTATCACATCATAACAATTGTCGTTAGCGTTATTTCGAATCAAACAGTTTGTTCACTTTGTATCCGTATTATTTGATTTATTTTTGGATGATTATATACGTTGATATCTGAGACTATATACGACAGGAGCAGTGTCATTGAAAAAATGAAATAGGGAACAATGAACCATAACGCAATATCTATCTTTAAGTGATGAACTTTGAATAATCGACTAGAGTTTTCAATAAGTTTGCCTTGAGGTAGTTGGCATTCTTAAGTTATTACTGTACTCTCCTGAGAACTTTATTATTAAGTCTGAGACGAAGCTAAATCGGTACGAGTTTTTATTCATTTTATGATTATATTTATACACATACTCTTGATGACAACTCATTTGATGAACCGCTTACAATCACTCAACGTAGTGATTCAACGAATAGTTTGTAAATAAGTGCTTCAATATTCAGAACCGCTTGTTTATTCCAGATTATTTGAAAATAACAAGAATGTGTTTCTCAGAAATACTCGTACAAACATGAAATAACAGGTAGTACCAACACTATAAATAAGAAATAATCAGTCTTATCCGCTAAAGTACTGAGGAGCTTTCGGTTAACTAAGAGTAAATTCTGATGATGGCTGTTTGTTAGCCGAAAGGTCCTTAGTACTTTAACAGTATGTTCAGTGGATAAGGATGATTATTTCTTAATCATAATGTTATAGTGTACCCACAGAATTAGCTTTTTTTATAGTTTATTACATACACCAAGTTTGTTCTCTGCTATGTAGATTATCAGTGGGCTCCTACGATATACGATTCCAATCTGCGCCTCAGCTATTGAGATTCAATTCCCTAATTCATGGCTAATTAATTGATAATTAATAGGTGATTGATTAACAGTTAATTAATCTCTTGATAGCCTGGCAGATTGGATATAGTAAGCGATTGGGAAATCGATTTTTCCAGAAATCTTGTCAAATTTTCTAACAAAACGAACTGAAAACTGTGTTGAATCCAATAATATACGAGGCAAGGTGAAAAGTACCTGAAAAATAAAACAGATGACGCCACAATCAAAAGTCCCATGTGACATTTGTGATGTACCATGTTCAACTAAAATTTTCAGACTTATATGTCAGTTCTGTTTTGACACCCATCGAAAACAAGCAACCTTGACGATTTTTGTAAACATGGAAGAAAGTGAATTTCACATCTTGATTGAACATTAATTCTTGCGTGGAAAAAACATTACGAAACCCAAAGCGTCGCTTGTTAAACATTATGGGGACTCTTCACCATCGATTGGAACGATTCACAAGTGGTTTACTGATTTTCGTTATAATAGTATGATCAAAAAGGACTCCGAGTGTTCTGGTTGTCCAATTGAGGTTACAACCCCAGAAACCGTCGATAAGTTTTGAATATGAGAAAGCTATCTGCCGATTGAGTGCCACATTTGCCCTCTGTTGACAACAAGCGCTACTTTTTGCGCCGTTTCGTAACCGTGGACGTAAGATGGATCCATTTCATTACACCAGAGACCAAAGAACAGTTGAAACAGTGAAGTCCTGGTGAATCGAGCTCAAAAAGGCCAAAGAAGGTTTATTAGTCCACAAAGTCATGGCGATGTTTTTTTTGGGATGCACACGGTATCGTCCATTTTGGTTACCTTGAAAAGGGTAAAATAATTACCGGCGTATATTATCGAGAGTTTTTGGATCGATTCGACGTCGATTTGAAGCGAAAACGGTCGCATTTGGCAAGGAAAAAAGTGTTTTTCCTCCAGGACAAAGCACCGACGCACAGGTTCTGAGTCGCAATGAGAAATTGCATGAATTGCGCTATCAATTGGTTCACCATTCACCATATTCTCTAGATTCAGCACCCGCGATTATCATCTATTCCCAAACTCGAAGAAATGGCTCGGCGGAAAGAGATTTGGCTTCCAACGATGAGGTCATCGTTGAAATAAACGCCTATTTAGAAGGATTGCCGAAATCGTATTATTTGGAAGGGATCGAAAAATTAGAAAAACGTTGGACGAAGTATGTCTGGTTACAAGGAGATTATAAATAAAATATAAAATAAGTTTTGGCCAAATAAATCATTTCTTCTTTCATTTTTCAAGGACTTTTCACCTTGCCCTCATAGTTATATGAACAAAAATTCAATGAAATTTCGATTTGGTAGTCATGACTTCAGGTGACTAGCTTCCAGTTTTCATTAATGATTTCAAAAGTAGTGATGGACAAGACCCAGACAAGATAATAAGATCAGAGAGAATATTGTATTGGTCATCAACAATAGGTACACCCTCTACTCTTCTTTTAGGCCCCGCATATTTCCCACCTATCCTAACCTCACCATGCATCTCACATCTATGCTAACCTCACCACACATTCCCCACCTATGCTAACCTGTACAGTTATAATCTTGTTCTTATAGACTGACCCCACCACGAGTTTGTACTTCATTCTTATTGGCTATCCCACAATGCCCTTTTGTCTCCATCTCTCATTTTTTGAGAGATATGGATCAACGTTTCGTCATAATTCATCATCAGACTCTCTTCTAATATACGTTTCGTCGTGATATCGTTCTTATTACCTAACCCATAATTCTGCAGAATTAGTATATAGAATCACGAGACTTGTAGCGGTCAATCTATGAACTGTCATTAAAAAATGTCATAATTAACTGACAGATTCAATGTTCATATATTATAAGGGAGTTTGATGATGGACCATGACGGAATATCCATCTGTGTTGAAAAATGGCTACAAGTAGCACCATATTCTCAGCTGACAGCATTAATTTTCATATATTAGAAGAGCTCCGATGAGGGACCATGACGAAACGTCGATATGTATAAAAAATCTCTCAACCAATGTGAGACGTAGACAAAAAGGCATTGTGGGACAGCCAATAAGAACGAAGTAAAAGCTCATGGTGGGGTTAGCCAAAAAGAACAAGATAAAAAAGTAGATATGTTGTAGGAAATTAGGGGTGAAGTTAGCATAGTTGGGAAATGGGCGGAGCTTAAAAGTTGGGTGGAGGGGGTACCCGAAGAGTAGGGATACGTAGGTACTTTCAACATCTTAGAATCTCAGGTTTCTTCTTCTCGCCATTGAGTCATTATTTTTTCATAAGGGGGAATGAGCTATTGTGTGATTGTAAATATTCCTGGCTTCAACATATTTTGTTCCTGCATCCAAGCATGGGTTGCCTCACCAACGACGGTATGTTGGTTGGTTTGAAGAGGCGGCCCTAGAATTAAATTTGATTTTATAGTTTTAAGAAGCATACATTTTTGGATAAAAGTTACAGCTAAATGTTTTCTCTGCTCTAGAAAATTGTATCTTCATGGGAATCATATGGGAGTATATTTTGTGAGTCGAAATTTATTTAGGAGAAAGTCTGATTATTTCGACCGAACTCGTTGTTCAAAAAAAATGTGAAAGTATTATGTCCAAGCCACCGATATTTAGTGTCAGGTAGTGTATCATAATTTGAATATAGTTACAATCGTAATAAAATATTATCATGAATAAAATGGTTAACTAGTATTGCTAGAAAAGGGAAATTAAGTCGCAAAGTCTAATAGACATAAATCGTTCCACGGAATTTATTTAATAATGTTTCTTCGCTTCCGCCGTCCCGACAGTAAGCTGATGCGAATCGTTCACTTCGTTGGAAGTTTCAAAAAGTCAAATAGTCTCGAAATGTTTGTGTTCTAGTTCGGGGCTATGATGATGCGCCGCTTTGTTCCAGTCACAGCAGCAGCCACTGAGAGAAAATCTTCCGCATATCGATCGGTGCCTGGCTGTTGCCCGGCAACGCGAGTCAATCTGGCCTACACACAGGGAAAAGAAGGATATTTTTTTATTTATTATCCTCCATTATCCCTATTTTGGGTCGGGGGCGTTCGACGGCCATCGTCAAGTAGAACGAACGTTGACAGACGGGGTGATGATGAAATATGGGACACGTGGTTAGACTTAAAACGGCGTCACTCGACAGCAAATCGACGACACCGCGGCGCCCGTAACATATAATGCAACGTTAACTGGGAGGTCGAGCGAGAAAAGGTCTGCTCTGATACAAGCAATTCTAAAGCGGCACTTGTAAAATGCAAGGTTAGAAATAATGCCTATCAAACTGTAAGGATCACGATATTAAATACCTTGTCAGTTACAATTCAATAAGACTTTCTCTATAGATCGTAAAGTAAAGTAAAATCTTAACAACTCTTGAATAAAACAAGGAATAACCGATTTGTTCAAAACATAGTTATTTTTAATTTGATAATAGTATATATTTGGCTAAAAAGGGTAATCATTTAATCTGTGGTGCTGCTCTCTATTGATAAGTGAATAATCATTTAATTAGAAATTAATCGAAGCAAAGTACATCATATACTTAATTGGTTGCATCTGAATGAAATAATCGATTATTCCAGCAGTTTGATTGATAGTTGCCATCTTCACTCACATCGCGATTTGAAATTCTGACCAGAACTAAAATTCAATTTTGTTTTGGAACATTGGCTTCTACATAGCGAAATCGAGCTCGCGCAATCAGACAGACGACGACGCGCGCTCTTTGGAAGGTCTGAAATATACCTAGACAATGCAACTAGACAGACTGCGGCGCGCGCTCTCTGTCAACTCATGTGAAAGACGGCGTGAGCGTGGCATAAGCATAATCCGATCTTTTTGGCAAACTCGCTCACTCCGTATTAATCCTTCGGGCATGCGCAACGTACTGACCGACCTCCTAGTAAGACGGTGGTTTTTGGGGCGGATAAAACAGTTTTACTAGGAATGGTATTGAATCTTTTTCTCAAGATAAAGAGAATGAAAACAGTATATTTCTTCAATACTGTGGATTTTTAAAGGGTGGACAATGAGTTTCGTAGGGTGTGTAATGCTTACTCTAGCCTCCGAGATAGGCACATGATGAGGAGATTCATATTTTGGTATACATAAGTTGACGGCATCATAGCATGTTTCGTAATAACCAATAGACAATTGAATACATTTCTAGAATTCATAAATACAAATTCACCCAAATATTAAATACATATTTGAAATGAATGAAGAAAACTCCATCAATTTTTGGATTTAAACATCAAGAAAAGTAACAAGAATTTGATTTTTCAATATCCGTTAGCCCACCTATACCTATACTGGACCAGACGATCAACAATATTTCAAACTATCCATTTCAACATAGATTAGCAGCGTACAATAGTTTCATTCACAGACTACTCAATGTATCGACGTCAAACGATAATTTTGATAAAGAGTTGAATATCATTAAGCGAATCGCGGTATATAATGGTTACTCAGTGAAAGAGAATAATTCTTATGTTGGTATTACGTATTTGGTGCCAGTAATCTAGTAATCAGAGTATTGACGTATCGTACAAAACACAGAATCATTTAGCTAAGTTTATCAAAAATAATAAAGATAAATCATTCGATGAAGACAAATGCGGGGTTTACAAGCCGACATGTGGGTCTTGCCTTATGATATACATTGGTCAGACAAGGAATTCCTAGAAATCAATAGATATAAGAAGTCCGATATCCTATTGAACGATCAACAAACACCTTATTTGTCTCCCTTCTTAAAGTTGTATAATCAGTTGCTGCCAGTTTATCGTTTCATTCGAATTATGAAAAATTCCACTAACCATCTATCTTAAGATGATCATTTAAGTTATATATTAGGTTAGTTCTTTTGGAGTAAGTTTTTATTTTGTGAGGTAATTAAAACCCTTTAAGAGCCCCTTATTAGTCTGTAAGATCCCACAAGGTAGTGTCGGAGTCCTTGCTCGATTCTGCAACCAGGCCAGTCTCGATGACACTTAGGCTTAACGACCCATTGTATCTTGCCTCACCAATTTCTCGGGCCATCGGAAAAATTCCGCCGTGGCTGAGATTCGAACCCGCGACGGAAGCCACACTGATTTGAAAATCGATGCTTCTACTACTGAGCTAACTGGCCCCTCCTTTGTAGTGAGTTAGAACATGGTAATATTTCTCATGAAGATGCTACGGTGTTAGCGAAACTATGGTTACGTTTATTTAATAAATTAGTGGAAACCAAAATTTCAATGGTTATTTTATTTAAGTTGAAAATGAATTTTCATCACGTAATGGCTGATTCTATTAAATTTTTTAGAGTAAAACTTTCAATGGTGGATTCCCAATTCACGGGATGCACTGAAAATATGTAGAATATAACAGAAAAGCTTAACTTATCGTATCAATAAGGCAGTTGTTCTCAAATTGTGTGGCAATCTCTTCGTATGGGGCGCCAGCTATACAGGGAGGGGTTTGAAATAAATGAAAATTACATCAGAATTATATTTTTTTATTCAAATTTTCGAACTTATACCAACGAAATCAGTTTAACTGACATTGAGCTAAAACATTTATTTGGTATAAATCCAATAACTAATTTTTGCCTGCTTTTAAGTACAGAGCATGTCAAGGTTTGGTTTGATATTCGACATAGACAATCTGTGGTTGTTTTTTTTTCTATGCTCAGATATCAAAGCAGCTACAGCGGAAAAACCAATTTCGTAAGGGTGAGAAATAGGAAGATGTAGCAGAATGAGAGAAAAATTAACTATACAAGACAGTTTCATAAATTTTATGAATAAACAATAACAAAATCTGACTTTTCTGAGCTACTTGATGAAATGTTGTTCTTCTTCTTGCTACGATAGGCAGGTAAGTGTTTACTTTCAAATGGATTTATTACATAATTCCAGTCACCCTATTCAATATGTTCTTTTGTGAACATTATTTTCGGAAATATTTCGAGGATATTTTCTTTCATTTTGTATTGTCCGTAACTGTATTTTTGCACAAAATACGTTGAGCTTTCTCTGAAATCAAATGTATCTTTGTATTATTTCCAAGGAGTTGAAGATTGCTAGTTAGTTAGGAGAGCTCCAACAGAAATGAAGTAACGAAGAATTACTCCTCCGCATGCTTATGACCCTACCCGTTCAAGAACATCGCTACTTAATTTCACAGTTCGTAACCACGATTGAACACCTTCCCGCGGGACAACCATCTATGCAGAATAAAACCATGATGTACAGCTCCTTGATTTTAGAGGTCTAATTTTCATATAAAATTACATTGATAACATCTAACATCACGATAATTATTTGGTCCAAGACGATTTTGATGCCAAAGCTTCCCGATGAGTCATGCAGAGTATCCAGACTACTCCTGGACATTCCTTCTTCATAAGTGGCTGTAAATTGTTATCAGATATGACTCGGGCTCCATCGGTACAAATTAGAAAACAATCCTTTCACTGTAAGTTTGCATTCATAATTCAGAACAACTTGACAGCAGGTTGTTTCTCTACCTTGTATAAGCTTGCAAAAAAGCAAGTCTACAACAATTGCAGCGCCTTGATATAGCAAATCGAATGAGAATCATAGCTGCTGTTTGTTACTATTTCAAGTTGTATGGCAAATAATCTACGAACCAACTCTAAATACAAGCTGTTGCTGCAAATTCACAGATATATCGTTAATTCTTCGACAAATTGTAGATTTGACAGAGGAATATTCTTAAGTTGTCTAGGATGGCTTTTACCACATATTGCTTCTACCATGTAGATGTTAGCTCGTAAAATGATTCAATTTGCAACGGTACGTGGGCAGAATTATTGAAGGTAAAAAAGGGGGACTCAAAATATGGAAATTTGAGAAATGCAGCCAAATGGAACATTTTTTTTCTAATCACATGTTTTTGTCAATGATTCAGTTTCAATCGTTCCATGGACCAAAACAGTATTCCGATAATTTGAGTATTACCTTAGAATAGAAACCTGAGAAAAAGTTCACTATACATGTCGACTTCGTTCTTGAAAAATTCTACTACGCTCAAGGCTGCTTCGATGCCACGCCACGCGAACTCGACAGCAGAAATCTGGTAGAACTTTTTTGTGAACCGTTCGGTGAGTTTCGTCATAGTTTTCAACAATCTTGCTGATCTCTTCAGTTGTCAGAGCTGCAGGACCGGATTGTATTTTATCAGGAAGAGCTGGTAGCTTTCTCCTCTTAGCCGTACGTGCCTTTCCGGTATCTTCAAAAACTGTGTCTTTGAATGGGTCTATTTTCCGATTAAAATCAAAAAACCGTCTTCACAACTCCTTCCTTTTAATTGTTTCCATTAGCTCGTATCATGTTGAATGCTCAATCTTCAAGAATATTTACCAAGTGTTCGTTCGAAGACTGCTCACGAAATTCATATTCTCATACTCTTACCAAAAAGTCAAAAACTGCTTCGTAATGAATTTGTGCGTTCTTATTATATTTGCAGGCGTTAAAGATTCAATTGATTCGCTTATTACTAAATCTGAAGCTTTTCCCAAGCGATTCGTTGCGATTTTAATTGACGTTTGTTAGTAAATACAAACCTTTGTTATTATGACAGTTATTAAATCATGGCTCTAGATTATTATTCATTATTTCATTTCTGAATAAAACTTTTTAGTAAAAATGTTCTATTTTTATGACCAAAGAATTATTGTTTCATGTTCAAAAGCTGTTACATCCAACTATTAGTTTCAAAACCAGCTCCATCCAAAAGAAGAAATTCTGTTTCCTGCATTTTAGGTAGGGTGAAAGGGTTGATATTTCACAAAATAACAATAAAGCTTTATAAGAATAAAAACATAATAGTTACTTTTCTGCTTCTTCCATAAATTTTCATTTTGTGATGTGGCAGGTTTTGAAACTACATGACTCAATTCTGAAATTATGTGTGGCGTAGCGAGGCGGATTCCAACAACTCTCCAATGTACTTGATTTGCGAAGTAATTATTTTTGTGTGATAAATTCCAAAAATTCAAATGTATCAAATGTTCTACTCAACAAGAGTATATTGTTCTATTAACAAAGTTAGAATTCATCACTTAACTTTTCGAAGATTAGAGTTTCTTCGCCTTTAATGAAAATCAGTTTGGCGTTAGTGTATTGAATTCTCACCGCATGTTGCCGCCCTCAAAGTTTCCACGAAAACGTGGAATACGCGAGCATAGTTCTCTCCATCTCTCTCTCTATCTCCGTGTCGGTTGTTTAAGGATTGTTTAATCCTGAGCGATGCTCAGATGTCGAGGATTCCGGTGCAGTTGCCATGACAACCGTATATCCGGCTATGCGGTGTGGAGGAATCACTTTGCCAGTTTCAACTCGAATGTGTATACCTGTTACCCCGATTCTCCAATTTTCAAATGAACATAATTTTGATACGCTACCTCTTTATGCTTAGATTACACCAAATAAGAGGAATAGGGAGATTCCCGTCACGTTTATATTCTTAAACCATTCTGTCTTAAAGTTATTAAACCATAGAAGAATAATTTACGAATAATCGAGTTAATCATGAGATTAAATTAATATTAATTTCATAAATAATGAGGTGTTTTAAGTGGTATATTTGAATCGATCCACTCAAAGATCTCCATCCGTGATATCTTATGTAGAGGATGATTAATTATTATTAATCATTCTTGACCCAGGTATGAATTATATATAAATTCTCAGGAAATAGATCACACTAACAAATATACTCATTATTTCCGTCTTTAAGTTCGTTTCAGAAGACGTATTATGTCTTCTGATGATGGTCGTGAGACCAAAACGTACATAAAGACGGAAATAATAAGCATATGTGGAGAATGTTGATATATTTAAGGTCCAGTACAACCCTATGGAATCTGACAGGGATCAATTCGAAATTAAATGAAGAAAACGGCCTGGAAAAAAAACTCGAGGGACGAAATTCTAAACAAATCAATATCTTTAGGTTCGATTGTTATTAGTACGTAAAATACGTACGAGTATCTACGGACGATGGTTACGAAATATTATATTTCTGACTAAAACCAGCAAGTCGAACAGTTTCCAACTCTTAGCGGCTTTCTATTAATATGTTGCGAATTTTTTCTCAATCAATGTTGAGAAACCGGTTGATTTCTGACCACGGTACTCAACAAATCGATAGTGGCAGCTTTTTCACCGGTAATATCAGCACTCTTACTCCTGTTTCTTCTTCATATCATTCTTCTACACTACCAACAAAAGGAGTTGTTTTATTAATCTACATTAATTTTAGTTTTAGTAAAAGTTTGATGATATTTTTATTAGTTATTTCTTCTTTGGCAATATTTGTAACAGGATTATTAACAATTGTGTTTTTGATTTATTATTTGAAGCTTTCAAGGTAACATTATTAAAAATTGGAATAATTGTCATTATATTCGTTATATAGGAGGTAGGTATATTAAATTTTATACCTTTAACATTTACTTATCTAAGTATTATAGTAATTTCTCTATATGTGTATTACCTTTTTTCTGAATTTTATTCGGAAGATTTAGTTGCAGAAGTGAAAATGCTATGAACCTGATAATTTTATTTACTCATTTAATTTTTTTATATATAAAAATTCTTGGGAAATAGGTCACAATAACACTAAAATTTTTTGTCTTTACGTACGTTTCGGTCTCACGACCATCATCAGAAGACTCACTATGTAAAAATAAAAAAAAGGGGTTTATTAAAACTAATTATATCACAAGCGTGATACAATGACGATACAATTTCGATTATTCGTGGCTCGGTTCGTTTCGACGGCGTGGGCTCTTTTGATTGAAATTAAATTGTGCGATTTGGACGCTTGTGATATAATTAGTTTTAATAAACTTTTTTTCTATTTTTACATAGTGAGCTACTGATGATGGTCGTGAGACCGAAACGTACGTGAAGACAAAAAATTTTAAAACAGAGTGTTATTGTGATCTATTTCCCAGGAATTTTTATATATAATTCATACTGGATCAAGAATCTTTATTTTTAATTTTTTTGTTTCTATTGGGTTCATTTTATTATTTGATAGTAGGAGATTTCAATTTAATGTCTTTGAATATATCAAGTGATGAGGAATTAAAAATATTAAAAGAAACGGAACCTAGATATTTTCGTCTCCTTATATTACCTACTATTTTACCTTCTTTTATAAGGATATTTTTCCTATTTATATGAAGAATATATTTGAAATATCTTATAATTAATTCAAGTTGTATGAGGAGTAATTTTAATTCAATTTTTTTATATGAAATTTACCTTTTATGGTTAAAAATAATCCTATAACATTGGTTGGAATGATTGGAATTTATTTTTTTCATCTAAAATATAAAGATAGTTGTTGGAGAGTTCATTATTCTTGACTTAAATATTATATTACTGTGTAGTATTTGTTTGAAGAAGCTACTGTGTTAGCGAAACTATATAGTCAGATTTATTTATTAAGCTAGTTAAAATCGAACATATAATAGTTATTTTATTTAAATAATATATCAAAGTAACCAAACATTTTAATAAATGTTGATGCTATACCAGTTGGGTGCAAGTAAGTGGATTTCGAGAAAATTGTATGTTATTAAGACTCCGAAAAGTATGCTTCAGTACAAGTCTGATTCTTCATTTAAAAATTATACAGTCGTAATTTTTTTATATTTAAAATGTCTACTTATTCCAGGGTGTTTAATATAACATCTCTATTCTGATTATACAAACATTCAACTTGATCCTGTTTCCAAAATATGATATGATTCTGTTTTATTGAGTCTAAAAGAACGAAAACTGTCCTTATACCTAATTTCTATATTACGACTTGATCCAACAATGTAAAAGTTATCATACTATTTTTGACATTGTACAAAATATTAGAATTTATTCTGTGGTTTAGAGCTAACGTTTAGATTATGTTTCAATCAGATATCTGAAATTTCTTCACTTATAGAACCAAAACTATGCTAGGGAAACGTATTTTGATGAGGAATCGCAAGTTTTCATAAAAGGATCAATACATGAGTAATTTCTTATTTTTGGTATTAATCAATTTGGATATAATTTCAGGCTGAACTTACATTGAATCTCATTCTTCATTACATTAGTTTCCAGTGGTGAGAGGAAGCGAAAATAAATGGATCATTGAATTTCACATTGTATGCTGTCAAATTTTTGCCTACGGGAACTATAAGATGAAATAGTGATGGATATATCTGTAAGTGTAGGTTCTCTATATTTTGTTGAAGGTAATGATAATATTATAGTGTGTGTGGGTTAGGTCTTGCAAATTTATTTTGTTATCTTTCTCTCCAAAATGAAATTAATGTTAAGAATAATGTTGTTAATGAATGATGCACTTTGAAGGAATTCATCGTCTAGGTACTCCATCTAAGCAACCAATGAATATGTATTTTAGCTAGAGGGGTACTCTCTTATAATGTACACGATAAATTGACTGTATGATGACATCAACAAAGTGACGTAATTATTGGTAAGGATATAAGTCTAGCAAATGGCTGAGGATCTGTCTTTCAATCAAGATTATTAATCATTTTAATGTCTTAATAACCATATGCAAAACATTCTGAGTTAATTCTATGATGTAGAAATATAGTAGGATCACAGTTCCTGTGCTTTCAGTCGTATTGAAATTGAGATTCATTTATTAGTTTTGCTAATAACTCGATATCTGATGTTAATGACCTGTTCAGATGAAAGAACAAGCAATTGAAAGGTATATTCTGACAGTTATTTCCTCTCCATCCAAGCATTGATTGGTAGACGTAAATCTGGGATTACAGTTCCTGTGCCTTCAGTCGAATATGAATCTGTATCATAGAGGAAGTATGATTCAAGAAGCGTATCTGATATTGAAATTGAAATTCATTCATTAGTTCTGCTAATAACTCGATATCTGATGTTAATAACCTGATCAGATGAGAGAACAAGGAATTGAAAGGTATATTCTGGCAGTTATTTCTTCTCCATCCAAGAATTGCTTGACAGACATAGAGCTGCGATTACAGTTCCTGTGCCTTCAGTCGAATATGAATCTGCATCATAGAGGAAGTATAATTCAAGAAGCGTATACCCTGCTCTGGTATTGAAATTGAGATTCATTTATTAGTTCTGCTAATAACTCGATATCTGATGTTAATAACCTGTACAGGTGAGAGAACAAGGAATTGAGAGGTATATCCTGGCAGTTATTTCTTCTCCATCCAAGTATTGCTTGACAGACATAGAGCTGCTATTAATAACCTGGTCAGATGAGAGAACAAGGAATTGAAAGGTATATTCTGGCAGTTATTTCTTCTCCATCCAAGTATTGCTTGACAGACACAGAGCTGCGATTACAGTTCCTGTGCCTTCAGTCGAATATGAATCTGCATCATAGAGGAAGTATAAATCAAGAAGCGTATACCCTGTTCTGGTATTGAAATTGAGATTCATTTATTAGTTCTGCTAATACCTCGATATCTGATGTTAATAACCTGTACAGGTGTGAGAACAAGGAATTGAGAGGTATATCCTGGCAGTTATTTCTTCTCCATCCAAGTATTGCTTGACAGACATAGAGCTGCGATTACAGTTCCTGTGCCTTCAGTCGAATATGAATCTGCATCATAGAGGAAGTATAAATCAAGAAGCGTATACCCTGGTCTGGTATTGAAATTGAGATTCATTTATTAGTTCTGCTAATACCTCGATATCTGATGTTAATAACTTGTACAGGTGAGAGAACAAGAAATTGAGAGGTATATCCTGGCAGTTATTTCTTCTCCATCCAAGTATTGCTTGACAGACATAGAGCTGCTATTAATAACCTGGTCAGATGAGAGAACAAGGAATTGAGAGGTATATTCTGGCAGTTATTTCTTCTCCATCCAAGAATTGCTTGACAGACATAGAGCTGCAATTACAGTTCCTGTGCCTTCAGTCGAATATGAATCTGCATCATAGAGGAAGTATAATTCAAGAAGCGTATACCCTGCTCTGGTATTGAAATTGAGATTCATTTATTAGTTCTGCTAATAACTCGATATCTGATGTTAATAACCTGTACAGGTGAGAGAACAAGGAATTGAGAGGTATATCCTGGCAGTTATTTCTTCTCCATCCAAGTATTGCTTGACAGACATAGAGCTGCGATTACAGTTCCTGTGCCTTCAGTCGAATATGAATCTGTATCATAGAGGAAGTATAATTCAAGAAGCGTATACCCTGCTCTGGTATTGAATTTGAGATTCATTTATTAGTTCTGCTAATAACTCGATATCTGATGTTAATAACCTGTACAGGAGAGAAGACAAGGAATTGAGAGGTATATTCTGGCAGTTATTTTTTCTCCATCCAAGAATTGCTTGACAGACATAGAGCTGCGATTACAGTTCCTGTGCCTTCAGTCGAATATGAATCTGCATCATAGAGGAAGTATAATTCAAGAAGCGTATACCCTGCTCTGGTATTGAAATTGAGATTCATTTATTAGTTCTGCTAATAACTCGATATCTGATGTTAATAACCTGTACAGGTGAGAGAACAAGGAATTGAGAGGTATATCCTGGCAGTTATTTCCTCTCCATCCAAGCATTGCTTGACAGATGTAAAGCAAACAGGATAGTTAATTAAGCCTTCTTGATTTGAGATTTCACTAAATAAGAGAACTATTAACTGTAACAATTTGTTGAAGAAATAATAATTAGTTACGGAATTGGAGCACGTTCGTAAATGATTATTTGTCTTGCAATAAAAACTATAAACTGTTTCGTGACCTGTGATGGTAGACTTACAAGTTAATTTCCACAGATTCTCTTCTTAGAAATTAACTCATAGAGCTGCGATTACAGTTCCTGTGCCTTCAGTCGAATATGAATCTGCATCATAGAGGAAGTATAATTCAAGAAGCGTATACCCTGCTCTGGTATTGAAATTGAAATTCATTTATTAGTTCTGCTAATAACTCGATATCTGATGTTAATAACCTGTACAGGTGAGAGAACAAGGAATTGAGAGGTATATCCTGGCAGTTATTTCTTCTCCATCCAAGAATTGCTTGACAGACATAGAGCTGCGATTACAGTTCCTGTGCCTTCAGTCGAATATGAATCTGCATCATAGAGGAAGTATAATTCAAGAAGCGTATACCCTGCTCTGGTATTGAAATTGAGATTCATTTATTAGTTCTGCTAATAACTCGATATCTGATGTTAATAACATGTACAGGTGAGAGAACAAGGAATTGAGAGGTATATCCTGGCAGTTATTTCTTCTCCATCCAAGTATTGCTTGACAGACATAGAGCTGCGATTACAGTTCCTGTGCCTTCAGTCGAATATGAATCTGTATCATAGAGGAAGTATAATTCAAGAAGGTTATACCCTGCTCTGGTATTGAAATTGAGATTCATTTATTAGTTCTGGTAATAACTCGATATCTGATGTTAATAACCTGTACAGGAGAGAGAACAAGGAATTGAGAGGTATATTCTGGCAGTTATTCCTTCTCCATCCAAGAATTGCTTGACAGACATAGAGCTGCGATTACAGTTCCTGTGCCTTCAGTCGAATATGAATCTGCATCATAGAGGAAGTATAATTCAAGAAACGTATACCCTGCTCTGGTATTGAAATTGAGATTCATTTATTAGTTCTGCTAATAACTCGATATCTGATGTTAATAACCTGTACAGGTGAGAGAACAAGGAATTGAGAGGTATATCCTGGCAGCTATTTCTTCTCCATCCAAGTATTGCTTGACAGACATAGAGCTGCGATTACAGCTCCTGTGCCTTCAGTCGAATATGAATCTGTATCATAGAGGAAGTATAATTCAAGAAGGTTATACCCTGCTCTGGTATTGAAATTGAGATTCATTTATTAGTTCTGGTAATAACTCGATATCTGATGTTAATAACCTGTACAAAAGAGAGAACAAGGAATTGAGAGGTATATTCTGGCAGTTATTTCTTCTCCATCCAAGAATTGCTTGACAGACATAGAGCTGCGATTACAGTTCCTGTGCCTTCAGTCGAATATGAATCTGCATCATAGAGGAAGTATAATTCAAGAAGCGTATACCCTGCTCTGGTATTGAAATTGAGATTCATTTATTAGTTCTGCTAATAACTCGATATCTGATGTTAATAACCTGTACAGGAGAGAGAACAAGGAATTGAGAGGTATATTCTGGCAGTTATTTCTTCTCCATCCAAGAATTGCTTGACAGACATAGAGCTGCGATTACAGTTCCTGTGCCTTCAGTCGAATATGAATCTGCATCATAGAGGAAGTATAATTCAAGAAGCGTATACCCTGCTCTGGTATTGAAATTGAGATTCATTTATTAGTTCTGCTAATAACTCGATATCTGATGTTAATAACCTGTACAGGTGAGAGAACAAGGAATTGAGAGGTATATCCTGGCAGTTATTTCTTCTCCATCCAAGAATTGCTTGACAGACATAGAGCTGCGATTACAGTTCCTGTGCCTTCAGTCGAATATGAATCTGCATCATAGAGGAAGTATAATTCAAGAAGCGTATACCCTGCTCTGGTATTGAAATTGAAATTCATTTATTAGTTCTGCTAATAACTCGATATCTGATGTTAATAACCTGTACAGGTGAGAGAACAAGGAATTGAGAGGTATATCCTGGCAGTTATTTCTTCTCCATCCAAGAATTGCTTGACAGACATAGAGCTGCGATTACAGTTCCTGTGCCTTCAGTCGAATATGAATCTGCATCATAGAGGAAGTATAATTCAAGAAGCGTATACCCTGCTCTGGTATTGAAATTGAGATTCATTTACTAGTTCTGCTAATAACTCGATATCTGGTGTTAATAACCTGTACAGGTGAGAGAACAAGGAATTGAGAGGTATATCCTGGCAGTTATTTCTTCTCCATCCAAGTATTGCTTGACAGACATAGAGCTGCGATTACAGTTCCTGTGCCTTCAGTCGAATATGAATCTGTATCATAGAGGAAGTATAATTCAAGAAGCGTATACCCTGCTCTGGTATTGAAATTGAGATTCATTTATTAGTTCTGCTAATAACTCGATATCTGATGTTAATAACCTGAACAGGAGAGAGGACAAGGAATTGAGAGGTATATTCTGGCAGTTATTTTTTCTCCATCCAAGAATTGCTTGACAGACATAGAGCTGCGATTACAGTTCCTGTGCCTTCAGTCGAATATGAATCTGTATCATAGAGGAAGTATAATTCAAGAAGCGTATACCCTGCTCTGGTATTGAAATTGAGATTCATTTATTAGTTCTGCTAATAACTCGATATCTGATGTTAATAACCTGTACAGGTGAGAGAACAAGGAATTGAGAGGTATATTCTGGCAGTTATTTCTTCTCCATCCAAGTATTGCTTGACAGACATAGAGCTGCTATTAATAACATGGTCAGATGAGAGAACAAGGAATTGAGAGGTATATTCTGGCAGTTATTTCTTCTCCATCCAAGAATTGCTTGACAGACATAGAGCTGCGATTACAGTTCCTGTGCCTTCAGTCGAATATGAATCTGCATCATAGAGGAAGTATAATTCAAGAAGCGTATACCCTGCTCTGGTATTGAAATTGAGATTCATTTATTAGTTCTGCTAATAACTCGATATCTGATGTTAATAACCTGTACAGGTGAGAGAACAAGGAATTGAGAGGTATATCCTGGCAGTTATTTCCTCTCCATCCAAGCATTGCTTGACAGATGTAAAGCAAACAGGATAGTTAATTAAGCCTTCTTGATTTGAGATTTCACTAAATAAGAGAACTATTAACTGTAACAATTTGTTGAAGAAATAATAATTAGTTACGGAATTGGAGCATGTTCGTAAATGATTATTTGTCTTGCAATAAAAACTATAAACTGTTTCGTGACCTGAGATGGTAGACTTACAAGTTAATTTCCACAGATTCTCTTCTTAGAAATTAACTCATAGAGCTGCGATTACAGTTCCTGTGCCTTCAGTCGAATATGAATCTGCATCATAGAGGAAGTATAATTCAAGAAGCGTATACCCTGCTCTGGTATTGAAATTGGAATTCATTTATTAGTTCTGCTAATAACTCGATATCTGATGTCAATAACCTGTACAGGTGAGAGAACAAGGAATTGAGAGGTATATCCTGGCAGTTATTTCTTCTCCATCCAAGAATTGCTTGACAGACATAGAGCTGCGATTACAGTTCCTGTGCCTTCAGTCGAATATGAATCTGCATCATAGAGGAAGTATAATTCAAGAAGCGTATACCCTGCTCTGGTATTGAAATTGAGATTCATTTATTAGTTCTGCTAATAACTCGATATCTGATGTTAATAACCTGTTCAGGAGAGAGAACAAGGAATTGAGAGGTATATCCTGGCAGTTATTTCTTCTCCATCCAAGTATTGCTTGACAGACATAGAGCTGCGATTACAGTCCCTGTGCCTTCAGTCGAATATGAATCTGTATCATAGAGGAAGTATAATTCAAGAAGGTTATACCCTGCTCTGGTATTGAAATTGAGATTCATTTATTAGTTCTGGTAATAACTCGATATCTGATGTTAATAACCTGTACAGGAGAGAGAACAAGGAATTGAGAGGTATATTCTGGCAGTTATTTCTTCTCCATCCAAGAATTGCTTGACAGACATAGAGCTGCGATTACAGTTCCTGTGCCTTCAGTCGAATATGAATCTGCATCATAGAGGAAGTATAATTCAAGAAGCGTATACCCTGCTCTGGTATTGAAATTCAGATTCATTTATTAGTTCTGCTAATAACTCGATATCTGATGTTAATAACCTGTACAGGAGAGAGAACAAGGAATTGAGAGGTATATTCTGGCAGTTATATCTTCTCCATCCAAGTATTGCTTGACAGACATACAGCTGGGATTACAGTTCCTGTGCCTTCAGTCGAATATGAATCTGTATCATAGAGGAAGTATAATTCAAGAAGCGTATACCCTGCTCTGGTATTGAAATTGAGATTCATTTCTTAGTTCTGCTAATAACTCGATATCTGATGTTAATAACCTGTACAGGTGAGAGAACAAGGAATTGAGAGGTATATCCTGGCAGTTATTTCTTCTCCATCCAAGAATTGCTTGACAGACATAGAGCTGCGATTACAGTTCCTGTGCCTTCAGTCGAATATGAATCTGCATCATAGAGGAAGTATAATTCAAGAAGCGTATACCCTGCTCTGGTATTGAAATTGAAATTCATTTATTAGTTCTGCTAATAACTCGATATCTGATGTTAATAACCTGTACAGGTGAGAGAACAAGGAATTGAGAGGTATATCCTGGCAGTTATTTCTTCTCCATCCAAGTATTGCTTGACAGACATAGAGCTGCGATTACAGTTCCTGTGCCTTCAGTCGAATATGAATCTGTATCATAGAGGAAGTATGATTCAAGAAGGTTATACCCTGCTCTGGTATTGAAATTGAGATTCATTTATTAGTTCTGGTAATAACTCGATATCTGATGTTAATAACCTGTACAAAAGAGAGAACAAGGAATTGAGAGGTATATTCTGGCAGTTAATTCTTCTACATCCAAGAATTGCTTGACAGACATAGAGCTGCGATTACAGTTCCTGTGCCTTCAGTCGAATATGAATCTGCATCATAGAGGAAGTATAATTCAAGAAGCGTATACCCTGCTCTGGTATTGAAATTGAGATTCATTTATTAGTTCTGCTAATAACTCGATATCTGATGTTATTAACCTGTACAGGAGAAAGAACAAGGAATTGAGAGGTATATTCTGGCAGTTATTTCTTCTCCATCCAAGAATTGCTTGACAGACATAGAGCTGCGATTACAGTTCCTGTGCCTTCAGTCGAATATGAATCTGCATCATAGAGGAAGTATAATTCAAGAAGCGTATACCCTGCTCTGGTATTGAAATTGAGATTCATTTATTAGTTCTGCTAATAACTCGATATCTGATGTTAATAACCTGTACAGGTGAGAGAACAAGGAATTGAGAGGTATATCCTGGCAGTTATTTCTTCTCCATCCAAGAATTGCTTGACAGACATAGAGCTGCGATTACAGTTCCTGTGCCTTCAGTCGAATATGAATCTGCATCATAGAGGAAGTATAATTCAAGAAGCGTATACCCTGCTCTGGTATTGAAATTGAAATTCATTTATTAGTTCTGCTAATAACTCGATATCTGATGTTAATAACCTGTACAGGTGAGAGAACAAGGAATTGAGAGGTATATCCTGGCAGTTATTTCTTCTCCATCCAAGAATAGCTTGACAGACATAGAGCTGCGATTACAGTTCCTGTGCCTTCAGTCGAATATGAATCTGCATCATAGAGGAAGTATAATTCAAGAAGCGTATACCCTGCTCTGGTATTGAAATTGAGATTCATTTATTAGTTCTGCTAATAACTCGATATCTGATGTTAATAACCTGTACAGGTGAGAGAACAAGGAATTGAGAGGTATATCCTGGCAGTTATTTCTCCTCCATCCAAGTATTGCTTGACAGACATAGAGCTGCGATTACAGTCCCTGTGCCTTCAGTCGAATATGAATCTGTATCATAGAGGAAGTATAATTCAAGAAGGTTATACCCTGCTCTGGTATTGAAATTGAGATTCATTTATTAGTTCTGGTAATAACTCGATATCTGATGTTAATAACCTGTACAGGAGAGAGAACAAGGAATTGAGAGGTATATTCTGGCAGTTATTTCTTCTCCATCCAAGAATTGCTTGACAGACATAGAGCTGCGATTACAGTTCCTGTGCCTTCAGTCGAATATGAATCTGCATCATAGAGGAAGTATAATTCAAGAAGCGTATACCCTGCTCTGGTATTGAAATTGAGATTCATTTATTAGTTCTGCTAATAACTCGATATCTGATGTTAATAACCTGTACAGGAGAGAGAACAAGGAATTGAGAGGTATATTCTGGCAGTTATATCTTCTCCATCCAAGTATTGCTTGACAGACATACAGCTGGGATTACAGTTCCTGTGCCTCCAGTCGAATATGAATCTGTATCATAGAGGAAGTATAATTCAAGAAGCGTATACCCTGCTCTGGTATTGAAATTGAGATTCATTTATTAGTTCTGCTAATAACTCGATATCTGATGTTAATAACCTGTACAGGTGAGAGAACAAGGAATTGAGAGGTACATCCTGGCAGTTATTTCTTCTCCATCCAAGAATTGCTTGACAGACATAGAGCTGCGATTACAGTTCCTGTGCCTTTAGTCGAATATGAATCTGCATCATAGAGGAAGTATAATTCAAGAAGCGTATACCCTGCTCTGGTATTGAAATTGAAATTCATTTATTAGTTCTGCTAATAACTCGATATCTGATGTTAATAACCTGTACAGGTGAGAGAACAAGGAATTGAGAGGTATATCCTGGCAGTTATTTCTTCTCCATCCAAGAATTGCTTGACAGACATAGAGCTGCGATTACAGTTCCTGTGCCTTCAGTCGAATATGAATCTGCATCATAGAGGAAGTATAATTCAAGAAGCGTATACCCTGCTCTGGTATTGAAATTGAGATTCATTTATTAGTTCTGCTAATAACTCGATATCTGATGTTAATAACCTGTACAGGAGAGAGAACAAGGAATTGAGAGGTATATTCTGGCAGTTATTTCTTCTCCATCCAAGAATTGCTTGACAGACATAGAGCTGCGATTACAGTTCCTGTGCCTTCAGTCGAATATGAATCTGCATCATAGAGGAAGTATAATTCAAGAAGCGTATACCCTGCTCTGGTATTGAAATTGAGATTCATTTATTAGTTCTGCTAATACCTCGATATCTGATGTTAATAACCTGTACAGGTGAGAGAACAAGAAATTGAGAGGTATATCCTGGCAGTTATTTCTTCTCCATCCAAGTATTGCTTGACAGACATAGAGCTGCTATTAATAACCTGGTCAGATGAGAGAACAAGGAATTGAGAGGTATATTCTGGCAGTTATTTCTTCTCCATCCAAGAATTGCTTGACAGACATAGAGCTGCGATTACAGTTCCTGTGCCTTCAGTCGAATATGAATCTGCGTCATAGAGGAAGTATAATTCAAGAAGCGTATACCCTGCTCTGGTATTGAAATTGAGATTCATTTATTAGTTCTGCTAATAACTCGATATGTGATGTTAATAACCTGTACAGGTGAGAGAACAAGGAATTGAGAGGTATATTCTGGCAGTTATTTCTTCTCCATCCAAGAATTGCTTGACAGACATAGAGCTGCGATTACAGTTCCTGTGCCTTCAGTCGAATATGAATCTGCATCATAGAGGAAGTATAATTCAAGAAGCGTATACCCTGCTCTGGTATTGAAATTGAGATTCATTTATTAGTTCTGCTAATAACTCGATATGTGATGTTAATAACCTGTACAGGTGAGAGAACAAGGAATTGAGAGGTATATTCTGGCAGTTATTTCTTCTCCATCCAAGAATTGCTTGACAGACATAGAGCTGCGATTACAGTTCCTGTGCCTTCAGTCGAATATGAATCTGCATCATAGAGAAAGTATAATTCAAGAAGCGTATACCCTGCTCTGGTATTGAAATTGAGATTCATTTATTAGTTCTGCTAATAACTCGATAAGTGATGTTAATAACCTGTACAGGTGAGAGAACAAGGAATTGAGAGGTATATTCTGGCAGTTATTTCTTCTCCATCCAAGAATTGCTCGACATAGAGCTGCGATTACAGTTCCTGTGCCTTCAGTCGAATATTAATCTGCATCATAGAGGAAGTATAATTCAAGAAGCGTATACCCTGCTCTGGTATTGAAATTGAGATTCATTCATTAGTTCTGCTAATAACTCGATATCTGATGTTAATAACCTGTACAGGTGGGAGAACAAGGAATTGAGAGGTATATCCTGGCAGTTATTCCTTCTCCATCCAAGTATTGCTTGACAGACATAGAGCTGCTATTAATAACCTGGTCAGATGAGAGAACAAGGAATTGAGAGGTATATTCTGGCAGTTATTTCTTCTCCATCCAAGAATTGCTTGACAGACATAGAGCTGCGATTACAGTTCCTGTGCCTTCAGTCGAATATGAATCTGCATCATAGAGGAAGTATAATTCAAGAAGCGTATACCCTGCTCTGGTATTGAAATTGAGATTCATTTATTAGTTCTGCTAATAACTCGATATCTGATGTTAATAACCTGTACAGGTGAGAGAACAAGGAATTGAGAGGTATATCCTGGCAGTTATTTCTTCTCCATCCAAGTATTGCTTGACAGACATAGAGCTGCTATTAATAACCTGGTCAGATGGGAGAACAAGGAATTGAGAGGTATATTCTGGCAGTTATTTCTTCTCCATCCAAGAATTGCTTGACAGACATAGAGCTGCGATTACAGTTCCTGTGCCTTCAGTCGAATATGAATCTGCATCATAGAGGAAGTATAATTCAAGAAGCGTATACCCTGCTCTGGTATTGAAATTGAGATTCATTTATTAGTTCTGCTAATAACTCGATATCTGATGTTAATAACCTGTACAGGTGAGAGAACAAGGAATTGAGAGGTATATTCTGGCAGTTATTTCTTCTCCATCCAAGACTTGCTTGACAGACATAGAGCTGCGATTACAGTTCCTGAGCCTTCAGTCGAATATGAATCTGCATCATAGAGGAAGTATAATTCAAGAAGCGTATACCCTGCTCTGGTATTGAAATTGAGATTCATTTATTAGTTCTGCTAATTACTCGATATCTGATGTTAATGAACTGTTCAGATGAAAGAACAAGGAATTTAAAGGTATATTCTGGCAGTTATTTCCTCTCCATCCAAGCATTGCTTGACAGATGTAAAGCAAACAGGATAGTTAATTAAGCCTTCTTGATTTGAGATTTCACTGAATAAGAGAACTATTAACTGTAACAATTTGTTGAAGAAATAATAATTAGTTACGGAATTGGAGCACGTTCGTAAATGATTATTTCTCTTGCAATGAAAACTATAAACTGTTTCGTGACCTGTGATGGTAGACTTACAAGTTAATTTCCACAGATTCTCTTCTTAGAAATTAACTCATAGAGCTGCGATTACAGTTCCTGTGCCTTCAGTCGAATATGAATCTGCATCATAGAGGAAGTATAATTCAAGAAGCGTATACCCTGCTCTGGTATTGAAATTGAAATTCATTTATTAGTTCTGCTAATAACTCGATTCTGATGTTAATAACCTGTACAGGTGAGAGAACAAGGAATTGAGAGGTATATCCTGGCAGTTATTTCTTCTCCATCCAAGTATTGCTTGACAGACATAGAGCTGCGATTACAGTTCCTGTGCCTTCAGTCGAATATGAATCTGTATCATAGAGGAAGTATAATTCAAGAAGGTTATACCCTGCTCTGGTATTGAAATTGAGATTCATTTATTAGTTCTGGTAATAACTCGATATCTGATGTTAATAACCTGTACAGGAGAGAGAACAAGGAATTGAGAGGTATATTCTGGCAGTTATATCTTCTCCATCCAAGTATTGCTTGACAGACATACAGCTGGGATTACAGTTCCTGTGCCTTCAGTCGAATATGAATCTGTATCATAGAGGAAGTATAATTCAAGAAGCGTATACCCTGCTCTGGTATTGAAATTGAGATTCATTTATTAGTTCTGCTAATAACTCGATATCTGATGTTAATAACCTGTACAGGAGAGAGAACAAGGAATTGAGAGGTATATTCTGGCAGTTATTTCTTCTCCATCCAAGAATTGCTTGAAAGACATAGAGCTGCGATTACAGTTCCTGTGCCTTCAGTCGAATATGAATCTGCATCATAGAGGAAGTATAATTCAAGAAGCGTATACCCTGCTCTGGTATTGAAATTGAGATTCATTTATCAGTTCTGCTAATAACTCGATATCTGATGTCAATAACCTGTACAGGAGAGAGAACAAGGAATTGAGAGGTATATCCTGGCAGTTATATCTTCTCCATCCAAGTATTGCTTGACAGACATACAGCTGGGATTACAGTTCCTGTGCCTTCAGTCGAATATGAATCTGTATCATAGAGGAAGTATAATTCAAGAAGCGTATACCCTGCTCTGGTATTGAAATTGAGATTCATTTATTAGTTCTGCTAATAACTCGATATCTGATGTTAATAACCTGTACAGGAGAGAGAACAAGGAATTGAGAGGTATATTCTGGCAGTTATTTCTTCTCCATCCAAGAATTGCTTGAAAGACATAGAGCTGCGATTACAGTTCCTGTGCCTTCAGTCGAATATGAATCTGCATCATAGAGGAAGTATAATTCAAGAAGCGTATACCCTGCTCTGGTATTGAAATTGAGATTCATTTATTAGTTCTGCTAATAACTCGATATCTGATGTTAATAACCTGTACAGGTGAGAGAACAAGGAATTGAGAGGTATATCCTGGCAGTTATTTCTTCTCCATCCAAGTATTGCTTGACAGACATAGAGCTGCTATTAATAACCTGGTCAGATGGGAAAACAAGGAATTGAGAGGTATATTCTGGCAGTTATTTCTTCTCCATCCAAGAATTGCTTGACAGACATAGAGCTGCGATTACAGTTCCTGTGCCTTCAGTCGAATATGAATCTGCATCATAGAGGAAGTATAATTCAAGAAGCGTATACCCTGCTCTGGTATTGAAATTGAGATTCATTTATTAGTTCTGCTAATAACTCGATATGTGATGTTAATAACCTGTACAGGTGAGAGAACAAGGAATTGAGAGGTATATTCTGGCAGTTATTTCTTCTCCATCCAAGACTTGCTTGACAGACATAGAGCTGCGATTACAGTTCCTGAGCCTTCAGTCGAATATGAATCTGCATCATAGAGGAAGTATAATTCAAGAAGCGTATACCCTGCTCTGGTATTGAAATTGAGATTCATTTATTAGTTCTGCTAATAACTCGATATCTGATGTTAATAACCTGTACAGGTGAGAGAACAAGGAATTGAGAGGTATATTCTGGCAGTTATTTCTTCTCCATCCAAGACTTGCTTGACAGACATAGAGCTGCGATTACAGTTCCTGAGCCTTCAGTCGAATATGAATCTGCATCATAGAGGAAGTATAATTCAAGAAGCGTATACCCTGCTCTGGTATTGAAATTGAGATTCATTTATTAGTTCTGCTAATTACTCGATATCTGATGTTAATGAACTGTTCAGATGAAAGAACAAGGAATTTAAAGGTATATTCTGGCAGTTATTTCCTCTCCATCCAAGCATTGCTTGACAGATGTAAAGCAAACAGGATAGTTAATTAAGCCTTCTTGATTTGAGATTTCACTGAATAAGAGAACTATTAACTGTAACAATTTGTTGAAGAAATAATAATTAGTTACGGAATTGGAGCACGTTCGTAAATGATTATTTCTCTTGCAATGAAAACTATAAACTGTTTCGTGACCTGTGATGGTAGACTTACAAGTTAATTTCCACAGATTCTCTTCTTAGAAATTAACTCATAGAGCTGCGATTACAGTTCCTGTGCCTTCAGTCGAATATGAATCTGCATCATAGAGGAAGTATAATTCAAGAAGCGTATACCCTGCTCTGGTATTGAAATTGAAATTCATTTATTAGTTCTGCTAATAACTCGATTCTGATGTTAATAACCTGTACAGGTGAGAGAACAAGGAATTGAGAGGTATATCCTGGCAGTTATTTCTTCTCCATCCAAGTATTGCTTGACAGACATAGAGCTGCGATTACAGTTCCTGTGCCTTCAGTCGAATATGAATCTGTATCATAGAGGAAGTATAATTCAAGAAGGTTATACCCTGCTCTGGTATTGAAATTGAGATTCATTTATTAGTTCTGGTAATAACTCGATATCTGATGTTAATAACCTGTACAGGAGAGAGAACAAGGAATTGAGAGGTATATTCTGGCAGTTATATCTTCTCCATCCAAGTATTGCTTGACAGACATACAGCTGGGATTACAGTTCCTGTGCCTTCAGTCGAATATGAATCTGTATCATAGAGGAAGTATAATTCAAGAAGCGTATACCCTGCTCTGGTATTGAAATTGAGATTCATTTATTAGTTCTGCTAATAACTCGATATCTGATGTTAATAACCTGTACAGGAGAGAGAACAAGGAATTGAGAGGTATATTCTGGCAGTTATTTCTTCTCCATCCAAGAATTGCTTGAAAGACATAGAGCTGCGATTACAGTTCCTGTGCCTTCAGTCGAATATGAATCTGCATCATAGAGGAAGTATAATTCAAGAAGCGTATACCCTGCTCTGGTATTGAAATTGAGATTCATTTATTAGTTCTGCTAATAACTCGATATCTGATGTTAATAACCTGTACAGGTGAGAGAACAAGGAATTGAGAGGTATATCCTGGCAGTTATTTCTTCTCCATCCAAGTATTGCTTGACAGACATAGAGCTGCGATTACAGTTCCTGTGCCTTCAGTCGAATATGAATCTGTATCATAGAGGAAGTATAATTCAAGAAGGTTATACCCTGCTCTGGTATTGAAATTGAGATTCATTTATTAGTTCTGGTAATAACTCGATATCTGATGTTAATAACCTGTACAGGAGAGAGAACAAGGAATTGAGAGGTATATTCTGGCAGTTATATCTTCTCCATCCAAGTATTGCTTGACAGACATACAGCTGGGATTACAGTTCCTGTGCCTTCAGTCGAATATGAATCTGTATCATAGAGGAAGTATAATTCAAGAAGCGTATACCCTGCTCTGGTATTGAAATTGAGATTCATTTATTAGTTCTGCTAATAACTCGATATCTGATGTTAATAACCTGTACAGGTGAGAGAACAAGGAATTGAGAGGTATATCCTGGCAGTTATTTCTTCTCCATCCAAGTATTGCTTGACAGACATAGAGCTGCGATTACAGTTCCTGTGCCTTCAGTCGAATATGAATCTGTATCATAGAGGAAGTATAATTCAAGAAGGTTATACCCTGCTCTGGTATTGAAATTGAGATTCATTTATTAGTTCTGGTAATAACTCGATATCTGATGTTAATAACCTGTACAGGAGAGAGAACAAGGAATTGAGAGGTATATTCTGGCAGTTATATCTTCTCCATCCAAGTATTGCTTGACAGACATACAGCTGGGATTACAGTTCCTGTGCCTTCAGTCGAATATGAATCTGTATCATAGAGGAAGTATAATTCAAGAAGCGTATACCCTGCTCTGGTATTGAAATTGAGATTCATTTATCAGTTCTGCTAATAACTCGATATCTGATGTCAATAACCTGTACAGGAGAGAGAACAAGGAATTGAGAGGTATATCCTGGCAGTTATTTCTTCTCCATCCAAGTATTGCTTGACAGACATAGAGCTGCGATTACAGTTCCTGTGCCTTCAGTCGAATATGAATCTGCATCATAGAGGAAGTATAATTCAAGAAGCGTATACCCTGCTCTGGTATTGAAATTGAGATTCATTTATTAGTTCTGCTAATAACTTGATATCTGATGTTAATAACCTGTACAGGAGAGAAGACAAGGAATTGAGAGGTATATTCTGGCAGTTATTTTTTCTCCATCCAAGAATTGCTTGACAGACATAGAGCTGCGATTACAGTTCCTGTGCCTTCAGTCGAATATGAATCTGCATCATAGAGGAAGTATAATTCAAGAAGCGTATACCCTGCTCTGGTATTGAAATTGAGATTCATTTATTAGTTCTGCTAATCACTCGATATCTGATGTTAATGAACTGTTCAGATGAAAGAACAAGGAATTTAAAGGTATATTCTGGCAGTTATTTCCTCTCCATCCAAGCATTGCTTGACAGATGTAAAGCAAACAGGATAGTTAATTAAGCCTTCTTGATTTGAGATTTCACTAAATAAGAGAACTATTAACTGTTACAATTTGTTGAAGAAATAATAATTAGTTACGGAATTGGAGCACGTTCGTAAATGATTATTTGTCTTGCAATAAAAACTATAAACTGTTTCGTGACCTGTGATGGTAGACTTACAAGTTAATTTCCACAGATTCTCTCCTTAGAAATTAACTCATAGAGCTGCGATTACAGTTCCTGTGCCTTCAGTCGAATATGAATCTGCATCATAGAGGAAGTATAATTCAAGAAGCGTATACCCTGCTCTGGTATTGAAATTGAAATTCATTTATTAGTTCTGCTAATAACTCGATATCTGATGTTAATAACCTGTACAGGTGAGAGAACAAGGAATTGAGAGGTATATCCTGGCAGTTATTCCTTCTCCATCCAAGTATTGCTTGACAGACATAGAGCTGCGATTACAGTTCCTGTGCCTTCAGTCGAATATGAATCTGTATCATAGAGGAAGTATAATTCAAGAAGGTTATACCCTGCTCTGGTATTGAAATTGAGATTCATTTATTAGTTCTGGTAATAACTCGATATCTGTTGTTAATAACCTGTACAGGAGAGAGAACAAGGAATTGAGAGGTATATTCTGGCAGTTATTTCTTCTCCATCCAAGAATTGCTTGACAGACATAGAGCTGCGATTACAGTTCCTGTGCCTTCAGTCGAATATGAATCTGCATCATAGAGGAAGTATAATTCAAGAAGCGTATACCCTGCTCTGGTATTGAAATTGAGATTCATTTATTAGTTCTGCTAATAACTCGATATCTGATGTTAATAACCTGTACAGGAGAGAGAACAAGGAATTGAGAGGTATATTCTGGCAGTTATATCTTCTCCATCCAAGTATTGCTTGACAGACATACAGCTGGGATTACAGTTCCTGTGCCTTCAGTCGAATATGAATCTGTATCATAGAGGAAGTATAATTCAAGAAGCGTATACCCTGCTCTGGTATTGAAATTGAGATTCATTTATTAGTTCTGCTAATAACTCGATATCTGATGTTAATAACCTGTACAGGAGAGAGAACGAGGAATTGAGAGGTATATTCTGGCAGTTATTTCTTCTCCATCCAAGAATTGCTTGACAGACATAGAGCTGCGATTACAGTTCCTGTGCCTTCAGTCGAATATGAATCTGCATCATAGAGGAAGTATAATTCAAGAAGCGTATACCCTGCTCTGGTATTGAAATTGAGATTCATTTATTAGTTCTGCTAATAACTCGATATCTGATGTTAATAACCTGTACAGGAGAGAGAACAAGGAATTGAGAGGTATATTCTGGCAGTTATTTCTTCTCCATCCAAGTATTGCTTGACAGACATACAGCTGGGATTACAGTTCCTGTGCCTTCAGTCGAATATGAATCTGTATCATAGAGGAAGTATAATTCAAGAAGCGTATACCCTGCTCTGGTATTGAAATTGAGATTCATTTATTAGTTCTGCTAATAATTCGATATCTGATGTTAATGAACTGTTCAGATGAAAGAACAAGGAATTTAAAGGTATATTCTGGCAGTTATTTCCTCTCCATCCAAGCATTGCTTGACAGATATAAAGCAAACAGGATAGTTAATTAAGCCTTCTTGATTTGAGATTTCACTAAATAAGAGAACTATTAACTGTAACAATTTGTTGAAGAAATAATAATTAGTTACGGAATTGGAGCACGTTCCTAAATGATTATTTGTCTTGCAATAAAAACTATAAACTGTTCCGTGACCTGTGATGGTAGACTTACAAGTTAATTTCCACAGATTCTCTTCTTAGAAATTAACTCACAAATACCTAATTATTAACGGTCAATACCTTATAGAAGTATTTGATTGAAATTTTATCAATATTACTATTATATCAAGGACGAACACTGGCTAACATTCAACCGAATCAATTCATATATTTACAAATCTTACACTAGTGTTGACCAAACAAATTAATTACAAATACCTATTTGCTTACTCAATTGTTTCTGGATGCCACTAAACGAAGAGTATAGAAATTTTCTTTTCAAACCGGTAGGTTCGAACAAAAATGTTCATCCTCATTCTCCTTCAGTACAATAATTAATGTTTATTGATAATTTACTTATCTCTTTATTCCGTTTGATGTAGGCTGAATACATCAATTTGGGAATAGGAGAATAAAATTGTACGGTATTACTGTGGTAATAACTACATATCTAATATACACTATAATCATGAAATTGACAACAATAATGATTATACTAGCACTACAAGCAGCTATGTATGTCATTAGCTCCAAGAAATTCATCTTACCCTATGTCTGAAATTAGAATGTCAAGTATAGAGTTGTTTGTCACGTTGAAGAGAAAAATAGGTCAAGACGAATAGCAATAACAATCTACTTCAGCACAACTGCCTTGGACTATATTCGATATTAATTTCTCGCAATATTTTCGCAGACAAGGTTCAAGGTCAAACCATGACCTATCTCATGCTATGGAAAATTATTCTGTCATCTTGCTTATTGTTATATAGAAATCAATGACTTAATAAAATATTGATCATAATATATCCACGATTACAGCTAAGCAATTCAAATGTGTCTGCTTAAATACTATTTGGAATAGAAGGGAATTCGAAATAGTATTCAAACAAGGCAGATTTTGATTTATAGTTTACTCTGATGGATGAGAAAAGTTTGAATACAAATTTAAATAGCAACAGTTTGGAAAGAAACGAAAATTACATTATTCTGCTGTGTAGTTGTTAAGTTTTATCATACTAATCAGTGATTATTGAAGGTTTATATTTTGCCGTCTATTCCACGCACAATACTTAGTATTGAGTGGATATTTTATTGAATTTATTGGTTAGTAAATAAAAACTAATCATTAATAATTGTATATTATTAATTGGGCAATAAGTAAAGTTTTTTATTATTATATTATCATTATTACTAGCATCATAGGGAATTTGTTTTTATTTAATATTCTAGTAACCAGAAACTTCAGAGATAAGTATTGGAAAAAATATCAAAAACTGAAACGGCAATAGAACCTTCAAAGCAGATATCGTTCGCTCTAGCGTATGCAAAATGAAGCACATAACATCGGAAAACTCTGTCTCCTATGACCGTAGTGGCTGATTTTGAATGAGCAATTTATGAAGCAGCAAAACATATGGGGAATAAGACAATGCCTCCATTGTTGGATGATCATTTCAACACTAGTGGAAAAAGATACTAAACTTGGTTCTTATAAAGATCAGAAATCGGAAATAGGAATATTTGGGCGATGCTGTTGTGGACTACCGCTTCTGAACCCAGAAGAAGTTGGAGGTTGCTTGGCATTTGATTTAAGTGATATTCACTATAAATAAGGAATAATCACCCTTGTACATTATGATAATGTGGTCCACATTACTTTAACACAATTTCTAGTGAATGAGAGAAATTATTTCTCATTTATAGTATTGGTGTATCTACAGTCCCTGGCCAAATTATTAGACTCACTTCCAAAATCTAAGTTTTTTGTTGATTTTAATATTATTAAGCAATTTCTTCCAACTTTTCTTTAGGGTTTCAATGATGGATAATTCTTTCTATTAGTTGAACCTTCGTATTTATGTTTTCTTTTGCCAGTTCCCTTTTCAAACACTCTCAAACGTTCTCTATTGGATTCATGTCTGGGGAGTTCGCAAGGTGCTCCATCCTACATGAATACTTTTCTACCATTCCCGAACCATTCTTCCATCTGTGGAAACAATCTTGTTTCCAAAAGTTTCTTATATTGGTCCTAGGCCATTTCCACTTATTACTGACCATATCATGACAGACACAGGATGCTTAACAGTTTTTATGACACAGTCATGAATTCTTCGTTTTTGCGACGCCTAACAAACTGTGCCTTATCATCCAGGATTTGAAAAGTTGATTCATAGCTGAAGCAAGCCTGTAGAAGAGCAAAAACAGTAAAAAAAAAACTAGAAGATTTCAAGCAACTTACTATTCTCCAGTCATCAACAGTTGAATGTTTATGAGCATTAGCCAAATGGAGCTATTACGGACGGTTTTTGTTCTTGGATAAGGTCTTTATGACTCCCCCCCTCATCTGAAAAAAATTGCATCCAAATAATAAATTGCAAAGTTTTTAATTTGTATCGCTTCAAAAATGTATAACAATATAAATAAATATTAAATAAATACTTCAAGCCATTAATTACTTACTTTGACAGAATTGTTGCTAAAATTGGATAAATCGTACTTTTCACTCAACGTCACCGTGTACTTGAAGAATCCTAACTCAAATGATATTTGATAATTTATAAAATATCAGCATTACCGACTGAGAACAGCCATAAAAAATTTTAATATGCTATTAGCCAATCCTCACTCAACAAATGTGTTAAGGTTTTCATAAACGAACACGTGATATTTCAATGCAAAACCAAAAGAACTCAAATCTTATAAGTGAGCCTAATAATCCGGCCAGGGACTGTACATTGTGAATTCTTATAGTTTATAAGTGCTATTCAACTATCACAAACCATGATGATCCCTGTACCATTCCACTCAAGTAGTAGTTAGTTCCTTCCAAATAATCTACCTATAAATAGAAATTTAAATATTATACCGTTTCATCGCAATTTCAATCTTCAACAGTTTTTCAAAAACATGCAATATGGCGATTGCATGTTTTTGGAAGAGAACTGATGAAGAGTGAAATTGCGATGAAACGGTTTGATGAACGTAGGGATATTCAAAAAAGTAATTGTATTTTTTAATTTTAAAATGGAACTCAACAAAGTACCGAACAAATCCATTCAATTTTGTTATTGCGCATAGTTATCCTCAAACTATTTTCAATTCGTATTGTTTCCACCAACTTTCATAACGTACTGGTACGTTAGATTCTGATTAATGTCATATATCAAATCTTAAAATTAGTAAAGTCATTTCCGTTGTTCTGTTTATGAGCGACGTTAAGCTAGTTCCGTAGAAATATAACAGAGGGTGTCGAACAGACCTAAATAAAGCTTGTGTGGAGAAAAACAGATTCTTGAAGTCGTTTTCATCAAGAGATCTTACGACTACGAGAGCGCACGAGTCGTTCAGGCTGCAGACTTGACAGTGTGAGGGTGTTATGATTTGTTGCCCTATTTCAACTCTGACTCGATGGTGATGGTATATTCCCATCACTATTCGAATCAACCCCTACTCATAATTTGGTTTATGATCGACCGAATGAGCTATATAGTCCGAAATGTATCGAAACACTTCCGGTTCAAACTACATGTATATTTTTTGATTGTATAAGAATTCAGAATACCTTCATAAATGAATTACGGATTAGGGATACCAGCTCGAAATAATCGACAAATGTTCAAAATACATATGTAATCGACTGGTAATCAACATACACTAGAATAACAATTGAATAGTATTCATATTGCATGTTCTGAATTATTTCGGGCTTTCAGTTTTTGAATGACATTCGAGAACATCTTATACAGTTTCGTCCGGCCGCAGTACTCAATGGAGAAATCTCAAGAAACTCACATTGATTTAAAATACATTATTATTATCAGTTTCGTCCCCTTCTGACTTTCGAGGATTTATAGGGTGGGCAAATTCCGATGTTAGTCTAGGGTAACTCGGTAATTATAGGAGATACGAGAAAATGTACATTCTTTTTCTCTTTTTTTGAGACACATGTGATTATCGAGTAAAGTCAGGTGAAAATAACTTCTACATTCTTAAGACTACTTTGTCTACATTTGTTGATTTAGAGCTTATAGCCATAGGTGGAGACCTCACATGATACAGAGTTCCACATATTCGCTGTTCGATAGGAAAATGGAGTATGGTACAAAAGAGTTCGGCAGGTCGAACTCAAAACGCATAGACAGTACTCCAAGACCAGGACAGGACGAATCTGTGCTTTGCAGATTATGAGGGATTACTGGGATGTACAACAGGTCTTGACAAAGAATAGTAAACAAAGTTTGTGTGAAGCAGCTTTTGCAATGGACCTCACATGATCGTCCATGAGAGGGTGCTGTTGGTGGTGATCCAGAGCATTGTTATGGAGGAATTCATATGAGTAGTTGTACCTGACATCATCATATCAGGGATTGCTGAATCCGACTTCCCCGAGAAGACGCAAGCTTGAGTTAAGGTTGCATTAAACTCTACTATATCATCAGATCCCTATTTCAAAAACTTTGCCAGATCTTCATAAATTACGTCAACCTGTCTCTGTCTCGCTCCTCTGGTTTCATTGGATGCTATAGGAGCTCCAGATGAGAAAACGGTATGAAATGTACCATCATCTGCAAAGTTGTGGACGGGACAGATGGTCACTTTCAGCAGATCGTTGATATGAAGCAGGAACAAAGTTGGTGCCAAGACAGATCCCTGTGGCACACCAGCGTTGATAGCCATTCTATCGGAGGATATTCCGTCAACCACCGAATGGAGTGGTCTATCTGAGAAAAAACTTGATTGTAAGCAAAGTTGAGGCAGCAAACCATATGACGGTTTCTTAAGAAGGCTTTGATGACAGACTCAATCAAAAGCTTTGCAGATATCCAGTGATGCAGGTTTTTCGATGGATTTCTGCCACACATGAGTTGAAATTTGTTGCACTCGATCTGTTTTCCAGCTGGAAGGAAACACACCAAGTCTTAAGAAAGGGTAAGCAAGCTGTTGAAAACTGGTGTCAATTCAGGCGCACATTTCTTGAGAACGGAAGGTGGAATTCCGTCTGGCTCCATTGACTTTTTGGTATTGAGATCAAGCAGAATGCGCCTAATTGGGCGCTGACGAAAGACAATTGTAGGCAATTGCTTTGGCAAAAGTTCAAAACGAACGTGAGCCATTCGGGGATTCGATAACCTTTGATCTTATTTTGGCATTATATGCCTCTTTCTGAACGTTTATTGTTTCATTGCACATATTTCTGGCTTCAACATATTTTGTTCTGATCTCCAGACATGGGTTACCGCGCCAACGGCAGTATGCTATTGGTTTTGAAGCGACGGCCCTAGAACAGATTTCATTGAACCATTATTAGCCAGATGATAGTGATTTGTTGGTATGAGGTATGTAAGTTTCCATTCCTAGCCTGACAATATCCGAGATCTCTGTGGCATATTGCGTTGAGTCATCAGATTCAAAACATACGCTCCTCCAAGGAAACTCGAAGAAAATATGAGAAGGCTGCCCCAGTAGGCTGAGTTGTAATGTTAAACTAAGCGTGGTGTTGGACTGGTTCATGGAGTGATATATAGACAGGTCATAGTGAAGAGTGAATGGTCAGAGTTTGCCAATGGTGCACGGACCTCTACTTCATAGGGATCTGGATTGTAAGTGAGGGATAAGTCAAGCGTATTGGCATAATGATAGTCGTTATCAGGACTCCGTGTTGGTTCATTAGTTAACTGCTCGAGATCATATTTGATGGCGAAAGTCTCAGCCTGTCGCCCTGTGTCATCCGTCTTGTTTGAGAACTTGGGCCAAGCGGAGTAATAAACGTTGAAATCACCCATGATGATAATTTCATCTGCTGTTTCCACAGTTGGTAGTTATATTTTCAATCAATTCGACTAATTCCAATCATCTCTCCCATAGATAATTGTTTAAAATCGGATTCGATTCTCATGATTCCCCCTGCATTACGTCTCGTCTATTTAGGTGCAGATATTAATTTTATAATCGATGTGCAAATTGCTTCCATGCCATCGTAATTATTCGGATTGAAACGCGAATCTGGAATAATTAAATAACGCATCAAACGATTCCAGTAACTTAACTAACAACGTTCATCAAGCGGAAATACTTTAATTTTCAACAAATAGATGATTGATGGACAAGAATGACGAACGCCCCAGTATAAATCAGCGACACTCAATAAACGCACACCCCATCGATGCGTCGATGGTGATTCACCCGATGCAATGCCATACTTGATGTATACTTGATTACAGATCCTGTATAAATGACAGGCCGCTTGAATCATTAGAGTGCTCTATCATTACTCTAATTTAATGTTTGCTGGTATGTCGGCGGCCTTTATTTAGTAACTGATCCTTACGATTGAAATTCGAAAATGTTGCACGTTTATTACGATAGCCGATGGTATTAGCATGTAGTGGTGGTGAATTACTATTGGATTGAATTCATTTGTATTATATAGATTGAGTCAAATAGTCCGGTGTATTCCCAGTTAATAAGCGCAGATTTGAATAGCATGTATCTACAAACTTAGGCGTTATTCATAAAGCGCATGTCAGTACACCTTAACTAAAGACACAGCCCAGTATTCCTACTAGAGATGGGCAAAACTGTTATTCCTAGATATAAATAACATAATCATAATACCAAGTGCTATTACCGCTATTTCTATCTCAAATCTCAAAATAACTTTTTCAAATAAGAGCTACAAAATAGTACTTGCTATTTTTCATTAGCCAAAATATGCTGCGGTCACGGAGTGGCTTTTATGAAACAACGATTGATAAATAACAACAGATCGCATCTCTAATTCCTACTAACTAACAAATCGACTCCCTATCGCACAACACAAGGTCTTCTTCTATTTATCTTATTAACAATACGATGCGTCTGGCTCTCTCATACTTTCTCATACTCTCACATTAATCCTATACACCGCTGGACCTGACTGAATTCGTATAAATTCTTCACTCGATTCACTTGGATTCTAGTAATCACTTCTAACGTACGAAGTGTGGATAGCAATGCTCAAACTACTTGTCTGAAAGAATGGAATGAGTTTCTGACAACCCGTACAATCGGTAGAGATGTCAACGGTTTTCTTTTTCAGATTAGATGAAGTTTGTTTTGACTTTATGTGAATCCATATAACATCACTGGGATGTCAGTAGGTTGCGCATGCCCGAAGGATTAAGACGGAGTGATTGTTTCGCATTTGTAATAAATTTATTCAATTTTGATTCTACGTACTACATAACTTTAACAGTGAGTTCTCTCTGCTCTGCAGTGAATCTTATGCATCATATCTATATTCAGTAGATATCTAGATTTGTCTAACATTTCATGCTTGCCGAATTGGAAATGATATGACCATCCTTTTATCTTTTTGCAGTGTAAGAGAGCAATTGGCATGGAAGTGGGGTTGGGGACCTAAGCAGCTGATGTGGATCTACTCAATTATTATTATCCCAAGACTTAGTCGTGAAGTTCTTGTATTGTGGAGAAGAATCGAACTGGTCACAGCCCAGAAGCTTCTGGACAGAATACACGGATTCTTTCTCAGAGGCTTTACATCCACGAGGAAGAGTACACCGGCTGCAACATTGGAGACCTTTCTGGGCAGTGGTGGCACGCCCAGCAAGGTCTCCAATGTAGCAATCAATGAATGACTCCCTGAAGAGATGGATTGCAAACCAATGCCGTCAATTCAGGGGAAGCCTCAAAGTCTGCGATTAGAACCGCAGGACAGAATCAGAGCCATGTGGTCGCGGAGCAGCATTTCAGGGTAATCATCCCGTTGACGGAGGAATGGGGAAATAGTGACACGCCAAACCACGTCAGAATTTGGTATACAGATGGATCTAGATCAAACACAGGAGTAGAAACAGGCTTATACGGTCCCAGATTCAAGGACGGGTACTCCGTGCAAAAGGGTGATCTCAAGACAGTCTTTCAAGCCGAGATGTTCGCCATTTGAGGATGTGCAAAGAAGCTGCTCGGCTATGGTAAGATAAAAGAACATCTGGATCTGTTTGGACAGTCAAGCGGCACTCAACGCACTGAAAAGTCTGACTGTGTCCTCAAAACTTGTCAGGGATACCCAGGAGATCCTCAATAGGCTAGTCGGAAACAGGCTCAACCTGGCCTGGATAAAAGGTTACTCAGGTTGGAAAAAGAATGAGAGAACGGACAAGCTGGCCAGAGACGGGGTCAAATTGGACGGTCCTCAACACCCCCTTGCTGGTATGCCCTACAACGGGGGTATACAAATCTTACGGAACCATCTGAGAGGTTAACATGTCTGATCGTGGAGAAGTATTGACAGCTGCCGAACTACAAAAGCGCTGCTTGGCGATGAGGTAGACCCAAGGACAAGGGAGATACTCTTGCTGAGTGAAATTTAAACATGCAGTAGGGAAAAGCGACACTCCCTTTTGTATGAAATGCGAGGGCAACAAGTTGTAGTCATCAACCCACTTTCCTTGTAAATGTCCTGCGCTCATTCGAGCAAGGTTTACCTGGCTGAGTCCGAGGATCATCACGGCCGATGACACAAGTGATCTAAGCGTAAAACAGATCTTAGGATTTTGTCGAGCAGCGGGTTATTCAAATACTACAAGGGTCTTTGGATGATTGCACCGAACTTTCTATAAATCGCCCTACCATTTCAACCAATCCAAATACCAATTACTGAAGAATAAGACATTATCCAATAAAACCATCTTCAACAATAATTATTACTAATTCAACTTCATACAAAGGGTGCAGAAGCAATAAACTTTATATGTTATTCGGTACATATCCTGCTTATTAAGGCAATGATAGGTTTTTGTCTGATAAATAGTGATCTTACCTCGTACAAATCTACTTACCTACATTATTATGGAAGTGTGACAAATTGTGAAATCCCTTATGCCTGTATTTATAACATTTATTCATTTTCTTTGCGCGATGCCTCAGGTGATGTACAACCAATTACAACGTGATTGCAGCGGTAACACGTGCTACTACTTATATTTACTGATCATACCTGGTACAAGTGCAACAGTGTTATTTGAAGCCGCAACTGATTGCAAGTACGTTTATGCATACACGTATCCTTATTCCTCTATAAGACAGGTTGCTTCAGGCTTATTTATGACCAAGCAAAGTGAATGTGCAGTGGCAACACGTGATAGTATTTATATTTATTGTTCCATTCCCACGTTATGATACCGCCTATTTCTAACAAAATTTATTTATTGCATAGGATGTTTTATTGAACTGCATAAATTCTGCTCGTTCGACGTTAGCCTCTCATTCTCCGATTTACTTCTTCATTTGCAAGGATGCTATGTTGCAGAATCATACTTTAATTTATTTCCTGTCATCGTTCTAAGAAATAGATTAGGTACAGACGACAATTTGAATTAGTGAGAACAGTGTGACATTTATCGATACTCCAACAAGGTCTAATGTCCGATTACTAATTCAATTAAGGAATAAATGACTCACGTTTACACAAATAAAGAGTGATCCTAGTTGCGTCCCGTGGTCTTTTTTATAACCGAGTTGCTTTGCGTAACAAAAATTTGTAAGCCGAGTCGCGTCGCATGGTTAGGAAAGGAACAGCGTTTGTTTTAAAGCGACGGCCATGGAACAGATTTCATTGAACCATCGTTCACCAGATGACAGGGATTCGTTGGTATGGGGTATGTAAGTTTCCATTCCTAGCCTGGTAATATCCGAGTGGCACATTGCGTTGGGTCATCAGATACAAAACATACGCTCCTCCAAGGGAACTTGGAGAAAAACATGCGAAGACCGTCCCAGTCTGCTGAATTGTAATGCCAAACCATGCGTAGAGGTGTTGGTTTGAGGAGTGATATAGGGCCAGGTCGTAGTGATGAGTGAATATTCAGAGTTCCCCAATGGTGCACGGACCTTCACTTCATAGGGATCTGGATTGTTAGTGTGAAATGAGTCAAGCATATGGGCATAATGATAGCTGTCATCAGGGATCCTTGTTGGTTCATTAACTAGCTGCTCGAGACCATAGGCTATGGCGAAGACCTCAGCCTGTCGCCCTGCGTCATATGTCTTGTTTGAGAACTTAAGCCAAGCGGAGTTGTGAAGTATCAGAGAAAGCTGGTTCATTCGATGATAAATAAAGACAACAGAGGAATGTTGTCTGTTTGTGATTATCAAGCTTGAACCAAGTGGTAGGTGTGGAAAAGTGTCGGTCTTGGTCGACTTCATCGATTCTAATGAAACTTCGTCATGATATATTTTAGATGATGAGGAATTTGATTCTAACTATAGTTTTAACCCCAGATGATGATTAACCACGTTAATGTGTCTCGAATTCGGATCTTCAGGTACACACCAACAATAATAAAATCATGTTTTGGAAGATTTTTACATTAAAAAAAAAATTAATATATCGAATTCTTGTGGTTCTAGATTCTCCTCTCGTTGGCAAGAGAGCTCATTTTTTGAGATACCTCCTTCAGATCTGAAACGAGTCTGAAGCTCGTACCCAGGGCAGAGTATATAGGCCGTGTTGCTGAATGGATTGACCTACGTCTCAGTTGAGGTCGGTATGTCTTGTTTGTCTGTCTGCAGGTGGTAATGGAAATCTGAAATAACTCAAAAACATAAAATGCTGTATGCTATACACTGTAAATAAATTATATAGGCACTAATGTGTACGAAATAATCACCCTCATCTAGTAAAAGTAATATTAAAGTACTACGGACTGAAAGGTCCAAGTAGCCATCATCAGAGGAGATTCGGTGTATTCTGATGATGGCTTGGTGGTTGAAAGGTCCTCACTTCATCAAAAGTATTTTTAGTGGATAAGTAAAGTAAAGTAAGGTAATTCATTAAGGTTCAGTATACAGTAAACAGTTATATTAAAACAGGCTTTGAATATAATTGAAAATAAAGATATGTCACAGGTGTAGAGCAATTTAAAGTTGTGAAATGATGAATAGCATCTGTGGTAAATAGATTTTTCTTGAAGCCATACTGATTGTTATTAAACTGAACACATAAGACCACAATCATTATTATTTTCTCCAAGCAGCAATTGTGTGAGCCAGGAATGGAATTTTGGGAGAGGAGATAGGCATTCGAATTTTTCTTGAAGGTTTGGAGATAGGAAAAGACCTCAGTAGGTGAAGAGCTCTACAATTTCGCTATTCGATAGAAAAATGACTCTGGTAGGAAGAAGTTTGGCAGGTCTCGAGTTTGACAATGGAGAGGTGACTAGTGATGGAACAACAGACGAGATTTTTGATGTACACCGACCATGGAGATATCTATAGAAAAGGGAGAGATCTACCACCTTTCTACGATTTTCTAGAGAGGTCAAAGAACTCGTATGTATGACATTATCAATCAAAACTCTCTTTTGAATAGAATCGAAATGCTTCAGCGTATGTTTGGCTGCCGAACTCCGAGCATGCGAACAGTACTCCAGAACAGGTCGAATCTGTGCTGTGCACCAAGTTTTTGTGAAGTGGTTTTCACAATGGACCTCACATGATCGTACCGTGAGGAAGTGATGTTGGTGGTGATTCCGAGCATGGTTATTGAAGACTTCACAGGAATAATTGTACCTGACATCATCATATTAGGGATTGTTGAATCCGTCTTCCTGGAGAACACGCAAGCTTTAGTTTCGGCTGCATTTGAAACGCCGGTACAGAAAATTCAAGATTTGCAGGAGCTGAATCATTTTGTCAATAACCGTTCCAATATTCGAGTTAAATGATAAAGTCTGATCTGAAATGTATTTTGCACGGCATCAATGTTATTCTCATTTTTTTTATGGAAGTTTTCTCGAAAAATATCAATAGTAGTCGCATAATACCTCAAAACTTTTCTAATAAGAATAAATCGGACAATGTAGTGCTGTACAAAAGTATCTGATCCCTTTTAATCAATGGAGTTATTGAGATTCTCAATGTGCCACTTTCATGACAAAATTTTTTTCTTCAGTTCCATAACTTATTGGAACATCAATAAGTTGTCAAAAAATCATTTTCTGTAGATTGTTTCTCCAAGATAATCGTAACAAAGACAAAAGCTATACTCAAAATCAATTGAGAATCAAAATAGGGTTATATTACAAACTCATTCTTAATTCCGACGAAGAAACCAAAAATGCAATAAGTTGAGTTGTTCAATTTGAAATAACAAAGTTTATAGCTTCCGGTGTAACTGGGAGTATACAAAGATTGAGAATATTTTAATATTGTAGGTCCTTTTTGGAAAAACAGAATGTCAAAAATTTAAAACGATACTCCTGGAGATACGTCCAGGGGGTAGGTTGGAAACCAGATCCTGTATATATTTACAATTCACCAATAATTAATAACTTCGTCCACTAACATTTTAGTTGTATGCAATTGAGAAATCATCTGAAGGACATTCACTCTATGAATATAAGTACTCATAAACATTGTTTATTATGTGTAAATGAAATGATATGAATAAAAATAATTCAACTGTATTATAAATACAATATTTCTTTCCACGCTCATTTAAATTCGTGAACTTGAGTTTAGTGGTATTGCAGAATCAATACGACTAAGCATAGAATTGCTTCGATAGTGAAAAGTTCGGAATCTCGTGTGACATCATTCTGTTCCAGTTCTTCCACCAGTGATAGACCATCTTGCCGTATTAAATAACAGAATTACGTCTGTATTGATACGAAAAAGGTAAGTCGGTCATATTTGATCATCATAATAAGCCGATAGAGACTTTTTTATTGCAAATTGGTTTGTGTAGGTAAAGAAGGCAATGGAGGTTTCTATTCTTTGTTGGTTCGAATACGGTCGCAAACTGACGCACGGCGTGGAATCTATTTTCTAGAGAAGTTTCTATTCTACGCTGGGATCGACACACAAAGGGGTTCCGAAGTTTGAAAAGATGAAAACGTGAGAAACGTCCGATATGGAATAAGAATTCCTAATACAGTCGAGGCTGCAATGCTTGCTCACAAATCTATATCGTTCAACAAGGAATGATCATTCTGAATACCGTACCAGTCGATATTTGTAAAATACTTTTGAAACTTATTGCAATTAATTATCGTTTTGTTCTTTTGTTTATTATATAAGTTAGCTTTACCTAATTTGTTTTTTAAAAGAAATGTACTGAACATTTGGTGCAGCTACTTACCAATTCTTATTAAAAACATTCATTATGGGGTTTCTAATTTTTAGTAGTGTTTTCCAATATAAATACTACATACGGGGGCAAGGTGAAAGGTCCCTGAAAGATAAAGCTGGTGGCTCCACAATCGTAAATCCCATATGACATCTGTGATGTACCATCTTTAACTAGAATGCATCAAAATTTTCAGACTGATATCTCATTCCGTTCTGCTTGAACACCCATCGAAAGCAAGCAGCCTTGAAGATGGAAAAAAATTATTTCGCGTCTTGATTAAACATTATTTCTTGCGTAGAAAAAGCATTACGTAAGCCAAAGCATCGCTTGTTGAACATTATGGAGATTCTTCACCATCGTTTGAGACGATTCACAAGTGGTTTACTGAACGCCTAGTACAAATGTAAGGGTGACGTCATCAACAGGAGATCAGAGATCAACGGATCTTACAACACTACACGTTTAGTATTATTGGCGCAAGGCCGGTACTGAGTGTGACAAGTGATAAATATTACAATTAAACAGAGTTCCACCCCTTTCTTGTAAGAAATCATATGTTGCACCTGATCCTACAGTGTCTTAGTGTGGTTGGAATGAATTTTCACCTGTCAATAATCGTGTATAAGAGTGTTAACACTGGAAAAGTACGTTGCGAAATGGCTTCCTAAGTGAATGTTTACGTTGCTCCTTGCCGTGTTTTGTCATACGTACAGTTTACTGGCGATCCCGGCCTGCAAGGGAAATTACAACAATGGGCCGAAATAAACTATAAAAGAGTTAACACTGTGGATATACTGAAACACTATAGATAAGAAATAATCAATAGTGGATAAGGGTGATTATTTATCACCCATCTACAATGGGCAAGAAGTTGAAATGCTTAGTTTTGTGGAGATATTCACGAATATAATTGATATCGGGTGTCCCTGTGAAAGATTTCATGGTAACAACAATACCAGAACGTGATTCTCGTGGTACCCAAGATGTATTAACAAAATCTACACATATTACGCTACTGCCATGATAGAAAGAATACTTTGTATCATTGTGTTACCGTAATAAGTGTACATTTGGAAAAATTTTTCGAAATTAGAAGAAATCGGATGTAAAATATGTACTATAGAGATTATTGGCAGTACTTCAGTATTGGTGAAATATGAGCTTTGTAGATCACGAGCAGCTGCTGAAGTGTTCAGTAACTCTTGACATGGAATAGAGAAATGGTTTTTGCAATGGACCTCCAATGATTGTCCCATCAGTGGGTGCTGTTGATGGTGAAACCGGTACAAATATCGAGCACTTTATAGAGATGGTAGGTTCTATCTGAAATCAGCGTATCAGGGATTTGGGGACTTTCTTAAAAGAAATGAAAGCTTGCATTTTGGATGCGGCTCCCCATTTCATAAACTTGCCAGATGTTCGCTTATTGCATAATCGTGTTCCTGTTCCGCACCTCTTCTATCATTAATAAGGTTTAAGCCCTAGATTCACCAAAGCTACTCCGTTGTGCCCATTGCACACCCCATGATCAGATACTAGCAGCTTTGTGGCTCCCCAGAAACCAACAACATTGCTCACGCTGGCTTCCATAAGTACCTCTGGGAGCAGTTTTGCTCCGCTGAAGAAACGGTATCGAAGCTGGGCAGTTTCTTCCATGTTTCTGTATTTCCTACATATAGGATCATCTGCGACGCCCATGATATGAAGGTGTTTGTTGAGACGACAGTTACCCGTGAGGATTCCAGTTATCTCTCTAATGTACCTTCATGTTAGAGAGAAGAGCTTCTTTGAGAGCCTAAGCACAAGCTTTTGATAAAGAACATTGCGTACCTCATGCACGGTGATTCCCGTCATTAGTCAGACCATTGTTTTTTCACCAAGGGCTGAGCCCCACGCAGTTTGATAAGGTGATAAGTCCACCGTGTCCTGGTACCCAGATGAGTTGAATTTTATTTGTATCGGCTAGTGCAGTCAGTGCAACTCTACATTTCTTGACTAGCCTTGATCCGACTCCGGGTGATTTTGAAGTTCCCAGAGCCGACCGACTGTCACTGCAGATGCATATACGCCTATTTATATAGTTTCTTCTCAGGTTTTCCAAGGAAAAGACCTCTGCTCGGAAAACCGTGCAGTAAGCGCCTAGGACCACTGATATAGTGGCTTTTTAGATATACTCCTGCTCTCGAAGCCGGACCTATCTTGGACCCGTCTATTGTAAGCCATACATATCCGCCTGGTAAAAACTTTGCCTATTAGCATAGTTTTTTTCAGAGTTCATCCTCATATCTTCACTAATTTTATTGTTTATTTAATGGAAAATCCTAGTGTTATATTGGAGACAAATTTGGATATTCGAAACATTCCTCAGCAATATAATGGACATGCTACATGCTACTTAAAATGTAAACCTTTTTCTCCAATACCCACGTCCAATATTGCCTGAATATTCCGAAACAATTGTACAGAGACATTTTGCCAACATTTTAGTATCGAAGGCATGTCGGTTGCAATTTGTATTGTTAAAATTATCGGAATTTTCAAACGTTCTCATGCGAACAATACCTACACAGATGTGACAATGAGAAGTACCGCCCGACCAGCGCTCCCGCACCATCTTCGAATGGTAAAGCATTACAGCAGTTGTTTACTAGTCATTGACAGTTAGTGGTGTCCCTAGGGTGCAGGTTTTGACAACAAACCCGCCCGCAATGGGAATATGCCACTCTATTACACGAATCAAGACAGCTATGCGGTTCTTCGGTGGCCTTGTATATCCGGTAGGCTAGAGCCAGCCAGACTCTGCTGACATCCTTGTTAGATACTCACTCAACACGTTGTTACGCTCGGCAGGATGCTTCTTTAGAAAATTTATGCTACAAGCGGTAAAAATCTTTAAGCAAAGTATGCATCGGGCATCTACTTTTACAATTTGTTATGTTTAGTCAAATAACAAGAGATTTATTATAAGCTCATGAAGTACATCTTAAAGGGATTATTGTGTTGCCGAATTGCGACAGCATCTCAGCTGGGTAAAAAGAAGTGTCTGAATAATTTGAATAAATATAGAATATAGAACCGATGAACTGTGCTCATTGCATAGATAGATAGTTTATTCGTTCAAATTACAAAGATACCCTATGACTGGTTATACAGGATGTCCTCGAACTGGGTGGCCAAAATAAAACCGAAGATTCTTTGATTCGAAAAAAATTTGATGAGCCTTTTTACTTTTGCCTCAAGTGTCTTAATTAGTCGGTAGAGGGCTTCAAAGTTGCAAGAATAATTTTGTTTTTCCGGTATAACTTGAGAACGTGATGAAGGACTTTCACAATATTTGGCAGGTGAGTTACTGTCAATAATAGCCTTTTTTGAGAGTGGAGCACAGTGTCTTAGAGACCATAGAAATTGCTCAAACTTGAGGATGTAACGGGAAAAGTGTCCAGAACTTTTTTGTGGTCAATGTAATTCACTCGATATTTTTTACGTAGATAGCTTATCTAATTTGAAAACTTTTTTTACTCTTAGAAAATGTTGATAAAATCAAGGAATTAGCTTGAAAAAATTAATTTTCGAGTCTCTGCAATGTTGGCTAACTAATTTTACCTTAGTTGCCTTTGCTTTTCTAATGTCATTTTGGCATTTGGAGAATTTATTCTCAAAACTGTCAGTTTTTACTTTGCGTTCCGTAAATATTTTATAAAATTATGGCTCAAAATTTCACCAACACTGAAATGGTTGATATGTTATTGATTTATGGACTTTGTCGTTGCAATGGCCAGAGAAGTGTACAAGTTTATAGGGAAAGATATCCGCACCGCAGAATTCCAAATCGACAAACCTTTGCTAATATCGAGAGGCGACTTCGCGAAACTGGCAGATTTGAAAGCAAATCGCAGAGAAACTGGACGCAGACGGACAAGAAGGACGTTAGAGCTCGAAGAAGAGATACTGGAAGCGGTTGAAACTGAACCTAGGATAAGCACACGACGTTTGAGACTTCGTATTGGAGCCTCAAAATCATTAGTTCATAATCTACTGGAAGAAGAACTGTTGTATACCTATCATATTAAAACAGTTCAAGACTTATTGCCCATGGATCCAGGTCATCGGCTAGATTTTTGTCGGCTTATTGTCCAAAGACAAAACGCAAACCCCAATTTTTGTAGAAGAATTCTGTTCACGGACGAAGCTACTTTCACGAGATGTGGTATTTTTAACCTCCATAATGAACATTTCTATGCTGATGAAAATCCTCATGAAACGGAAGTTACACATTTTCAGAATCAAACTAAAATCAATGTTTGGGTTGGAATTGTGGATAACTTTATTATTGGTCCTACCGTTATACCCGATCGATTGAACGGGGAGAACTACTTGAACTTTTTGGAACAAAGGCTACCTGAACTGTTGGAAGACTTGCCCTTACACATTCGTCGTGACCTTTGGTTTATGCATGATGGTGCACCTCCTCATTTCACATTAGCTGTGAGGCGACATCTGAATGCGGAATATCCAGATCGCTGGATAGGTAGAGGACACGATGCACCAGTGAACTGGCCGGCCCGCTCCCCTGATTTGACGCCCTGCGACTTCTTTCTATGGGGCGCTTTGAAGTCGAAAGTTTATGCAGCTCCAGTAAACACACGGGAGGAATTGTTGCAACGAATTAATCATGAAGCGGATTTATTGAAGAATGATCCTGAAGTACTAGCCAGAGTTCAATTCAATTTCTTGAAACAAATTAATTTGTGTATTCAGGAAAATGGGCAACATTTCGAACAATTGATGCCTTAGCGATTTCCCAAAAAGTTTTGTTGTTTCTTTTAATTTAGCATTTGTTTTTCCTAAATAATCACATCGTTTCCCCATTTCTAATGTTTTTATTATTCGTGTTTTACCGAGATATTAAACATTTCAGTGTTAGTGAAATTTTGAGTAATAATTTTATAAAATTTTTAACGGGAAGCAAAGTAAAAACTGACAGTTTTGAGAATAAATTCTCCAAATGCCAAAATGACATTAGAAAAGCAAAGGCAACTAAGGTATTTTAATCAACTAAAATTAGTTAGCCAAAATTGCAGAGACTCGAAAATTATTTTTTTCAAGCTAATCCGTTGATTTTATCAAAATTTTCTGAGAGTAAAAAAAGTTTTCAAATTAGATAAGCTATCCACATAAGATATCGAGTGAATTACATTGACCACAAAAAAGTTCTGGACACTTTTTCCGTTACATCCTCAAGTTTAAGTCATTTCTATGGTTTCTAAGGCTCTGTGCTTCGCTCTCAAAAACGGCTATTATTGACAATAACTCATCTGCCAAATATTGTAAAAGTCCTTAATCACGTTCTCAAGTTAAACCGAAAAAACAAAAGTATTTTTGCAACTTTGAAGCCCTCTACCGGCTAAACAAGACACTTGAGGCAAAAGTAAAAAGGCTCATCAAATTATTTTCAAATCAAAGAATCTTCTGTTTTATTTTAACCACGCAGTTCGAGGACATCCTGTATATAAATACTTGGGAAATATGTTACACCAACACATATGCTGATTATTTTCGCCTTTACGTACGTTTCGGTCTCACGACCATCAAGACGAATCGAAATTTTAACACATTAAAGTTAATTAATGTTAATGTTACAATTTCCATTATTCGTGTTTTTATTTGTTTCGGATAGGAGACACGGGCATTATTAATTGAAATTAATGCTATAAAGTCGCTTTGTGTTTGATACGATTAGTTTTAAGAAATCAGTAATACGGCTCCTGATGATGGCCATGAGACGAAAATAATATACTTGTGTTAGTATGACCTATTTCCCGAGAATTGCGATAAAAAAATGTCTATTCGCGAATCAGTAAAATAATCATTATGTGAATAATAAGCTTTATTCTCGAAATTACAGGACGAAATTCTTTCAGCGAGAAAGGAAATGTATTAAATATTTTTAGGATAAACACCTCAAATTCGCATAATCTAATTTGTTGCACTTAAAGTTGTTTTTGTACCTTGTGCCATAATCGTGATTCTGTAAATATTCACTGAATAAGCGGAGAATGCCTTTGGATGCTAGCTTTATCAATAGTTCATCCACCAGGATAGCCCCGCAGAAGAGGTGATAACACTCCCCCCTTGCGGACATCCCCTACCAGCTCTAGCTGTGATTGCGGTTTCGCCGATTGATGATATAATTACCCTTTTTCTCCAGATTAGCACAGTAGTGATGAAAATCCGTTTCGTCGCCATAGCCATCTCTTTATTCTCGAGAGATTTTGTTAGTAGCCTGTTAAGATCACCCAGTGCCAAATCTGTTGATTTACCTGGCTGATACGCATATTGGCGTTCGTTGTGTGGGTTTTTTGATAAGATTTCTCCTCTTACGAATTTGTCTATTAGTCTTTCCAGTGTCTTAAGCAGGAAGAACTGATTGGTCGGTATGACTTGGACGTCGTGTCATTCAGTTCACTTATTACAATTAGTAATATATTAACGATTTCAATGAAACACTTATCAAACTAAACTCAATTAAATTTAAAAGAATGTCAGTGTATCATATATGAAAGCTCTAAATCATCTAATATACGGCTGCGTAACGTATAATGCCTTGTACCCATAGATAACTCTATTACCGTAGAATGAAATGTTCCATGTTAGGTACCGAAACCGCGACAAGAGCGCTGCGTGAGGATTGGAAGCGTACTAAATGATGGTTTGGAGGGAAATTCGAAGTTACACGGCACATAAATGCAAATTTTGTTTTCTACAATTTAAGTAGGAAATGAAAGTAGATAGTTTTTACTAATAGTTTTTATTCAACAACATAGTTAGAACAGAAATATATAAAATATACATATAAATACAATTAAATATCGAGACTAATTACAATGGGTTAAAGCAAAAATACAAAAAACATACATATAAATACAATTTAATACCGAGACTGATTAAAACAAAAATACATGAAATATGCAAATTATGTTCTTATCAACTCGCAGTCGTACGCTTCTTTGCTTTTAAATAAATTTCTATAGCCTGTTGATATAATGAAGAACAGTTTGGTGGTAGAATTCTATTATCTTTTCCTGTTATAACGTTGTTTGCTCCATTAAAATAATTGAATATTACAAGCCGGGAAAAATGTTTAATAACAGAATTATCCAACAATTTTGAATGTTCACATTCAATGAAGTTGAAATTCACTGATACTTTAATAATGTTTGTTATTTTTTCCAAAATATTTTTAGTGTGGGCAATTTTGCGTAGCATAAGTAACATAATATTATAGCACATTACCAAATTTTTTATAAATTCAAAATTTCAGTACTTCAGCCTTTCAACTTTTTGTTCACCATATTCCCTAGATTTAATTAACAAGTTAAAATCGTCATTTTCCCCTTCTCTTCTTAATACATTGTATTTACAAGCTATACAATTATAGGCGATTTTAGTTTTCATTTTTACTATATATCCCGCTACATATGACAGTGATGCAGCTTTCAAAGGTCTTAAAATGTTAAAATGCTTGAGTAAGTGAAAAGATGGTTCTTCCAAAGGTGGTTCACTGATGAATCCCTGTAAGAAATAAGACTATTGATTAAAACTGATAAAAATAATAAAATAGTTATGATACAATTTTTATAACATATAATGTGAAATACACACCTGAGTAATGAATTGCTGAAGTGTTACAAGTATGCCACTTCTGTCTTCTTCACAATTTGCTCCAATAGAATGCTTCGATACCAAATTATTAACTAGCAAAGATTTATAAAATGGTCCAAATGCTTTACATGTTGGCTTGATAAATCTTTGGCCTCTCTGCCTAATTCGCCCAAAAAAATTTTCAAGGGGATCTTGATTAATATTTTTCGGTTTTAAGAATCGGAACCCCAAAGATCCTAATTGGTTAGTAAGAAGTAAAAACCCCTTAATTGTTATTATTCAATTTTTGAAAGTTGGTGGTACTGTTTTTTTCCCTTTCTCTTCACAGTACATAGTTTCGATAATTTTGAGTGATTCTTTCCAATGCGTCATATGTAAATTATTCTTGAAAATAGAGACTCAAGTTCTTAATGGTTTACCCTCTTTGTTCATGGCTGCAAATCCATTTAAACTATCAAATAAATTATCCCAAAACTTTTCTCTCCATTTTAACTGTTCCATTTGAACCAACTTGTTCTACAATTTGAAAATTTAGATATACACTTATTTTATATATGATACAAATTAAACTTACCATTAATTGCCATAAGGTTAATAGTCGATGCAACAGTTCTACTCAAAACTTGAGCACAAATTGACACCTTCATTTTCTTCACTTGATTAGGAGTTACATGAAACTCAGTCAATTTTGGCATTGCTCTCAAGTATCCACTAACATTATCCAGTTGCCATGCCTTTTGTGTATCTTCCCATTTTGCTTTTTTTGAAGTTCCGTTTAGCTAATATTGTAGAAATAGCGTGTATGATAGCAAGCAAAATCCACAAATAAATTAAACATGGCTACTATTGAACAACAATAACAAACGTAAGCGCATTATAATTTCTATTAATTTCGGACGCTTGACGCGCCCTCCCGTGCTATGCTAGTACCTTTCTACCCGTACCCCGCTACCACTCATAGAGGGATCTCCCCGGAGTGACTGTGGAACTTCCCCGCGCTGTTCCTAGCAATGCCGTACTTCTAACATATACTGGTATACAGGAATGATGGATTTAACTATAATTTGGAGAATCCTAAGCGATAAGTTGAAAATAGGGGTACACGTATTATCCTCAAGCGGCAATTCCAGTCTAGTGAGTTGTTGTAAGTTTATTTTTGGATGCAATAACATTAACCGAACACATAAGATACTAAGGCTACTAGGTCATATGAAAGTATATTCTGGTATGCTGCTATGTACATTTTGGAGCAGGTAAGACGGGTGAAAGTGTATATATTCAGGCAAAGAATTTTTACAGAAACTATATCTGATAGATAAGATACCTTAATGCAGAAAATGGTGATTCCAAACATTTTTCGACAAGTGGAATTCAACGGTGTAAGGTGTCACGTAAATCTACACTATCTAATCAATAATTGAGTACACCAATGATACCTAACACCAATCTCAAGTTTCCCTATATGTATTGATCTGTTTATTTTATCTTCATGAATGAAACGTTAAAGTAAATAAATAAAATCTGATAAGTCATCGCTGAATCATTTAAAGGGGCTAGTTATTTGAAGTGGGTGTATTAAATATTTACAGTCTATAAAACCGATTCACAAATATTTTTAAACCATAATGGGTTAATATGCTTTAGGCTGGATATTTCTTTCGGAAAGTGAATTCTCTACCTGCCCTGTAAAAGCGGCAAGCATCACATCTGAAATATGACAAATACAAACCTACTTGTTCGGTATCTGATTCTGATCCGAACGTATCTTGTTGAGTTAAGTCTTTATGGTCGAGGACTGCTGCTGAACAACTAGTTCCTTCGTTATATTGTGACCGTGCACTGACCGCAAAGTTATAAATAATATCCATACGTTTGTCGGAATCGTTTTCTATCCTTGTGTTTCAACTGAGTGATACAAGAGAATATTACGTTCTCGAGTTTCACCAAAGGGCCGTATTAAAACACATAAATATTTCGTAACAGTTCAGAACCAAGATACCGCTAAATATTCGAAGCATATGCATATCTATAGAATTCACAGTTACAATTTCTTATAAAGCATATTTTCACACAATACCCAGAATATTATAAGAATTGAGGGAATGTTTCAAATATTCCCTAGAAGCATAACTCTTCGAAAACAGTTGTGATACAATACAATTTTCTATGGTTATACGTATTTTTAGTTGAATCATGGATGTAAATACCTTTGTGATGAATACTTTTCACGTCTTATATTGAATCGTACGAAATAGTAAACTTAATATTTTGAATCTGATATGAGCGAACTGTGGGTGAAATGTATCAGACTGATGGTAGTCGAGTAAATTTAGCAAAAAAGCTCGGAATTTTTTCCAAACAGACCAATCAACTTAATTTTTTTTGCAAATCGTTCCTTCCTGGACGGAGACTGAACGATATTGAACCTTAAGATCTAGTCGCTCGACCATTTTTCACCGGAAAATCGCCAATTTTCATGGGAAAATTTATTGCAAAATTTGTAAAATTGGTAAGTATTGCCAAAATTGGCTGGAAAACTCCTCTCGGGGGTATTCGGGGTCGCTGATCACGATTTCGAAGTTGGATTTACCATTTTCGACCGCAGTATATAGAAATTGGCCAATTATATGTATTGAAAATAGCCAAATTTAATAATTTCGTAATTTTTGTTGAAAATGACTAAAACATTTCACTCAGTAGTTTTCGAGGTCGCTGATCTCGATTCCGAAGTTAGATTTACCATTTTCCACCGCGGTAGCTAGAAATTGGCCAATTTTATGTCAGAAAAATGGATAAATTAGATGACTCGGAAGTCATTTGATATTGGATATGAAACAAATGATTTACAGTCACGGACTTTTGATAGCAGTTCCAATTTCAACAACAATTACGAAATTATCTAATTTATCCATTTTTCTGATATAAAATTGGCCAATTTCTAGCTACCGCGGTAAAAAATGGTAAATCTAACTTCGGAACCGTGATCAGCGACCCCGAGAACCCTCGAGTGGAGTTTTCCAGTCAATTTTGGCAATACTTACCAATTTTACAAATTTTACAATAAATTTTCCCATGAAAATTGGCCAATTTCCGGTTTAACAGGTGAAAAATGGTCGAACGACTAGATCTAAAAGTTCAATATCGTTCAGTATCCGTCCAGGAACGATTTGCGAAAAAAATTAAGTTGATTGGTCTGTTTGGAAAAAATTCCGAGCTTTCACATTTTTAACGTCTAATTTGACCCGACTATGAGTTGAATTTGTTTTACATCAGTTACACAAAAAATATAAGTACACAAAAGACAGTTTGTCAGAAATATCTAACTAACTGATATGCTTATAAGCAAAATCCACACACATTGGAATTTCCATCATAAAATATCTGTTGGCGAATCAGTAAACTAATCATTATTTATTCATTTGTTTATTTATTTATTTCATCTTACTCTGATCAACAGGTATAAACCCAATTGAAGAACAGGAGAATGCATACGAAAATATATAAATTAACAATTATTATCTAAACTAAATCTGAATAAAACTATACTCTAGTCCGAGAGGAGACAAAATCAAAAAGAAAAAGAAAGAGTAGCCAAGAATGTTTAACACAGCAATGAACAAAGAGAAAAAAAGAAGGAAAGAGCTGAAAAAGTATGAATATTGTTTCATCGCAGTAGGCCAGCAATCTGTTTCAGGCTAGAATTGAAAATATCATATTTAGTACCAGTGTCATTGGTGTTGTACGCATGGCACATGCAAAATAATGGAGATAATTCAAGTAAGTTCGTACGAGGAGTTTGGAGGTAGAAAGTATTTACAGACCGTGAGTTCAGCCGAGGAACTAGGAAATTGATTCTTTCCAGCAGCATGGGGCAGTCCATTAGGTTATTATTTCTGCGAGAAAGGGATGACATATTGAATCTATCTAACAGGAAAGAATTAGGAATGCCCCTGATAGGATAAAAACCGTCTGTCCTGAAGGACAGGTACTTCAAAAAGCGGCGCTTAACAAATTCCAGGGCATCTCTATGAACGGCATAACCAGAGAACCAAATCACAGATGCGTACTCAAGCCGCGATCGCACAAATGTTATGAACAACAATTTGAGCGTGTCTATGTTTGAAAAATCACGACAACTTCGCACAATAAACCCAAGTAGTCTGTTAGCAGCCTCCATCACAGACTCCAGATGGCATAAAGAGCTTACTTACTTCTGTAGCACCAAATAAAAAACACATATTGACTCCAATTGTTAGTTGGTTCGGTTATATAGCTCAGGTCTCCTTGCTTCCCACAAGCCGATATTTACAGTTTCGTGCGTAATCTTTTTTGAATTAAATTTGATTACTATTTTCGTTGAGTCACTAACATTTCAAATATACCCCTTCGTCCAAAGATCCAAATATTAGAGTTAGATTAGATTGTTTTAAATATTCCCTAAAAGCATAACCCTTTGAAAACAGTTTTGCGATACAATACAATTTTCTATGGTACGTATATACGTACTTTTAGTTAAATCTTGGATGTAAATATCTTTTTCTACAAACGCTTAACAAGTAGCCTTTGACGCTTTCAGATTTCAACGCAAAGTTGACGTTTTCCGTGAAATGTCATTTTGTGACAGCATTTGCGCTCTAAAGCGGAAATATTTCGAAAACGCTCGCTTCTCCAACGTATTTCTGCATGATGATTGATGATAGTGACAGTGAATTATCAAACACTCCTCCTGATGTAGCAGAAAGTACAAAAATTGTTACTTTGAATCTCCTACCAGAGAAATCAAGGAAGAAATATGAATTACAATACGGTAAATTCATGACGTGGTGCCAGTCGAAGAAGGTGAATAAGTATTCAGAAAACGTATTACTGGCTTATTTTGGAGAAAAATCATTGATTTGTAAGTCATCAACTCTTTGGTCTACGTATTAGATGATACGGACATGCTTGAATGTTAAAAATAACATCGAAATCAATAAGTATCCTAAACTTATCGCATTTCTGAAGAAACAGTCTGTTGGATATAAAGCGAAAAAATCCAAAACATTCACCACTGAAGATATTCACAAATTTTTACAAGAAGCGCCCGATGAAGAATATCTACTAAAAAAGGTAAATTTTAATATTTCATGCTCTTAGTAGTTTGAGAAGCGGTTAGTATTTTTTTGAATTTAGTGCAATTTGGTTAGCATAGACATTTGGAATAGCTATTAATTGCAGTTTTTTTATAGGTTATTCTAATTATGGGTATTGCTGGTGCCTGCAGGCGCGATGAGTTGGTCAAAATGGAGATTGGTGACATAGAAGATAAGGATTCTATTTTAATAGTCCGAATTCCCGATTCAAAAACGAGAATAAGCCGTGTTTTTACGATTGTTGGTCATAATGAAGAGAATTCAGTTGATTATCTTTCAATTTGTAAAAAATATATTGCACTCAGAAAACATTGTCTGAATAACAATACTGTCCAACGTCTATTTTTACGTTATGAAAAAGGTAGATGTATGAAACAAGTTGTGGGTATGAATACAATCGGCAAGACTCCCAGTGACATTGCTGAATATTTGAAATTGCCCGAGCATAATTTATATACTACTACTTTATTGGTGAATGGTGGAGGTGACCTAATACAACTGAAAAAACATGGTGGATGGAAAAGTAACAATGTAGCAGAAGGCTACATAGATGATTCAATCAACAATAAGATTGAAACTACCAAGAGAATATTCTCAAGACCATCTACATCTCGTTCTGTAGATTTCCAATATTCGGGGGAATTAATGTTAGATAAATCTACTGATCGTCCATCAGGTTCAGAAATAATAATTAAAGAGTGTCACAATTGTGTCAATTTTAGTAAAGTCAATGATAAATTAAATCAACATTAATCAGGAATTTATAAACTGTCCTTGATGTACTTTTGTTGAATAAAGCATCTGGTGTTTTTCTTTTTTTTTTTCTGAAAACTGCGTTTGTAGAAAAAATCTTGTGTGTATTTCGAGCACAAAGTGTCATTGTCGCTCTCCAAAGATTACCGCGCTCCGCTTTGCGTCGCGCGGTAACTCTCTTTGTCGAGCGACAATATATCACTTTGCGCTCTTAATACACAAATAGCTATTATAATAAATACTGTTCACGTCTTAAATTGAATCGTATGGAATAGTAAACTTGATATTTAGAATCTCGTATGAGCGAATTGTTGGTGGAATGAACCAGACTGTTGAGTTGAATTTGTTTTACGTCAGATGTTTTCTAATAACATTTGGGCCATTTCTAACGTAAATCAACTATCTATATTCAGATGATTTTCGCATTATTTTCCTGTGCATAATCTATTTTTTTATTTGAACAAAATTTTCTCAACTTGGTATGTAGTCTTTTTTATTCATTCAAAAATAAATCTGATTAGTTCATTTTTTTGAAAATGGTTGCGTTCACAATTGAAAACATGACTCAAAAGCATTTCTGCAATGGATTAGCAAATGGCAACTCATCGCAAGCAAGACGGCTATATGAGAGATATCCAGAAAGGCGTCTGTCGTGTTTGAACACATTTACTGAACTTCATCGCCGATTACAAGAAACGTTTTCAAACAAAAAGTAAAAATATCGTTGGGAGGTTTCTTGCAGTAATAACTGCGAAGCTCGATGAGCACATCCTTGAAATAATTGAAGATGCGCCCAGTATTGGTACAAGAAAAATTGGTAGCGAACTTAATATCAGCGCTAAAACATTATGGACAATTTTAGGGCAGAACAAGCTATACCAACACACCATCCAACGTGTACAGGTTCTATTACGACGTGATTATCCTCTTCGACATCATTGGTGTCGGTGGTTAGAGGAAGAACATTTAACTTTTCCAAATGTAACTATTATTTTGTTCACGGATGAGGCAAATTTCTTAAGAGATGGTATCACCAATTTTCACAATAATCACGTTTGGGTGCAAGAAAATCCGCATGTTATATTGAAAGCAAGACACCAGGTAACGTTTTCTGTAAATGTGCCGGTGGGAAATTTTGGGGACTATTTGATTGGGCGGTGAATCATATATTCATTTCCTTTAGCAATGAGACGTTCCTTCTGGCTGATGAACGATGAAGCCCCTTCTAATTGTTCGGGAGTACCTCAATAATGCATTTCCAAATCGCTGGATTGAGAAGGGAGGCTCACAGCTTTTGCAACCACGATCCCCAGATCTAAATCCTTTGGATTTTCATTTTCGGGGCAATCTCAGAGAATTAGTATACACTACTCCCATTGAGACCATAGACGAGCTGGATAATCTAATAATACACTCCTGTAACACTATTCGTAACAGGCCCGGCGTTCTTGAGCAAATTAGGCAGTCATTGACGCGACGAGTAGAAGCCATTAGGGCCAACAGCGCTCATTTTTAACATTTCATTTAGTTTTATAATCGTATGTACTAGTTATTAGTTATTTTTAATAAAGAGTTTTGTAGATCGTTAAATTAGTTGTAATCTGTGTTCGTATTGGCATTTGGCAAGGTGGCTTACTAAAATGAGGGGTGTATTCACATATGGGGTCATTAAACACTTAAGAACATAATATTGCGATTATACAAACTTTTTTCATAAAAATTTCAGAAATCACCATCTACTTAGGAAACACTGTTGCTAGTTCTAGCCCGGTTTTTAGCGGTTTCGGGATATGCAATGAAGTAGCCTTAATCTTTTTTCTCGATACTGTTCGTTGTGAAAGGGAAACTCTAGAGACAAATTTTCTTAAGAACTGATGGAGAATCAAAAAAAAGCAGTGGTGTACCATTTATTTTAAGCAAATAATTCAGGGGCGTGTGCGTGGTATAAGTAGGAAAAAAATTGTTGATGGAAAAAAACTGGCTTTACTCTAGATACCGCATACCAAAATTGAAGGAAAATATCTAGAGTGGTTTCCAGGGAAAATTCATTTTTTTTTTGTAATTTCTAACACCCTGTAGATCGGAAAAATATATGACCAACTTTCGGGATATGCAATGAAGTAGCTTTAATTTCTTTTCTCGATACCATTCGTTGTGAAAGGGAAACTCTAGAGACCAATTTTGTTAAGAACTGATGGAGAATCAAAAAAAGGAAGTGGCGTACCATTTATTTTAAGCAAATAATTCAGGGGTGTATCCGTGGTATAAGTAGGAAAAATATGTTAATGAAGAAAAACTGCCTTTAACCTAGATACTGCATACCAAAATTGAAGGAAAATATCTAGAGTGGTTTCCGACATATTAGGAAAAATTCGTTTTTTTTTGTAACTTATTACACCCTGTAGATCAGAAAAATATATGGCCAACTTCCCATTTTGGTGTTAATGTCTCGTAGGTGACATTTTTCAAGCTATTTTTCTTAGGTGACTGTGTGAAAAACTCACTTGCATTATATTCTCTGAAAAATGTATTCATAAGCTTTCTCTTTTTGTTGAATGTTCCTTAGGTCAGACGTTCTTTTACTCATTTCCTGAGGTAACTATATAGAGAAAATTCTTCCATTCTGAGTTCAACATCTCTCGTCTCTTAGGTAAGTCGTTTCTGATTGTCTGAAATAATTATACAGGCTGTTCCATCTCAGACGAGCCACCCCGTATATTTCTTATCCCATAGTGGGTGGAAAAATCTCCCGAAACACGTCGAATGATTTTGTTTGGGGGACATCTTTTGACATATATTTGAGGCTAGAACGAGCAACCCCCTAATAGGGGGCGCTTCAACCCCTCAAAATTGAATAGGGGAGAGGGGTTGAGTGATACGTCATTTGAAAGATCTTGGAAGCCTCTTTACAACGGTGTATGGAAAACGTAAATTTGATGAACCGTTTTCGCCAAAAATTAATTTTGTTGCTCGAATGCGCCACCTTTAATATTTTGGTTATTTGTACAATGTACAAGCTCATTTTTACTAAGCCTTTTTACAAACTTAAACAATCTCCAAAAAAATCACATTCGTAAAAAAATTGAATTGTGTTGTCATGCTTACAATGAAAAAAATTAAATCTGCGTGTTTAAATCAAATGTTCAAATTGTCCTCCATTGACTTCCATACAATGATACATTCTCTCAAACTAATAAATAAAAAAACAGGAAAACATTTCCTTATGTTGCTTTCATTTTTTGTTCTTAGGAGGTGTTTGGGCATAACTTTAGAATTTGGAGCGATACAAATCCTCATGTATTTCGAGAAGCTCACACTCAACAGCGGGAAAAGCTAAACGTTTGTGTAGGAATTTTGGGAGACCACCTAATTGGACCTCTGTTTATTCCTGGTAATTTAAATGGCAATATTTATCTTGAAATGTTGGAAAATGCGATTGATACGTTAATAACTGAACAATTAGAAAACGATCCTCTACTACTTGAACAACAATTGCATTTCCAACAAGACGGAGCTCCTCCTCACTACGCCGCACCAGTTCGCCAATACCTCAATTTGCAATACTCCGGTCGTTGGATTGGAAGAAGAGGTCCTATGGAGTGGCATGCCCGATCTCCTGACCTGAACCCTCTGGACTTCTTCTTGTGGGGACATCTTAAGTCCAAGATTTTTGTGACTCAGCCTGAAAATTTGGACGAACTACGCCAACGAATTGTAAATGAGTGCCGTCAAATAATTCCAATTATGCTGAACCATGTTAGAGACGGTTCTCAGTCAAGATTGTATTATTGTATGGAAGTCAATGGAGGACAATTTGAACATTTGATTTAAACACGCAGATTTAATTTTTTCATTGTAAGCATGACAACACAATTCAATTTTTTTGCGAATGTTATTTTCTGAAGATTGTTTAAGTTTGTTAAAAAGGCTTAATAAAAATGAGCTTGTACATTGTACAAATAACCAAAATATTCAAGGTGGCGCATTCGAGCAACAAAATTAATTTTTGGCGAAAACGGTTTATCGAATTTACGTTTTTCATACATCGTTGTATAGAGGCTTTCATGACCTTTCAACTGACGTATCACTCAACCCCTCTCCCCTATTCAATTTTGAGGGGTTGAAGCGCCCCCTATTAGGGGGTTGCTCGTTCAAACCTCAAATATACGTCAAAAGATGTCCCCCAAACAAAATCATTCGACGTGTTTCGGGAGATTTTTCCACTCGCTATGGGATCAGAAATATACGGGGTGGCTCGTCTGAGATGGAACACCCTGTATAAGGAAAGTACTTGCATTCTATTCACTGAAAATGTACTTACATTTTTTCAGTAGTAAAGTTTCTCCTGGGCCAGATGTTTTTTATTTTCTGTGTATTTTCTGAGATAACTATATACAGAAAACACTTTGTATTTGTGAATTCAGCTGAAGTGAATTGTCCCAATATGTTCGTGTGACACATGAAAACTACAGAAGAATAAATACTGAGACGTTATTCATCATCAAAATACTTGTTCGTTGGATGATTCTCATTATTGAATGAAATTAATGAGTCTATGTGAGGCAATAATGAATTAGAGTGAATTTGAAATACGCCACTGTCTGAGAACATTGAACAGATACGCTTGCCACCCTACTTCTCGGAATTTCAAACTTGGGCCAAACCAGTCATTTGGGTTAAGAGCCTTTGAATAACCGAAACTGTAAGAATGCTCACACAAGTTGAATTGAATTTCAGTTTTATATTATCGAGAGTGAAATTTTAAAGCTTTGTAACTGATTTTATAATCCGTTAGGGGTGAAGTTAATTCCGGAAGTATGTTGATTTGAATAATCATTTTACGAAATCAATTGTATTAGTTATTCACGATGAAAAATAATTAGGGTGACATGATTGATGCATTCAAAATATAATGTTAATAATAAAATAAGAATCTTGAGCCAGTATGAATTATATAAAAAATTCTCGGGAATTAGGTCACATTAACACTCTGTTATAAATGTTCGTCTTTACGTACGTTTCGGTCTCACGACCATCATCAGAAGACTTATTTTGTCAAAAAGGGGTTAACTAAAACTAATTAGCACAAACCATCATAATGCATAGAAATGACTATGAAAACAAAATGGGAAACCTTTTAAATGATGAAACAACTTATAAAAAATTAAAATCTGACCCTACTTCATCAGTACAAAATAACATGAATAAATTGATAAATAAATGGCATAAGAATGAGATAATCCCTATTGAATTAAAAAATAAATTAATTTGCCATAATGGGCTTGCACCTTATATCTATGGGCTTCCGAAATTACATAAAAATGATATACCCCTAAGACCCATTGTAAGTAATATTGGAGCGCCTACTTACAATTTATCAAAATTTCTATCAAAATCTATCAATAATGTAATAGGAAAAAATTAATTTTATGTGAAAGACTCATGGCATTTTAATGAATTTATAAAAAATCAATCCGTACCAGTAAACCATCAACTAATTTCCTTGGATGTTGTTTCTTTATTTACAAATATACCTGTCGTTTTGGCATTGAATTGCATCAAAAAACGTTGGCCAGAGATTAAAAACCACACACCTCTTGATCAATCGGATTTTATAAATGCGGTAAAGTTTTGTTTATAATGCACTTATTTTCAGTACGGTGAGCAATATTTTGGACAAATTTTCGGCACAGCAATGGGATCTCCTATTTCAGCTACCATTGCTAACCTCGTTATGGAATGCCTAGAGGAATCTGTTATAAATTCATTAGCTTTTCAGCCTGTATTCTTTAAACGGTATGTAGATGATTGCCTTATGTGTGTTCCCAACGATAAAATTCAATATGTGATTAATAAATTTAACAATTTCCATTGTAAACTTCAATTCACTTGTGAAATAGAAATAAACAATAACATTAATTTTCTAGATATGACCATTAGGCATGATGCAGATGGAAGAATAAAAACTTCTTGGTTTACTAAAGAAGTCTGGTCTCAACGTTATCTTCATTTCAATTCCGTTGCACCAGCTTGTTATGAAAAAAGTGCCATGAACAGCCTCACAGACCGCGCGGTAAAATTATCCCACACAGAGGACCGTCTCAAAAATTTAAAAATTGTTCGTAATGCATTGGAAATGAATGGCTACCCAAAAACTTTCTTCAATCCTATCATTAAAGAGAGAATAAACAAAATCTATAATGGTTCTTCTTATAAAAATAACATAACAGGTAATACAGACAATTATATAACTTTACCATACATTCCGGAGACCTCAGAAAAAATTAAGAAATGTTTGAAAAAGTACGATATAAATGTTGCGCATAAACCTACTAACTGTGTTGGGAAATATTTCTCAAATCTAAAACCTGTAATACCTAAAGATAAACAAACCCACACAGTATATAAATTGAATTGTTTAGATTGTGATGGAACTTATACTGGAATCTCTAAACAATATTTACAAAAAAGAATGTTCGGCATAAGTATAGCACAAGAAATAATAACTTAGAAAATTCCACCGCCCTTGCTAAGCACTGTTTTGATTATAACCATCAATTTGATTACAAAAATGTTAATATTTTAACTAAAGAAACCAATTATTATAAAAGATCCATCCTGGAGATGATTCACATAAAAAGGGATTCAAATTCTGTAAATCATAGGAATGATATTCAGGGATTGAGTCAGATTTATACTAACTTGATTAATTAAAACTCTTGCAAATTCCTACATACGTCTTAATAATGTTAAAAGTATATTTTAGGAAGAACGCTTAATGTAAAGTAAATTCCAATGCAGGTCTAAAACCTTTTCAAGTACGTCATAAATTTACATCTGGGTCGTGTTATTACAAACAAATAGTTTCGAACTCCAGTTGCTTTGAGACCATAGCAATATGCGTTTGTACATTATGAGAATATTACTTAACAATGGTTTCTTGTTACAAAAAAATCTATACTTTAATATTAACGATACAATTTTCGATTATTCGTGGTTCTGTTCGTTTCGACGGCGTGAGCTTTTTGATTGAAAATTGTGCGATATGGACACTTGTGCTAATTAGTTTTAGTTAACCCCTTTTTGACAAAATAAGTCTTCTGATGATGGTCGTGAGACCGAAACGTACGTAAAGACGAACATTTATAACAGAGTGTTAATGTGACCTAATTCCCGAGAATTTTTTATATAACGTTAATATAAAGGATATAATAAATGAGTATTTTCCAGATAACTGATAATCTACAAAATATTAGTTACGTTCAATTCTGCTATGAGGTAGCATCCATATCTATTAATACACTTACATACTTTGGATTAACATATCCTGTTGGAATGCCCTGCTTTGATATCCCTTAGGCACCGTTACTTCGGCGAAGCAAAACTGCTCCCAAAAGAACTCATGGAAGCCAGCGTTGGTAGTATTCTGGGTTCATGGCGGGCCACAAACCTGCTAGAATAGAATAAGCTCCTCACCACGGGGTGCACAATGGTCCCAACTAAGTGACCTAAATGTGCCTGGTGGCTAAGTTCCCTCGCCTCAATAGATAATGATGATGATGGGAACATATAACACCGTAGGGACAATTACACCATTGAGGCTGAGAGAAATCTTTTTTTCAAGCATGTAAATCTTACCAGCGTGCAAATATAAAACAATAGGTACCGCGGTCCTTCAACTATTTTTTATTCTTTGACTATACGAGAGGTAAACCTATGATGTCAAAGAACATTGTGTGAACTAGCGATGGAACGTTGGGAAAGGAGATGAGCATTCGAATTTTTCTTGAAGGATTGGAGCTTTTAGACATAGGAAAAGATCTCACAATGTACCGAGTTCCACAACTTCGCTGTTCGATAGAAAAATGAGGTCTGGAAGGAAGTAGTTCGGCAGGTCTCGAGTTAGACAATGAAGAGGTGACTAGTTTGGGCTCGTCTAGTCTGCCTCTCTGGAATCCCTCATGGTGGAACAACAGACAAGATTTCTGATGAACACCGACCATGAAAATATCTATAGAAAAGAGAGATCTCCCACCTTTCTACGATGTTCTAGAGAGGTCAATGTACTCGTAAGTTTGATCAATCAGACGAATAGCTCTTTTCTGGATAGAACCTAAGAGCTTCAGCGTATCTGTGCTTTGTAGATTGTGAGGAGCTGCTGTGACGTAAAGTAGCACTTGGCTCGGAATAGAAAATCAAGTCTTTGTGAAGCGGTTTTCGCAAGGAACCTCACGTGATCTTCCCATGAAATGGTGTTATTGGTGGTGATCCCAAGCATGGATATGGAAGACTTCATAGGATGGAAGCGGAAGGATTCCACAGAGTCCTGACCAGATCCAGAAGGTCCACTTTCATATTCGTAACATTTTAATTATTAATGAATTTGTTTAATGTAATTTAATTTCAGAATCATTCAGTTCCTTTATTAGAACATATAAGTAGGAGTCACGTATGTTATTGAGGTAATTTAGAGACTGCGAATAAAATCAAAATTTGCCAATATAGCCTTTAACAACTGTTATTAATGTTTCAATTTGTGTTTCATTCATGTTAATGTCAGGTATAAAGAAGATACAGGATACCTTTTCAATGTGAAACAGAGGGTTTATAACGAAATGTCTTGCTTGGGAATCGCTAGATGGCGCGAGTAGGATTCGTCCTCGCTTGAAATAATGAAAACATCCCACGAATGATTATTCTACGGCTTGTTGACATATTTTGTCTGAACATCGTTATTTTATAGGTAGGAATACTTGTTATGAAAGTATAATTTGAATCGTAGAATATTTAGTTTCATATTGTTCCCAGAAACTAACAACTTCCTATTTATGTACCTGATAAACTATAATAGTTCACACTGTGAATATATTATAACACCATTGATAAGAAATAAAGGAATCAAATCGTACCTGTTTAAATACTAATTCGGGATAATAATGTAAACAAAGGGTTACCCTCAGCTGGAGATAAATCGAAATTTAGTAGATTGATTTTTTGTTTATACATTTTCATCCCTTCTAAATTACCTAGACATTTGTTTGTACTGTGTTTTAAAAGTGATAAACTTTCTTGAGAAATGGTGTGATCTGTATTCAAAATATGTTCGGCTACCGCTGATTTTTCACCATTATTTTTCGTTATATGTGCAAAATGTTCCTCCTAGTTTGACCCACATGGCATTTTGAACACTTCTCACAATTATTGATTTTGTACATCCCGGATCTGTCGAAATCGGAAACTTTGTCAAAGGGGTTATCTAAACGGTGTTTTAGCTTGTTCTTACATCTATAAACTGGTTGTATTGCAAATTTAGAAAACAAACTATGGAATTTATTAATTATCGAAGAATGGTAAGTGTTTTATTCTTCAAATAATTGTAAACGTTCTTACTTATAATTAATTATGTATAACTAATATTCTAGTCTGAATCTGAAACTGATATTCCTACTTCAGTAAAAATTCCCCGCCAATATCTCGAGGCGGAAAGTAAAGAAATTACCTAAAATATTTCATTGCAGTAACAACTCTAACAAGCCAGCCCCATTCTAGACAACCGAAGTGATATAAATCTAACAATATTATGACCATAATGTCCTTGTATTTAACTTTCTGCTGATCCGTCATAATGCAAGGAATTTTCTAGGTAAAATTGTGGGTGTAAATAACACAATAATACATCTGTCACTTAGAATTCGGTGACGTTCGTCACGAGGGTATCTAATCAGGGTAATAGAATTCCAGTCTGTCCGGAGTTCCCAGAACTGCATTCGAGTACACAGATGAGTAATCTTGGAAATTTGAAACTTGTTCAATCCCGATTTCATAACAATTATTTACTTCAATTTTCTCAATATAAGATATTAATACTTTGTTCTAAAGCGTTTCAGCGTTTCAGATTAAACAATTAAATGTAGATGAATAATGCCCACTAATACCAAAATGATGAGCTACTAAATCTAGCATATCGTCAAGTTAGTAACAATAAATCAACAACAAATGTTGGGTGTTATACGAACAGATGTAAAAAAAAAACTAGGAATAACTTTATTTACTTTTTTAATTATTATTTGTCAAAAATATGGTAATAATAATAATAATAATATCAATAATAAATATCAAAATTTTACTTATTTTCTGTAATTGAGTGCAATAGTATAGGTATATTTAAATGAGTTATTCCCATTTTCCTAAAATTGTCATTTCGAAGATATTCTTTTCTTTTAATCATACATATATAATTCATACGGAAATCTAATCGTTTGTTATTAGTCCAATCAAAGAAGCGCTAAAATAACAAAAATCTCTTATTTGAGTTCTACAAAATAAATTTCGATGAAACCTTGTGCAATAGGTTAGAAGTCAATGGAAAAGGTTAAAAGAAAATTAAATGTGGAAAAGATCGGAAGGGGCTCGGTGACTTGTAGGATTTCGGTAAAAATGAAAAGAATTAATATACTTACCTTTGTGGGATTGAACCAGACATATATCACAATACTTTTCAATCATTATAGTGAAACTTTTCGGGGAGAAGTTATTGATTACATTCAAAAATGGTTTTAATAAATAGATTTCATATATTTTTACAATAATCCGAACAAATCCAACTTATTCTACGAATGTTTTGATGAACTAAAAAACAAACGTGTGGCACTCGGGGACTACCGCGGTAAAGCTATTGCTTAGCACTACGCCAATGGAAAAAGTTAGGCAGAAAAAAATCCACTACCCCTTCAAAATCTTCACGAATTATGAGTAAAAAAGAGTATCATCTTGATCTCTATGAGGAGTATTCTGTGACGAGTGCAAAGATAACGGTAGTAGAGTTATCTATGGTGACAAGTGTCAGTTGACTTGTAAACACAATTTTATACGAAAGTTTTAACGTTCAGATCTCGATAGCGCTTCCGGCTCCGGGATTTTCACGTGGCCTATCGAAATTAGAAGGTTCGAATTGTATAAAATCACAATTGCATGAACGCCAGACGACTTATGTAATTACCTACGAACGTAATCATTTTGACATATCCTCGAGGTGCTCGCTGCGCGTAAGTTAGAGTTTATACATTTTACCTCTATTTTGTTAATTTGGGGTCGTTTCGAACCCCGTGCGGCCGACGCCAGTTGTAATAAAGTATTTTCGGCTATGGGCCGCTAGCTTTTACCCGCTTTCGGTATATTTAAGTAGCTAGAAAATTCCCTTTCGTACGTCGCACGTCAGATGCTAGTAGGTGACAGCTGAGAATACCTCAAACGGTTTTAATTAAATTTTCCTATTTAATCGACATTTTGGGGCCCGAGACTATGCTATTTAGTTGGCCCCGTTCATAAACTAACGACATGGAGCGAAAACCGCATGCGAAAAGTCCTCGTTAAGACTTTCTATGTACCGTAAATTTGCACTTTTCTAACTCACGACCTACGCGCTTCTCACGTGCACGTCATTCGATTTATCGAAAAATAACCAATTCAAAACAGTTTTCGACCCTGTTTGGGGCTATCACGACCTTTAAAAAGGTTCAAAGTTAACATTTCGACATCTTCGGATTGAGTTAAAAAGCTCGGCCGAGCTACATGGTAGGCGGAGTGGTGGGTCTTAGGATATTTCGTTACGGTATTTGTTTTTTGTTTTAAGCTATTTCGTTACGGTATTTGTTTTTTGTTTTTAGGTTTTCGTTACGCTCATAGCCCGCGATAAAAGCTATATGCAATAGCTTAAAATTTTGTACTTTTGTCGTCGGGAAAAACCATCTGAAACTCGGAATACATAATTGTTGAAAAAATCTCACAAGACAACATTGCTCAATGTAGATATACGACGGTATTAGTTTTATTCTGTTGAGTTCTCTGTTGTAGTTTGAGGCATCCCTCAAAACGCAACAAACTACAACAACGAACTCAACAGAATGAAACAAATTGCTGTCAACAATGGTTACAATAATTCCATAATAGATTAAATTTTAAAACATAAATTATTGAAGAAACTCATGTTAACTCCAATATGTCCTCCACAAAAAATCGAAACTGAACATCAATATGTTAGTTTAACATATATCGGGAAACCAACAAACAATATTTCAAAATTCCTATCGAAACACAATACAACAGTCGCATATAAAACGTCTAATAAATAAGTTGCACAAATTCATAAATAATTCTAAAACGAATAGGGATGAATTTAAGAAAATAGGAGCTTATAAGTTATACTGTGATGACTGTAATGCTTTGTATATTGGCCAAACAGGTCGCAGCTTTTACCAGAGATTTCAAGAACATCTGAGGAGCCACAGATTGCAAAATACCTTTTCCACGTATGCTAATCATCTAATCTAACATAACCATAATCTCATTAACGATTCCGAAATCTTGAATATCGAACGGAAGGGTTTGAAATTGAATATATTGGAAGCATTGGAAATTGTCAAACATGTTAAAGACAAAAATAGTGTAGTTTTAAATGATCAATTGGACTTTTATCATTCACCAATTATTAATCATTTCCTTAGAGGTCTTCAAATGTTTTGTAACTGATGGTATTCTTCTATACTTAATGAATATAGTTATTCTAGTATAAAGCCATTCTCTATCAATGTAACTTTAGTTTATAACTTAGCTCAGATGATGGCACTGTGTGTTGAAACATATGTAAGCAATAGTGAATAATAAAAACATTCATTGCTTATACAGTGTAAATTAGTGGCTTTACTTCCATAACTTTATAAGTTGAGAAGGAATTTACATTACACATTCTTAATGCTGCAACTATTCAATATAATATGAATTATTTGAATTCATTGAATTAAATATTTGTAAAGTGTCAAAGAAAGGCTTTACATGTTTTTCCAGAAAAACTTGAAACATGAAAAAAATTATGTATTTCGATCATACATTAACCTGCATTTTTCAGATTTTTTCTCTACGCTTCACATTTCCCATCCCCCACCTTTAGAAATTTTCGAGAGCTCATATCTTGGAGACTATAATATTAATTTTTCTGAAAAATATATAAACATCATATTTTGGACCAAAAATATAAGTATATTATTTTCGTTTCATTTTTACCCAAATTCTACTAGTTACGGAACCTGTAATAAAACCCATTGCACAAGGTTTCATTGAAATTTATTCTGTGGAACTCAAATCATAGTTGAAACCCCTCATTTACTATTTTTACTATATACTGTAATTCAGTTATTGAACGAAAATCTTGATTATTTAGTGAAATGTATTTTAATTAAAAAAATTGAGGAAGGAACTCACTAAAATACGCCGTTGCGACAAATATATGACGCCCGCAAAAAAATATTAAACTATTTAAAAACAGTCTTATCGATTTTCTGGTATTCTTCAATAATTGTAGAGCTTATACTGGTTTAGCTAGATAATATTATTGAACGTGTAAGTCAATTGAAATGTATGTAATCACGTGTAAGATCCTTAAATCTTCATAAAGTAGCAATTAAGGCCTATGGCGTTTTATTTGCATAAGTTTGCTGATAAATTAGATTATATTACCATGTTTATTATAGTTCATTCATATACAACTTAAATCCTTACTCGATGAAAAACTATTAAATATTCATAGAGTTGTGGCCAGACTATATATTGAATAATATTCCCCGATTTCAATTGTACATCACGCAATGTGTTTTGCTTTTCATACATTAGTGTATGATTCAAGTAAGTGGTCGGAATAAGAATTACTACTTCTGGGCATCTTGAAACATATTCATTTAATGAAATTTAGGAACTTCTTCGAAACATTAATCAATGGAAAACTTTTAAAGTGGAATCTTTGTTCGAATTATTTGTTAAGACCCATTTTGGTTAGTTCCTAAACCTTAGCATTTCACCAAAGATTACCTCCTTTTCCAACCTCTTATTCAGCTTAAAGTCAGACAGTCATATATTAAAAGGGTGAATTGAAAATATTATATAGAAACTGAATCAATCAAAATTTTGAAAATATGTCTATGAATGGAGGAAAATAATAAAAATGAAGGGGCTATTTCAAAAAGTGATATACGAGGGCAAGGTGAAAAATCCTTTCAAAATAATACGATTTCGGCAATCCTTCTAAATAGACGTTTGTTTCAGCCTTGGAGCCAAATCTCTTTCCACCGAGCCATTTCTTCAAGTTTAGAAATAGATGAAAATCACAGGGGGCCAAATTTGGCGAATATGGTGGATGACGAACCAATTCGAAGCGCGATTTATCTAATTTTGCCATTGCGATTGCGGACCTGTGCGCCGGTGCGTTGTCCTGAAGGGAGAGCAAATCAGCGTCGAATCGACCCAACAGCTCTACATAATATATGCCGATGATCGTTTTGGCCTTTCAAGGTAATCGATATGAATGATACCGTGTGTATCTCATAACTTTGTAGGCGGATAAGCCCACTTTGGCTTTTATCGGCTTTGATTCGCCAGAACAAAATCAATGTTTCGACTGTTCTTTGGTCTCTGGTGTGTTGTGGTGGATCCATGTTTCGTCCACGGCTATAGAACGACGCAAAAAGTCCTTCTTATCGCGCTTGAACATCGCCAAATACTACTTTGGAGTTGTCACACGGTCGCGCTTGTTGTCAACAGAAAGCAAATGCGGCATCCATCTGTCAGATAGCTTTTTCATATTCAAAAATTTATGTTCCGTACTCGTTCGGTTGGGATGGCCTCAGCCATCTCGTGCATCGTCCTTTGTGGTCGTACAGCCACAACGAAAATCAGTAAATTACTTGTAAATAGTTCCCATCGATGGTGAAGAGTCTCCATAATGTTTCACAAGCGATACTTTGAATGTTTTTCCACGCAAGAAATAATGTTAATCAAGACGCGAAATCCACTTATTTCCATGTTTACAAAAATCTTCAAGGCTGCTTGCTTCCGATGGGTTTCAAAACAGAACTGAATGACATGTCAGCCGAAAAATTTTAATGTGTTCTATTTAAAGATGGAACATCACAAATGTAATATGATATTTTTGATTGTGGTGCCATATGTTTCATTTTTGCCCTCGTATTATGACTAATTATTCGTAAACTATCCTTAAATCTTGTAGTGAGTACAACTCTTTTTCACATCTGCGACGCTTATGGTCTCTTTTCGAATTCTAGTGCATTATACTTTACAGCAGTAGAAACGACATCGAAAATTTGTACTCCTAGTTGGGTGCATGACATATTTGTGTATTACCGAAACGTAACTGCTTTGTTGAATTTCATTTATAAATGTATTGCTATTTCTAAACAGTTTTATGTACAATTTTCCAATGGATCAAAGTTGGATTAAATATACTTATATATTTTTTATAAATACATACTTTTAATCTTCCATGTATTGTCCAGTTCATTTGTACCCTGATTATATCCATTTGAGAAACAAATATTATGAATTGTGTGGAAAATTTATTCAGGCAAAAAGAGGTTAAGCAAGAATCGTACCTCCCACCCATATAGATAATATATGCTCCTAGCTTCGAGCGAACGGATTGTTGATGTATCGAATCGAGTGTTCAACCTGCACCGGTAATATTTTTACTTCTAACAATTGCTTAGGTTCGAAACTCCAAGCGGGAAGGTCATCGCAGGTTAGTTTTTTGATTGTAATATATTTTGGTTATAATATGTTACTAGTCTATTTGAAATGTGATTGATTGACTTTCCTTCTTCGTACACATTGGTTTTTCCTTGCCGTTGAACACATGTAGCCAGTGCCGTGCGGTGTATTTTTTCAGTATGATGCAAGTCTTCGAAATGCCGCCCCCATATTTGTGATTTAAAATAACTACAGAAAAATGTGAAATGTGAAATATATTTCTATAATATATTTTCAAACGTAACAATTTTTTATAACATAAACCTTCATAGACTATAATTTCACTGTTCGAACTTTGCATTTGCAAATTCCTGAATAAGGGATGTATAGTCAAGAGAAGCCAGTTAATGTACATTCAATAGAAATCACTGCCAGATTTGTAAGCTTTGACTTTCCGTTATTAGTTTGAAACAAATGTTCACTTGTTCCTCGAAAGGCTAAGCATTGTGAAGTCAATAGTCTAGTTATTGCAATAATTCTTTTGAGAACTCCTCTGCAGTGCTGAATTTCCAAATCCAAAATTTTTTGATATTCGGCATCAATAGTTTGGTTCTTTTTTGAACGAGTGTCAAATTTTTTCCATTGTCTGAAAGAGTTTCTGTGATATTCAGACTTTTCGTGCATTGTGAGCGCACGTACAAGATTTCCCCACTCAGAATAACCTTTTTTAGACCAATCATGGGAAGACGAATTATCAAACAATATGCAGCAAAAGCAAAAAACGGCATCAGTTGTCACAGAGTAAATCGACCAATTTCTCTCCACAATTTCACCATTGCTTAATACTTTGCAATAATGAGAGGGTGGAAATTTGCGCCTTCCTGTGTTGATAGGAAATTTCAGTTTTTTAACTTGATGTGGACCTCTCACAACTAGTATCTGACAAGTTTTGGATGCCATGCAGAAAATATTCCATAGTGCAGGATCGTCAGAGATCTTGTCTATTTGCTGGAACTCGCTGCCATTGCTACCCTGCTCTTGATAATCTGCTGGGGGTGTGATTTCATGGCTTTCTTCAACAACTTCTTTAGGAGGTGATTCAGATAGCGCTGATGAGTCCACCACATCCGAAGAGGCTGCTGTTGATGTGAATGTACACGTTTCTGACTGAGGCTTAGGGACCAAGATTTTTTTTCATGACATGGGTTAGCTTTCTTTCTTCTTCATCTTTCTTTAAGCGTTTCTTTTTATATTAGATTACAACCAGTGTTTTCCTTTTCTAATCCACGCTGTTATAAGAATATCAATTACCTTATAATATGTATCGTGAATTAAATTTAAGCTTGATGTTAAAATCGATAGGAATTACGCACTTAAAAGCTAGTATTCAATTCTCTAACCTTTTTAGGCTTTTTAAAACATAGGTATTTAACAACACGTACTGACACTTGTTGAAAAGTCTGCTGTTGGAGACCAACTAACATGAAAATCAAATATCGCCATCTCAAAGAATAAGTAGAAAACGTAACACGTGTAATTTTTTTGTGATACATGCCACCTACCGTCAAGCTCTTATTAAAAGCGGCCGCGCTGTCGCGTGCGGTAGATCACAAACACTTTGCGCCCTCAGATAAAAAATCTAACGGCGCCGGACGCTCGCCTTTGCAAATGGTACCGACAATAAGCACAGATGAGTAATATTCATAGGAATAAAATCCCTGCATTTCAATTTTTTGTTAAATGTAGTCCAGTGATTTTGCCTTTTGCCGCCCCCTGAAAGTGCCGCCTGATGCGGTCGCCTCTTTGCATCATAGCACCGCACGGCCCTGCATGTAGCTTACCATTCGAAAAGCATACCGATCTAGTAACTGTCTCTTCGAATAACTGTTCATTCGAATACTAGACTGTTCGAATAACTGTCTTTTCGAAGAACTGTCCTTCAAAAAACTATCTTCGGAAAAATTGTTTGAAACAGCTTTGAAGCAGAGAAGCTCGCAAGCTGGACATTGTCTCCTCCTCCAAGCCTGTTTGCTTAATATATATGTAATTCAACAATTCATGTTACTCACCATAATACATTCCATGTTACGGTTCATTTTATTTAATTTCAAGAGGATCTGCAACTTGAAAGTCATCTTGGCAGTGAAAAAGTTGTTATGATATTCATTACTCAACACCTGTTCTGAATGATTTTCTATTCACATTCACGTAATTGATAAAATTCGAGAAATATTACGTCCACCTCAAAACTAGGAAACCACAAAATATCAAGTGAATAATAATTTATGCGATTTAATGCATCTAGGGTTGATACAGAAACGACCTAATTCCATTATATGACAAAGGAAGACAAGCTCAAGATGTTCACTCGCCAGCAAAGTGTTAAAGTTGCGGTACAAGCAGGTGCGGGTCACCTGGGGCACTGAGACCAGGAGGGCCAGGTGAGGTCCACACGGCACGAGCCAGCCCCCATCTGCCATCCAGTTGTTTTCCGCGGACCACTCTTTGACTTTTGTCTGCCGGAACTGCTTTCTTTACTAATAAATTTCGTTTATACGTACAACGTGAATCGCGTTTCATAACAAAGTAATGACCTATTTATTATGAACAGACAAGGTAGGCTGAGATTCATTTAATTATCCTTTAAGAAGGAACGTTTATGAAGATGCAATGTTGTTGTTAACGTGTAAAATCCAGCTTCCATTTAAAAAGGTTTGAATTATTAGGAAAACATATGTTAAAAAGATATTGGTTATATATGTCATACCAGCAGTGGCGGCTCCTCGAAGGAGGCTAAGGAGGCTCAGCCTCCTCACCAATTTATCTTAATGATCATTCTCCATTTTATTTCCTGTTTCTCTGATAATTCTTTAAATTTTACAATTAATTCCCCGTTCTCAGTAGTTATTTTCAATCCGGCAACAGTGGTCAGAGGCTAGATTCTCTATATATCTTAAACGCTGAGTTGTGTTGTTCAACACAGTTGCCGTTTTTCCGACCAGTCAATCGCCAAATAGCGTGAAACGGCGAAAACGGCAACATGGTAGGGAGGTTAGCTTTTCGTATCCATTCGTCGGTCGAATGAAATACGATTACTTGCGCTCCCGCCTCCCGCTGCTAGAAAAATGCGGTTAGTTGTTATTTTTATTCCATGAGGCGTAGTAAGGATAAGTAGTTAATTTTTAAGTTATAATTTATCTAATCGGAATCGGTGAACGTTAAAATTATGAGTGACTTAGTTGCAAAGTTCTTAGGAAATCCATTTAGTGGATTAACATATGACAGAAAAGTGTTCTTCAAAAACAAACGGCCTTTACCGGATTTGAAAGGATTAGTGATGGCAGGGAAGTATCAAAATCGATCGTTTAATACTGATAATTATAAAAAATATGTATGGTTAACGGGATCTGATGTACACAATAAATTATATTGCTGGTATTGCTTGCTATTCACATCAGATACAACTTCATGTTGGGGGCACTTGGGTTATAATGATTTGAAAAATTTAGTTCGTGGCCTAGAAAGACATGAAAAATCGCAGGAACATATTACATCGTGTATTAAGTTTAAATTAACCGGTAAACAGAATATTGTTAATGCGATTGATTCTACACGAACACGCGAAATCGAAAATCATAATAATACAGTTAAAGAAAACCGCGAAGTTTTAAAAAAAATCATTGATTTCTTATTGTATTTATCATTTAAAGATTTGGCTTTTAGAGGGCATGATGAAACTGAAAATTCATTTAATAAAGGTAATTGTTAGATTTGTTTTGTGAATACGACAGTAAGCTTCGCGATTTTATGACTTACGCGTCAGTATTTGCAGGCATTTGTTTTGTTTTATGCGGGTATAATGGTTGAGTGACACCACGCGAAATAAGGTTAGATTAGAATTCGTCTGTTCGGTAAATTATTAATTGTAAAAATGGACAACTAGTGGAAAGATTTTTAGGGTTCTACGATGTTAGTTCGGGAAGAACAGCGGTCAATTTATTCAATTTTTCAATGGAAACATTTCAACGATTCGACTTTGCGAATAAATCAGACTTACGACGGCATCTGTAATGGCGGGACATTTAAACGGTCTTCAAACAAACGTAAGTTTTAAATAACATAGTAGGAAACAGAATTCCCTGTAATGCTCGAACTCGATGGAATTTTACATCACATGCAATGTTTAGTTTACCATCCATAAAAATAAAGACAAATTAATTGAAATATTTGATTTTATATTAAACAGTGATGACTTTTCAACAGATCAGGTTTCATTGAATGCTGCTGTTGGTTTAAAATCTTATTTAGAAAATGAAGAATTTTTGTTATTTCTTGATACTTTTAAATTAATATTTGAACAAACTGATCTTATTTTTCGAATTTTACAACATAAATTCACTAATATAATTCATTCAAGAGATCGTTTAACACATCTCATTGATAAAATTCAAGTTTCCGTTATACAGAATTTCATTTTAATATTTTATTTGGAAATTATTCAACTGATGAGGCTTCTCCCGTGAAAAGGAGGAAAACATATAATTTGGTAGACAAGAAACTACATTATAAACAACTTTTTTATGAAATTTTAGATACTATTAAAGGTCAAATATTGAGATTCGATTTTCCGATTTACATGAATTGAAGTTTTTCGATTTGACGAATAGAAGATTTTTCGAATCTTTTTCAAAAGAGTTTCTCAATACACTTTCAGATAACTTAGTTCTAAAATATAATTTTTTTGATAAAATAGCGCTGCACAATGAATTATGCGTTGTATACTGGGATAAAGATATTTTAGGCCAGTACGACAGTCACGCCGATATAATAAAATATATGATAGATAATGATTTGCAACAAGTCTTACCTCAGTTTTATAAACTACTTTGTTTGACAGTCACCATTCCTGTCACGTCGGCATCGGTGGAGATATCATTTTCTACTCTCACGAATTAAAACATACATGCGAAATACAATGGGCCAAAATCGTTTATACAATGTTAGTTTAATATCTATTGAAAAAGATTTAGTAAAACACTTAAAACATAATGATACATTTTATGATAATATTATTGATCATTTTTCGTAAATTAAAGACCGTAGAATTTCGTTAATATATAGAAAAGTTGATAAAATTAATAACAAAAACAAAATATTAAAAATTCCAAAAAAAAAGAAAAAAAATTAAAAATCCAAAAAAAAATAAAAACAAAAAACGAACGAAAAAAAATTTGTGGGCAAGAGAAACTCTATACCTCCACGTTGGTTCTTGCTGGGTAACAATCAATTTTGTCACTGAAGGTTAAATTAATTGGCTGAATAGAGTGTATTTTTACAAAAACGTTTTATGTCCAGCCTCCTCTCTCAAAAAGTTCACGAGCCGCCACTGCATACCAGTGTCATACATAAGTGAATAGTAAATACTAAAGGATCGATAATATCCCAGCTATTACTGAAAATATTATCTACTCCACACAAAACAAACGTTGTATTTTATATCTACAAGCATAGCCTACTCTAATAACCGGTCGGAATACTGATGACTTATTGACTCATTTTGAGTTTCCTTAAAATTATTAACAAGTGTTTTCTACTTATGTTCCTCCCATTTTTGCGGTTTTTGTGGACCAGAAAACTAAGTAAATCACGAGGCAAACTTGAAATCCTAGCTCTGCTTTGAATTATATTCGAATGAAATTATTATGTGAGTGAGAAAATTCATGCATATGTGTAGGTCCACATTTCCTCCAGATTTTCCTCTGAATTTCGAGATATTCTGAGATACTTCCCAAGTTGCCGCAAAACTGTTGGGTTTCTGGATGCAACTAATACCTTGGTGACTGTTTCTACATCTTGTTTTACAAATAATCCTGAAAATACATAGAATAAAGAGCTATTATGTTACAAAACGCTCTAGTTTGCATTACACATTCCACAGATTTTCATAGCATGAAAAAAGACTCTCACAAAACCTCATGGTTACCTTTTAGTTGTTCCTCGACGAACTCCCAAATTTACTGAATAAACATTTCTCTAAATGTTTGCCAATCAAGAATTATTTCATTAAAAGTCTCTTCCTACTAAAAGAAAACATCCTGGAGAAAATGGATTGCAACATAGTAACCGACATAAAACATTTATCTCAATGAGTGGAACGACCAAGACAGTACTAGAATATAAGAGACATTCAATAAACTAGAATACGCCGGGTTGCCTCGAGCTCTTAGAATTTATTACCAAAATATCAGAAGCCTGAGTTTAGAGTCTTGGTTGATTGATTCAGAGTCTAGGACAGGGATTTGAAAGAACCTGGATGTAATATTTTGGGGGGGGGGTACCCTCTAGGGCACCTTATGGGCCTGGAACATCTCATAAGGTAGTTCGAATTCAATCACCTCCGACATGCCCACTAAATACTCTACCTCGTGTGTTAAGCTCGATTCTGTACTCGATGACACTTAGGGCTAACGGCTAAATATATCTTGCCTCACCACTGGATGTAATGTTATAAGAACAGATGGTGAATCAAGAGGTGGTGCACTTCTATTATTTATTAAAGATAGATAATATACAGTGTGAATATTTACTGGCTTCAAATTATGGAGTCGAGTTCCTGAAAAAAATTTTTACTGTGACATGCTGTCTTGTATATTTTCCCCTAGTAATCTCTGTTGGAAATCATAATTTTAGGCTAGAATGGATTGTTTCACTCAAATGATAGATAATTCGTCAATATTAACAATGTATTTATCGTTTTTGCAGACTGAAGTAGTCAATATAATTGTAATTTCTCCTTCTATCCAGCTCACATAATATGGATCATTGAAAAAACTATAAGTGATCGTTCATCCTCTGATGTTTAGTAATAGTACGTTAATTCCATCAACATGATCAATTATAATGCCATTTACTTCATGGATATAATATATGTATATGTCTAAATGTAGGTAAACATTATTGGAAAACTCTACAGGAGACAAAATACTGAGGGCTTTTCGGGTACCAAGTAGCCATGCATATACAATGTCATTTGTTCTGGAGCCATTCTGTGAATCTTTATCAATTGTGCGATTCTGACTAGATTTTTTTAGTTTCTAGAACTTGATGAACCCTATTATCTGATGAAAAAGCGCCTTCCTACAAAATCCAAGGCCTATTACTCTAAGCTTTAGGATTGAAATTCCATGAATTCTTATTAGCATTTGCTATTGGCTAGCAAAACTATTCGTCTATCCCACGGTCGTATACACAGGTCTGGAAACTCTATGGTTGAGCTGAGTCGCTTACGCGTCCCCACGGTCGTAGTCCCTCGCTCAGCCACCAGCTAGCGCTTGGATCGCGAGGGATGTGCTTTCAAAAATATTGAACTCAATTTATTCTCTTCATTAAAAATCTATTGTTCACAGGATTCAATCAATGTGCCAATGGAACCTGATAATTGTGACGAACCTGGTAATTCTAACGATGAAATCAAAACTACTGATATGGTAAGGTATTTTGGAAAACATAAATATATCGTAGAAACATAATATTTTTTACGACAGAATCAACCAACATTAGGGTGGGGACTGAGCGAATTCAAGAGCAGCATGTTGAGAACTCGAAAGCCAACTATGTGTAGTTAACCAAACTGATGTGTAGATTCTTATCTTTTTATAAATCATTAAAATAATTATCAATTAAATGTGTTCTTGTATTTATTATTCTGATTTGAGAGAGGAATAGAACTGTTACTCTTGTCAAAATGTATTACTCATTTTAAAATTAACTTTCCCTTTTTCGTTATACATGCTCGCACACATAAAAGACCTCGTTAAAATGATTTCTATCCGGAATCGCAAGCATCCACTTTTTTCGCATTTCCGCATCTTTCGGCACTTTAAAAACAGAAGTTTCTTGCTTTACACTTTTGTACCCCTTTTTGAATTTCGGCACAATGCACAGTTTCGTAATACATTTCTAAAAACGCAGGTATTCCTTGTGTTGACAAGTCAACTGACAGTTGTCAGAAAATACTCTTCATAGAGATCAAGATGATACTCTTACGTCACGCCCACGGTCGTACATACGACCGTGGTGACGCCTTTCATGTGCCTACGTGACGACTTTTGGTACTACGCGCACTTAGACGCGTAAGCGACTCACTGCTCGAGTTTCCAGACCTGTCTATACGACCGTGGTCTATCCTTATCTCCCAATTCCAAAGTGTGCAAAGTTTTTGGCTTAGAATTCTTTATTTTGTTTTTTCTAATACTTTCTCTGGGGATATCAAGGTCTAAGCTAGCCGTTCTGTGACCAAATTTCCATTATTACTTCTCAAAATTCAACGTCGTATAGTATGCCTGGTTTCAAGCAAATTCTTAGAAACACACACCCTGTCTCATTGAACACTCTATTCATGTGTTTTACAATACTCCGACTTACTCGTCTATCTGTGTGTTTTATTGGATTCTATCGCAGCTTCTATTGTCGAATTTCTATTTTGTCTCTTGGAGTTAGTTATCCCATTATCCAAACAGTAATAATTTTCCTACAGCCTAATTTATCACTTTTGACATTTACTTTTCCGACTTTTTGAGCTTGAGAATAATATTTAAATTTATTTCAATGGGTTTCGTGGCTAACTTGAAATTTAGAATAAATTGATGGAAATGACGAATATTATGCACTTTTCATTTGGATACAAAACGTTAATATTGGAGAATGTTCGATAAAATTTGACGCAGATCCGTATCAAAGGTGTAGTGTACACAGATTCTGAAAAATTCCCAATATGGATTCTTGGAACTTCACTCCTGAAAATTATATTAGTAGGCCTTGGAATTTGTAGGAAGAAGCTTTCCGCCAGATAATAAAGTTCATCGTTCGCTACATTTCAGTCAAAATCGCACAAATAATATAGATATCACAGAGTGGCACAAGAGTAATAGGGTCACACTGTATATCAAATTTCCATTTCTGATAGTTATATTTACATTTCTGTGCGTACATGTTTAAATTCACGATAAAATATAATATTGTTTTAACACAATACGGATAAAGGGCAGTTGCTCGATTCTATTCTTTCTATCTGATGTGTGGGTGTTTGCCAAGATTATTGCGATGTTATTTATATAAGCGCAATATTTAGCATCGAAAACAATAATCATATACTTTGACCTCTGTTTCTAATAACTGGCGTTGAATCAGAGCTTCCTTCGACTTCTATAATTAGAAAATTGATAGCAAACATGCATTATTATGCACACTCACACACACAACACAATCTTCAACCTTCTCTTCATGAAAATACCCCCTTCTCGTACTAAAAACCTATGTTCGCCATTCTATTGGATTATTATCTTATCAATAACTTTTCAATAACCTTCGTATTTCTTCATGGGACTTATGTAATAATAGGGTATTATTTCTCTTTGTATTAGAAATCTAGAAGACTTTGATGCTGATCTATATTTTGGTTTAACTCATTAGACCGTGCCAATGGTTCTGGCAGAAAATAACAAAATAACATTGATGTGTGTCCAGTACACTATGACATCGAAGGCAACGAGAAAGCTAATGAATTAACCATAATAGGCTTCCTCAACCTCGTATATTGAAGCCGAACGTGTATCTGGACTGACGAAAACTTCTGTGCGATGATGCATACGGGACTGGGTCAAGCTACAATCAAGAGAGCGCTGGAATAAAGCTCCTCGCATGCACAACAGGAAAACAACTAATAAATAACCGTCGAAGAACAGAACTAAAGAATTACTCAACATGAGTAGAAACTAGCTCCGAACAATAACAATAGGTAACCTCACTGCTCACAGACCACAAAGAGGACACCTGCACAAAACGAGGCTATACAATTGACATGTTTTCTGCACACAGTGCGGAAAAGGAACCAAGAACTGGCAAACTTGGGGCAACCTAGGCTATCTCCCGAAGAGTAGATACAACAGCCAACCGGTTAAGAACTAAACAATTCATCTGGAAGGCACGAATATCCCTAGTGGTTGAAGTGTGGCTGGTGATGAGGAACAGTATACAAGATGAAAAGAAGTTGACGTATTTACTTATTATAGATCATTATGATCAGTGTAGAGGGAACCGGTAAGGTTCATTATGATAAGACCGACGTCATGTGCACCCTATATGACCTAGTGGAGCAGTTCTCACTGAATAATATCATGAATAAAGCACTTAAATATTAGGTTTTGTTCAACGTGATATGCAAGATATCAAAAATATTAGTTGTATAAGAGCTGTGTATTTCTTTATGCAAATGAATTCATCAGTACTGCAAATACTGATTTGAACAACTTTAATATTAATTCGATTAAAGCTCTATTAAATAAGATAATCATTCCGTTATTTCTAATGTCAACTATCAATTGTATTAATTAATGAGATTAACTCGTGAACATGTTATATAGGTAAATAAATAAATTATTGCATTCAATAGTAATTACTATTGATATTGTACAATTTTGTTATTTTTTTCATTTTTTAGAGTTTCTTATTCTTCAGTGTTAGCATTTATTACATTATATATGTTTGTAAAAAAGGGTTAGCAAAGATTGAGTCTGATTGGTTGAGTCTGGAAATACGGAAATGTTCTTGGTATCAACAGTCCCTGGCCAAATTATTAGACTCACTCCCGAAATCTAAGTTTTTTGTTGATTTTAATATTATTATTAACATAATCATGGTACAAATGTTAGTAATAAACAGTTGTTGTGTTGAATAATATTTATTAAAGAAAATGTGAACAAATATTAATTAGAAAAGAAATAAATTAATATTTTGTTAAGCCACACTTTGTAGCAATTAGAGCAGCAACTCTCCGTGGCATACTCTCAACATACAGTTTAAAGCAATTTCTTTCAACTTTTCGTTATGGTTCCAATGATGGATAATTCTTTCTATTCTATTTCTCTTCTCAAGCATTCCCAAACGTTCTCTATTGGATTCATGTCTGGGGAGTTGCCCGACCAAGGCAAAAGTGGTATAGACATCTCCTCTATGAATTTTTTGATTGATTTTGCAGTATGGAAAGGTGTTCCATCCTGCATGAACACTTTTCTACCATTCCCGAACCATTCTTCCGTCTGTGGAAGCAATCTTGTTTCCAAAACTTTCTTATATTGGTCTTGCCGCATGGTTTTCCTCGATCACATACAAACGTCCTAGGCCCTTTCCACTTATTACCGACCATATCATGACAGACACAGGATGTTTAACAGTCTTTATGACACAGTCATGATGGAATTTTTCGTTTTTGCGGCTCCTAACAAACTGTGCCTTATCATCCAGGATTTGAAAAGTTGATTTATCGCTGAAGCAAGTCTGTAGAAGAGCAATAACAGTAAAAAAAGATTTCAAGCAACTTACTATTCTCCAGTCATCAACAGTTACATGTTTATGAACATCAGTCCAATTTAGCCTCTTCTTTACCATTGTTGGTGTTAATCTTGGCTTTCTTACGGGTCTACGGCATTTGAAACCAAGATCATACAGGTTTCGCCTTACGGTACGAGAAGACACATTGTACCCGGCTTCAACAAATTTGTTTTTATTGTCGGCATGACTACCCCTTCGAAATTTCTCGGTAATGTTTCGAAGTAGTCTTTGTCCCCTGGGAGTGATAACATGTTTTCTACAACACCGACCTTTCCGAGAAGCGTCTAAAGACTTTTTGGAGTTAATTTTTTTGTTTATTCGTCGTATTGAAGCTTGCGATATTCCACATCTTGCTGCAATCTGTCGGTGGCTAAACTCTGTATTCTTCAATAGAGCTATTACGGACGATTTTTGTTCTTGAGTAAGGTCTTTATGCTTCCCCATCTAAAAAAAATGGCACCCAAACATTATTACCAAGTTTTCAATTTGTATCGCTTTAAAAATGTATAACAATATGAATAAATATTGAATAAATATATAATTTATGCCATTAATTACTTAATTACTTAGTCTGCCAAAATTTTTCACTCAACGTCACCGCGCACTTGAAGAATCCTAACCCAACTAATATTTGATAATTTATAAAATATCAGCATTACCGACTGAGAACACCCATAAAAATTTTTAATATGTTATTAGCCAATCCTTACTCTACAAAAGTGTTAAGGTTTGCATGAACTAACACGTGATATTTCAATGCAAAGCCATAGGAGCTCAAATTTTATAAGTGAGTCTAATAATCTGGCCTATACAAAAGTCATCACAGTATGAGCAAATTAGCTTATACACTCCCAGGTTCGAAGAACATCGTGTGAGCCGGCGGTGGAATGTTGGGAAAAGAGATAGGCATACGAATTTTTTTGAAGGCTTAGAGGTTATAGTTATAAGGAAGGACTTTGCTAGGCAAAGAGCTCTACAACTTTGCCCTTTGATAGAAAAATGAAGTCTGGTAGAAAGTAGTTCGGCAGGTCTCGAGCTTGACAACGAAGGGGTGACTAGTTTGAGCTCATCTTCCCTGCCTATCTGGAATCTCTTGTTGTGGAATAACGAACGAGATTCCTGATGAACACCGATCATGAAAATATTTATAGAAAAGGGAAAATCGCCCACTCTTCTGCGATGTTCTAAAGATGTCAATGACTGCAACATCATCAATCTAACGATAGAATTCAAGAGCTTCAGCGTATGTTTGAAAGCCGAATTCCAAACATGTGTACAGTACTCCTGTACAAGTCGAATCTGTTCTTTGTACATTATGAGGAGCTGCTAGGATGTAAAGTAGCTCTTGGCAGGGAATAGAAAACTAAGTTTCTCTGAAGGGGTTTCCGCAATGGACCTCGCATGATCATTCCATGAGAGGGTGGTCTTGGTGGTGATTCCGAGCATGGATATGAACGACTTCATAGGAATAGTTGATTATCAGATCGCCTTTTCAAAATCGTTGCCAGATCTCCATTAATTGCGCATTACAAACTTCCAAGTTAGCTTACCCTGATATATAGGGAAATAAGAAACTCGTACCAGGTGTTATTGAAGTTTACTTCCAGTGTAATATTATAAATTTATTATTTAAACTATTCATGAGTGAAATAACAAAGGGTAAATGATCCTAATGTATGAATGAAGCTAAATCTGACAACAGTAAATTCTACGATATACACAAATGCTCGACCTTGAATTGGTGAATCCACACTCCTGATAAAGAGTTCTCGTACTCTGCCTAGATGAGGACTACAATCATTACTTGAGTACCTCCTAAATTAGAAATCCACCTTTGTCTCAATCATTCAGCAGACCTCACGGAAATTGTCCAATAGAAAATCTCTTAGAAGAAACTCTTGGAAAAACACCTCTCTAACATAGGGTTCGTTTCTTTCCAAACTAACTATCAATTTTCAAGTTCTTTCTAGCGTTTGTGGCTTCCAATTCACAGCATGTATAAATGTGAGTTATAATCCTTTCACGGTAATATTAATCATCCGAAATCCACCATTACCAACCAAAGTGACGAGTGATGTTCTTGATTCCAACAGAAGGAAAATCTCAGAATTACGGTCTTAAAACAAAAGTTTACACAGCCCTTCCCATTGGAAACCCAGAAATATACGGACGAGCCTTCTCATCAGCAAAGATCCAACGGAAGTGACCCCATTGACCGTCTTTCAATGTCCAGAGCAACGTCATGAAACAACTTAGGAATAAACGTAGGAATCGAATTTTTCTATCGATACAGAACCAACCACGACTCAGATATTATACTGCGTGTCACAGATGTTACTGGAGTCGATAGCGCTGTCGCTTCGTATTATTGGCGGCGCATCGACTAATTCTGAGCCGTTAAGTGGAATTTATACGTTACAATACGTTACTAGTTCCGACATTGAGGCAACATTTTCAAACGATACAAACTGTATTAAGAATCAACTGATAAGTATTTTATTCCATTATGATGATCGATAGATACAATTCCTCAATCAGTTCAATTGTACTAGAAGTCAGTGAATGTGGAATCGGTTAGGTACATTTCTTCAAATGATCGAAATTCTATTTGGACCATTCAATGAAGGATTTTGTAGATCGGAAGTAAGAAGGAGCACCAACTTCAACAGGAATGTGTTAAATACCAGATTATTCATGATATCAAACTGACCCCATTCACTTCCGAGAGTTTCACGGCGGTCGATAAATCTATGTAGAGATATTTATCATCTGGATAATTATACTGCATATTTACACCATTAGGTGAAAACATACGCAACTCCACGGTAGGTGTGGTCAACTAATAGAATTATAAAAGATTTTTACAATAGTCTAATTGATTTATGATACTTCTAATGCAAATGAACGTTCATGTGATGTATACTCGATTAATTATTTAGCTAGTTGTGAATAACGAGAATCATAATTGCAGAATTCTACTGCACGAACTGTGAATGATCGTTCATAAAGCCGAGACATAGCTACTTTTTTTCATCCCCTTCAACCCCACGATAAAATAGCTCATAATAGCAGATTTCACCGGTTAGTGTCCAGCCTGCCGGTACCAGTGCCCGAATAAATTTCGGTAGGCTCTATTTGATATACCAAAAAGAGATCCGAAACAAAAACACTAGAGACAAGTGTAACGGAAATTGGCAGAGCTATACCGAGAAATTCACCATCTACAATAGAGAAGTAAGGGAAGCTAAGAGAAACAGCTTCAGAGAATTCTGTAAAGGTATCGACTCTACACCTGCTGCGGCGAGACTGTATGAAATCATAGCAAAAAGCAGAGTCGCTACCGCGATGGCACTGCAGAAACTAGATGTTAGCTATACAGAAAGTGATAAGGGAAGAGCTCAGCCCTTACCAGACACTCACTTTCCTTGGAGTGTACCTAATATTATGGTGCAAACACCAGAACAAACCTACCAGAGAAACCACAACGATGGCGAGACACATATGCGATGAAAACCTTTCAACCATCCAGAGGAGTTGATGGAATCTTTTCAGCTTTTCTTCAGCGAGGACAATGGAAATATACCTGAGGTATGAAGTACGGCCAAGGTCACCTTCATTCCTAAAAAGGGAAACAGGGACACAACCCACCCCAAATCCCTGCGACCAATCAGTTTCACATCGATCGTTCGAAAAACGTTGAAGAAAGCAACTGATAATTACATCAGAACAGAAATCTTCAAACAGCTGTGCCCACACTTACTAAATGGGCAAATCAGCGGATACCGCATTGGTGCAACTGACAGATGAAGCCCAGGATGTCCTGGTGAGTAAAGGAACTATAATTTGTGCCTATCTAGATATAGAAGCTGATATTGACAATACATCCCATGAAGCAGTCAAACGAGCACTAGAAGACAGAGGAGTAGATAGTACGCTAATCAGGTGGTTGTCGGAAATCCTCTATACCAGAGTAGCAGAGACAAAAATAGGACAAGTAATTATTTCCATCTGCACAACTAGAGGATGTTCACGAGGGAAGATGTCTTCCTCACTAATGTGAAGCTTAATCGTAAACTGACTCCTCTGCGATCTGACCGACCTCGGCATACTCAGTCAGAGCTATGCCGACGACGTAGTATTCGCAAGAGGTAATTTCGAGAACGCCCTCTGCGACATAGCTCAAAGAGGCCTTGAATATACTGAAGAATGTTCCCAATCGATGAGACTCCATGTGAACACTACCAAAATCACCTTAGTTACCTTTACAAGGAAAATGAATCCTAACCTCGAAATCATCGAGCTGGATTGGAGCGTTATTGAGTGGAAGTCAGAGGTAAATAATTGGAAATTATACTAAATAAAAAAAATCCTCTGGAATAAACATGAGAAAGAGGTAACTACCAAAGCTACAAAATTCGTAATGGTGTACAGACAAAGCGGGAAAAAGCTGCGAGGAAAAACTTGGGATATAACCCTAGCACCCCGGTGGATGTACATAGCAATAGTGGTATCAATAATCACATATGATTCAGTGGTCTGGGTTAGTAGAACTAGCCGGGGTGATTCAAGGGAAAATCTATCGAAAATCCGAAGACTAGCCTGTGTATGCATAAGAGGTGCTTTTAGAACATGACCAACAGCTGCTATAGATGTACTCCTAAACCTAACATTCCTCCATATGGTAGTAGAGAATATGGCGATAAGGACAACCTTACCCGACTGAAGAGGGGACCACCAAACGTAAATATGGTCCCCTTCCTGTAAATCAGCAAATCCAAGTATAAGATGGAAAAAAGGTATAGCTTCGTGAATTAATTTGAAACGGAAAAGTGAATGAGACGAAAACATTATCCCTAGAAACAGTAGTCATCAAATGGTACACTGATGGCTCCGAAACTACAGAAAGAACTGAAATAGTACATGGACCTAGAACCAAATACTCTGAAAGCTTGGGCAAATCCCCGACCATTTTCCGAACGGAGACTTACGCTATAGAAAAATGTTCAATATAGAAAGAGAGCTCCGTAGACAGAAAACAGTCATCATATCGGATAGTCAATCAGTCATCAACGCGCTGGGCTCCCACGTGATCTACTCAAAGATGGGATGGGAATGGTTGGAAAAACTAAATGAACTAGACAAGAACAACGCAGTCACCCTCCTATGGATCTCAGCACACATCGGGGTGGAGGGTAAAGAGAAGACAGACGATCTTGCAAAAAGGGGCAGGAACACCATTCATGGGACCTGAACGCTTCTGCGAGATAAGCGCCAGCACAATACTGGGAGAAGTGGACAACAAAAGATCCTACCACTGGATAGTTCTACAAGGACTGAGGCAAGCAGAGATACTCCTGGGAACCTACAAAGATCTAATGACTGCACCAATCTAACAAGTCTAACAGTGCAATACCGGTTGAAAGGACACATTAAGAGGCTCGGATTAGATGAGGAAGAAAAGTGCAGATTCTGCGAGGAGAAAGACGAATTGTAAAATTCATGACTGAATGAATGAACATTAATATTAATATATATTATTATTATTATTATAAAAAATAAAATGTATGTCTTTATGTAGGACCCAAACCTCTTCAACTTTTATGTTACTCGCAAGTAGTTCTACACGTACCCCAGTTTGGGAACCGCTGATCTAGATGGTTTTGGATTCTTTATAATTCTAATTTCTGCCGGTAATTACGGTACCTATTGCCTTCTGAAGTGACAGTTACATGACAATTCTGCTAATCTTCTACAGTTACTTACACAAAGTAATCAAATACGTAATAACAGTGAAAAATTGTACTTCCCATCTTGATCCGTAGCGTTATTGTTTCGTAGTCATAATGTATGTTTTCGGAGTGAGGTAATCCGGACATGTTGCCGTAATTGTTATAATGTTGTTTCAATTATTATAAAGTTAATAGATTGTTGTACTTGTGTAGTAGCGTGATATTATCCCCGCGTCAACTATGATATACGAAAAAGCATGCGGAAAATTGCAATTATGTTTAACAATGTCGTCACATAGTTATTTATATGCGTAATACGGTTGTAATACGGATGTTATTACAGAATTATAATATACAGCATTCACAAGTTTGGACGAAAATATAATATAATTCTAATGACTAACGGTTCCATATAATATTCAAATCACACTTTTATTCTCTGTATGGACTGCAGTTTTCTGTGAAGGAATGTTTATATTTCAATGCTGTTATCCGAACACTAATACTATATATGTTTTAAGGTTACTGAAAATGTCGGGAACATGACAAAAAAAGATAAACGAAAGTAAATGTAACCAAATATCACAATATTCAAACTTAAGTAAAACTAGTGTTGCCACTTGGAGAATAGGTAAATAGTCTGCATGGCAAAGTTACTCTTCGCAAATCATTTGATTTGGTTACTGATTTTGATATAATTGTTTCACATTCTATAAGACACCCTTCGCGTTTGTCTGAAGATAATGTAATACATTATTTTTTAAAACTAAAATATAGTATTCAAATTAATAATGCTTTTAAGAAAATGGTATTTTAGAAACAAATTTTCCATTCCTTGGAATCGAACTCGAGCCTACTGAGTGGGAGCCGACCATTCTAGTTCCTAAACTATACCTTTGGTTCATCATCGGAGCGGAGCCGGAGTCTACTCGAGTACACCCAGAAGGAAGATTTTAGTTCCCCTAGGTGGCCACGCAACTGTGTTTTCAGGCTGAGGTCTGTGCAATACAGACTTGTGCCCCGGAAAACCTCAGATTAAACTATCGAGGTAGGCGGATTTACATCTGCGGCCCTGGGCGCACTTTGCGTCCACAGAGTGACTTCTAGGCTTGTCTTGGAGTGCAGGGAAAGTCTGGTTGAGTTAGCCAGAAGGAACAAACTCCAGCTACCTGCCCATTCTGGCATGAAGGGAAACGAAGTGGCCGATGAATTGGCCAAACGGGGTCCTTGAGCGCCCCTGGCACCAAATCCACGATCGGAATTTCATCGACCACCGGGCTCTACGTCCTCAAGGTCAGTAGTATGCTACTGCATAGACAGTGTCTCTCGGTCTGGCGTGGTTCCTCCAGCATGAGGCAACCTATAACGTGGAGCTTCGCCTAAACTCTTTAAAACCCTACTCTCTATGAGCAGTAGAGACCTAAAACTGGTGAAAGGACTCCTCACAGGACACTGTCATCTGAATAAACACAATGGGCATTGTAGAAGCCCCAGCTTGTAGTAGATGTGGAGAGGCGAATGATACTGCTTCTCACGTCCTAGCAGAATGTCCAGCACTAACTTCTCTCAGACTACATATATGCCGCTTGAAGCCATAACAGATATCGTTCCATGCTAAATTTCAGCTTTTGGCACTGCCTTAGGCCTGCTGGACCGATTATTGTATCAAGGTGCCCAATCAAGCGATCTAAGTACTCCCCCCATTGTGATTGATTGATTGATTGAAGGTGTAAATTTAGTTTCACGTTTTTGTTGTTGTTGTTGAACGATTTTATTGAAATTTGGGTGGAAGCAGTTTTAAGTTAACATAAATTTACTGTAAAAGTTTTGAATCGATTCAATCCATGTATACTTTGAGATTATGATTGTTTTAAATTTTCAACCCTTCAGACAGACGTTTGTTTATCATACCATTTCCCTGAAAAACAATAGGGCTTGTCGGCGAACAGCAAACGAAATTAAGTCAAAATTTGAATATGATAGATCCTTTCGTTTTTGAGTTATCAGGTAGACAAGCATTTCGTGACGGATATTCAGACAAACAGATAAACAGAGAGACAGACAGACGGATGAAACTTGGGTATTTTCCTGAAAGCAGTCCGAGTGTTACATGTAGTTAATCCGTTTCGAATGTGGTCATAGATCGATTGATGACGATCCATGGCTGAATAATTCCACTAGTCATGCTAAGAGATTTCAAGATGAAAATAAGAGAATAATTGCAAAATTCTCGACAGCGAATCATCAAATGATTGTTTTTGCCAAACCTCCTTACTTCCGGATTAACTATTATATATAAATTCTCTGGAAATAGGTCACACTAACACATATGCTTATTATTTTTGTCTTTATGTACGTTTCGGTCTCACGACCATCATCATCAGAAGACGTATCAATGTTATTAGGTACGTAAATACGACAATAATAAGAATATGTGTTAGTGTGACCTAGAGAATTTATATATAATTCATACCTGGATCAAGAATCATTATTAACTCCAGATTAACTTTACTTTTGGTCGCAGATTGAGTGAATTTTTTGATACGGAGTCTGTGCAAGTGGCACCATAATACAATGCCACAAAGATGAATTATGGCCATCAAGCGGCTTCGACGCTTTGGTGATGGATGCGGGGTTGCTTGCAAATTTGGCCAGCATTTTGCAAAATGTTATTTCGGTTCTATAAGTTTTATGTTTCCACTGTAGCACAACACATTTTTTTTGCGTTGGAATAGAGGAGAAAATAATTTTTGGCAACTTTGGAGTCCTCTGATTTTTGTACTTTTGGTTGTGGTGCAGCAGCTTCTTGTAGATGCTATTGTTCTCTACAATTTTCGTACACAACATTTAACTCTATGACCTACCGTTCTCGAGAAAAATCAAATCCAAAAACATTTTGATTATTCCCAAACATGCCCAAGTGAGGGGGGGGGGGCTACAACTTTTTAGTTTTAAGCTTGTCAAATGTTCCGCTAACGATTCAGTAAAATTATAAAAATAGATTCACTATACTAAAGAACAGTGTTTTTGGTCGCGATTCTCAAGGGGGTCGCCAGTTTTTGCTCGAGGGTCCCGGTTGCAAGCCAAAGCCGTGTAAAAGTGAAAAGCAAGAGTTGTAGGTCCTAGATTAGAGTAAAAATATAACAATTTCAGTGAAAAGGCTGTGCCTGTTTACTCTTCTCTATTTTGTGGTTCTATTTTCAGACGCAAATTACCAAATCATTCTCTAATTGGATTATATTCCTCTCCTTACATTTTATGTTCATCATTGAAAATAACATTAGTTCACATAGATAGGAAGTGGCGAATGGCACAAATGATTTCAAAGTTTGCCTTGCCAACTCTCGGTATTCTTTTTTTCTCTTTATCCAAAAGAGTTCAATATTTAGCATGCTATCAGCAGCAAAATCTATAAGATTTTTTTCGTCTTTGTGGTCATATCAGCCAGTTGTACTCACATATCTAAGAAAGGATTTAGTATCCATCTATGTCAATTGTTATCTTCAGAATCCAGTTCTGGAAAGTAACTTAACATATTCAGTTCTCAATTATGCAAGCTCGGTATCATGCAAGGAATGTGAGAGCTTACTGCCAACGATTGGTCAGTTGCAATTTCTTCACCAATCTTCTGAACCCAAGAAATAGAATCGTACATCGCTTTTTGTGAAGACGTTGACCACAAGCCTAGTTTTGAGACGAATCTTTAATTTCCACCCTTGGCCGTTGGAATGTTTTCTTCTCCAATTTAAATAACATTTTATTTGAGTTCAGAATTGATTTTCATCACATAATGGCTGATTCTATTCAACTCTTGTAAGAACATTAACAATTTAGCTTTTAGTTCCAGAACTTGTTTCAATACCTTTCCTTTGGATAGCCCCCTAACATTTGTGTGATAAAAGAAATTTGGTAGGAGCGAACCTATTTCTTTACAAACAATTCTAGGCAGTCAAATTTGCAAGTTTTTACCTCCGATAGAGTTCACATGTTTGATTACCTATCAAGCACATCTTCTAAATTAGGAGGTCCTAGGGGGTGGCCAAAATTCTTCCCCTCGTAAAAGGGTGGAGGTATTCAAGAAGATTGAAAAACGCTATAGACTTATTCAATCAATGATCTAGCAGAATCAAATTAAGTGAAGCTATAGGTACGCCTTGTGTCTCAAACATAATCGTAACATCGAGTAATTGTGAATATACATGAAAGACCTTAATAGAGACGCTATCATTGAATCAGTAAACAAGATGAGTGTAATCGATACAGAACCTGTCACTAAAGTAAAAGTATGTTGCCGCTACTGATTGTACGGCAATTATTCGCGGGTTTAATGTGAATCTTAACGCTTAATCGAGCTTCAGCTAACTGAGCCCTAATGAATTGTTTAGCCTCTTCGCCACGCCACCTGTCGATCAGCTGCATAACTTGCACCTGTTTTTTCTATCCGTAATGCTACTTCCTTTGTATAGTATTGCACTCACTTGTTGATGAGAAATTTTCTACTAAGGACGGGTAAGTACATGTCATAACGGTGACAGGAAACAGGAATTGGGATTTTACTTACAGAGATGTAGGAGATGGTTTATTAGAAGTATTTGAATACAAAATATTTTTTTTAATTTGCAATATCAAACGCAAAATACCAAATGCAAAATACGTATTTTCTATATACTTTTCTTCAATAAATACTTTTTATAGGTTTTAATCTCTTTTATTTATTCAAGTATTGTATTGTATCATATTGGGGATGTTTGCATACTGCTACCTAAAAGAACTATAGTGTCCCCTGCTACTGCTGCGCCCTTCAGGATATCTCAGCGGCTATAGCAGTTCTTCATACCCTGTGGCTTGAAGAATGTTCAATATGTCGGATGACTTCGCATTAGGTAAGTCTCCCTCTTCTATTTGGTATGCCCAAAGGATCTTGTCCTTGGGTTTTGCATGGTAGCGCATTCTGCATTCTTCTACTAATGCGAGCCGCTTGAGGTTTCCTTTCAACCGCCAGTGCCCTCTTAGCATCATGACATCGCTTTTGGTTGTAGTTTTCTGCTTGCCTCAGTCCTTGCAGACCTATCCAGTGGTGGGATCTTTTGTTATCTTCTGCTTCCAGTATTGTGCTGGCGCTTATCTCGCAGAAGGGTTCAGGTCCCACAAATGATGTTTCGGTCACTTTCTTTGCTAGATCGTCTGCTTTTTCGTTACCCCCCAACCGGTGTGTCCCGAAACCTATAGGAGGGTAACTGTGTTGTTTTTGCCTAGTTCATTTAGTTTTTCTAGCATTCCCGGACTATCTCGTAGCTGATTTCGAGGAAGCTTAGCGCGATGATGGCTACTTGACTATCCGACATGATGACTATTTTCTGTTTGCGGAGGTGTCTTCCTATACTGAACCGGACACATTTTTCTATAGCGTGAATATCCGCTTGGAAAATGCTTAGGGATGTGCCTAAGCTTTCAGAGTATTTGGTTCCAGACCCATACACGCCTATTCTAATTCCTTCTGTTGTTTTGGAGGCATCGTACCTATACCACTTCATGATGGCTTTTCTACTGAGTATAGGGTGGATGGTGTTTTCATTCCATTCACTTTTCCGACTTAGTTTCGTTTCAAATGATTTTGCGAAGTCATATGTTTTTCCCCTCTTATCTTAGGGCATGTTCCTAGGTCTGCTGATTTACAGAGAGGGGTCCATATTCATGTTTGGTGGTTCCTTCTCTAGTCATTCTATAGGTTTTCCTTATCGTCATATTCTCCACTACTATATGGAGGTATGTGAAGCTCAGGATTACATTTATATCAGCCGTTGGGCATGTATTCATAGCACCTGTTATGCATATACAGAATAGTCTTTATATTTCCGATAGATTAATCCTTGAACTACCCCGGCTAGTTCTTCTACCCTATACTACTCACTCACCCATATGTGATGATTGGTCTCACTATTATTGTGTATATTCACCGCAAGGTGTTAGGTTTACATCCACAGTTTTTTCCTTCAAAGTTTCTGCACACCATTAGGGATTTTGTATCGTGTTCACTCCAGAGGAGTTTCTATCTAGTATAATTCTCAGATATCTTACTTCTGATGCCCACTCATTGTTCTTGTAAAGGCAACTAAGGTGGTTTTGGTAGGGTTGACCTTAAGTCCCTTCGATTAGCACAGTGGTTTCCAAACTTGATGTTACTACGCCTCCCTTAAAAATATTTAATCATTTGCCCCCCCCCCCTCTGAAATAAAAACACCAACATGTTTACTCTTATAAAATTTATTCATACAAACTAATGGAAAACGATATTTTATTATTGTTTTTAATGAGATGGATGTGCTTGTCTATTAGCACAAAGTTTATCAAATCTTGGTGTTTGTGACGATATAGCTACTCGTAGCTCTTTTTCTACAACTAAACGAAATCGATATTTGGATTTCATTGCAGCCAAGGCAGAAAATCCCGTTTCGCATAAATATGATGTTGCGAACGGCAGCAGTATCAAAGCTTTGTTTGACAAAGTGTTATATTCTGTATGAAGATTCAACCAGAATTGAACCAGAGATACAGTCTGAAATTTATGTTTTAATGTAGTATCACAAGATAATTCAATCAATTTTTCTTTTTCAATACTTGTGAATCCAAATTCATCATCTTCTTCGTCGATAAATGGATTCTGTATCCACGCAAACTTTGTAAAATCAAGATCACCAAAATAATTCGCAAATTGAAGCAACAAACCATTCAAGTGTTCCACAAAGAGATTTTTGTTTGCTTCTATGTTATCTCGGGCGCATAAATTTAAACGTGGAAACATGTCAATCTTATTTTTTTGCAAATTTGATTTCGATAGCTCCACTTTTTTGATAAATGCTTTCACTTTGTCTTTTTGTATAAGCAAATGCATTTGCGGTCCTTGCATTGATTTATTAAGAACACTCAATTTTTCAAAAATGTCAACCAAATATGTAAGTTTAACAATAAAGTTATCATCCCTAAACATATTGCCGTCTTCATTATGATTTTCCTCGAGAAACATAGCAATTTCTTCTTTGAGTTCAAGTACCCTTTGAATCACTTTTGCACGAGATAGCCAGCGCACTTCACAATAGTACAGAAGTGACGTGTAATTAGCTCGCATATCTACACGCAGTTTCGCGAACAACCTTGCTTTTAATGGACTGTTTTCGATGTAATTTATAACTTTCGTTACATTTGCAAAAACATTGTTAAGTTTCTCGCTTATAGTTTTTGATACGAGAGCTGCTCTGTGGAGCATGCAGTGCGTCCAGAGAACCTCAGGTGTTTTCATTTTAACTATTGTTTGAAGACCAGTTTTGTGTCCCGCCATTGATTGTGCACCGTCAGTACAGAGCCCAAAGCAATTATTCCACATTATGTCGTTCTCATTAAAAAATCTGTCTATTATTTTGAAAATTTCATTGGATGTGGCTCTGTCAGGAATTGGTTTGCAAAATAAGATATCTTCAATTATATTAGTATCGTCAACATATCGAACATATGCAATTAAATGTGCGTCTTTAGCTACATCAGTAGCTTCACCTACTTGTATGGCGAAGTACGCATTCGAGAAACTAATTGGTCACAAAGATCTTGAGATATATCATCAATTCTTCTGCTAATTGTATTATCAGCAAGCGTATTTGTCGCAGCTGATTCGCATAAGATTGGCCAAACGTTGTTTTGACCATATCAATAGCTGCTGGCAAAACTAAGGTTTCTGCTATTGCTAGTAATGCATTTGATGGAATGTGAATAATTTTTTTGAAATTTTGTTTGTTTTTAGATAACTCATCCAATTTTCTTTGAAAAAATTCTTAGGGCTTACCAACGTATTCAGAATGAATAGTTTCAAGGTGTCGTTTCAATTTGCCGGGTCTCATACTATCAGCAGCCAAAACTTTTGAACACAACAAACACATTGGTTTTTCCACAATATCGTTAATAATATCAGTAAATCCGAACGATAAATAGGACAAGTCGTATTTCCTGGTCTTGGGAGTTCTTCCTTCCTGTTCCTTGTGGCTTGTATTCCCACTACTTGTGCCAACATCAGAATCTTCATTATTAGTGGTTTTTCGCTTATATCCTCTCAAAAACTTATCCATTTGTATGGTATTTTTTCATATATTCTCTCATTTTTTACATAGAAAACTTTAGCAGTAATTTGGAAAATTGTTCACTGTGACTAATTTTCGCGGCTCCCTTTAGACAAGTCCGCGCCTCCCAGTTTGGAAAACGCTGGATTAGCATCATTCTTTTGAGCTCCGAGGTCTATTTGAACTATGTCGCAGAGGACGTTCTTGCGAATATGTCGTGGGTATAACTCTAGCAGAGTATGCCGAGGTCGGTTAGATAGAAGAGGAGTCGGTCTACAATTAAGCTTCATATAAGTGGGCTGGCCACTCCCTCTTGTGGGCATCCTCTAGTTGTGCAGATGGAAACAGATTCTTGCCCTATTTTTGTCTCTGCTATTCTGGTAGAGTGCAGTTGCGATAGCCACCTTGTTGTCGTAATATCTACTCTGTCTTCTAGTTCTCTTTTCACTACTTCATGTGATGTAATGTCGAAAACCTCTTCTATGTCCACAAATGATTTATTCTTTACTCCCTTGGGCATCCTGGATTTCATCTGTCAATTGCACCAATGTGGTCTTCGTAGATTTGCCCATTTGGTAAGCATACTAGTGCGTGGGTGCTGGGCAGTCGCTTCAAGATTTTTATCTAAGTAAAATATTTTCATATTCTTATTTGTTAGAAGACACTGTCGCTCATTCGTCTTCGATCTGGTTGGTCTCAATATCATGGCACCATACGAGAACAATCTCACAATTACATATAGTAATTGTTAAAGGAGGTACTACCATATACTGCTATTTTGACTATATCTGTGTATCTATAGGAGTAACTTTCTAAATTTAACTCATGTTGAATCATTTGTGCTTGACAACTTGAAAATGTACAATTGGCTCATAGTCTACTACTGTACACTCCAGCAGCTCCTACAAAACACAGAGCCTAGATTCGACCTATCCTGAATATACTGTTACATGTTTGAAGTTCAGCTTTCAAACATACGCTGAGCCCCTTAGATTCTGTTCAGAAGAGAGCTTTTTTTCTTTGAAAATTTTTGGCTTCTCCCATTTTTTGCTCAGAAGCTGCCGTGAAAAGTTTTCTTGAACAGATTTACTATTAATTGTAACATATTTCTTTTATCAATTAATGTTCTGAGTAAAGCAGTGAAGTGAGTAAGTACCATTGTTACGACTTGTAGGATATCAAATGTTTCTGTCATACAACTAATTTAGGACTGTCCTTGTGACACTATCATAAACATACTCTTGACACTAGATATATCATCATCTGTACTTTTTTGTATCATCCCGAATAGGTGTATTGTTGGTGCTAAATTTTATTAACCGATTATTTCAAGAGGAAATTTCGGTTGAGCGTAAACCCATAATGTAGGTACGAAGTGAATAACTCAATTAAAACAAAATTCAATCTATAACAATGATCTCAATAAAATAACAAATGTCCTCATTATTCCTAATCGTTTGCAGCACTTACTTTTACTTTTCCTTGTAAATATTTACCTTGTAGTGTTGGAAGTAACATATTAAAGACCGTATAAGGGCAGCGTGGTATTTTATCAGAAAACTCATAGTGTATAATTTTCATAATTAAGTAAATTCTTCAAATATATCTGCACGTTGCGAATGTTGCACGACTTTTTATGGCATTTCGGATCGATTTTCATCGAGTTTCTTCAGGTTAAAGTAGGTGGCTCATTATACTTGTTGCTATGAATTGTGTTCACCATTAGTCATAAACGTGCTTTATAATTTCTAGGTGTTAGACCGTATGTAAGACGACAATATAAATTACCTGAAATAATATACTCGCTCTACAATCAATAATCCTGCCATGGCTTGAGTTATTTAGATATAATTTCTTTAATCTACAAGGTGAGTTTTTCAAAGTGTTACAACGGAATATCTAGAAAACAATTTGTCTTGACCCAGTTATGAATCGGCCACAATTTCGTGTAAGTACATGTACTTACACGAAATTGTGACCAATTAGGCATAGAATCCTCAAACTTGTTTAAACTTACCCACAGAACATTTTTCAGCCAGTTCTATTTAAATATGTAAGAACCGGGATGCTGTCATTGAATGAGTACTGGCAGAGTAATTGCCAACCATAGCAATTCAAAACTTTAGATTAATGTGCATGTATAATTGAGCGGTGCATCAAATCGCATTATGTTCATCAATGATCTATCCTTTCAGAGGTTTATATTTACAAAACTATAACACTGACGGGACTAGTGGTGTAATTAGAAAAACACGCTGAACTAGACATCCAAGAATGTGATCTTGAAGTAATATTCATTATTTTACTATGCTTGTGCCTCAAGTTACAACAGCAATTCCAACAGCTGTAAATTTATTACAAATAAATGATATCGATTTGAAGCTATAAGCTTCCTCTTCAGAATTATAATTTCACATACTTGTATTTGAGACTCAATCATCAGTTTCAATTTTTATATCGTATCGTATGTAACCGAGAAGAAATCTCTGAAAGATATTTTCTTTTATCTTGGTTTTCGTTCAACTAACAATACAATAAGTAACGTGCTTTTATTTGGTGCTACAAAAGTAGTTCTTTATTTCATAGCGTGTTGAACAAAATTTACCCCTATCAATATCATCATTCATGTCCACATGAACAAAGATAATTAATATGGAAGATAATCTTTCAATTTGTATGGTTCCAAAATGGATAGATAGATAGATCATTTTGTTTATGTTATGTACATAACATAACATATTCCCATGTGGAATAAAACATATTATTTAAAACAATATTCTAAACTGATTTCTTGACTTCATTCAACGGTAATTCTCTAATGGGTCCGGGCAATTTATTAAAATATTGAAACGCTAAAAATTTTGGACAATTTTGAGATTTTTCAAGTCTAAGAAAATCTGTACGAATATTGCTCTTATTACGAGTATTCTAATCATGAAAATCCTCACTCAAGGAGTCTCTCTGCAATCATGTACATACTTAAGACATTCATTTATATACAGATTTGGGAATCTTGATATACTTAATCCCTTAAATGATTTTCTACAGCAGTCCCTATAACCAATACTTTCAACAATGAAACGGACCGCTTTGGGTCGGTTTTTATTGGCCCAACTAGCTCAAATTAAGTAATTAATCTCAGGGCTCGTAGTGAAACGTGCCCTGTGATTCTAGTCTTGTGAATTGCCTGAGCGCCAACTGCTTAGTAATAACTACAAAAATAAATGAATTCACAGTCAAGAATACAGGCACTACGAGATGGTTTTATAGTCGATGGAAATTCAGAAAAATAATACAAGTCCAACTTAACAATTTGTTTTATTCCTAGGGGAATTTGAGTTATAATATAAATAAATTACAATTTTGAAAATGAACCAATTTGTAACATAAATTAAAATTGAATTTTGAAATAAACAATTGTAAGATTAAATTCTTGGTTTACAATTTAAATACAAAAAAATAAATGTATTTTACAGTGAAGGTAACTATAACAAAAGTGACGGCGTCGCGATTTATTTACGACAAGATATCAATAATTATTCTTATAAAATAGAGTCAATTGGATATACTTCCGCAATAAGATTAAATATAAATTTCGCGCTGCAGAATTTAACATTACTTGCTATATATCGATCACCATCAAACAACCCGAACATATTCAATATCGAATTAGAGAACTATTTGAAAAATTTTCCCCTAAATTCTAATATTAATTTAATAATTGGTGACATAAACATAAACTTAATGAAAAATTTTGAGCACTCTTCAAATTACCTTGATATAATGGCTTTAAACGGATTCACATCACTAATAAATAAGGCGACAAGAGTTCAAGAAAATACCTCTTCATGCATTGATCATATTTTCCTCAAAAGTAATCCAAATATTGAACAAACAACATTACCCTTAATAATACAAACAAACATCACAGACCATTATACAATAGCAGCACAAATTGTGATAAGTAAGAAAATTGAAAGCAAACCAAAAAATAGGCTTATAAAAATTATAAATTTTGAAAAGCTAAATGAAAATCTTGCTTCGTATGACTGGAATCAAATACATACGGATATAAATGTTGAAGATTTGACAAATAACTTCTTAAATACGATTACTTATTTAATAGAAAAACATACTAAGATAATAGCAATTAAAGTAAAAAAAAGGTCATGCTGGATAACAAATGAGCTCGTATCAATTGTAGACAAAAAGAATAAAATGTACAAGCAATTTCAAAAAAATAAAAATAATTTGGAATTAAAATCTGAATACAGCAAACTCAGAAACAAAGTAAATAATCTATTAAGAAAATCCAAAAACAATTATTACAAAATGCAAATAAACAAAACGCAAATTGTTCTACTACACTATGGAAAGTTGTAAATGAAATAAAAAATAATAGTAACATAAAAAATCAGAGAGTGCAAATAAATAGTGAAAATAATATATTGGAGAACACAAAAGACATAAGCAATAAATTCAATGAAATTTTTACAAATATGGGAAAACGTTTAAGTTCTAAAATAAAGCCAAATATAAACCATAAAGAAAAGAAAACGATAAATAAAAACTCCATTGTGTTAGCAGAAACAGACTCAATTGAAATAATGTCAATTATTAAAAACTTGAAAAGAAACAAGGCGCCAGGAATAGATAATATAAAAGCTGATACTCTAAAGCAAATAGCACACCATATTGCAGAACCTCTGTATCATGTAATAAATCAAATTTTTCAACAAGGCATTTGTCCAACTTTATTTAAAAAATCGGTGGTGAAACCCATTTTCAAGGCAGGTGATGACATGGACCCAACAAACTACAGGCCAATATCATTAATTACATCATTTACAAAGGTCTTTGAAATTGCTCTCAAAACAAGGCTGTCTAAATTCTTAACAAAGTATAAAATATTATCCGCAAATCAATTTGGCTTCCAAGAAAAAAAGTCAACACAACATGCAATAGCTGAGTTAACTGCAAAAATATACAAAGCACTGGATAACAGAAAACCTGCGATTTGTGTGTTTATCGATTTAGCGAAAGCCTTCGACACTGTTTGCCATCAAAAATTATTTGATTGTTTAGATGATGTAGGTATCAGAAATACGCCCCTATCACTATTAAAAAGTTACTTAAGAAATAGGCAACAATGTGTCAACATAAACAATACCTTAAGTAATTTTGAAATCCTAACTTGCGGTGTTCCTCAAGGCACTGTATTAGGACCACTATTGTTTATTATATATCTGAACAACTTATTCAATGTAGATATCAGTGGATATATCATTAGTTTTGCTGATGACACCGCCATTTTCTTTGAGGGAACTACATGGTTAGCATTGAAATCTATAGTAGAGAACGACTTAATAGAAATAAAAAAATGGTTTGACAATAAACTGTTAACTATTAACTTTGATAAAACTACATTTCTTCCCTTTGCATCATATAAAAATAATCTACCTATATTTGATACTCTAGAAATACAAGGTGTAGATAACAATATTTCTATTCAAGCGGTACTAAAGGTCAAATATTTGGGTGTGTATATAGACAGTCACTCACGGTGGGATGTTCATATAAATTACGTTGTACGAAAGCTAAGATACATATTATATACTTTTAGGAACCTGAAACAAATATTAAATCGCAATCAGCTTAAAATATTGTATCATGCACTAGTAGAAACGCACCTTATTTATGGTATAGTAGGATGGGGTGGAGTCTCCAAAACTTACTTGAAAACTTTGGATATAATCCAAAAACGAATTTTAAAGCTTATTTTCAACAAAAACAATAGATTTCCTAGTAACGATCTATTTAAAGAAACAGAAATGCTTGATATTAGACAACACTATTTCGCATGTTTAGCATTGAAATGCCACACTGAAAAAGTACTCACAAATCCTGGTCATGAATATAGGTTACGAAATAATAACTTACCTCTTAATAAAATTTCTAAAACCATTGGACAAAGATCTTTTGAATTCCTGTCTGTTAAAATATACAATTATCTACCCGTTGAAATCAAATTACTTAAACAAAATCTATCATTTAAACGGGAATGTAAGAAATTATTACTAAATACTTCTCGTGAATTGATAAATAATATTATAGATTCGAAAAATGCATAAATATAATTGTTTTCATAAATTGTTCCTATATATGCCAACCTTTTGTTACTCTATTTTATTAGTTATGGCTTATTATTTGTTTGTAGAATGTTGATATACGAATCCAAATTTATTTTTACATTTTTTTTAGATTTACATTTATATATACTATTAATAATTATATGCTATTGTTTTGATATTTTGTCAAATTTATATTTTACATATTTGTATAAAACCACGTTCAAGCATTACATGTAATGCTTAAGTGGTTCCTTTCTTTATTTGTAATATTATGAATATATCTTAAATTGTCCTTTATGAACACATTTAGTTACAAATAAATATTTATTATTATTATTATTATTATTATATATAAATTAGAGTTTGAAATCAATTATTTAATTGAAAAGATTATCAAATATAAAGAATTGAAAGTGAACCTCGAATTGGGTTGTATAAAAATTAGTGGAATACAAATTCAGTTGGATAACACAATTCAGAGAGGTGAAAATATGGTTATTCAAACTAAAAATGTTACCCTCCTTGGAACTTGATGGAACTGGAAATTGGTCCGGCCAGGAAATTCACTAAGCCGTCTCGGGAAAAAGAAGAGAGGCGCCTCAGTTGTTCTTACCCTGTAATTTCATAAAATGAACAGAACCTGACCTAAGCTCAAAGGAAGAAGCAACACAATCAATCGGAATAACCATGCTATTCCACAACTGATTATGTTATATCTCCAAATTGTAAAAACACTGTATTACAATATTGAAATCTTGAAGAGATATCGAGTTAAACAATAATCTAAATTAATCAGAAGGATTAGGTTACTACAATGATACATAAATTAGCAAAAATTAAGAAGTGACTAAAAGAATAATAATTAAAATGTGACTAAAAGAATAATAATTAAATGTTGGAATTTGTCAGTTGGCATAAAATCTGAATTGCTTGAAATGATTTGCACAAATGGATAGATATTGTAATTTGTACTAACTCTGAACGAGCATGGCAGACGTAATATATAAGTATACCAAATAAGCAGTAATTGGGTTACTTACTTTGTGCTAACCCTTAACAACCTTTACTGCACGTTCTGTCTAATAATACCATCCTGTGTATTTTGTACTAGGATCACAAAATTGCGATCCTTAAATCACTCAAATACCATGTGCAATTTGTGGGGTTAACTACAAAGTTGAAAAATAAATATTATCGGTAAAAACTGCCTACGTCTCTCTAGAATGATTTCATACAATGATTACAACAATCCCTGCAATGATGGAAAAGATTTTCATTGAATCATGCTAAATGCGAAAGGATTGGGCGCAGTGTCGCGAGGTACGATGTTAATTACTTCCACTGAAAAATAACCCATTCAGGGACTGAACATCCCGTATTCTAACAGAAACAGATCAAATTAAATGGTCCCTGAGGTTAGTTATATTTCAATAGATACATTTAAGAAATTACTAAAGAACAAGTGTTAATGAAAATCAAACGTACCTCAATCAACACTGTCACCACAATGACCGCTTGAGACTTCCGTTCAGATATCTTCCCCTCCCCGCGATACTTGCGCTATCGAACCTGAGGCAAACTAATTTCAATAATCAATTTTATTGAACGCATAGATGTCTCTGAGGTATCATCGGATAAGTTTCCTAACCGAAAAGAAATCTTGAACTATTCATTACAGTGTTCTTTAATTCACGTAACGGCTAACAAGTTACAACAATTCTTATCGCTCTCTTTTATAATCTGAAAATCTCATTTTTTCTAGAACAATTATCCCAAACTGAAATAGCGTGGCGTAACTGGCTTTCAATCAAAGAATAATATGCATTTATTATCACCACAAGGAGATGGCGAATGAGATAATGTTCTCAAAACAAAATTACCTCCACTCAGTTTTGTATTTGTCTGCATGAACATTCCAAGTAAGTCTATCATCTATTTATCGAAACTATTTGTTGCCTTAAGGGAAATGAATATTTTTACCATTTTGTTCAAATTCACACAAAGACCATTTCCTGAAACCAATTTCATGGCTCTATTCATGCTTATTCTACTCTGTTCCTACACATGATTCAGATCCTTTCCAAAATTTGACGCTGTTACGTCATCAGCAAATAGTACAGGACGCGTGAATGACAAGTATTCCGACAAGTCATTATAAAAAATTATAAATAATAAAGTACCCAATATGTATCCTCATGGTACACCAACCATAAGTAATTTCTTTTCAGACCATCTGCCATCCATACACACTGCTTGATGACGATCTATTAAGAACGACTTAATAATATTGACAGTAACAATATCAAATTTATATTTCTCAAGTTTTTCGAAAAGTATAGCATGGACAACACAGTAAATTGCCTTTGTTACGTCTGTAAATAGTGATTGCGAATGTCAACGTTGTTCAAAGCTATCAATAGTCTTATTAATGAATTCAATAATTGCTCCTGTGGTATAAGGTTCCTTTCTGTAACCAAATTGTTGTGTCGCAACTAAATTGTTTCATTCGAAGTGATCAACAATATAATAAGTAAAGTACTCTTAAATTAGTTTGTAACACAGTTAGTTGAATCAAATGGTTAGTTTTATTTAAAAACATTGAAAACCTGCTCAACCTGGTAATAATGACCTTGAGCCATGACGTCATTTGTTAACGTTGTAACGAAGCTTAAAATTTTGAAATATCATTTAATTTTGGATCAGGCAATAAATATGGATATTACATGTAATATTAGTTTGAACAGTTCAGTAATTTCGAATAAGTATAATTATTCAAATAGATGAATCTAATTCATGCCTGTTTAAAATTTGCATTCATTCCGATAAAATATGTTGCAAAAACAGGGGTCTGGCCAGTTAATGCATCAAACTTTGTGCAACCTTATGTATAAAAAAGGCGAGCAACCAAGAAACTCCGATAACACTTGCTTAGTGCGCCGGGAGGAACTGGTGTGATATTATGAGCGCGAATTTTAGATCTAAAAAGTAGCGTCACTTTTAAGCATTGTTCGGGACATAAGTAAAAGAACCCTTGGCACAAAATAAGGAATTGGTGGAGCGAACCTGTCCAGAAGCTCGGAAAACATATAAAAGCAGTTGCCCGTTTGTGCTCTCTGGTGATTTTGATTTTCCAATAATACCGTTGAAGTGTGATCATATAAAAATCGAAGTAAATTAAAATCCGAGTTTAAGTCAGAATTAAACTGTGAATTAACAATAGGTTTCCGTTCAAGTGAATTGTTACATAAGGTAATTGATAGCAAATAAGTTTATATTTTTGGACATTACGATATATTGATTTCCGTAATTTTGTGATTGGTAACCGTTTGTATGATATCTGAGTTCCGTAGTATTCAGTAATTTGAATTGTAATATCTGAGTTTATCCCGTCATAGGTCGGACCGCACACGATTTGAATTCGCACGTGAATTGAAGTATTCAAATAATTGTGTAGTGTGTACAGAGTGTGTATGTTGAAACGACAGGGGCGTCTTTGGTATATTTGTGCACGCTGTGTCAACCCGGAAGTATAAGCTGGGGTGGTTGTGTGATTGAGAATCGTAATAATTCCCCTTAATACTATGAGAAGTCCCCGGCCGTGGATAAAGGGGTTATTGCAGATACGATAGTTAGGACTTGTGGACACTGTGTCAACGCGGAAGTATAAGCCCTAATTGTTTAGATTCTGAATCTGTAAATTGTATAAAATCTAACACTGTCACACAATTACCGGGTACTCCGTGGATAGCTAATACCAGGGTGGGTGTTATGACAGAATAAACTCAATTAGAGTAATTAACCGAAAAATCGTAAAATCTCATATCGTACAATCGGAAAACTAGTGCAAAACATTATTTTCCAAACAAACCGAATTTATAACCGAATATATCGTAGTGTGATTTGAACATTTCATTTATTAGTGCTGCTATCTAAAATTTACCGAATACCGCTCATTACGCTAGGACCTGTTTGATTCGTACTTTTCCGCAAATTGATCATTCTGAATCATTTGTCAACCGATTCCGTACCGCTGAATTGAATTTAGATACCGAACACATCGTAAAGTAGATATGTTGAAAGAGTTTTCATATACCGTTTGAGCTTCATTACATTTTCCGTCTGGGTGAATTTTCATGAAATAATACCGTTCAATTGCATTTATATTGATTATTCTGAAAGTGTACTTGTTATATTTATTATATATTTTAATATTTGGAATTCTCCGTTTTATTAAATTATTTCTGCTCCATCTTCAAACGAGCTGAGTTTTAACCAGGTATCAATTGTAACTAAAGCCTACAATTTTGATACTGTTTTCTGCCCATTGGACTCTGGTTATACTTCACTGTAGCTACCCTAGGGACAAGGCTATCTATAGATAGCAGAGTGACAAGCCTTGTGGTGAAGACCCTAGCAGAAGTCTTGAAAAAGGAGTTAACCTTCAGAAAAATCTGGCGCCCGAGGATTTGAAATAAGCACTTTACCGAAAAGTCGCAAGGTACACGACATAACTACCGTATATCCAGATTGCTTATTATCATTTTTCAAGTGAGTAAGCATTGATCGTAATTTTCATATTGTAAATTGAAGCAACTTTAATATTTGTTGTTGATGCCTTGCAATTTCTCATAACAGATTCGTCGATGCCATGCTATGCTTGGCTGGTCAACGGTTCAGTTCGACCCACAAAACCACATGGATTCAATGTATTAAAAGTCTACTTGAGGTACAATAATTAGACATTCTAGAATGTGTATTCTTATTAGTTTTAACTAACGTTAGGTTACAGTGAATAGTGAATGCGACAGTCGGCGTATACGAACGCGGAAATGTCAGCAAAAGACCGCTACATGGTACTTGATAGTCGCGCACCATATTCCCAAGTATCAGTTATCTTATTCCTATATACTGGCATCGTATTATTCGTTCAGCATAAAGTGCAATCATTACAGTCTAGTATGGAGATTTGATTCTGGACGTGCTCACTGGGACTGATGCGAAAATATTCACAACACCACGGTCAATAAATGAGTCAATTTAGTATTGGCATCCAGCATGTTCGATGTGGAATAATACCTTGCAATGAAAACTAACTATAATATAAAATTTATAAGGGTAATAACTGTGAATAACTATTAGAAGCGAACAGTACCATCAAGAATTATTTCAATGTATTTTGAAACGCGAAACACTCGCATGTATAAGTTATATTTATGAGTTATGTGCGGATGATGTTCATATTATTCGAGCACGTAATTCGCATATCAAATCATCTAAGCTCTGTATATAATCATTAGTTCAGGCAATGAGCCGGGATAAAACCAATAATAAAAAAAAAATAGTAAGATAGAATTTCAAATATTCTATTGCATTTTGTTCCTAATACCCCATAGATCATTCATGACTATCCAGACCGCGGGCGTCGACCTTTCTACCCCCCCAAAACGGGGTTTCAACCCCTCAGAGGAGCATTCTTATAAAAACAATCCAAAAGTTTAGAAAATTAATGAACTAAGAGCCGAAAATGACCCCTACTATGTTTTTTGGGTCGCTGATCACGATTCCGCTGTTATTTTCCCCAAAAAACTCTCTCCAGATGGAAAATTCGGAAAATTTGAGATTTTCCTGAGACGGTTATGAATAATAAAGTATAATTTTGTTACAACAAAAATTACCCCTAGTATGTTTCTTGGGTCGCTGATCACGATTCCACCGTTAGTTTTCTCGGAAAACTTCCTCCAGATGAGAAATTTGGGATTTTCCTGGGGTTTGGGAATAACAAAATGTAATTTTGTTACAAAAATGATTACCCCTAGTAGGTTTTTTGGGTCGCAGATCACGATTTCGCTGTTGGTTTTCTCGGAAAACCTTCTCCACAGTGAAAAACCTGAGAATTGTAATTTCCTTTGCAACTTCGGGGAATAAAATGGAAAAAAATTTCAGGTATGTATTATTACTCTTTCCATTTTTTATTAAAAATCTACTTTTCTAAACTTCATTATTCTACGTTTTTTTTTGCATTATTATATGTATATTTTTACTATTATTATCATTATTATTATTATTATCATCATAAATTTTTTCATTCATTTACATAATTTTGAAAATATAATTCATAGTTATTTTAATCGTCATCAGATTCATTATCAAATTCATTTCCTAAAATTCTATTATGATCACCATAAAACATACTAGGAGTCATTTTAAGCTCTTGATTCATTGATTTTCTAAACTTTTGGATTTTTTTTATAAGAAGGCCTCTCTGAGAGGTTGAAACCCCGTTTGGGGGGGGGGGGGGTAGAAAGGTTAACCTCGCGGTCTTGATAGTCATGAACGATCTATACGGGGGGGGGGGGAGTATTAGGAACAGAATGCAAAAAAAAATTTTGGAATTCTAGCTTACCATGTTTTTTTTAATTTTTTTTTTCGGTTCGTTGCCTGGACTATATGGGAACATAAGGCAATACTAATTGACTAGTGTAAGTAGAAAGGTTAAAAAAAACTCGCCCTATAACAGACTTGACCCTTTGATCATCATCATCATCGTTTGAGGCAAATGCACTTAGGCTACTTAGCTGAGCCTATTGTGCCCCCCGTGGTCAGAAGCCAATTCTATTCCAGTAGGTTTGTTGCCCGCCAGAAGCCCAGAATATTGCCTGTGTTGGCTTCTATAAGCAGTTTTGATTTCTCAATGTGTCGGTGTCTGCGGGATGCTAGTGCTGGGCATTCAAACAGGATGTGAGAAGCAGTTTCTTCCACCCCTCTGTATTTCCTACATATAGGATCATCTGCCGTGCCCATAGTATAAAGGTGTTTCTTAAGACGACAGTAACCCTTTGAGATACTGAATAAGATATCAATGCTCTATCGACTGAGCATGATCTTTTTTTTTTCTGTGGAGAGGAAATGCTTTATGCACACCGTCAGCTTGATCTATCCCTTCAGGTAGTGCAGGACTCACTCTGTTTTACAGCATACCTGCTAAAACCTCCGATCTTCATCCATATCCCGGGACGGCTTTTCGCATAACTTCGGAATATGGACTCCGATTCAGTTGTGTTTCTTGATGTTGATGACATTATGTTTACGTTGATTCTACGTTCGTGTTTCTGTTGAGGTTAACGTTTGGTTGTTTCTGATCCGTTTGTCTATATAGCGCTATTTGTCTATCTTTCTGTTTCGTGTTTCGTATGCTTCTGCCATAATATGGTTGATTCCCAAATTTAGTGTGTCTTTAGCGATTTATCTCGTTGGGATAACTTCCCATGGTATATATATATATATATATATATATATATATAACTTACTCTTCAGGAACTTATGGATCATCCGTGCCATTCACAATCTATCCATCACCTTTTCCTCAAGAACATGTGATTGGGAGTCCATAATCTATCCAGGGTCTGGGTGCGTGTTGGTCCGCGGGCGCATTTCTACTCCTACCCTTGATCCTGCTGGCAACAGGGTCTTGCCCTTCCCCTATCCGCCACCTGGGGACGCGCCTAGTTGCGGTTTCAGGCTCCGCACAAGAGAAGAGGCTCCTGCTTTCCAGAGACTGAGCATGATCTAGCTGTTTCACAACGTACCTTATCTGCATCTTCAGAATCTTTGACAGTGTTACCCAGGAAACTCTATAAGTCTGACTTTTGATTTTCTTCAACTATTCCTTTCAATAAGGCTAGTCTTCTGTGTGAAATCATAATTCGCAATGTTAATAATAATAAGAAGAAGGAACAGCAAATCGTACAGCAATATACACGAAAAAATATGAACTACAAAAGAGTTCATCATCATCCACTAAAAATACGTTGAGCTGCCGAGTTAGCCATGATCGGAGTAAACTAGATTAGAAATAAACATGTAGGTATCTGTTTAAATACTATTCGAAATTAATATGATTTATAAGGGATTACCCTCAGCTGGAGATAAATCTCAATTCATTGAATTGCTTTTTCGCTTATAAATTTCCATCTCTTCTAAATTACCTATATATTAGTCCCACCTAGATATCTGTCCCCCTTATCCACTGAAAATACTGTTAAAGTTCTGATGACTTTTGAGCAACCAAGTAACCATCATTAGAGTAAAATAAATTAGAAGCTAAAACGTACCTGTTTTTTTGGAGAAAAGCTGGAAATGTTCCCTCTTGTTACATCTACAAACTGGTTGTATTGCAAATTTAGAGAACAGAACATGAAATTTATTAATTATTGAAAGATAAGTGAAATTTTTTAATTTTATTGAACCATTTGAAGGTAGCGGGTCCAATTTGGTCGGTTGGTCACTTTCCAATTTCTTTTTTCGCAACCAACTAACTCAATTAGAGCCACTAGCTTCAAATGGTTCAATAAAATTCAGAAGTTTCGCTTACCGTCCTTCATTAATTAATAAATAATCTACATTTTCTACAGTTATGGGCAATTCAGTTTCTATATAGTAAGACTGAAGATGATCGATATCTCTTTGAAAAAACACAGTCAGTACTTGAATAAATAAGTTTGTACACTGTTTAAGTCATCGGCGTGAAGAAAAAGTCAAATTCGTCAAAGTAGGCATCAATATCATTTATAAATAATAAGTGTAGTCCTAGATGATATCCCTGTGATATTCCGGAAGTAACCACAAAATAGTTTGAATTACAATTATACATTTTCGTACACTAACACCTGTTGGAAATATGTGACTCAATTCATCTGATGATGTCAAATGCTTTCGAGAAATCGGCATACATAGCATCCATCTGATGTCCACTTCCAAAACCTTTATATACATCCTATACATAAGAAGTTAGATTTGTTACAACGGAACTTCCTCGAAAAACGCCATGCTGAGCATTAACTATTATTTTGTTAAAATTACAAAAAATCGTATTACCGTTTCAAATTGTTTTCCGGAATAGACATCATTGAAATTGGATGGCAATGTTTCAGCATCAATTTTTGAAATGGTGGAAAGGCACCCTCGACTAAAAATTTACTGAAAATCACACGAAATAATAAATACACCAGGTAGGTGTTGCTTACGACAGTTTTTTTTGTTGTTGTGGAGGTGGAGAAAACCCTTTATGGAGAGGTTATGAGCCTTTAAATCTCAATGATGAGAGTCACCATTCCAGGCATACTCATTAATAACTTCCCTTTGTAGGCTTGTCTGGCTATTGCCTCCGGTGACACTTAAGCCTACTGGCCCATTCTATCTTCGTTTGTTTACGGTATCCACTCAAGTATTTTTGTACTTTGTACGAGTTTGTACAACTCGTTTACAGGGTGGGAACTGTATGATTCTCGTTCGCCGTTAGGCTTACCAAAAATTGACTGTCGTTTGCGATCAAGCGCCTCGCATTTAAACAGTATGTGTGTCACTGTTTCTGTATCCTTACCGCAAAGTCTGCATGTCAGGTCGTCATTGTACAGTCCCTTTTTGTTTAGGTGCCCTTTTACTGGCGCATGGCCAGTCATGAGCCCTATTACGACTTTTAGTTTTTCCCTATTTAGTGCTAATAGTTCTGTCGTTCTTTTGTTACACGGGGCATTGATGTATTTCTTCCCATGTGCGTTTCCTTGGATTTTTTTCTAGTATTCTTTGTGGTTTTCCATGATCCAGTCTTCTACAGACCTTCGTGCTGTACTTTTTGGTACCCCCGTGGTCTGTTCTGGATCTGGAGCGTTCTCCGACCCTCTTCTTGCAAGTTCGTCAGCTTTTTCATTGCCTGTCGTTCCCTGATGTTCCGGCACCCAAAACAGCTCAACGCGATTTCGGTCTGCGAGTATGTCAAGTTCTTTTTTCCAGACGGGATGTCACTTCCTGACTTTTCATTGCCTTAAGTGCAGCCTGACTGTCTGTCAATATGTGGATCTGCTCATCATCGATGGCTCTCCGATTGTTTTCCTTCACACATTGGAGGATTGCATATACCTCTGCTTGGAAGACAGATGTGTGTTCAACCATTGAATAGCTCAAGCCAGTCTTTGGGTTTCTTGAGTATACTCCTGCACCTGCACCTTTTTCACTCTTAGACCCGTCTGTATAACAGATCTTTCCCTGTAGAATTTCGTTCAGGTTTGTATGTTCCCATTCAGTCCGTTCTGGTATTGATACTCTGAATGTGTTGTTGAAAGAGTATCGCTTTGGGATGTGATCTGTTCTCATGCCTAGCACTTCCCTGGTCACGATTTTTACGATACTTATGTGTCCTGGCCCAATGTGAACATTCTCCAGTGTATTTTGTATTTTGAAAGCACCAAGCCTGGTCTTTCCTTGGATTACCAATTGGAGGGGAGGCACTCCCAGTAGTGTTTTCATTGCTGCAGTGGGCGTAGATTCCATAGCCCCTGTGATCCCAAGACATGAAAGTCTCTGGACCTTGGTCAGTCTTGTCACGGTCCCTCTTTATTGTGTTTTAGGCCACCATACCAGAGAGACGTATGTTATTGCGGGTTTATCCACCATGTTGTACAACCAGTAGAGCATGTTCGGTCGTAACCCCCATTTTTTCCCGAAGGAGCGTCTGGCCACATATAATGAGGTCTCCGCTTTTTTGATTACAAGTCAATTTCGAGTCTAGTATCACCTCGAGATATTTGACTTCCCCTTATGATGGTTAGAATATTCCCATCTATATTTACATTTATTACCCTAACTTTACATTTTGTATTCGCCCTTCCGAAAATCATGACAGAATATTCTCTGATATTGATTTTAAGTGCATGTTTTTTTTTATAAATTAACCAGATGGTTCATTTCCCTGTTTATTTTATCGATGCTGGGAGTCAAGTTATTGAATACAGCTGCGTATCATCAGCGTACTTATGATATTTACTGTGATTCAATTTAGCTGTCAAGTAACCAGTATATACAAGTATTGGATCAATTACATGACCTTGGGGAACACCCGAAAATGTTCGACGACGAAGAGAACTAGTTTTGTTAAGATCTACAATCTGAGTTCTGTTTGATAAATAATTTCGGGAACATGTTATAGTATCATTACCCACTCCAACAAAATATGGTATAGAAAAAGTTCAAGATTATTGGTATCAAATGCCTTACTGTAGTAGTACTAGCTTGTAACAGTTCCTATGTTAGGGTTTTAAGTAGAATTCAGTTGGATGAATCAACTGATGTATGTATATATATGAATTCAGTTCTATGCTGTCTTGCTGTCTAGTAAGAGGAAGGACAATATTAGTTTGAAGTCTCGGTGTTATTGAATTGATAGTATTCACTCATTTGCATATAAGTGACATCGAATTCTGGCAGGTTTCTTGTTAATCTGTGCCACCCACAGATCCACCCACCTGATATGCGGGTGAGCCCACACGCATTTGCCCGGACGGTTCGAATTACACAGTAGCTTCACCATGCCCACCCCGCTTTCAAACCTCGACAGCTTACAGCCCAGATTCAACGCTCCTCGCTTAGATCCAATCCTATATTCGAGATTCTTCAAGTATAACACGATGTGTGAATTCAGTATCTACTAAAATGTGATATACACATTTGAAATAAAATGCACCCCTAATGAAAATACATATTTTTTGCAAGTAAATGTTATATTAAAAAAGTAAAAGGTAAAGACATCTCAAATAATTTAGATGTAGTTAATTCGTCCTACCCTGAAACTAGCCCTAGACTAACGTATTAATAAAGTAATTATCTTTATGAGAAAGTAGCTGATCCGTAGATCACTAACTTCCCCCATCATTCTTTTAGTAGCACAGTTTTTCGCTTCCGAACACTTTTGCGGATGAAACGTATGACTAGTATACCGCATGGTCCCGAGGTAATGGGCCAAAATTCACCAGTAGATTCCTAATGTAAAAATTTCGTGATTTAGCCAAACTTACCTTTGTACAATAGCTAATAGTAAGTAGTAAGTAGTAAGAAATACAGGATGTTAAATTTAAAATATAATTTCAGTTTTTTCCATTTATATCTTTGTAAATGTGAATATTTAAACAAATTTCTGATGTGTGAGGTTTTTTGGGTCGCTGAATTAAAATATGTTTACAGAATAGTTATAGTTCATAGAGAGTGCTAGTAACAGTAGTTTGAATCTGTTAAAGAAAATTTTTTTATCCTTCAAAATATTTAAAAGACGCTACCACTCACCGTTTTCGAGATATTTAGCTTTGAAACTCTCAATGCTGTACAGTTTATATTTTGACCACTTTGAAGCGATTTGTGAATCTCAAATTAGTACGATCAATAGGAATAGTGCCTAATAGTGTTTTACACAAGTACGTACGCACACAGACATGATCCCAAAAATAGTCTAGATGAGAAGGCCAAGAAGTTCATTGAGGAACCATCGCCAAATTTCACGGAGTACCTACCAAGCCAGAATATAAGATCAACTAGAATCATAGTTGGGCTCCTGACAGTGTAATGTAGACTCAACAAAGACATTAACAACATCGGACTGGCAGATACAACCCTATGCAGGTTCTGCCAAGAAGACGAGGAGACCTCAGTACATATACTACTGCGAAGGACTAACAAGGCTAAGATTCCAAACGGCAGGAAAGGAAAAACCACAACCCTCCATTATATGGAGGACCTAAGTCCTAGAGTCTAGTAACGAAGACGGGTCTAGACAGGGAAGTATAAAATAAAAAGAGGACATACACAATAGATATCCAAAGGTTGCGGTGGTGAGGCTCCTAGCTCATAAGCTTCATACAAATCTAATCTAATCTACTATCAAGATTGGCCTTAAAAATCACACAAAGCTAGAACATTCTTGCAATTTAATACAAATGTTGTCAACCACCTTTAATTGAATTACTTTCCTTCCAATTCATGTGCTTCTCCCTTCAAGTACCTCGCATAGTATTTCCTTGAAACTTATCACTATTTCACGTGATATTTCCATAAGTATGAAGAAAATTAGAAAAAATTGAAAAAAAAATGGGGTGAATAGTATGTGTCGTGCTTGTCTAAAATTATCATTTCGGAAGATAGTTCTACAAAAAATGCGAATTGCATCTACTGTTGACAATTATAAAAAAAAACCTTCTCAATCATGTTTATAATCAAATTTACGCTAAAAAGGAACCGCCAATAGATTCCAATGATTTACAGTTAGTTCCCCGGACATAGAGATAATGTGTATGCTGTTTCACTTTATTATAACGATTGAACGATTCATTTACAAAGTACATTTTCGAAGGAAGGCTAACAATAATATACCGTTACCACGTGACTTCCTCTCGACCAACAACTCATAATAAACAAATGTTTATTAGCCGGACATAATCTCACTTAACTTCAATTAGAATTCAAGGAATTGGAATGTTAGTTTCTGGTAATTTAAATATTTACGTTCGAATCATTGATAAGTCGTTGTTTGTGTCGAGAAAAATCGTCACGTCACACCTAAATGACTTATACGGACGGTCTTTTCCTGTAGATGATGTGGCAACAACAAAACGGACAACGATTTTTTTTAGTAGGATATCGTACAAACATCCGCCTCCAGATTTCTACGTTGATGTCATCGGAGACTTAACTAATCAAGACTACCACTTTTACTCTACAATAGAACGTTATTTTCAGAAGAAAACTCAAACACACAAATAAGAAACATTATACCTTTCCATGGAGTTATTACGCGTTGCTGATTCTTATGTTAATATTAAATTAATTTTGCCAACAAAATATTAACAATAATTGTTCCCACCATACAATGCATAATCAGAATGAGTTATTAACTAAGACTAGAAGCCCAGATACAGATTTTCGTAATATTTCAGATTTTGATGACACGTTAGTGACCCTACCTAGCATTACACCCTCACAGAAATAGCTAATACCCGTACCCTAGAAGAACAAGGTCTCGGCTCCACCGCCGCAATCGAATCGTCAAATTTCAAGACTTAATATACATATTTCGAATTAGTCCAGTCGCACGTTCACGGAAGTTGATTGGAAAATTTGATATGGCTAATTTTTATGTTATATTATGTTTTTGAATGCTCTAAAAACGGAAAAAATAGTTAAAAATTCCTGGAGTGCCGCTAGAAAAGCAATGTCAATTTTCTTGCGGAAAAACTGGAAATGTTCCGGGTTTTTTCATTTGTTCAAATTAATTTTGAAATGAAGCCTCCTTTCAAAAAAACACAAGAGATCAATCATAGATAATTTGAATACGCATCGAATGAGTCAAGGCAGAAGTTCAAAGTTGGGCCCAAAATAAGGTTCATTTTGTTTTTTACGGCTTACAAAATGTTTTTTTTTTCAATAGAAAAAAGAGAGGTCCAAACACATTTATTAGAATAGATTCATTTCTACTCAACTGAAATCAATCTGCTTAGACTTAAAATATTCGATATGAAAACCTCTAATAGAACCTAGAAATTTGATTCCGTGACAATTTTCTAAACTGAAAGCTGAATTTTTGGATATTCGGGTCGAAATAATGAATGAATATGAAAAAAACAAAAACTCTTTAAAATATACTCAATTTTTCAATGTCCCACGACCTCAAATCAACTTCGGACCGGAGCCAAAAGTCGAGTATTAATTATTTCCACAACTTTTATTTAAACATTTTTTCATAAAACACATAGTTTTGTCTCGAAATACAAAAAATCGAAAAATGGTCATTTTGGGGCCATAATTTTTCGAGCACAGGGTTAATCCAAATATAAACTACACCATCGTATTCAGCGTGTTAAAATACATTAGAATAGACTAAAATTAGACCTCTCGGAAATTCCTTAAATTCCTGGACTGTCATTCTATTCTCTATCATTCTTATAATTCCGACCCTATCAGCTTCATTCTTGATTTCAGAAATTTGATACGTTTTAGTTCTATGACTTTTCATACGATATCACTATTCATTGAATACTTTGAGTATATTTCGATCAAACTCGGCGAATAGGATAGTTTATTTCTCAGGTGACGGCCTTCCCTCAATAAATCGTAGCGAGGCGAATGGGAAGAGTGAAGAATAATTATTTGTCAGTGCACACGCTCATATCTGAGTAAAATATATCTCCAGTTCCGTTCGGCAAAAGATGGTCACGTATTCTTCTTCTCTTTGTTTCGCAGATTGCCAGCACATCACTGTATTCAGGAGTAGCAGGTTATTCCATTGCGCCGTAACCAAACATTATCTCATTTACATGTAGATGAGGTGTCGTACTAACATGCTTCCGGCTCTACCGGAATTAAATCCGATAAAATGTTATTCCGAAGCAGACTCTGAAATTTCCTAGCCCGGTAGTTTGAACTTGAGCGATGATAAAATGAGAGATGTACGGAGGTTAGCATAATTTAATAAACGAAAACAATTTAGCATGTTTCACGATTGAACCAAGAATCATGTTGAATCATCTATGTGCTCTATGTTGGAGACGTTTCGACACTAAGACGGAGTATTTAAGTGATGTCGCAAATAACTCCTACAAATCTATATCGTATAATCTGGTTCACACTATATCACTTTTTCCACTCCAAAGACGTACAAGGGCAAGGTGAAAGTCCCTGAAAAAAAATATAGATGGTGCCACAATCAGACTTTCTGCATCATTTCGTAACCATGGACGAAACATAGATCCATCAGACCACACCAGAGACCAAAGAACAGTCGAAACACTGAACTTATTATGACGAATCGAAGCCGAAAGAAGCCAAAGTGGGTTTATCGGCCAACAATGTCACGGCGGCAGTTTTTTTGGGATGTACACGGTATGGTCCATACGGATTAACTTGAAATGGGTGAAACGATCATCGCAGAGCTGATAGATCGATTCGACGCCGATTTGAAGCGAAAGTGGCGGCATTTGGCAAATAAAAAAGTGCTCTTTCATCAGGACAACGCACCGGCCAACAGGTCACCAATCACAATAGTAAAATTGGTTCGTCATCCACCATATTCTCCTGATTCTTCTGCGATTTTTATCTATTTTTAAACATGAAGAAATAGCTCGGCGGAAAAAGATTTGGCTCCAACGCTGAAACAAACGCCTATTTTAAAGGATTGCCGAAATCCTATTATTTGGAAAGGATCGAAAAATTAGAAAACGTTGAACGAAATGTATCGGGATACAAGGAGATTTCAGGGACCTTTCTCCTTGCTTGTAAACTAAATCTAAGCTGATATCATGAAAGAAAACGAAATACTTATTGGTCACATTCGGTAGAGGGTCAATTGCAACTAGTAAGGAAGCGGCCACTAGGCTAATTTTATGAATGCAAGTCTTACCTGTAGGTACTGCTTGGTGGAAAAAATTATCAGTGTACGAATATTCAGTTATAAATATGTATTTCTGGATTTGAACTGAGGTTTATCGAAGTATTTGTGACAATTGATTATTTTCGATAGGATATCAAAATTAAATAAATGATATCTATGTTTATACATTCCTATAGCTTCTAATGTACATGAAAAATGTCTTGGAAGATACATTTTATAACCGGCTTAGGAGACATGGTTTGCTAAGGCGGTCTGTTTCAATGTTATTAGTACGAACATAATAAAAATTCTCTTCGAACAGGGTATAAATATTTTTCTTAGTTAAGCTAACATAACAGCCTCAGTCTAGTTATCATGATTCTTTGAATCTATACCAAGCAATCTAGTAACATTGAAAAAAAGAAAATATTATTATTCGTTAGATTTCGGATTTCACTGGATCAATTCTTCTAGTACAAACTCAACGTGAAGATGAAATATTATGAATTAATAGAACATATGAAAAAATGGTTTTCAGAGAACTTGGGAATAAGCCGACTATACGAGAATAGACGAGTAAATGCTGTGATTTCGTGGTCGATTGTGAAATATATTACCACTTTTTCAATAGTTTCATAATTGGCCGGGATCGGCTCTTTCGCTCTTTGTCCAAACACGTAGATGGCAGTCTCGGCTTCCACTACAGTGGAGTTAGTATTTGCTTTATGTTCTAACGTGTAAATAATAGAACGTTGATAACGAATGAAACAAGTCCACGCTGCAAGTGGACATGATTTTTTACAAACAGGGTCATAATTTCTCGGTGTAATACCGGCCTCAGCGCATAATTGCTCACGATATCGGAAAGAATGCTGTCGACGAAGGAATAACATAAGGCGAATGTGCTTGTATCTCTGGCAGTTACTAACAACTCGATACTGCATTCACATCGTTAAAAGGAGCTGTGCTCTTCAGTCTTAAACAGATAAACACTTTTACTAACTATTTATAATATCAAATACATCATTTCTCTCCGATCTTTGATAACATTCACAACAAAGAATACCAACATATATCTTCCTTGAAACAAAAAGAGGAGGTAGCAAATCTACTGGTTTTTCTAAAACTCATGTAGAGATCATGATCTTTCACACATGTAGTCACTTATTGTCCAGTTTCACCATTATAGCATTTACCACTACTAATTAAACGAGATACTTTAACCACCTGAATGAAAACAAGAAACTCATGACTTTCTTCCATTATATCTAAGAAAAATTGTATATTAACTTAGTATATATATTTTTTTGTAATACATCATTACAGAAAAAAGACCACTGATTCATAGATTCCTAATGCTCATTTCTAAATGTTTTAGTCAGATAATGGTACACTGCATACCCCTTTGAACTTCAGAATTGAATTCAATTTTGTAGATAACTCAATTCAATGCAATTGGCACTTCAAAAAGATAAAACTATGTATTTAACTTTCTATGTCAATAGTTAGCCTTTTCAATGATGTCACCCCTACGACCGACCTGGGAACACTCCCCTCCTAAAAAAAAACGAATAACATAGAATACGTTTTTCTGTACACTGGGTTATGTGGTCACAGTCACGTTTGTTTCGGGACATTGGAGATCGCCTAGCAAAAGAATGTGAGTAGTAGTATCTTAATATCTGCCGAGCGATTAACAGCCTTTCAACAACTCTGTTTGCTGAAATCATATTTCAATACGAACCAGGAGTAGGAGGAGCCTATTAATGATCATGATATTTCGACCAATCAAAGCGTAAAATTTCCGTTTGGCGGTTTCCATACATTAGATTCTCCGTGAAAACGTATTCTATTTGAAAAACTTCTTGTAAAAGAAACAAAACAATACAACACAACACAAATTATATTATCTAACAGTAAATTTGAAAACAGGAAGTTCCATAACTTTACGGCCATAACTTTATGGCCTCATAAAAAATTTAATTCAATTTTCTTAAATATAACCAGGTAACTTCAAGCCAAAGTTTATACTAAAATACTCATTGGAACTTTCAAATTCAATAAATAGATTAACTTCCCCTAAGAATGGAATTTTGGTATCTTTCGGTAATCTTGTTGATTGCAAAACTTGTGTTTAAAATGTCATATTAAGTTGAAGAAATGAAAAAGATATAAATGTTACGAATGATTATATAAGCATTTCTATAAATAATGTTCTCGACATAATGTGACGACAACTTAAACGATTTTGTAGTTGTTAATTACCATTTATTGTATAATGAGAAAATAGAATAACTTAACGTGTCAACTTGTCGCTCAACTTGAGATAATACGGTCAAACTAAAGATACTGTCATGACAACAATCTACAGATATGAATATTCATGGAGTGGCTATCACTGACGTTTCCGGAAGATAACAAAGAAATTTGTAGTGAAAATTCGAAGGTAATGAAACAAACAAATGGAATCTCGACATTGACATGGTAAGTTAACGTAGATGAGGACCTGCAGAATCTCTTTGATTCGGCACATTTTGTACTTTTTCATCTCAAATCCCTTTTGACCTGAATAAGGTTACATGTTTTCGTCTGGTCACTAAAATTTCATATTTACACTTCCGTCTGGGGTCACACTGGTAAAGAAGTGATGAATTTGACCATAATTTGAAAAATGTACCATCTACAATTAGTAGATCATTTGTAAGTTTATTTTTGTTCTCCGTCTGGTAAGTGCGAAACCCTCATGTTTAGGCAAGAGCAAGGACATCATGAGCTAGAAAACATATCTCTCAGCAGACTGCCAGACTTAGAAACCTGAACGGTGGATCAACATAAAAAACTGGGGAGGCACGATAGGACTACTAGACCTCAGTGCTAGTGACTCATGATCAACTAGAGAGGAATAATTTAGGTACTATGGTATAGTATTTTTTTATACTTATACTACATGAGAGGAAAACCTATAATGTTCAAAGAACATAGTGTAAGCCAGCGGTGGAATGTTGGGAGGCATTCGAATTTTTCTTGAAGGTTTGGAGGTTATAACCATAAGGAAAGATCTCACTAGGTGAAGAGTTCCACAACTGAGAACTGAACGCACCGCTCCCGTGGACACTCATCGATTTTAAGTGAGGCAATCTCTAAATGCTCCATACTAGAAACGATGCAAGACGGCATGATCCCAGAGCTATAAGTCTCACTTCTCCCAGAATCCTCAGCCCAGATAGGGTTGATTGGAATAACGGAACTCTCACCCTACTGCCACCAGACGGGCTCGTTTGATTCACAGATGGGTCCAAAGTAGGTCAGGCTTCTGGGGCGGGAGTGTACCTGAAAAGGCAAAGAATCACTATATCAGTGACTTTGAACGCTTATTGCACGGTTTTTCAGGTGGGGTCTACGCAATATTGACTTGTGCCATGAAAAAACTGAGAAGAAACTGTATAAATAGGCGCATATATATTTCCACAGACAGTCAGTTAGCTATGGGAGCTCTCAAATCACCCAGAGTCACATCAAAGCTTGTCAAAGGATGCAGGGATACACTGGCTGAACTAGCCAGGAGGAATAAAGTCGAACTCATATGGGTCCCTAAATACAGCGGAGTTGTGGGAAACGGAATGGCCGACTCTCTGGCCAGGCGAGGGTCGTCTAGCGCCCCTGTCGTGCCGGAGCCAATGGTCGCTTTATCAAACTCCGTGGGGGTCTCGTCCTTCTAGGCCAACTGAATGAAGATTGGTCTAAACTGTGGTTAGAATCACCACGTATGAAGCATACCAAACTTTTTATCCAAGAGCCTGTGCCTAGGCTCTCAAAGAAACTTCTTTCTCTGAACAGAAGGGACATCAGAGAGAGGACTGGAATCCTGACCGGTGACTGTCGTCTTAACAAATATCTCCACACTATGGGCATCACAGTGGAAAATATGAGTGAAGCTTGTGAAAAACCGAAGGACACCATTTTTTATTAACAAAAACAATGGCGATTTGGTCATTAGCAATTTCCAAATCTTAATGAAATGTGAGAATGAAGTAACAAAAACCAAAATGAATAATTTGAAATAGACTTCCATTGAACAGTTTTATCGAATAATAAATTATATTATTGTATAAGACGATGAACACAGGTACAATTGATATCTACTTATTATTAAAATAAACAGTATCTATGGCGATACACTCTTGTATCTTGTTATAATGTGAAGGAAGGCTGAATAATGAATGAAGCACTACCATCAGTCAGACGCAAACAATGATATTCCATTTAACTAACAGAACGGAAATTGAAATTTATATAAAGCAAGTTATCAAAATAACTCTGTAGTCCTGAACAATTTGTATCCATTACAGACAAACATAATAAAATAAATAACTGACCGTCGCATTTTAATAAACTCACCTATCTGATTCAATCGTCATTCTTTTGAATTTTATTGTAGTTTTATATACACAGTAGCAAGGTAACTTCGTTTCAATGCCAAATGTGGCACATCACGTTGACAATGTAATTTGTTTATGACACGTGGACTTTGAATATGATTTACTATCAACATACGCAATATAATAACTTATAATTCCCGATTAGTAATTGTTTGTTTTCTTCATTAATCAAACGATCAGTTCTATCTAGAGTCGATATGGCTTTTTGTAGACATCCTTCCCTTGGAGCATGTAATTATTAGCCGATGAATGAAATATAAATCCAAGAACCAAGAAAAGATGGTCTGGAAACAATGTCGGTATGTGTGTCTGTCTGCAACTTTATTTTGGAAAATGAAATGAATTCTACCTAATAGGATTCATGTCGAAAGTACCTTCCGAATGCTTGAGGCAGGAAAATTATGTTGGATTTGATGCCATCCACATCCTCCTAGAATACACTACCTTGCAAGACCCAAGGTCACGATACCTTGGGGAATACCAAATAGAGGAGGGAAACTTACTTAATGCGATGCCGTTCGACATGTGAAATTTCTTTAAGCCACAGGGTTGGAGGAACTGCTATAGCCGTTGACATATCCTAAAGGGCGCATCAGCAGAAGTGTACACAATACATTTCTAGGTTACACTGAGTTAACACCTCTAACACAATACAAGATGGTGCCTGTCAAGCAGCCAATAAGATAAGATTAACGAATTCATCTGATGTCTATAACCTACAAACCTTCAAGCTCACACGGAATTCTACTAACATTATCATATTTTCTATTCGTATAGTCAAAACATAAATTAAACAGAATTTTCGTGAATAATGGTGCAGTATCTTATGAACTATTAGTGGTTTCAGCAGAAATTGGTATACATAGTGTTTCTTAATTCATGCGAAAAAATTCAAGATGGTATTAAGAAAAAAGGTGCCATTTTTCGCAAGAAAATTGTTCGATTCCTCTCAACCTTATTGTTATAGTTCTGCTGGCTCAAAGGCACGTCCAAAAATCTATCCTTATAAAGAACATTTTGCACGTATAAAGAAAAATAATGATGAAAATCAGCGTTAGCCGAACGTATTTTAAATAGGGATCACACAATTTCTGAAAAAAGTTTATCACTTTAAAATACAGTACGTATTAATATGTAAGTAATTCAGAAGGGATGGAAATAAATAAAGAACGAAGCAATTCATTAAATTTCGAGTTATCTCCAGCTGAGAGTAATTAAAATAATTATGTCACTGTCACAATGACATCATCAATAACCTACAAATTTCATACATATTTATTTCAATTGTAAAACAATAATGAACTACAAATTAAAAATTATCTTGGTCAAGGGTAGTTGTGGAATGTAAAACGTGTGTCTTACTTTGAATTTTTGAATCTGTTAAGTCATTGTGCTGAAATTTTCTAATCCAGTTTTTGAATCATGCCTCTTACCACACAGCACAAAATTTTCATGATTGAAGCATATTTTCGAACGGGTGCGCTAGTTAATGGAAATTGGCAATACAGTCAACGTTTGTGTTTGGACAATTTTCGAGAGAACTTCCCAAACTTGGCAATATTACCGGACAATTTTTATACGTGCCTTACAAATTGTGTTGAAGTGTTTCGCGAAACTGGTTGTGTGACTAATAAAAAACGTGCTGGTAGACCAAGAGTTCGTACAGAAGAAGTTGTCAATGACGTTCGTCAACGTATGGAAGAGGAGCCTGCAAAATCTTTGAAACGTCTTTCTCAGGAAATTGGACTTTCTTATGGAACTTGTCAGAAGATTTTAAAGAAAGACTTGAACATGCATCCATATAAGATGCCTTGCTTACTGCCATTGGTTTGTCAATAATTTAATGAATGACGATCTTCTGGACTTAACTTTTTTTTCTGACGAAGCGTGGTTCCACCTTTCGGGATACATCAATTCTCAAAATATGCGAATGTGGAGCAATGATAACCCTCATGTTTTTACTGAATCGCCACTACATGCTCGGTGTTTGGATGGCAGTTTCTCGCAGAAGAATAATTGGGCCAATTTTTTTCGATTTCACCGTCAACGCAGAAAGGTACAGACACAACTTTTTGGCTCAATTTGTGCAACAGTTAAACAATGATGAACTTCGGTACGGTTATTTCCAGCATGACGGTGCACCAGCACATACTACACGAGAAAATATTGCTTTTCTCCGCGAGTTTTTTGATGACCGGCTGATAAGTTTGCGTACAGAAGTTGAGTTTCCTCCGATATCACCTTGTTTGACAATCATGGACTATTTTATATTTCCTTACTTAAAAAAAAAGATATTCGCAACTCCGGTAAATAATTTGCAAGAACTTCAACAAAGAATAGTTCAGCAATGTGCAACCATAAGCCAGAAATGCTGCAAAACGGTTTTTTTTTCCAACAATTACCGTAATTTAGTTTTTCTTGTTACTAAAACCGTTATTTCATAATTTATAGTTCATTATTGTTTTACAACTGAAATAAATTGGTATGAAATTTGTAGGTTATTGATGATGTCAGTATGACATTTCAAATGTGAAGTAAGACATACGTTTTAGATTCCACAACCACCATTGACCAAGATAATTTTTGATACCCCGGTATATAAAGAGAGATGCATTTTGATTTATTATTTAGTTCACTACGATGATGGCTACTTGGTAGTCGAAAGGTCCACATTTCTTCAGCAGTATTTTTAGTGAATAAGGGTGATTTATTCTTATTCATACAGTTTGTTTTTTTTTTGGGCAGAGGAGGGGAAATCTTGCATAGACGCTTCGTGGGCCCATGCCCCCGGGTGTGCCGGAATCTTACCGACTAAAACAACTCCCCCGTGAGGTCGGTTCTCCTTCCCAGAGGGAGCCTCTCTGCGCTGCTGTCATTAGTGTCATGTTGTAGTCATCAGTTCAATGTATTCTATGAACTCAGCATATGCTGAGTGTCTCTTCTCCAATGCCGCAACCCCTGCATGTGGGCTGATATACCAGACCCCTCGTGCAGAGATGTTTGTTGCATGTCCGGTCAGGAATGCAATGAGATTCCGTATTTCTTGCCTGCTGAACATTAGTAGATTTTTCACTCGTTGCTGCTGGGGATCTCCAATTAGTCGCTTGGAATGCGACATACGGGGCAGTGCCCTCCAGCAGGGAAGGTGCTCTGCCTAAAGCTATTTTTGGATTACAAATTTCGCTGTGGCATAATAAATGTCACAGGTTGGCTCTGGTTCAATCAGGGGTGGTTGCGTCCCTCCTTTGGCGAGTACTATAAGTATATCCAGACTCTTTTATAGTTCATCAATAAATAAATAAAGGCTGCTTATAGATTCAAGAACTCCTTGTTTTAATTGTTATTGCTAACTATTATTTAAACAGGCTTTGTTTCACGATTTAGTTTACTCTACTTGGTAGCTAAAAGGTCCTTAGTACTTCAATAGTATTTATAGTGGATAAGGGTGATTATTTCGTACTTATGAATATAACATGTTAATATTGAGATTTGAATTTGTTGTGAAATGCTCCTGTTTTATAATGTTAATTCCGAGAATGTGTTCCAGATGTAAGTATGTCATGTGTGGATAAAAGTATTCGCAAATTTATTGTGAATTATTTGTTATTAAACAACGTTTATTAACCAATTTCGATATTACATTTCTAGTATTTGCGTAAGTGCTGTTCATGACATCACTGTCGTGTCAAATATCAATGACTTCCTTGGTGAAACGAATTACAAAATGGTACTCTTAAGTAATTGCGGAATAAATAAAATATCAGATACAGCTATAACGACAATAAACGTATAGAGAGAGAGAAAGATGGTTATGTAATCCGTCAAATTGCAAAGTATAATGACGATACAAGTGAATGTTTAATCTATTAGTCAGCTTACTGACACGTTCTAGTACAATGTATTTGCTCGACTGTAATTTCATAATAATATGCACTTCGTTAAATAGGAAAGTAAAGTGAATGTTAAACAAAAATTACTATGGCAAATTAGTGACTGTGACATTTCACGGAATTTTGTTCGACTAATACCAAATTGTTTTTAGAAATCTGGACTTTTCAGTTCTCATTTTTATTAATTTCATTTCAACTAATTATGTTAAATCGATGCTGGTTAAGAGCACATAACGTTTTATGTCCTCTTATTAGCATGTGTGGTAGTTACGAAATCATGTAAAAATAGGAACCACATTTTGGGGCTTGGTAGTTCCCGTTGCAAGTGGTACTTCAGACATCCATCTTCAGCTTCTCAAATGGAGCTACATACAATTTTTTTCTCATTATAAATAGATATACAAGGTATTCGTTTTCAGCCTACCCCTATACTTAAAAGGAATATCGTTTTGAATTTTGATAAGATGTTTTTTTAAGGGACCTTCAATCCTGAAATGCTTTCAATTTCCCTCGACTTCCGGTTATACCGGAAGTTGATATCAACTTTATTATTTTAAATACAAAACCCCAACCTTTTTGCATTTTCGGTTTCTTCGTCAAAATTAAAAGTGAATTTGATGATATAACCCTTCCTCAATTCTCAACAGTTTTCGACTTATTTCAATTTAAAAAATATGCATATAGCGCCGTTTGACAGGGCTTACTCCATTGCGATTATCTTCAAAACTAATTTATAGAATCAAGGTTGCTCTAGGTCGAACAACAGTTTCGCTTTTCTCATAATCTCATCAGCCGAACTAGTAGGAGTTATAAAGACCATCTCCGTCAGAGGTATAGAAAACCCCATTTGGAAATGCACCAAGTCATCCAAGCACAGGCCATATTCGAGTACAATTTAAATCACCTATTCAGTCTTAACCAGGATCAACGCTTCCTTGATAATAGAATTTTTTGTGGAGTGGAATAATCTCCCTTGTGATATGTGTGCTACATTAGTTAATACCTTTGAAAATCGTTATGAACGTGAACTTTGAGTTTTTTCCTCCAGAGGCTAGTGGTTTGTTCTGTTATAAAAAAATAATTGTTAATCTTCATTATAATCTGATTTAGTGACAAATAATTGTTCTTATATGTATTACTTCACTACTTTGGACACTGTATTTTTAGTAATTGAGCCTACCTCGGCTCATTATCGATATTTAATAATAGTAATAATAATAATAATAATAATAATAATAATAATAATAATATAGACTGTGCATTAGGAGGAAACCTCGTTTGGTAGGCTATTCATTATTCAACCTGAGTCGGATAAACTTTTCAAACATTTTTGTGTTTTCAATGTATATGTACCATCGACATATACATATGGACTGCGCGTGGCAATGATAAGCGCGGGTAGTGCCGGCGTGAGAGAGGGGAAAACGAAGAGGTCTTTATCCACTTTATCTATCGCGTTTCTATTGGCCGCTGCGTTGCCATGGAAATGCAACATGACTGTAGCTAGTATGTTTACGTCCCGAGCCGATAGATAAAGACAGTATTAGTCCTCTTCGTTTTCCCCTCTCTCACGCCGGCACTACCCGCGCTTATCATTGCCACACGCAGTCCATATGTATATGTCGATGATATGTACAGTATCAAAAACAATACTTCTGGGGCATAGACAGAAATCTACACGAGCAACAAGGAACGCAATGATATGATAATACCACATAAACAAGAGAGACTCACTGTTGTGCGCCCCTCCTCTTACCCCACCCGACGCGTTAACTGACCACGTGGCAATGCGACACAGCGACTCGACTCATTCTTGCCAAACCGTCCTGTGCTGACCGCCCTGACTCTCCTATATCTGTGTCGTGACGTTGATATCCTATCCCTTCCTCGAGCGAGTCGAGGAGAAATTGTAATGCTCTCTCAACATATAGCAAGCTATTCTGTACGCTCTCATGAAACCACCATACCCAAGATAAATACTTTCCGATACTGTATAGTGTATATGGATGAATTCCAATGGGTAGATGTGTTATGAATGCTTGTGATAATGGAAGCGATAGATCCCGTAACAATCAGATTTTTTCCTTCTTAGGTAAGTAGACATATGGTAAATAGCTTCATCGTGAATATTAAGTGAATATGCATGTAGATTGGCATAACGCGGCTGCGCACATTCTACTCGCCAGACCCGTATAACCTTCAAATTTAAATTATTGGTTTTTAAATACTTAATTATTATTGATAATTATATTGCATTATTTGCCAGTTATAAACTGTTATTCTCGCCAACCGGAACCCCACTTGTCACCTGTATCTTATATTGCCCCATAAATAACCAAGATTATTTGTATCTTCACACATTACTATCGTTTAAAGATGTTGAAACTATAGTCACGATTTGTTTCTATAATATATGTGATAAAAAAAAAATGAAATTGTTTTATTTTATTATATCAGTATGATGAATTATCACAAAGTAATGGCTTCCACCATTGAAAAAAATTTGAATCCTTGCTTTATCGTTGGCTATTACGCCACTATTCACGTACTTCAACAGCTCATCCGGTAACAGCATCCTGGATATTCAATAGAACGAACCCGAACAGTTTTGTGTGGTAAGTTAAATCCACGGTCTTATATACAGGTCTGGAAACTCGAGGCTGTTTCCTATGTGAGAAGTGAGTTCGCTAAGCGTCATCTGTTGCATAGTAGCAAAAGGGTGGCGCATGAGGCGAGGGCACGTATATACGCCTAATCCTGACATCCTGACAACATACTTCGATCCATGTGCCAGCTGGTGGCTGAGCGAGGGACTACGAGTTTGGCGACATGTAAGACTCATGTCATACATAGAGCTTCCAGACCTGTATATACGACCGTGGTTAAAGCAACTGCCAACCATAGTATAATGATTCTTAAGCAGTCAGGTAAATTAAAGTACGTTTATTCTCGATTTGTGGCGTGAAATCACGTCACATTTTTATCAACGATCTACTACCCCTTCAGACATGGAACTTTGATGTTAGTAGTAGTGTAAGTAGTTATGTACTTGTCCAAAGTACGCATTCAGACATGTGGGTTTAAATCCCATACATGCTTCAATTTTTTCGTTTACTCTTGATAATAATTGTAGAGAAAACTTCATCTTACTTAATGGAAAAATTAAATCTATATCTTCAGTGATTCAGGCTAACACGTAAGCCATGGATGTAGATGTACCATTTGGAAATCGTTCTAAGATAAGCAATAATTATATAAGTATTCATGTTAATGCAATAATTGTATATTTCATTCAATAACAACAAATTATATATGCAATTTAACTTCATTGCATTGCGTGTTTATTTTATGTCTGCTTTTAATATACATTTATGTCTCACAAGAACCGACATTGAAATACAAATATTCCAATGATGATTAATTAAGAGCTCTGTGATGCCGACCACCGATCTAACAGAAATCTACCTACTAAGTGATTTCAATTATCGGAATAGTAAAATGAAGTGAAAAGAGAAAGAACTAACGTGAACAGTTATCATTATAAATAGAAAGTATGAACAATTGAACTCGATATTGGCCATCATTCCTGTTGAGTTCGAGCTAATGAAGAATGTCATCGAATCTTTAAAGAAACTCTGTAAAAAGGCACACGCAATGGTTCAATTACGGTAAATAATGTTTGGTGACAAATTATGATCATATTATTATCTTGTTCGTGTCCCTAGGTATTTGTATCCTTTATAATTTCTAGCTGTCAAGTAAATTTTCGAATAAATTATTCGACTCACACACGGACCTGTAAACAGACAAATTTTGTTCGATTATATGATACTCCACATCACATAATTTACACAAATAATATATATATATAAATTCTTGGGCAATAGGTCAGACGGAAAAATAAAAACATCCTGACTTGCAAAAGAAATTTGGTCTCAACTGTATCTTGACTATGATTCTGTTGCATCAATATGTTGTAAATAAAAGTGTTATGAACAGTCTTACAGATCGTGCTAGAAAATTGGCACACCCAGTAAGAAGACAGACTTTCAGGCAGAAGCCATAAGAGGAGCGTATCGCTTTGATCTTATTGGACAAGGAAAGGCCTACCAAAAAGGCTTGGATCACCTGGGCTATTGGGAATGAGATCCGACCGGATCAAGGTTCACAACACTTTTGTACCACTCACGATATCAACCTTGAATGGGCGAGAGAACGCTCGGGCTATCCAATATGATACCAGGGAATTCCGTTTGGCTCACCGAAGGCACCAAGACCGAAAAAAGTACAGGTTCTGGAATAGTCGAGACAAAGGACCAAGTAGAAATGATTACTTTGAACCTAGGGACACTTGCGACAGAATTTAAAGCAAAAGTATCAACAATTACAACATGTGCTTGAATTATGAAGGAGAGCCTATGAGAATAGACAAGTCACAATCATAGCGAGCAACCTAACAGTGCTTAAGGCACTGGAGCCGTATGCAATCACCTAACAATGTGTACTCGATCGTGTAAAGGAACTAACGGCACTACTGAAGAATACCAATGAAGTGACACTCTTATGGGAGTCGCGAAGGCACTGAAACTGCTGTCCCACTCGCTAAAGCGGGAGCGGAACAAACCCCTTTTAGACCATAGCCAACTTGTGGCATTTCTCATGCCACAGCGAAATCTGTAATTCAAAAATGGCTCGAGGCAGAACATCGTACCAGTTGGAGGGAACTGCCCCGTATGTCGCATTCCAAAAGACTGATGGGGATCTCCAGCAGCAACGAGTGAAACATCTCCTGACGTTCAGCAGACAAGAAATACGAAATCTTGTTGCATTCCTCACCGACACATGCAACAAGCATTTCTGCACGATGGGTCTGGTAGATCAGCCCATATGCAGGGGTTGCGGCGTGGAAGAAAAGACACCCTTGCATGTGATGTGTCGTCGGACATACTTTGGAGACGATAAAACTACATCCGAGGAAATCAGAAATATCCCCTACATCAAGCTACTGAATTTCATAGAATACACCGAATTGATGAGGAGATAGCATATATGTGAGGGCACAATAGGACACTGATGATCGGATTGTATTGGGGCTCCCTCTGGGGAGGAGAACAATCTCATGCGGGAGAGGATTTAGTCGGTGAGACTCCGGTACGCCCGGGGGCACGGGCCCCCGAGCCGCATATGATAGATTTCCCCTGATCTATGCAAAAAAAATTAAACTAAGAAATTGGAAGAAAGTTCATAATGCACTGGAAATGAAGGGCTATCTAAAAAGAAATTAACCCCAATATTGAAGGGAGAATAAATAAAATCTATAATGATACACCATACATAAATAGTAATACAGATGATTTTGTAACATTACTATAATAAATTATATCCGGAAATCTCAGAGAAAATTGAGAAATATTTGAAGTTAAACCTACAAAAGACTGTTGGTAAATATTTTTCAAATCTCTAACCGTTGATATCTAAACATAATCAAACCCAAACATTATATAGATTAAATTGTTTAAATTGCGATAGGTCTTAAACAGGAATCTCTAAACAACATTTACATACAAAAATGTATGGCCACAAATATAGCATGAAAAAGAAAATTACAATGCCCTTGCTAAACATCGTATCGATTACGAGGGCAAGGTGAAAAGTTCCTGAAAAATGAAATAGATGGTGTCACAATCCAAAATCCCATATGACATTTGTTATGTACCATCTTTAACTAGAACGCATTGGAATTTTCAGACTGATATGTCATTCAGTTCTGCTTTGACACCCATCGAAAGCCAGCAACCTTGAAGATTCTTATAAATGAATTTTTTTGAATGCGTGAAAAAACTTCACGCAAACCAAATCATAGCTTGTTCAACATTATGGGGACTCTTCGCCATCGATTGGAACGATTCACAAGTGGTTTACTGATTTTCGTTGTAGAAGTATGGCCACAAAGGGCACCAAACGTTCTGGTAGTTCAATTGAGGTTACAAAACCAAACATCTTCGATAAAATTTATGGTCTGATATTGGACGATCGGCGAGTGGAAATGCACGAGATTGCTTAGCCTATGAGCATCTCAACCGAACATTTTGCATAAATTTTTGAATATTAGAAAACTATCTGCCAAATTCTTTCTGTTGACTACAAGCGCCACGCTGTGACAACTTCAAAGGAGTGTTCGGCGATGTTCAAGCACGATAAGAAGAACTTTTTGCTCCGTTTCGTAACCGTGGACGAAACATGGATCCATCACAACACAACAGATACCAACAAACAGTCGAAACAGTGCACCGGCGCACAGGTTCGCAATGGCAAAATTGCATGAATTGCGCTACTAATTAATTCGTCATCCAACATATTGTCAACATTTTTCCCCTGCGATTTTCATCTAATTTCAAACTTGAAGAAAGACTCAGCGGAGAAAGATTTGGCTCCAACGATGAGGTCGCTGAAACAAACGCTTGTCGAAATCGTATTCTTTGGAAGGGATCGAAAAATTGGAACACCGTTGGACGCAGTGTATTGGACTACAAGAAGATTATGTTGAGAAATAAAATAACTTTTTACCAAATGAACCATTTCTTGTTCCATTTTTCAGAGACTTCTCCCCTTGCCCTCGTGTTCGATTATGAAAATGTTATTATGTTAGCTAAATAAACCAATCATGAAGAGAACAAGATAATGAATCTGTGAATAATACAACCGATGTACAAACATTGAGCCAAATTCATACAAAAGTAATTAATTTTTTTCGTTCAATACTAAACATAAAATAAATAGGTTTAATAAACCTGGAGTATATATTAATCTGTTCAGAGTGTGATAACTTTTACATCAGTAGATCTAGTCGTAATATAAAAATTAGATGCAAGGAACATTTCCGATCTTTTAGACTTATTGAAACTGATTCATCTTTCTCTAGCCATATTTTAGAAACAGGGGACACTTTTCCAAATGCAGATGAAGTTAAAATTTCACATAACTAGAATACAGGTTTTAAAATTAAACACACTAGAATCAATATAAATTTTCAAAGGTATTAAAAATAATTACAATAAAATTTTAAACTCTCAAATAGATGTGTACTAACAGCATTCTGTTTGATGTCTTGATAACGTAACATTTCCCATAATCATTCTCTTGTGCCTACCTAGTATTGCTCTTCATTAAAATTTCCTTATCACAACATTAACTCTACCTCATTATTCAATTGCAATTTTACTATTCTAGTATTTCCCAAGTCGAAACACCAGTACCTTTGTCTTATATTGTACCATAAATAGCCAAGGTTAGTCATGTTCTCATACATTAGCATAGTTTGAAGATGACACTCTAATGTCGAAACTATAGTAAGGATTTGTCTCTATAATATATGTGATAAAAGAACAAAGTAAAATTGTTTTATTTTATTATATCAACATGATAAATTATCACAAAGTAATGGCTTCCACCACTGAGCAACTGAAATGTGTTTGTGGAGGATGATGGTATCTCATCTTCACCAGAAACAAAACATCTTTTCTTCATGTTTAGCAAATAGCATTTGTTCACTTTCTAAGCTTAGAAGTTGTCCTTAATAAAGCTGGAGTCGTATGAATAATAATACAAATCTCAAATGTAAAATGAAACACTTTTTATCTTCTTCCCTGATCAATTATGTGTAGCATTAATTCGTAAGATGCCTCGTAAGCTGCGATATTGATTGAACATAATTATCCTAAACGAATAAATGAATATAGCTAGACTTCTATGTACTCATTTCATTTCGTAGTCCGTACTTATCTGGTTAGATGTGACGAAGTTTAATCTCATATGATATTTTCCTTCCGCGATAGCATGTAGAATGGCAGCAACTTATTGTGAAAGGGCTATTGCGTTTTCTCGTGTATCAAGTTAATCCGGCCCTTCGTCTAACCCTCGAAGCAAACATCTTCTCTCCCAATTTCTGTCCCCGTCATTCTCGAATCCCATCAGACCCGTTTCACCCGTTCCTATCATCTCGTCCTACGTCCTACTTATTTTCACCGTTCGCTTTTCTAACCATGTTCGTGCGATCTACCGAACTTTTACAATCCAGTAAATTTGCCCACGCTTTGTGACGTCCCTTCTCACGCAACTACGCCTACGTCACCTGCCTACTTGTATACTTTACCGTGACGTAAAAGTAAACATATTTACGGGAATTAAATTCATGGTTGTCGAGTTATCTTATATTACTTGTAGTTGACTCTTTATAGCTTATATTATAATATTTCATTCTCATAGTAAAATGAGAATGAAACAGAACTTAACACTTTATTAACGATATATCAACAATGAGGAAGTTGTGCTTTTTTACTTCTATCGTTACTTATACGTAGTATTAGTTCACTAAACAGGGGACTTGATAACGAAAATTGTTTCTCATGGACCGATTTTGATATGTGAGGACTCATTCGATTCGTCTTGACATCTAGATCAAAGCTTACAAATTGTTTATTCTGTTGATAAACAATAAATAGTGGCAAAAGAGTGTTAACCGCTATTTTCCATTGATTTTAACAAGGTAAAGTGTATTTTTTATTTATTTCACGGATAAACAGTATTTACTCAATGCTTATAAAAATGTGTTAATTGACAATTTGTAAAGAAGCAATTTTTTAGTTACCTAATTAACAAAAAAAATAAAAATGTCCTACATATTCGACATTAGAGTCATTTTTGGATATTTAGAACCTGCTAAACATGAATATGATGTACATTAATAATTAGTTGCTAATATAATTAGTTAATGAACAATTTTTAAGTTAACCAATGAACAAAAAGATAAAAATTTTCTAAATATTCGAAATTAATCATTTTAGGTTGATTAGGACCTGGATAAATGTTTTTTCATATGAAGGAAAGGTTATATTATGAAATAAATGAAAGAAATACATTTTAAATTATATTTAAACTAGTTTTATCAAATTAAGACAAAATTTTGAATGATTATATATACATTATTCATTATTATCATCATCATCATCATCATCGTCATCTCCATTATTATCATCATTATTACAGCATGGTGTACAAATATCTGCATCGCGTCATCTTCATTTTCTATTATATTATCATCACATTCATCATCATTTTCCTCTTAAAGATGATTATTTCTAAAATTATCTGAACAGCTATCCGAAAATGACTCTAATGTCGAATATTTGGAACTTATTTTCTGTTCATTGGTTAACTAAGAAATTGTTTATTAACTAATTATATAATGGACTTCAGATTCACGTTAAGCAAGTCCTAATTATCCAAAAATGACTGTAATGTCGAATATTTAGAAAACTTCTATTTTCTTTGTTCATTGGTTGACTGAGAAATTGTTTATTTAACAATTATATCAGCAGCTGATTAAGTGATGGACATCAAATTCATGTTGAGCAAGTCCTAATTAAACGAAAATGACCCTAATGTCGAATATTTAGAAATATTTTCTCTTCTTTTGATAATTAATTAACTAAGAAATTGTTTATTGACAAATAGTCAATTGACACTTTGTTATAAACATTGAATGAACACTGTTTATCGGTCAAACAAATAAAAAAATACACTTTACCTGCTTAAAATCAACGGAAAATAGCGCTTAAAACTTTTTTTGCCACTATTTATTGTTTATTAACAAAATAAACAATTTGTCAAGGACCAAAAGTGGTAAGCTTTGATCTACGTATCACGACGAATCGAATGAGCCCTCACAGATCAAAATCGTTCCATGATAAAAAATTTTCCTCAGTCAAATCGATTTTGTGCTTCATTTACTGAACTTCATAAGGGAAGTATTGTAATCGACCCTGAATAAATTACTCGAATTTTTGCGGATATATCCGGTTTGAGCATCTTTGAATCGATATAGATTATTTTTGATATGATGTCTTTTGTGCGTATGTGCGTGCGTAAAAACTTTGAACCGATTGTCCCGTTCCTATTGGTCGTATGCGTTTGAAATTTTGCAAATAGCTCCAAAGTGGTGGAAATAGAAACTGTATTGTGTTTGGACGCTGTAGTCCCGTTTCCTAGAGGACAACAAATATTAGAACACTATTTTCAGATCAATTTTAGTGATAAATAAAAAAATATCAGACTGTTTTCTGTATTTGAACTAGCTTAGAAGATAATCTAATACGATTCAGTGAAAACTTTTATTATTGTTCTCGTACTAATAATAATAGTAGTATTAAGACATTTCTAAATTAACCTTCACCTGAATAACACTTCTTTTGGAACAGTTTGAAGTAAACAATTACTTTAGCAAACTGCATATTGTATTCAGGTATAGATTTATTCAATGTATTCAAGGGAAACCCCATTAATAAAATAATACTATATAAACCATATGAAAAATGATGAATATTCTAATTTCACAATGTAATAAATTCTAACACTGAAGAATAAAAAATACTAAAAAATAAGAAAATAGAATAGCAGACTTCCGCGGATTGCTAATCTTGAAAATTATTTGCTTTCGGATGAATTCCGCGCCACAATAGCACGAGTTGATGCCGACGTTTCGCCAATCATTACAGCTGATTCTTCCAGTTTCTGTAATGAATTAATTAATTAATTTATTAATTTAATATGTTCACGAATTTATGTCTTTAATTAACACAAATGGAAGTTGACAATAGGAATAAACAAGTAATTAAATTCTATCTAATAATTTAACATTTAATTGAACTAAATCAGTATTTGCTGTACTGGTTCAGTTCATTGGCAAAATTGCACACTCTAACAACTAGGTTTATATTAACAGAATGCTCTCTTATATAAAATAAATCTTGAAATCTAGTTCCCTTTTGTGGGACTATCAGATCAATTTTCTCTAGAAATGGAAGAGTCACAATGGAATTATTCAATGTTTTATTAATTAGAATAATATCATAGCTTATACACCTTGTTTTTAGTTTTGGTATATTATATAACTGTATAACCTATATATAAAAATTCTCGGGAAATAGGTCACAATAACACTTTGTTTTAACTATTCGTCTTTACGTACGTTTCGGTCTCACGACCATCATCAGAAGACTCACTATGTCTAAAAAGGGGGTTTATTAAAACTAATTATAGCACAAGCGTCCAAATCGCACAATTAAACTTCAATTAAAAGAGCCCACGCCGTCGAAACGAACAGAACCACGAATAATCGAATTGTATCGTCAGAATTAATGTATAAAAAATTATTTTTTTGTAGTAAGAATCCGCTATTCAGTAATATTATTAAAATATATGAGTGCATATTGATTGGTATTCTCACAACAAATGAGAAGAACGAAGTTATTTGTCAAGTATCTACTTTCGAAACCAGATGTGTAGGATTTATGACAAGGCCCTTAAGAACGGTTTCAGGCCTGTACTGGGAAATAACTATTACGAATTCTTCCTAAAAACATTTTCTACACTTATAAAGACGTATGTAAGAATTTGCAAGAGATTATTTAATCAAATTAGTATAAATATGACTTAGATTTTGTGTGTCTACCCTATGATTTACAGATTTGGGGTCCCGTTTTATGTGAATCATCTCCAGGATAGATCTTTTATAATAATTGGTTTCCTTAGTTAAGATATTAACATTTTTGTAATCAAATTGATGGTTATAATCAAAGCAATGGGATCTCCTATTTCAGCTACCATTGCTAACCTCGTTATGGAGTGCCTAGAGGAATCTGTTATGAGTTCATTAGATTTTCGGCCTGTATTCTTTAAACGGTATGTAGACGATTGCCTTATGTGTGTTCCCAACGATAAAATTCAATATGTAATTGATAAATTTAACAATTTTCACTGTAAACTTCAATTCACTTGTGAAATAGAATTAAACAATAACATAAATTTCCTAGATATGATTATTAGGCATGATGCTGATGGAAGAATAAAAACCTCTTGGTTTACTAAAGAAGTATGGTCTCAACGTTATCTTCACTTCAATTCCGTTGCACCAGCTTGTTATAAAAAAAGTGTCATAAACAGCCTTACAGATCGCGCGATAAAATTGTCCCACGCAGATGACCGCCCCAAAAATTTAAAAATTGTTCGTACTACACTAGAATTGAATGGCTACCCAAAAACTTTTTTCAATCCTATCATTAAAGAAAGAATAAACAAAATCTATAATGGTTCGCCTAATAAAAATAACATAAAAGGTAATACAGACAATTTTATAACTCTACCTTACATTCCGGAGACCTCAGAGAAAATCAAAAAATGTTTGAAAAAGTATGATATAAATGTTGCGCATAAACCTACTAACTGTGTTGGGAAATATTTCTCAAATCTAAAACCGTTAATACCCAAAGATAAACAAACCCACACAGTGTATAAATTGAATTGTTTAGATTGTGATGGAACCTATACTGGAATCTCTAAACAATATTTACAAAAAAGAATGTACGGCCATAAATATAGTACAAGAAATAACAACTTAGAAAATTCCACCGCCCTTGCTAAGCATTGCTTTGAGTATAACCATCAATTTGATTACAAAAATGTTAATATCTTAACTAAGGAAACCAATTATTATAAAAGATCTATCCTGGAGATGATTCACATAAAACGGGACCCCAAATCTGTAAATCATAGGGTAGACACACAAAATCTAAGTCATATTTATACTAAATTGATTAAATAATCTCTTGCAAATTCTTACATACGTCTTTATAAGTGTTGAAAATGTTTTTAGGAAGAATTCGTAATAGTTATTTCCCAGTACAGGCCTGAAACCGTTCTTAAGGGCCTTGTCATAAATCCTACACATCTGGTTTCGAAAGTAGATACTTGACAAATAACTTCGTTCTTCTCATTTGTTGTGAGAATACCAATCAATATGCACTCATATATTTTAATAATATTACTGAATAGCGGATTCTTACTACAAAAAAATAATTTTTTATACATTAATTCTGACGATACAATTCGATTATTCGTGGTTCTGTTCGTTTCGACGGCGTGGGCTCTTTTAATTGAAGTTTAATTGTGCGATTTGGACGCTTGTGCTATAATTAGTTTTGATAAACCCCCTTTTTAGACATAGTGAGTCTTCTGATGATGGTCGTGAGACCGAAACGTACGTAAAGACGAATAGTTAAAACAAAGTGTTATTGTGACCTATTTCCCGAGAATTTTTATATATAATTCATACTGGGTCAAGAATCTTATTATAACTGTATAACTGAAGTGTTATTAAATTAAAATAAAGTAAGACTTTTGTTTATGAATACTTTTTCTTGGTATGCAATAGATCTAAGAAATTTAATTTGAACTTTCTCTGTTCGTAATTTATGACTATTATAAGTGGGTTACCATATAGGAGAGCAATATTCTAGAGACCTTACAAAATAAAAAGCTTTTATACAACTAATATTCTTGATGTTTTACATATTACGTGCTTTGTTTATAATATTATTCGAACGGGCTGTGAAATAATAGCTTGATTTACTGTGATTAGCTTTACATCATTTGTGATATCAAAATTTCGTGCAATTTGTATTTCTTGATAAAGTCATGAGTTTGCATTTAGTTGCATTTAGTTCCATAAAAAAAGTTTTTATTGCAACTGAACTGCAGACGATCTAAATTAGATTTCGGATAAAAGCCCGTTTGAGTTATGATATTCTGATCACATTACATAGCTTGGTCGTCTTCACTCTTATAGCAAGCACATAATGAATATCAAGCACATAATGGCTGATTCTATTCAATTTCTGAAAGAAGCTGAAAATAGTTTTTTAGCCACTTAGTATTTCAAATAACTCATCCAAAGTACGTTGTAATATTTGTTTGAAGAAGCTACTGTCTTAGCGAAACTATAGTCACAATTATTTATTAAGCTGGTGAAAGTTGAACTTTTAATAGTTATTTTATAGCATATAATGCGTTGACTCCTCTCCAGTACTAACTGATATAGAATCTGCTCTTTTCAAACCTATCCTTCGGCCCTAATCCAGTATCTTCCCTGTGAGGCATAAGGAAGCATGGAAGCTTCGGCTAACCTATTTTTTCTTATATTCTGTTGCATGTAATTAAATATAAAATATAAAAAAATATTTCTTTTCATCGTCACTGAATAGAGTAATAAATTTGTCACGTTAAACATCAGAATTGAACCACGTGGTTTCGTGGTATTCCGTGGCTCATTGAAATTACATTCTTCATAATTAATTTGATATAGTAGCGGTATTTTATGGTGAAGTGTTGGTGATATAAAGGAATAATTATTTGATCTCGGTGAACATGAATAAAGCCGAATTTCTCAGTTATTGCTTTATGGGAGGAAACTCTTAGACATTTAGAAACGACGGTATCACTATTTCTAGTTTCTTAACTCTTATTCCAGCATATCCAAAACCAGGAAACTAATAACTAATTATTCTCTTCCAGATTTCAATATCGTAATTTCTCTGCTTAACAAATTTCCTCTAATTCATTTATTCTCTTCAAGACTTTAATTCCTTTTTATAATGTTTAATGAACACTGGGTAGATAACATAATCAGTTGTAGGATTATTTTGATTGTTCTGCTGACTTAGTTATTTATCCCTCGAACTTGAGGCCAAGATACTGCTCGCATTGTCTATTCTTTTTTTACTTATCGTATGACCAGAATTCCTGGTAGAGAGCTTGGATTCAACTCCACAACACTCAACCAAGTAACATTTTTCAGTTGTAATAACCAAATTTTCATGATCAGCTGTTTGTGATCTCTGTCCAAAATTATTGTTTCCGACTACAAATTAAAAAATCATTTTTCTTCCACGAAATTTAACCTGTAGATTCGATTTAATTTAATCAAATTATTAGAACTCTAATTTGTTCCACTATTCATTTTGTCTAAGTATTATTCTTCATTATCTTATTGAATTAAGTTTCTTTATAAATCAAGATAATTTTGTTCTCGATTATAATTCTCTGGAGGAATAAAATCAAATTGCTGAGTTGAAACTTGTCTTTATTTTCTCTAATATAATCATCAACACTTATCCACCTCGTAATGCTGGTAATTCTTGATTGAGGACTCTTTCGTATCTGTTATAAAAGTAGTTGGCGTTCAAAAAAGCCAATCCTATTTAATCAAGAATCGCATACGTTTCATTACGATCCCTGAGGTTAATTATTACCCTGAGCTTCTTGTGGTCATTAGAGATACAAAAAGGTTTCTTCAAAACCTTACAATACAAAGAAAAAACTAAAAAACGTGACCTTCACATTAACTTTCAACTCTTCGCCTATTATTTTCAAGTACAATCTTTTCCCATGTTCAACTGTTACTGTTCACATCTTATAAGGCATCTGAAATCAAACAGAAAAGATGTTTTATCTTAAACTTCGAAGAGGAGTAACCATACCGCCACTAATTCCATTCCTGTACAGGTGGAACTTTCAGAGAATATGATTACACATTATTTTATGTTCAATATTAACAAATCGAAGTAACGAGTTCAACGCTTTTTAAACAGTTGTAATCAGACACGATAATATATAATATAAGCAGGAAGCTTCCATATGGAAATTTTGATAACGGTCACCAACCTGTAACTGTCGAAATGTGTGCTATATTTCACAATGAATATTTTAAAATCCAATTCGTGTTAAGAACGAAATAAAATACGTAGAATATATTCGAATACCTTTCATACCTTTGCGCAAACAGTCAGGAGATGATCACATGCTTCAACAACTTCAACTCTCGCTGTTTCTCAAAAGCTTCAAAGGACACGGGACCCACGACCCAACGAATTGTATCCCAGATCTTTGATTGAGCTTACGATCTCTAATTTTGCTCTCTGGAATACCGCTAGAACTTGCGAAAGGGCAGAATTCATTCAGTGACGATTTGTCTTTAATGTTGTGAAACTGTCTATTTTCTTAAAACAAGAGAATAGCAATTCTATCTAAACTCTAAGATTGTAAAGCTGAGTTGTTCAGCTCATTCAAAATTGTTCTAAACCTACCACAGATTCAAAGTTGCAAAGATAATGGTAAACTGATGACAGTGTTACGCATCTGAACAGAATGTGCGTTGTCGTTTCGTTTTTTGGTTTACACCTTCTACCTTTCACAGTCGTCCTAGTTACATACATCTGTAGGTAATACTTGTCGTTCCTGCAGAGTCAGGTGGATTGGTTCCATCCTCAATAAAGTTCCATGAGTCGCCTTGAGAGTACTTTTCTTAGCTCTCGTGGCCGCACCTATGTGCCTTCTCAGAGGCTCCACTTATTTTCCATCACACAACCGAGGCCTATATTAACCTGGGTTTGAGTATGGTTTGGAGAATGCACATCATTATATTTGGGTTGAGGTCCTAGTTGTGGCCAAACGCCCTCCTGCACAATCAGAAGGCTACAGTGAATTTGCTACACTGTTGTTCTCGTCTCAGATGACCCCTAGGTGTTTGGCTTGGTCACTGATGTTAATAACCCCACCTGATAGAGTCAGTTCGCTGATGAGTACTGTCTTGTACTAGCGAAAAATAATTAATTTTCGGCCCTTGGTCACTCCACCGTTCACGACGTGCATTAAGGGCGAATTGTATTATGTCTATCAGCGGGTACAAAAATGTTTCTCTGGCGATTAGAGTCGTCAGTAAACTCAATCACGTAACATTTTAAGTTGGCTACTTTTCCCAATCCACCATCGACCACTATTCAATGTGGATGAGAGAACTTCACCATGTGGGCATCCGTTTTTCACAGAGCCACCAATCGTGATATTACCTCTGGAAACTTGTAGGACTCTATTTTCCGGCATTTCCTAAATCCAGGTGCTTACTAGACTGGGAACTCCTTCATCATTAATCACTTCACAGATAGTTTCGGTGATGGTATTGTTGAAGGCGCCCTCTATGTCTAGCAAGGTTCCTACCCCATATCCTGCATCCTCAGTCTAGTTTTCAATGGCGGAAACTGCTGAACGTAAGGCAAATTCCGTGAATTGACTTTCTTTGTAAGCGTGTCGTGCCGGCCGATTCTTGTTCCTTACTTCGTCTTTGATGATGCGATCGATTCATCTTTATAGGGTTTTCAGCATAAAGAATGTTAGGTAGGTATAGGTCCAAAGTCCTTCACGATGGTGTAGCTTGTTTTCCTAGCAACTCTTGCCCGCATGACCATTTGCCCACCACGCCGGTATACCCAGGGCAATATTAAACTGCCGGTAGCACTGAAGGAGTCTCCCTGTGTCACTGGTGACTACTTTGGGGGATCCTAGTATCGACATTTGTGAAACATATGTTGTCAATCCGAATAAACTTGCAATATAATGACAATTGACGTCTTTCCACGTCTTCATCGGTTTTTAATCATTTGCAATGTACTTTCCGGTTCCGTCGGCTGAGGGAAATTACTTATCTTTGGATCTTAGTTAATTCTAATAATGTTTCGAAAGAAAATTTTTGTGCCGAGTATCATCTAACTACACAGTTTCACATGCAATGATAAGATTCTTCTGGCATATGCTGGATTGAGCTATAACACTCTCAAAGGACTAAAAGGTTCGTTATATGAGAATAAATATCGACAATCACCTGCTGAGGGCTCATGATAATTTAATGCAATTCCTCAACAAGTGAAACTATATTCTGAATGGAGACCTGCCCTGGTAATAAAACATCTATCACTACGATAAACCGTAGATCAAAAGCAACAGATTATTCACTGAGAACTTAACAAACACACAGACACAAATACGTACTCAGAACCTCAAGAGCTCTACGACAAATATAAACAAAGTCTCAATAACATCTTATAGGAATACCAGAAGACTCCTATAAATGTTAAAATTTCAGTTATGTAAACATAGAAGCCTTTCAGTTAGAGTTTATCAAATAAAGTATACACCTTAATCTACTCATGACATAGCCGGAGTATGACATCCACTTGCCGGGTAGGTGCACGCCGTGTGATTTATTATAAAGCGTTCATTGAAGCCAATGAACCGGACGATCAGATTTTAACGCGTTTTAAACTAGATGCTAACCAATATTTAACATTCTCAACTTCACGTTTGATTCTATCTTTGTCTCTCTCGGGTCTCATTTAACTATTGGTCTGGAGGAAAATAAAGTTATCCAACGTCTAGAATCACACACTTAACCTAGCGCAAGTAAGTATTTGTTGTATGTATTCGTTGCAGGACGACTCTCAAGATTGTGAACGATGTAAAGTCTGAATGAACATTGCATACCGTCGTGGCTATACTTTTACAGTAAAATGAGTCTTATATTGGTTTTGTTTATCAAAGTTTTACATTAAATTACACAAGGCATATATTGTGAGATTAATTTAATCCCTTCATCCACTTACAACAGCCTTTCATTAAAAACATATCAATGAGACAAAAAGGGGTTTTCTTCAGTTGATATTGCTATTTATTTGATTGCTATTCAGTGGAAGGAATTCAAAGCTATAGTGATATAAATGAACATTCCAGCCGCAATAAAATCAGAATATTATTTTCTCATACTAATGGAAACAGAAATTGTCTAAACAGCTGTCAACTGTTTTGTTCATATCTGCATACATGCAATAGCAATTTCCTAAAAACATGATGAAGCATCCATATTCTTCATACAGAGTGAAGAACTTCAAACTTCAAATGTTTTTGAGCGTACGCTTTAAATTTTGTACTACTCTTTTAATTGTTTAATTGGGCTATTTTGAATCATTTAATGTGATTGTGTAATGTGAATCTTGAAATTAAAATTGATTTAATATTTTTACTTTTCTAAAAATTGGTATTTTGCAACTAATTGTATATTGATCAGTTAACAAATGATTCGATTCACTTCCAATTAAGAATATTCCGCCCACCTTCCAGGAAACTTGTTTCAATATTCAATTTGGTTAGAAAATACATAAAACAAGCTATTTTCAACTATCTTCAATCAAATATACTCCTTTCCATCACCGATAATTGTTTTTCTATGTTATTGAAATACATAATACAATATTGACATTTACTCTGACAATTACATTAATGTTTTTATAGTTTTCTGTTGAGTTAGACTTGCCATTTTGTTTTTCGAAACAAAACTTGATAGGTCGGCACCATTACGATCTACGCATCCTTGTAGTCTTATTCGAAAATGTTCCATTACTAGCCGTAACATTTCCCGTGCAACTCCTTCTTGACTTTTTAGTTTTAGTTCCGCTAACGTTGGCGGTCGCTCAACGTACACCTTGCTCTTCAGCCAATCCCAAAGGAAAAAGTCGAATGTGGTCAAATCAGGTGATCTAGCCGGCCAAGCAATGTTCATGTTTGGATATGATGGTTCGAAAAGAGTTCGCTTGAGCGCAATAGACATACGAGCAGTATGACTAGTAGCAACATCTTGCTGGAACAACGTTATCTCTGGAAATGGAACCAGTTCTTGCCCGAAATATTCTGTGACCGTGTTTGTGTAACGAACTGAAGTAACGATTACATTTCCTCGATCGCCTTCAAAAAGGATTGGTCAAATAATGCGAAAAAATGAAAGAGCACACTATACTATCACCTTTGGACTATGTAAGGGTTTCTCATGTAACTGACGCGGGTTTTCAGCGTTCCAATGTCGGCAATTCTGCTTATTTGCATATCCGTTAAGATGAAAATTAACTTCATCTGACATAAACATATGATGGATTAAGTTTTCTTCTCTATCCAAACGCTCCAAACATTTTGTTGACAAAAATTTATGCCAGTAGCCAAATCAGTTTCTTTTGATTCTTGGCAATTTTAATTTCATAGGGGTGAAAACTTGAGTCTATGAGGGATTGTGGGAGCCGCCTCCGTGGAGAAGACGCAAGCTTGAGTTCTGCTTGAAATAAACTATACTAGATTATCAGATCAATGGCCCCAGTACAAAAGTATGGTATCGTGATATTAAATTTAATTTATTGTATTTATTTTTATTCAATTTCAACATTGAATCTTTTTTATAAAGGTCACGATGTGTATGTAATAATTAAAAACATTTTTTCATCTGCAATATATAAAACTTACATATATAAATAACTTGTTCAAGTAATAATTATAATTTCAATATTTTTTGTAAACCTAAGTACAGCTGACATGTTTCTTCGAATTCCCATATATATTTTATGATGATCAGTTCATCATTTCAATAATGACGTATCATCCACCTTTAATTGTTGGAAATATGAGCAACTTTTTGCATATTTTAGAATCATGCTGGCTGTGTATTTTAAGTATGTTTTTCTGTTCATATTTCCCAACTCCTATGCACATAATTTCATGATAATTCATTAATTGAGTATAGTCTTGGTGATACTCGAAGTGTTCACGTTTATGATCAAGTTTTTGATCTTCAATTCTACAAGTTGGTGAGGGGTATTTCAATAGTTACAAATTATTTTTAAAGAAACGTTTATTGAGCCATCATTATGTAATATTTTTTCTGGCACAGAATCACTTATAATTAGACAAAACAGAAAATAAAATACATTTCACTTGAGAATTCTAATTGCTAATTTGACAATCGAGTCGAGAAAGTAACAATTGCCACATCGAGGGGGTCAATTCTGACAGTATCCAGGGTCAATTGTTAAACAGTACTCACTTATAGGTAGGTACTTATTGAACACAATCTTAGACAATCGCAATTGCATTAGCTAACATTTTACAAGAAAAAAATAAAGATTCCTATCAAATAGTATATAAGAAAATATAAGAAATGCCTATATATATATTATTATTGGGATAAGCAATTAAGACAAATGTAGTCAGAATTATTATTTACACAACTATTATCTGTTCATTTGCGCAAGGCAAATAGTCGTTCAGACGAATCATCAGAACGATGGTGTTCAACGCTTTTCTTCTGCAGCTTCATCTTTTTCGCTGTCATATAATTTAGCAGCTTGGGCATTTTCTTCGCCTCCTCCTTTTTTTCCTCTTCCTCTAAAGCTTGTTCTTGTACCGATGTATATAGCTATGCTTCTATGGTTGACTATGGTGGAGTTTGATCTAAAGGGACCACAACATCTTGCGGAGATAAATTTTTATTAGACTAACTTCTGGCATATTCGACATATCTGTATCTCGTGAACACCCGGTTCGTGATTCATTGGATAGTTCATATGGCATATCAGTGACAGAGGCTGGAGCAAAATCAACATCTTGGGAACGGGAACCTGATCGTTAAATGGGCATATTCCTGTGAAAATTAATCCAGCCATTATATTGGATGCTGTTTCAGCTGATAAAACACTTTTAACCATTTCCTTCAAATATTAGATCTTGATTCGCATCCAAAGATCTATTGCCTATTAAGCCTTGGCTTGAAGGGTCCAGATCTAGTGGTTGAAGCTTGTGCGGCATGTGTGGGGGAACGATAATACAGCAATGAAGTTTTCTCAGCAGAATTTTTCTACATAAAGGCTTATATGAGAGCTGTAAGTACCCTACTACACGATTTTCTTCACTTGATGGTTTTGCATACTTTATAATATGTTGCATAAATAATAGAAAGTCTTCTTCCTGCCTTCATCCACTTTCATTATCAGATCCAGCACAAGCAGTAGAATCATTGTTTCTAAAATGTTGTTGGAAATTCTTCCTGGGAAAAACAAAGAACGGAGATACAACATTGCAAATAGCATTGACAGCCAAACAAACTGTGTTAAAAGTCCCTCGTTCTTGCGAAGTTATTGACCGAACTTGGTATGTGCTTTTTTCTTCTTCACTTCAGTTTTAATCACTCCTGTTTTGTCAATGTTGTATGTGCTTTAGGCTTGAAACTCCTATCGATTTGAAAATTCAGCCAAATTACAATGAAATTTTTCAACATTTGGCTAATTGAAATTCATTACACTCGTTGCTTGTGACCTCCTAACTGATAAATTAGGATTTCTTTGCATAAAAGTCTTATGCCAATCGATTCTAGCTATTTCTGATTCTTCCCTTTCGTCAGGAATATTAAATTCAAGGTGTTTGGCAAAGTCGTATGCTAACTTACCTAAAAAATTCCGTAGTCAAGCCAAAATATAATTACCAGGCGGAGGCACAGTACGAAACAAGCTCCTTTTCTTGTTCTTCTGAAAATACTTTATTATATGGCTTATAACCTGTAGTAAGTCATTAGCTACACTTCTAATCACGTTCATTCACACATTTACAGACTTCAATGTACATTTCTTCTGATACAATAGTCCAGGCAGATGTACGAGTCCGTTTATAAACCATTTTCATATGCTGCTGAAACAAAGAAAGACATCAGGATTAACAATTCATACATAAATATGATAGGGGGCCAATTGTTACATGTAATAATCGACACTTGAAACTTTGTCACAATTGTCACAACGCTATGGAATTACGTATTTGAACATGGAACATTTTTATTATTGAGAAAACAACGACACCCACTTACCTGAGGTCTTAGCTTGGTTGCTCTCGATTATTTTAATACCACTATCACGTTTGTTGATGTATTACTTTCAACGTAACAAGCAAAAATCGACTGCATAAAATGTTGACGTTTGTTTCACAAATGGAGTAAGCACTAACTGTCAAAATACGGCCGCACCAATATGACTAGCTATTATGTCGGTAAAACCATATCGCACTAGGCTTCCGCTGATGTATACTTCTTCAAAATGTAAATCACAGATGACACTCTATTGACATTGTAACTGTTTCCTCTCTGCAATTATTGACACACCCCTCCCCTACAATCATCTGGTGTGTCAACTTTTAGTATATTTGATTTGTATAGCTGAATTAGAACATTTTGCCTTGAAAATAGAAAATAGTCTATAGACTGAAGACGGTCACATGAAGAAACAATGTTTGCATTATTACAAGCTCAAAACAATATTTTAAGCTTGTTGTAGCATAAGGATCATATCGTGTCTTCTTCCTTCTTCCATTAAGTAGGATATCGTATGTAGATTATTTGGTATTTTGGCTCGTATATACGAGGGCAAGGTATAAAGTCCCTGAAAGATGAAACAGATGGCAGCAGAATCAAAAATCCCACGTGACATATGTGATTTACCATCTTTAACTACGATGCATTACAAATTTCAGACTGATATGTCATTCAGTTCTGTTTTGACACCCATTGGAAAGCAAGCAACCTAGAAGATTTTTGTAAACATGGAAACAAGTGAATTTCGCGTAGTATTTTCGTCGAAAGTTCTGGTCGTCCAATTGAAGTTACAACACCAGAAATTGTAGATAAAATACATGGTGTGACGCTGAACGATCGGCGATTTGCATAAATTTTCAAATATGAGAAAGCTGCCAGATGGCTTTCTGTTGACCACAAGCGCGACCGTGTGACAACTTCAAAGAAGTGTTTGGCGATGTTCAAGCTCGATAAAAAGGACTTTTTGCGCCATTTCGTAATCGTGGACAAAAATGGATCCATCACAATACACCACAGGCCAAAAAACAGTCGAAACAGTGGTCTTGTTTTAGCGAATCGGAGCCGAAAAAGGTCAAAGTGGGTTTATCGGCGATAGTTTTGTGGGATGCACGCGGTATCGTTCATATCGATTACCTTGAAAAGGGCAAAACGATCACTGGCGTAGGTATATTATGGAGAGCTGGTAGATCGATTCGACGCCGATTTGAAGAGAATGCGACCGCATTTGGCAACGAAAAAAGTGCTCTTCCACCAAAACAACGCACCGGCGTACAGATCCGCAGTCGCAATGGCAAAATTGAATGAATTACTCTACGAATTGATTCGTCTCCACCATATTCTGCAGATTTGCCCTCTGCGATTTTTATCTATTTCCAAACTCGGTGGAAAGAGAATTGGCTTCAACGATGAGTTCATCGATGAAACAAACGCCTTTCTTGAAGGATTGCCAAAATCGTATTATTTGGAAGGGCTCGAAAAATTAGAAAAACGTCGGACTAAGAGTATCGGGCTACAAGGAAATTATGTTGAGAAATAAAATGAGTTTTGACCAAATAAATCATTTCTTGTTTCATTTTTCAGGGAATTTCCAACTTGCCCTCTTACTACTATACTATGAATGAAGCAATTCTTGTTTCGAAAGATTATCTATCGCTTCTAGTTTTTTTTATTAGGGTTTCCATGTAATTCAACATGCGTCTGCATTCGAATTAATCATGAAAATATGTATGGTATTGATGACGAATTAATAAATAAATCTTTAGATTGAAATATCTCAAATTTGATTTGCTATGTGAATCAAATACCAAGATACTATTCTATTATCACATTCGTAATATTTATCATACTTATCATATATACTACACCCACAGTAAAACCTGTGGGTGTAGTAGGTATGAGAAGTAAGATAAATATGTTTCTATGAATTGAATTCATAATACATTGACCTGTATTTTCTTCACTCTATGGAATTAATATAAAAAGATATAAAAGAATTTCTTTTCAGTTGAATTTATTTGGGAGGAAACAATAGATAGAGGAACCAACATTTCATAATATCAGAACTTGGTCCCTTGTTAAATCGAATTATTGTATAGTTCGGAAAATTGATTCCATTGCCAATCATTCCTAATGACGAACGTTCTCCGTTATTTTGGAATTCAGTATTTTGGTATTGTTATAGTCGAAATTATATGTGTAACCGTCATGTGTTTGTCTAGAGAGAAGTTGATGAATTTTCTACATACTTGAGATTATTCAATACTATCAATATATTGAGATAATTGACCCATATACACTTTGTCGCAATCTTCACCTGGCCAAACAAAAAACGTGTTACATTTTAGGAGGTATTTTACTTTTCAATGTAAATAATGAGGTGATACGGTTTCATTGTGTTACTTAGTTCTTAAGATTACCATTATATGGTAATATGATGAGATTATGGTATTGCTTCTTCACTAAATTTTCATGAGTTACATAATTTGTAAACATATATATTTTATGTTCTTGCGCGCGCACATTTTCACCATATCTCCGCCAACTTGGGCAGGAACAAAATTGATAGTGAAAAGTTTCAATACTGGGAACGATAAGAATAAAATTGAAGATAATAATTTAACTAACTATTCTAATGTGATTGTGATTGCCATATCTTGAACACGGATGATGAAGATATTTGTTACGTAGTGTATTGATCAGGTTCCAAACCTCACCTTGAACATGGCCTCACTTTCCATTCATTACATTATAACTCCTTACAAGAGTTCACGCATGTCTACGCGTCTGAATTGCCGAATTGGAAAATATTAGGAATCGCTTCCTTTTATAATGTGATACAAAAGAACAATGACAAAATATTGAATATTATGAACGGCGACGAAATCTTCGGATAGGCAGGGAAGGCAGTGTCTCATGATACAAAATAAACCTAGGAATAGGAAAATAAGTTTTATTGTTCAACTACATCTAATTTGACTTGTTGAATAGAGTTTGTTGTCATGATTCAAATATTGTGATTGTCAGTAGAATTTTTAATTCGAATAATTTGCTGTTGGAATTGTTCAATTGCCTTTTGCAGTTGGGCACCGTCAATCCCCCTCATTTGAGTCTGATTAAATACTATTTCAACATTTGGCACGATGAGTAGAGAAATTCCGGGTAATTCAAATGTTTCAATAAACCACTTGTTTCACTAATAGTAACTAAATCCATCCCATTTTCGTCAGTAATACTGTCTAAACATTCTTTGAAAGAATCCTGGTGTTCAAATAATGTGTTCACAGTTCAACTTTTGAAAATCCAGCGTGTAGGAACAGCGCGTGGTAATCTTCGTTTGACCATTTCGTCAAGAATTACCGTTCGTTTTGGCGAAAGAGAAAAAACCTTGAAAATGACTACAAATTTGCAAAGGAAATATTTACTTCTTCATTGCACTGTGCCGCTCGTTCAATAATTAAATTAAATTGTAACAGTGAACATAATGTGCACGTGGAAATGTTGTTTTGATAATGGCTTGGACACCATTTGTCTTACCACTCATCACGGACGCCCCATCGTAACTTTGAGCGATTAGTGTATTGTTATCAGACCCAGAAGCATAATTTAAAATAGTTTCCAATTCGTTCAGCAATGTTTTTGCTAATACATCAGCATTATGTCCACCGGGCTTAAAAAAATACCAAAGATGTTCAAAAATTGCTCCATTGAACACGTATCGAATAATAACCATTTCTGATGATTAGAGGTGTCTGTAGTTTCATCGGCCTCTAAAGTAATGAAATTTGCAGATTTAATTTCTTTTAATATCTCCTGCTTGTATATTTGCGATATTGCAATTAGCAATTCGTTGTGAATAGTTTTTGAGACACCTCCAAACACTTGTGAACTCGAACCTTTCATATGTATTGCAAGCACAGCGTCTGATTCAGCTGCAAAGTTGCCTACATAAGTACTTGGATTTCCCGACGTCAATGTCTCATCATAGCCTCGTAATGCCAATTCAAAGGCTCCACACTGTATACTATGAAGACAAGACGTTTACTGGAGATACGGCACTTTGTGCCCCAAACCGACAATATAAGCGCGTATGGCAAAGATAACCGTAGTCAGCCGAATCATACCTGAAATAGGTACACTTCAGAACGTTCCCCGGAACATTGTATTAAATGCGCCTGACGTGCGGAATGAAATAATGCCCTGAATTACATGAGAATTTCTTTCTGTGTTCATCTGTGGTGGTTGTATGGGCACATGCCAATGTGCTCATTTGTATTAAATGCGCCTGACGTGCGGAATGAAATAATGCACTGAATTACATGAGAATTTCTTTCTGTGTTCATCTGTGGTGGTTGAATGGGCACATGCCATTGTGCTCTTTAGTTCCAGCCACCACTGTTTGTTTAGCAATAATGGATTCCATAATCTTGACTATGATAGGAGTTACGCTTGTTGGTCTATAATTTTCTGGATTGAATTCATCACCTTTTTTAATATATGTGTTATCGACCCGAAGCGTCCAACATCGGGAAGACAGTCATGATCGAATGAGTATTGCATAATCTGTGCAAAAGGATGACAAATTGAAGAGGATTCGTTTTTTCTACATTTTTATCAGACAATAATTGATTAGTATTAGAATTCAGAACATACTTTTGTAACAATTTTTGTTTTCCAGCTTTTAGAAATTTTGAAGAATTTTTTTTATTTATAAATCTCAAATTTGTAACTTATTATTTTCTTCGCTCTAGAAAACCGTATCCTCCTTATAATTATATTTTCTCTTAGTGTAGGTGGAAGGCATCTTCCCCTGGTATTGGTAAGCAAAAACTTATGCTACGTACTGACAAATTCAGATACCCTTAACATACGTAATTTCTTGCTACTTCCTTTTCCATTGTATGTGACCTGAACTAACATACTGTTAGATTTTACTTACTCTCATTGCTCATCGCTTTATAAGATAATTCAGGATTATGTATGAGGAAGTAGATAATTGAATAAATAAATTCCTTCTTACGACGTTATTCCTATTGACAATGAGTTTAATGTCATCTTATAATGTTGAATTAATGTATGTGACAGTTTCATGTGAAATGCCGACAGTCATTTCCATAACTGTTTCTACTGCATGTGAATTATAAAAAACGCTAGCCGATAGTAATGAGCGGAGGTTGTAGTAAAATTGAAAGATAAATATTACATAATTATGCACGTGGTCAACGATCTTATATACTCTCATATTTGATATCATATTAAATGTTTGTGATGTATTTGTGGCTGATAATTTCATCATTCTAACATAAGAAATAAAGATCCTAAGTCGAATGTAACTACTTTTATTATTATTATTTGAGTCCTCTAACGACACTATCCAGAGACCCTTCGGTTCCCCCAAGATAATGCCACTCAGACCCTGGAGTCCATTGTGATCTAAGTTTTCATTTAACTCTTAACTCAACTCCATCAATGCTTCCAAAAACGTAGCACCATAAGAATAAAGGAGCCTTTCATAGTCTCGAGTCCGGGTTACTGCTCCAAAGCAGTTCCACTAGAGGTTTGTTGGTACTTCGCAGTCCATTAATATGTGGGAAAGGCTTTCCTCACCTTCTCACATAGCCTACATTTTTGATCCACATTGTGGTCCATTTTTGTTTGGTGGTATGTCAGACCCCCGGGTCCGATTCACTACCAGTGCTCAGTTGCTCCTGGATTCACCGGTCCCAGCAAAGATTTCGCCTGCCTATAACAATTCATCCGAAATGATTGTTTGAAGAGTTTCTGGGACTTTTTATTTATTCAATCTTCAGAATTAACTGGCATATGAATTTTGATAATATAGTAATACCAATAAATAGCAATGCTCGGTATCACCATCAACAGCACCATCTCTTGGGACGATCTTGTGACGTCCTTTGCAAAAACCGTTTTCGTGCCACGAGCTACTTTACATCTCAACAATTCCTCATAATCTACAGGGTCTCGAGCTTTTAGATTCTATTTAAAAGAGTAGTTGCTGATGTCATACTAACGATTGACTTCTCTAGAACATTGTAAAAAAATTGGCAATCTCTCCCTTTTTTTATTCTACACGCAATTCAAATGAAGAAAATTGAACAACCTGATACATACTCCTCTTTTGAGTTAACAGTGCCTGTTGAATATCCAGAACCTAGGCAACTGGACACAATATTGCATCTATAATATTTTCTACGATTTCTCCCTAATGTCCCATGAGTAGTGAATTGCTTCTCGGGTGAGCTTCAGCACCGAACCTGTTAACCGATAAGACATAGCGTTTCTTTCAAGCCAAAAAAGGAACCCTTGTTCAGATATTATGGGGCGACACTGCCAGCCTTTTCATCAGTTATTATAACTATTTTGAACGACAATGCAATGCTTTTAGAACTTCTATTATATTCTGATTTGAAAGGAGGAAGAGATGCGAATTTCATATTGAATTGGTCGTAACCCCAAGGTTTAGAGACTTAGTCAGATCTTCTTGTAAGTATGACCCAATAGAAATGTTATGTTTGTAGATCATTGAATCCAGCCTGTATGTAGTATCTTTATAGTCACAAACATATTCTAAGAATACGATTCAACTTCCTGGGATCATAAAATGTCTAGAAGAGTTGTAAGTTGAGACACGATGTTAATTTTTTTTCAGAAATACAATAATTTATCAAAGTTACTTGGTGAATAATTTGAATTTTGACGATTGCACCGTTCGTATTGATCGTATGGATTTGAAATTATTTAGTCCACTTTAAAGTGGTAGAAAAAGGAACGGTATTGTTTTTTGGTGGGGCAGTCCCGTTTCAATGGTACGAGTATTTTTGATATCCAACTTCAGTTTTTCAAATGGGGTTATAGCATTTTATTCAACCATAATGACAAGGATGTTTTTCTGGTTATAAATATGTACCACACGCATATATTTAACTTTTAGAAGTGTCCGGATAGTCGAAATAAAGCATAAAAAAGGCCAAAAGATAGAAATGAAAATCGGGTGAACAGAATTTGACCCTATTTCTAATGAATATTTTGAAAATTTGAAGTTCCTGTTTTACAGTATGATTTTTGTTGTTATTTCTAATAAACTTCTCTGTTGTCGTAAAAAACTGAATTATTAAAATTTTTTACTTTTTTGTCATTAAAATCAAAAATACATAAGTATTATTTGTTTTGTACATGAAAACGTAAATCAAGATATGTTTACCAGATGCATCGTCTATTGATTCCGACTATGGAATCGTTATCAACTTTTCTGAGCATATTAAAAAACATTTCTTGGAGAACAGATCTAGGTAATTACGGTATCCTGACCACCAGGTGACTATCCGGAGTTATGGTCATGACAGGAAACCTCAGGAGAATTCCCCAACAAATTTCACTCTATTGTAGAATATATGTTGATGAATCCTCTGGAAACGACATGGTACCAGGATACTCTGGGCCCCAGGTGCGACGTAGCCCAAATATTGCACCAGAATCGTGATCAGCGTCCCCAAAAACCCCAGTAAGAAATTCTGAACTATTTCGGTTATATCTCAGCATTTTTTTTCACATTGAATTTCAGCTCCTGAAAGTACACAGAGATGCATTTTCCTCTATAGAAAATCAAAAATGCACGTCATACAAAAACAAACTGGTAACATTTTTTCCAAATGACTTACTGAATCGATTTAAAAGAAACCTCAAAATTGAATTAGCGAATTTTTTTTTCGACCTTTTTTTGCTTCATTTACTCGACTAGAAATTTTCATTTCATCGATGTGAAGTCACAGTCTATTTTGTGTCTTTACTCTGTGGCAAATTTTGAGTAGTTCATACGACAGCTAGCGTGAGTATAAAAGAGTTTGAGTCAAATACATTAAGTAGACCATTCTGATAAAATTCCAATGTAACATACAGTATAATCATTATAACGCCGCCTTTCATCTGCTGTTTCTAAAACTTATTTTCTGCAATCATTTACATTTGACCCGCCGGAGTGTCCGTAAGAAGTTTCACTAACAAAAGTGAGGGAAGTCACATGATCAATTGATCACAGTTCATCAGATACTGCTTTTGTTTGCTGTTTTCAGTACCTAATTCACATCTCGTGTGAATTCAAAATACATATTTAAGGGTATTTGACGAATGGAAGTTGTAATTCAATATGAAACTGATAGATACATCGGTAGCGAAGCGCGTTATTATAACGTGAAGGTAATTAAGTAATTGATAAACAGCCCTCTTGAAAGCAGGAAGAATGGCGCAGAAGGCTAGTTGGTTCGTTTGTAATGGGAGGACTGTATAAACTTTGTATCAAGTCCCGAAGTCCTGCTTCGCCTGGCTAAACGCCACAGGCCGTATTGATCTTCAGCAAGGTTATGTCCCTTTGACACCACGCTGCGTATCGCGCTCCTCGTTTTACCACATAATACAGGACCTCACTCGCCCTTTCGACAGCGCATTACCGTATGTTATCCAAAATCCATATTATGAGATTATTTCACGTTCACGCATTTGCATATTTGTTATGATAACAACTAAATGTGGGTGAGAAATGGCAGTATTTTTAAATCCGAATACATTATTTTAGGCAAAATGCATCTGAAAACTCTCATGCCCCAAAACAAACTCTTCTTACATAAAACAAATGGAGTTTGGAGAGGAAATTATAAATACAAATATAAATAAATGAATAGATCTATATTAAAATAATATTTTCCTTTGTCTTTCAAAGCACTCTTGGAATATCAAATAATAATATATTATCCTAATGCACAGATTGTTTCTTAATTAACACTTAATTTTCTTGGGATCCATCTATTTCGAAATTTCCGATGAGCTCTTAATCTTGATTTTAATCTCTTTAACGCTATTTATACTTGAAATGTTTGTTGTTTTGTATCTGTTTGATAATTGCACTCTGGTGCTTCTGTTCCATATCAACGACCTCCTGGAAGTGACCACCTGTCTCGTCCACAGCTTTGCAGATGATGGTACACTCCATACCGCTTTTCCATTTAGAGCCCATGTACCCATCCAATGAAGCCAAAGGTGCAAGACTGATAGAGTTAAGATTCTATTGTGTTCTGCCTATGATAACTCTATCCTAAACTATGAATACTTCTCCTTCCTTATCCTTATACATTGATGTTGATACGTCATTCCGTAACATTCATTAATATCGATGTGGACATGGATGTTGTATCAACAATAAGCTAACCTTGCTTACAGTGCATTATTACACGGGTGGTCCATTTTGTATGTTATATCAACCTCATTATATAACTTGTTGATATGACATGTGAACAGTTGAACAAATTACCCAATTGAGGACTTATTAAAGATATACTTTTATTATCTTTCCATTTAGTCCAGGCGCACGGTCATGAAAATCATCGGAAAATCCTGAAAAATTTGATAAGGCTAATTTTGACGTTACTTTATGTTTTTCGGGGTGCTGAAAAACTTCTGTCGCAGCCGCTCAAAAAGTTATGGCCATTTTTTTTTGGCCAGATTTTGTGGTTTTTTAAGTTTTTTCAAATTAATTTGAGAACGAAGGCTTTAATCGAATATACACCTGAGATCAAAGCTGTAGATAAATACGCGTCGAATGAGTTCAAGTAGAAGTCATTTGGAGGATTTTTTCAATTTTCCGAAGTCATCTTTTTTGAAAGATGAGCTAAAATTCGACATTTATATCAAAATGTTATTTGAAGGTTTTTTTAGATAGTATTGGTCAGAATCTACAATATTCATTTTGATTTAGGTCAAAATATGCATTTTTAGGCATGCTATCGCATTTTTTCGGTTTTTCCGGAAATTCGAATATTCGCGAAAAAAAAAAGTATTAAAAAAACAATGAAAAGTAGAATAAAATGCCAATTTCTCATCCAGACGTTTACGATTTTTGTTCGGTTCAAAAAAAAAATATTTAAAAAACCATAAAAAATCACAAAATGAGCGTTATCTCGATCCCATAACCTCCAAATGACTTATACTTGGGATCATTCGAAGCGTATTTCAATTATCTTTATGTTTGACGTTGAGTGGATTAAGGCCTTCGTTTTCAAATTAATTTAAAAAATTTAAAAAAACTACACAAAATCTGACGAAAAGAATGGCCATAACTTCTCGAGCGGCAATGATAAGAATTTTTTAACTATTTTCCCCTAGTCAGCACCCCAAGAAACATAAAGTAACATCAAAATTAGCCGTATCAAATTTTCAACCCAACTTTTCTGACCGTGCGCCTGGACTAATTACACATTATAACCGTCAGATAACGCGCTAACCTACTTTTGTCGCTTTTAACAAAAAGGAGGGAAATTCCTGATGGAAAAATTTTCATAATGTGGAGAGGTCCTATCTTCCGATTCTTACAAAAGCAAAGTGCATCCAGTATCAAAGCTTCAGATACGGTTTTCGCTCTAGACAGAGATCAAGAAAATTCCTGATAAACAATGGAATAGAGTGCATCTGTCGTAGGAATCCGATCTTTTGCGTCTTAAAAACCAGAGTGCATCCAATATAGTTAGTCTACGCCATTAATGGAGATCTGGCAAACATTCTTCTTCGGGAAGGTTGATCCCACGATTCCTAATATGATGATGAAGTCTTCCACAACAATGCTCGGGATCACCACCAACATCACCCCCTCGTGAGACGATCATGTGAGGTTCGTTGCGTAAGCCACTTCACAAAATCTTGTTTTCCTATTCCATGCCAAGAGCTACTTAACATCTCATCAGCTCCTTATAATCCACAAGGCACAGATTCCATCTGTTCTGAAGTACTGTTCACATGTTTGGAGTTCGGCTCCCAAACATACACTGAAGGTCTTGGATTCTATCCAGGAGAGAACTATTCGTTTGATTGATGATGTCACACTTACGAGTTCATTGAACTCTCTAGAATATGGTAGAAAGGTGGGAGATCTCTTCCTTGTCTATATATATTTCCATGATCGATTTTCATCAGAAATCTCGTCTGTTATTCCGCAATAAGAGACTCCAGATAGGCGGAATAGACGAGCTGAAACTAGTCACCCCTTCACTGTCAAGCTCGAGACTTGCCGAACTTCTTCCTACCAGGCTTCATTTTTTTATCGAACAGCGAGGTTATACAGCTCTTTATTTAGTGAGATTTTTCCCTATGCCTATAACCTCCAAACCTTTGAGAAAAATACGAATAGCTATCATCTCTCCCTACATAGCACTGCTGGCTCATAGAACAAAGTTATTGTTCTTTCATTTAATCATGATGAATTATCATAGTGTAACAGCTCCTACCATGGATTTTTTGATAACTAAACCTAACAAAAATTACAGAAGTAGTATACGTAACATAATACAAAATTTAGATAATTTAGATTCGAATAAATATACGAACAAGGTGCTTATAGATTTTCTGTTTTCTCAGAGATAAACTACTTGATAAAAATCTGTGATCAATTTATCACGTGACTGTACGTGAATGTACCACAGAGTAAAGACATTAAATAGATCGAGACGTCACATCGATGACTTCACTTCAATCTTAAAATGAGAATTTCGGACACTTTTGCAAGTTGAATATATACATATGATATATATCTATAACCAGAAAAACACGGTTCACCTTAGGATTCAATAAAATATCACATTTTCTTTTATTCTTTGACTACACGAGGGGGAAACCTATGATGCTCGAAGAACATCGTGTGAACAAGCAGTGGAATGTAGGGAGAGGAGATAGGCATTCGTATTTTCTTGAAGTTTCGCAGGATACAGGCATAGGGAAAGACCTGAATAGGTGAAGAGTTCCACAACTTCGCTGTTCGATGAAAAAAATGAAGTCTGGTATGAAGAAGTTCGGCAGGTCTCGAACTTGACAATGAAGGAGTGACTAGTTTGAGCTCGTCTAGTCCACCTGACTGGAATCTATGGAACAACATACGAAATGGAAATCTATTCACATTTTCCGAATACTCCTATACCTGAATCATGTGGTAAATGTTCTACAATTCGCGAAAATATGTGGTTTTGCTAATGACACCCTGGTCTTACCATCTTCAAGCAACTTTTATAATATATACTCACTTGTAAAAAGTTTGTAACAATTAATACGAAAGAGAGGATTTTCATGGTAACATTCTATCCGAATCGACCATTCTTGAGCTGAAGTCTGTATGTGCACGTGCGAATGTGTTTGCGTGTGTGTGCGTGCGCGTATGTGTATGCACGTGCGTGTGTGGGTGGGTTAAAACTGTGGAGACATTAATGCCGTTTCTATTGGTCGAACGGATTTGAAATGTTGCAAATCGCTATTAAGTGGAGAAAAGAAGAACTGTTTTTGGACACGGTAGCCCCGTTTCAAGTGACAACAGTGTTTTCCTGGTTAATTTTGGCCGATGTATCCGATATGAGTATTTAAACTATTTTTGACATGCTGTCTCTACGTGTATGTGTATATGTGCATAACCCACTGTGGAGACGATGGCGCCGCCGTACCTATTTGTCGTATGAATTTGAGATTATGCAGATCCTTTAGATCGTTTAACAGTGGGGAAAATACTAACTGTATTGTTTTTGGACGTGGTAGCCCTGTTTCGAGTGCTATTTACATCCATCATTAATTTAAGATTCAAGTAACGTCATCTATGTGACATTACGATCTATTTTATGTCTTTATTCTGTGATACATTTTGATAGTTTATATTGACAGCAACTGTCAATATAAAACAAGGTCAATCGAAAATCCTCTGTTACATTTGTGATGTACCATCTTTAACTAGGACGCATTAAAATGTTCAGACCCATATGTCATTCAGTTCTGTTTTGACACCCATTGAAAGCAAGCAGCCTTGAAGATTTTTGTAAACATGGAAAAAAATTAATTTTCGCGTATTGACTAAACATTATTTCTTGCGGGGAAAAAACATTACGCAAGCCAAGGCATCGCCTGTTAAACATTATGGGGACTCTTCTTCAGTATTCGATTGGAACGATTCACAAGTAGCTTACTGATTTTCGTTCTGGTAGTATGACCACAAGGGATGCCGAACGTTCTGGTCGTCCAATTGAGGTTACAACGCCAGTAATCGTCGATAAAATCCATGGTATGATATTGGACGTATTGAAGTGCACGATATTGCTGAGGCTATAGGCATCTTAATCGAACGGTTACGGAACATTTTGCATAAATTTTCGAATATGAAAAAGGTATCTGCCAGATGAATGCCGCATTTGCTCTCTGTTAACAACAAACGCGAACGTGTGACAACTTCGGAGGAGTGTTTGGCGATGTTCACGCGCGATAAGAAGGATTTATTGCGCCGTTTCGTAACCGTGAACCAAACATGAATTCATCACAACACACCAGAGACCAAAGAACGGTCGGAACAATGGACTTGTTCTGATGAACCGAAGTCGAAAAGGCCAAAGTGGCTTTATCGGCCAACAAAGTCATGGCGACCGTTCCTTGGGATACACACGATATCGTCCACATCGATTACTTTCCAAAAGGCAAAACGATCACCGGCGTATATCATGCAGAGGTGTTGGATCGATTCGACGTTGATTTGAAGCGAAAGTGGCCGCATTTGGGAATGAAATAGTGCTCTTCCACTAGGAGAAAGCACCAGCACACAAGTCCGCAGTCGCAATGGCAAAATTGCATGAGCTGCGCTACTAGTTGGTTCGTGATCCACCATATTCTCCCGATTTGGCCCCCTGCGTATTTCATCTATTTCCAAACTTGAACAAATGGTTCGGCGGAGAGATATTTGGCTCCAACGATGAGGTCATCGCTAAATCAAACGCCTAATTGGTAGAATTGTCGAAATCGTTATATTTGGAAGGGATCGAAAAAACAGAAAAACGTTGGACAAAGTGTATCGGTCCTTCAAGAAGATTATGTCTAGAAATAAAATAAGTTTTAACCAAATAAATCATTTCTTGTTTCATTTCTCAAGAACTTTTCACCTTGCCCTCCTATAACGTCTCTCATTAGCGTTTTCTAAATCATTCACAATATATTTGTTGTTACTAGAATTATTTATATTTGACCCGCAGGAGTGTCCGATATCTATTTTCATAACAAATGTGAGGTAAGTCACGTGATCAATTGATCATAATTTGTTTACTACAATTTTTTTTATGATTATTGATTTATTAAACAAAAAAATTCCTAAAATTTAAATTAAATTAGGTAGAAGAAGTAGTTCCTCAATACCAAAGATTTTACATCCAAACCCCTTCACATATTGAGCTAGCGCTAATATATTTAATGGAACTATCAATTGAGTGAGTGGTAGTTACATTCTTGTGGTAAATGGTAAGAAAATAATGAGTGGTTCGATATAGTTTATTGTGTAATAAGGATTGGTTTATACAATTATAGTGAATCCGACTCTGGTAGGAATCAAGAACAAAAGTTAGTCAGAGCCACACTTGTTGGAACACAAAACTACCTAACTATGTTACATTTACATCAACACACGATATTCTCCATCCTTTTCCAACAGTCTGTCGTGAGGATTATTTGTAGAAAGAAATGATAAGACGGCTTTGATTCTCTTCTTCCACCTCGCCCCGAATAAATTATATAGATTCACTTGAAATAGAATAGAATATATTTTCATAAGCTAATTCACATCCGATGTACAAGTCATATAGTGACATTACGATATTTATATTCAATTAGGCCACATTTGAAAAGAAAACAATTTCAGAACACCTCATTCGAAAATTAAATAGGAATGATGTCTACACGAATTCAAATTTATGCAAACTGCACAGCTTAATTGATGACAATTTGTTTTGTCACACAATCTGATGTTCGAAGTGGATTATAAGTTATAAATAGAATATAATAATGTTACAATAGTATAATATAGCGAGGACTGGATCACAGCCGACTTTAAATACTATTAAGGATCAAAGCTAGAACTGCAACACTGTGTAGTCCGATTTGTCATATTAGTAAAACGTTTAGTCCAGTCCGTGAGCTGGGAGACTAACTAAGTTTTGTACAGTTGATCGAATTCAAAAAAACGATTTTGCATCATATTCTATAAACCCCTAAGGTCATTCGTGACTCTACCAACCTGCCAAAGCCTCCCGATCGCCCCTATACTATAAAATACCCCTACTTCTCACCCTCATTTTAAGACCTGGCAGGTTTTTTGGGTCGCTGAGCATGAATCCGGTGGCATTTTCCCGGAAAATTCATACCACGACCGAAAGAACTGGGAAATTTGGTCACTTTTGCGGAAATTTACTCATTACTATTGAAAATCTGAAAAGAAAATTTTTCAATTTTGTTGGAATGATCGTGTGATAGGTCGCTATAGGGTGTTTTTTGAAACGACGATCACGATTTTTATATTTTACATGTAAAAAAAATACGTTTTCGGAAAAACGCGGAAAATTTTATCATGAATTACCTTTCCTTTTCAACGATACTGTTCCAGTTTTGTGTTGATTTGCGTTTAATTTTTCAATGTTCATTTTGAAATGTCAGAATTAGGAGATAAAACATTGTTTGAAAATTTCGGGAAAAACAAAGAAAATGCCAAATAAAAACATTGTAACGCCATAGAAATGACCTTGCCATTTGTCTTCGTGTGGGTTTTTTGAAGCGCTCATTATGAATTTCATATTTAACATGCTTAAAAATATCATGTAGTTTGAAAATGATGACCCAGATGATGAAAATTAATAAATTATGCCAAATTTGAAAATAAGTATATTTTAATCTATAAGATTCATTTCAAACGGAACATTTTGCAATATTTTAGCTTTAAATAAACAGTTACAAGCTTTTATAAATGAAAAGATATTGGATTTTTTTGAAACACCTCCATTTTATCTTTAATTAAATGTTAATTTCAGCAATTTTTGATATATAATTCATAATGAGCGCCCAAAAAAACCATACGGTGACACATCGCAAGGTCATTTCAATGGCGTTATAATATTTTCCGTTGTAATTTTCCTTGATTTTCCTGAAATTTTGAAACAATATTTTCTCTGGCGTTACTTATTATTTTGACATTTTGAAATGAACATTGAAAAAGTAAACGAAAATCAACACTGAACTGGAACAATATCATTGGAAAGGAAAGGTAATTCATGACAAAATTTTCCAAGTTTTTCCGGGTTTTTTAACATTTCAAATATAAAACCCGTGATCAGCAACCCAAAAAATCCTTATAGCGACGTATCACAAGATCATTCCAACAACATTGAAAAATTTTCTTTCCAGTTTTTCTATAGTTTTCAGGGAATTTCCATGGTTTTCCGTTATTCATAATCGTTATACGTGACTGGTAACCTTGATAACGTAGAAAACGCGAGTCGCGTTAAAAATGAGTCAATTTCCGCGAAAATTATCCAATTTTCCCGTTTTTCCGGCCGTGGTATGAATTTTCTTGGAAAATGTCACCGGATTCATGATCAGCGACCCAAAAAACCTGCCATACCTCAAATATTTTCAAAAATCAAATATTAGTCTAAAAATGAGGGTGATAATCTGGGGTATTTTATAGTATAGGGGGGTTCGAAGGGGCCTGGCAGGTTGGTAGAGAATCGCTTATGTCCTTAAGGACTTATAGAGTATGACGCAAAAAAAGTATTTCTGAATCCGGCCATCTGTACAAAACCTAATCGGTCTGATTCCCCGGCTCACAGACTGGACTAATTGTGGCATATAGAGTTGTACTGATATCCACTATGACATTTTCTCATTCGGGACAATACCTCTCAAGCGACAATAGTTTTGTGTAGTTAAAATTTTTGTCAAGCGTTTAATTTACATATTATATATTATTATTTGAATAAACTTTTTCCCGTAAGTAAGGTTATAATACAAACAGTCAAGTAGGCCTAAGCATTGCTGTGTTCCAGAATGTAGGTTCAATTGTGTATCTACTTAAAAAAAAACAGTATCCAACAGTAGTTTTGCCTTTCCCAACGAAGATGAATTGAAACATCTACCGTTTATTCTGCAGTATGCAGGGTTCATTTCAAACGGGACAAAATCTGATTCATCAAAGCCACTGGCCCTGCTTCAACTCCGGCACTGTCCTCGCTCAAATATGGCCTGTGTACGTTGAATTGTTTCCCCTATTTCCTATTCAAAATGCTTTTTTTTGGATCACATGTCTTAGTCAAAGTTTTTTGGCATAATTTCTGAAATATAATTCCTATTGATACGTTCACTTGCATTGTCGCACTTCTTTATATCATATATAAAATTCTCGGGAAATAGGTCACAATAACACTTTGTTTCAAATATTCGTCTTTACGTAGCACGCTTGTGCTATAATTAGTTTTAATAAACCCCCTTTTTAGACATAGTGAGTCTTCTGATGATGGTCGTGAGACCGAAACGTACGTAAAGACGAATATTTAAAACAAAGTGTTATTGTGACCTATTTCCCGAGAATTTTATATATAATTCATACTGGGTCAAGAATCTTATTACTTCTTTATATCAGTATCAATTAAGATTGAATATTCAGAAAAAATTGTTGAAACCGATGATTCCGTAGGGATATTATTATAACGCTGGTCTATTCATCCAAAACCGAATAATGATGAAAATAATGACATTCTAACGCAATGAGAACTGAATCTATTGACAAAGTGCTAGAAACGGTAACATCGGACGACACAGTTCAATTTGTGCTGGATGAAGTGAGAACTCGGTAGTATATAATATAGCAGTCGTTTGTGTATTCATCTTTGATCTCTGGTTAACAATCCTCCAAGTATTCGCTCTCCCGCAATTGTATGTCGAACCCGCAATTCAACGGGAACTATGCAATTAGAGTTTCCACATTTTATTGGTTTAGCTGTGTGTATTTATAGTGTTTGTCAACATAAAATAATCCGTGTGAAAATTTTGTTAAGAACAACTGAAATAGAAATCGTGAAAGAGCTATAAATCACAAATGGTACATATCTTTATGTTTTCATTTCAAGATCAAGCATTTGGATACATTTGACATACAATACAGTCGAATTAGTATTTAATTACACCATAAATAAGAAATATTCACCCTTATCCACTAAAAATACTCTTGAAGTGCTGAGGACCTTTCAGCTACCAAGTAGCCATCATCAGAGTAAACTAAATTATAAATCTTGAGAAATGGTGTGACCTCTATTCAAAATATATTCGGCTAACGCTGATTTTTCATCATTACTTTTCTTTATATGAGCAACATTTTCTTTATACCGAGCTAGAACCGAGAAAAATCTCGATTTTGGTCATCCTTATCGATTCTATTGAAACATCGTTATAACACGTTTTTGATGACGAGAAATTCGATTGCAACCTTGGGCTTAAAATCAGATAATGATTAACCACGTTATAGTATCTACAGATTCGACTAACCATAATAAAATCATGTAATTATTGTTGCTATGTATGACACGTTCTCGATAATGAAAAATTCAAATCTAACATTAGCTTCAAAATATAAGTGTTTAAAAATAATCTCTTCTAAATGCTTATCCACTCACTATCTTCTTTTCATATTCCCTTCAATTTATTCTTATGGAGATATGGAAATATTGCAAAACAAATTTTTGGTTTTCACGTTTCAGAAAAAACGTATACCACTTATATCAATAAATGCTAAAACTTTAGACAACTTATATCACAATCATATTTCAACCAGCAGAAGTGCCCGAAATTCTTATTCTACGATTTGAATGACTTCAAACAGTATCATGAACGTAAGCCGTAAAGTTTGATTGCTTGTCAATAATTTTGCCATGTATCGTTATAGTATATTAAACAACAAATTTAGGAAAGTGAAGTTTTTCGAAACGAATGTATCTTTTGAGTACGAACAAGCACAGCGAACGGATATTTTAAAAGCTATATAAGCTTAGTAAAACTGATTTTCTTACGAGGTTTGTTTATACTATTTTTTCGCATTTTGTGTTAGTGATTATAAGCAAATAATCATATATATAAAAGCATTACAATGCTATTAATTTAAAACATTTCGTAGTAGGTACCTATGTAAGATTTCTGTAACCTAGTAACCTGACACGGCTTTGTTTACTTAATTAACAACAATTAACAAGTTTCAGTTTTATGAGTCGAATTGAGTTTAAGTTACATATTAATTATGGAAATGAATCTTGCTACTGAAAACAATAGAAAATTATTCAAGACATTTTAAATGCCGCTCGAGAAGCGTACTTCTTTTAAAATCCAACGAAAAATACCAAAAGGTATATGAATATTTTGTAATTGGAGGATGAGAAAAACGCACTAAGAACTGATGAAAGTGTAATGCTATCGTATTTTGTTGAGAAGGTAAGCTATTTTTTATACTTCTTTTAGTCTTCTTCATTACTTTAGGCGGAAGCTCTTTTTTTATTGTTGCGGAGGTGAAGAAAACCCCTTATGTGGAGGTTATGAGCCTTTGAGTCTCATAGTTACTGTGAGAGTCACCATTTCAGGCATACGCACTAAAAACGTTATTGCCTCCGTTGACACTTAGGCCTGCTGGCCCATTGTATCTCGCCTATGTTTTGTTTATTTACGATATCCACTCGAGTATTTTTGTTCCTTCACGAGTTTGTACAAGTCCTTTACTGGATGAGAACTTTATAAATCTGATTCGCCGTTAAGCTTTCCAAAAATTGACTGTCTTCTGCGATCCAGTGGCTCGCATTTACACAGTATGTCACTGCTTCTGTATCCTTACCGCAAAAGTCTGCATGTCAGGTCGCCATTGTACAATCCCATTTTGTTTAGGTGCACTTTTATTGGCGCATGGCCAGTCTTGAGCACTGTTACGACTTTTATTTTTCCCTATTCAGTGCTAATCGGTCTGTCGTTCTCTCGTTACACGGAGCTTCAATGTTTTTCTTCCCATGTTCGTTTCCTGGAATTTTTTCGCAGTATTCTTTGTGGTTTTCCATGATCCAGTCTTCAACAGACCTTCGTGCTGTACTTTTTGGTACCGCCGTGGTCTGTTCTGGATCTGGAGCGTTCTCCGACCCTCTTCTTGCAAGTTCTTCGGCAAAAGCTCTTAAGGCATCGAGTTTATGGTAAACATATCCGAAAGTACTATACAAATAAACGAAAACGTGGATATATCACAATACAAAGAGCTACTTGCCTTCTTAAAACGTTGCAAAGACGTTTGACCATGGAAAACGTTACTATGTTTTTGTAAGAGGCTCCAGACGATAATTTTTTATTATTGAAAGTGATAGTAACAATTGATTTAAATGAGGCATGTGGGCATGCAGAATTATGCAGCCTAATTGGAAGAGATATAGAAGATACGGGGAATATTCTCATTATAACTTTACATGATACCAAAACCCAAAAGATTCACCGTAGGATATGAAATGTATCATAACTATTCACGATTGAGACCAAAACAATTAAAACACAATTGATCCTTCATTTGACTCCGGAAAGTGCTCCACTTTCCGGCCCTAAATTAATGACGTAAGCTTAAATTTTCCGGCCAAAATGAAATAAATGGATCGAATGCATTGAATTCCGATTTTTTTTTCGAGATAATTGAAAATTGGACGTAATGTCACCAGTTTTCTGTCAACCACTGCATCAATATATCTGAAACAACGTTTTTTGAAACGTAATGAACAAACTACATCGATAGAGGTTCCCGCTTTAAATGTAAGATGTCAAGCATCGAGCGTATAATCATTCATAAGGGTTATTGAATTCAGTTAGTTTTGTTGTTATTTTGTTCTAATGAAAGGTTGAAGAATTGCTACACAATTCAAACTTGATATAAGCGCAGGATATTGTGAAATGTACATTAAGCATTCACACGGATGAGTCAATAAAAAGTATCAATCTTCCTGTGATTGAGAATAACAGCAAATTACTTAGTGTAATTGCAAAACATCAGATTATATATCTCATGTCTTAATCTTATTCAAACTAAGAACTTCTTTATGGAAAAGAAATGTTATTGAGCAAACTCAATGAAACAATGAATCATTCGCAATGTATACGAACTCCTATGGATCCTCAGAATAGATTACAAAAATCACATAATAAGCAGTACCTAAATGTATGTTGATAGGAGAGAATGATCATTTCGTTTTTTCTACAGCCCTAGGTCCATCTTTTTATAAACGAGGAAATTTAAGTTGCCCTGCTTCATATAATAGTATTGCTTCTGATATTCCTTAAAATTACCATTAGCGATGTCAAATGTGAGAGAAGTTTCTGTAAATTAATGTAAATTTTTTTAATTAATGTAAAGATTTTTACGATCAAAAATGGGGGACTCATTAAGCTGGTTAGGATAGGTTAGGTTGATGCAATTAAGCACTATCAGGAAAACAAAATTTTTGTTTGAGAAAGAATTTTTATTTTCATTTCTAATATGAGATTATCTATTTGCAGTTCATACCCAATTTCCTTAGTTTTATGTATTTTGTATTTTCTTAGTTTAAAGCATTGTAATTATTATACAGTCATTACTTCTTATCGATAAATTAGTATATTGTTTTATTTATATTAAAATATCTATATTTTTGATTTTGATCGTTAAAGCTAAGAATGATTTTCTCCAGTAAAGAGAATGTTTATTATATTGTAATACCTAGTTAGAATAATATTCCTTTGTAATTTTCAATTAACAATAACTTTTCTGAAAATAGTGATATTATTTTCAATATTGGGATTCAGTACATGTTTTTACAATGAAATTATGTTTTATTGTTTTAAGAATTTTAAATTATTAGGAAATTTTTTCATTGAGAATTTTCGAATTTACAGTTATTTTCTACGCTCTAGGAAGTAATATCTTCATGATTATCATATTTTCTCTTAATGTCGGGCGGAAACCAATTCAACGTCACTGAAGTGTTTCAGAGTATCAGAGAAAGCATGTCTTCTTTCAATAACTAAATAGCAGTGAAGATACTAGATCAGTTTTGCACAGTTCTTTTGGCTGAGAACTTGTTTTTTGCTTTTTAATGGATTATTCATATAACCTGATCTAACCGATTCATTCTTTTGTATGAGCTGCTTAATTCCTGAAAATATGAACGGAACAACATAAGAATGAAATGAAAGGGAAACATTTTTGACAGTGTTTTTTTCATAATGAATGTCAAACCGTACTCCATATGAAAAAATCAATATATCGGCTATATGTTGGATGAATATAGCAACATGGAAAAGAATGTGTACATATACCGTGTTTTTTTTGAAAACCGCACCAGCCTATTACTTTTTTCCTATGGTTTGTATAGAGATCTTGATACTTTGTCCATTTTTCCTCCTCTTTCAAGACTATGTTCTTCTCTGTCGGAGCAGAGAATTCGATGATATACGTAGTCTTGGTTAGTTTCGTAGAAGACAATTCCAATGAGTAATTCCATCAGATCTAATATTTTTCGTTTCCGGCAACGGACTCAATATCTCCTGGCTCTTGGTCTGTTCCGTACGTTTGCTCTAACAGGATTTTTAGTGGATAAGGGTGATTATTTCTTATTTATTGTGCTTATAATCTTTCACAAATTTACGTTTATATGCTATGGAAGGCAATTTCTCGATTGATATATAATATGCCAGAAATCATGAATCGTTTGTAAAGACAAGTTTCATGGAGTACTTACTGATTCAGAGCACAATTAATCATAAACAAGTTGAAAGCATTTTATTTCGTTACTCTGTGACGCTTTTATGTACGGTCAACCAAAGCTCACTAGATTTAAGAAGCCTAATTTACTTCAGACGCGTTAAATTTTAACAGTGGTAATAACTCGGACAGTGCTCTGTACTTAGGACTTCCTTGTCCTTGGAAGCTTCGTTAAAGGATTAAACGTTCAGGGTCGGTTCTGTTCGTGAATAAACTCTTCCTAATTCAATATCCACCCTGGTTTTATCTAACGATTTGCAGCTATTTACTCGAAGATCTTGTGCTACAACTTTGTAGAATTTAGCAAAGTAAATTTTGTTATGTATATAAATATAGATAGATTTTCTACAAAGTGGATTGGAAGTAACTATGGGAATTTGTATTTTGAATAATAAAATATCAATAAAACAGAATGATATCCTTCAGTAATAAAACAATAACAAATATTACACCTCACAATCCAGAATTAGTTATTGAATTCGCACAACTAATTCAGAATTAGTTATTGAACTCGCACCACTAAGATCCCATTCCAATAATAATATTATGTTGAAGGGGTAAGCTTGGTAAGGTATCTAATTGTAATGATGATCTAGAACATACGTTGACTAAGATATTGATTATTGATTCGCTGTTGCGACTCCAATCAATCAATCAATCAAAACGAGGGTGGCACTTAAACCGTTTGATGCGGTCCATTGTGCTCCCATTGATACAACACTCGGTTCAGGCTAGAATTTTGCATGCACTGATGTGCAGGTGTTGCAGCCTAAGAGGAGCCAGTGCCGGACATTCTACATGGATATGAGAGGCAGTTTCATTCACCTCTCCCTATCTACTACAACCAGGGTCATCATCAATGCCCATTAAGTATAGAAGTTTATTCAGACAGTGTCTCATGAGTAGGTCTGTCACCAGTTTTAAACCTATTCTGCTCATAGGGAGAAGGGTTTTCGAGCGTTTGGGCGAGCCAGTACCTCTCAGAGGGCGTGGATAGCGGTGATCGACGAGATTCTGATCGCTGTATCGAGGTCAGGAGCGTCTGGGTAACCCCGTTTGGCCAATTCATCAACCACTTCATTTCGTTTAAGGCCTGAGTGGGCAGGTACCATTACTATCTGAAATTTGTTCCCCCTTGGTAATTCAGCATGGGTCTCCTGCTATCTAAGACAAGCCTAGAAGCCACTCTATGGACGCGAAGTTATCCTCCACCAGGCACCAAAGGAGAGGAAATATTACTGCTGCTTGAGGACATCTTCGGGTGACATGAGTACATGCGACTCTATTATGGTGCGCCGCTATCAATCTCTGCGAGAGTATGGTCTCAATCCACCCAACCAAGGTATGATCGATTCCGTTTCTCTCCGCATCATGGCAAATGGATTCGATGGAGCTGTTGTTCAACGCCCCTTCGATGTCTAATAGGCTAAGCCTTAAGCGTACAGTCCGATACCAACAGTGCCCTTCGATCTGGGTGACCAGATGATGGAGGACCATCTTGGTTGATTTGCACATCTAGTAGACGTACTGTCGACTGAGAAGCGGAAAATTCGTTAATGCACTGTCTTTGATATACACTTCGATCAACGCTTTCAAGAGAAAGGACGTGAGGCAGTTAGTACGGAAACATGCGGTAGATGAAGTGGTAATTCGACCACTTCAGCAGGTGAAGAAATATTGTGGTTATAGGGGAAGTAAGGTCACGGCTCCTGTTTTAAGCATACGTTTATTCTGCTGAGCTCAGAGAGCCTTTTATGCAGCACAGCAGTTGCAGACTTGCTGCACTTGTAGGTTAGTCTACAAAAATTTCATTTTCATTTCATTGCACCGTTGATACTAACGAGGATAAAAATTCTCTCGGCCTAGGCACGTTTATTTCGAAGAAGGGGCAGTACTTTGCACTGTTGGCCCTTTATATCCTGATGAATGGCTATAAGACCATTGGAACAGGCGCATATCTCCTCGGGGTCCTATTGTGAGAGTCCCGACCGGTGTGTATTCGTTGGGTTGGGGGATTCTAGTTGACACCGAGGGTGAGCCTTCCCACATGAGGTAGGAAGGCATTGCGGAGGAGCCTTCCGGCGATTAGGATGAGAGACGCACCTACTGGGGAGGAGAGTATCGGTAAGAAGCATCTTTAGGTTGTGATTTTATTAGGTACCATGGTGGTCCCACGAGGAATGAGGAAAGTTAGTTTCTCGGGCCTGTAATCTCACACCTTGGCTTGGGCTTGGGGCATCTGGTCCGGGACCCCTCTTCCAGTATATTCATGTGCAGTCAAGTCTGTTCCTGGACGTTCGGCTAACCGGCACCTGCCGATCCGCCTGGTAGCTGAAATGACGAAGCTTCAGGGTTACTTAGCTTCATGTTAAATTCGTTCACGTGGTTATACCTTTTTTCATCTCATCTTGGGGCATGTCCAAGGTTTGCTGATTTAGAATGAAGGGACCGTACTTACGTGTGGTATGTTGTCTTTATCATCATACTCTTCACTACCAAATGGGAGGGTGTGAGGCTTAACAAAGCTTCTATAGCAGCCGTTGGGCATGTTTTCATTGTACCTGTTATGAATACACAGGCTAGTCTTTAGATTTTAGATAGATTTATCTTCGAACTAACCCGATTAATTCTAATACCACAGACCATTGCCCCGAACGTCATGATTGGTCTCACCATTGTCGTATACATCTACCACAGGGCATTAGGTTTACATCCCCGGGTTTTTCCGTATCAGTTTTTGTGGCTTTGATGGTTATATCTTTTTCATGCTTGTTCTTGCATTAACAGATATTTAACGTGTGACTTCCATGCAATAACACTCTGTTTCAATTTGATGGTTTTGAGGTTAAGGCGCCAGAAATCGTCTATAAAATCCATGGTATGATATTGGACGATCGGCGAGTTGAAGTGTACGAGATTGTTGAGACTATGGTCATCTCCACCGAAGAAATACGGAAAATTTTAAATGAATTTTTGAATATGAAAAAGCTTTTTGCCAGACGGGTGCCGCAATTGCTCTCTGTTGACAACAAGCGCGACCGTGTGACAACTTCAAAGGAGTGTTTGTTCAAGCGCGATAAGAAAGATTTTTTGCACAGTTTCATAACCGTGCACGAAACATGGATCCATCACAACATACCAGAGACCAAATAAATGTCGAAATAGTATCCTAGGGAATCGGAGCCGAAAAAGGCCAAAGGTTTATGGACCAACAAAGTCATGACGACATTATTTTTTTAGGGATTGCCGAAATCATGTTATTTGGAAGGGATCGAAAAATTAGGAAAACGTTGGACGAAGTCTATCTAGCTACAAGGAGATTATTTTGAAAAATAAAATAAGTTTTAACCAAATAAATCATTTCTTGTTTCATTTTTCATGGACTTTTCAACTTGCCCTCGTACATATTATTATTTTAGTGCAAATTTGTATCTTATTTACACTTTACTATTTAATTTGGGGGAAATTTACAAGTAGTAAACGACATAACTTAGAGTCAATGCCGTTTCATTTGCGTTTGTTGTTTGTTGAACGTTCTTATTCAATGTATTTTTTTTATTAAGAGAATTCATTTATGAAGCGATATTCATGATAATAGTGTCTAAGCTTAAACAACCAGTCTTCGGAGTCAATAGATCTCAGATGGCGACTGACGAGAATGTTGGTGAGTTCAACTGCAACGTATTTTGTTTACACATTCATCTGCAGAACGTTGTTCCAGTTAGTTTGATTTCTGTCCATAGTAGGCACGCGGGCGAGAAGGCATTTCGTTCATTGACGGTGTGTGAGTTTCTCTAATTGTGTAACACGTATAATATGTATCACAAGGGCTTCTCTCTGGTTTGTTCTAATGTAGTCACCTAGCACGTGTTTATTCATAGCTATGCAACGTTCTCTGACCTCCTTGCACCCTCCTTTCACCATTCATACTTTCTCTCGGTGCCTTATTAACCGTACACATTGTTCTTTACTGTTACAACCTATATGAACGTTCAAATATAGCAGTTCACGAGATATTTGTCATTAGTTGTCATCATACTATTTGGTTCAATGTGTGGGGATTGCTGTTACCAGATAATTATTGTTAATAAGGCTATGCTAATGATTTCACTCATTCAAATGACTTAGAGATTAAGAACATCAAATGAAACGAAGTACAATGAATCATTTGATAGGCATTGTTGGATCAATATATTGAACATTAACTGTTGCGAATCAGTTTTTCCTCAAACGTATAAGTAATCTTCAAACCAATTACATATCTGAACAGGAAGAACAAGAAATATAGTATTCAACCGTTAGATTTCCTGAAAAATAGTCAATGAAATTCTCGAAAATCGTGAATGATCGACAATATGTATTTCGTCACCAGAGATGAATGGGAGACCTGCGTGCCTACATAACACAAGTATGTTAGATAGACATTCTTTGGAAAATATGGAGAATCTCAAGCTGAAGTATTGGATATCTACAAGGCATTCGCCGAATCTGGCACCTATATCTTCTAGGAAAACTTTCTTTATGGTTTGCCCCGCCATTGTTGTTTATCGAATTGTCTCTCAAATCGAAAATTCGATATAGTTGTTAAAAGAGTCTCTTCCGATACAATGGCTACCAAAGCTGGTGTTTTACAGGGATCTGTTGGAAGTGACCTCCTGTCCCGTCCACAGCTCTGCAGATGATAGTACACCTCATACCGCTCTCTCATCTAGTTGTATGTTTCAATGAAGCTGCAGATACAAGATAGAGCCAGGTCATTCCAATAAATGAAGATAGAAACGGGGATCAAATTATCAAATAGTTCAAAGTTTAATGCAAGCAAAACTTAAGATTGTTTTTTCTCCAGAGAGACGGATCCAACAATCCTTGACATGATGATGAAAGGTACAATAATTCTCCATATCCATGCTCTAGCAGGACCCTCTCATAAGACGATAATGCGGAAATTGTTTTACAGAAACTCCGTTTCTTATTCCGGGCGTACAGAATAATCAACGATATGACATACGCTTTTGCATATTTGAAGCATCCCTATATAATTCCTCGAGACACACCTCTCCGAAGCTGGAACTGAAGAGCAGTGTTTGTTGGCATTCACATTGTAGCATGTAAAAGAATAAATCATACTTCTGATATTCGATAAAAATATTCCTGATATTCCTTGTGACTTTCAACAAAATTATTTTTTGAAGATGAAATTGTGAATCAGTATTCAGTTTCTTACATATCTTTTGAAAGAAACAAATTCGTGATACAATGACCATTTGAGTTGAGACATAATCATTAGATAAATATGAAATTCAGGATGCAGCAGCCTGCTTTGCAGAATTGTCCTTTTGATCATCACCTGGAAGCACAGAATCAGATTTTAGCTATATACGATATGTATCCAGACCATGATGTGAATAATCATCGTTTGTAAAGTTACAAAAACGGTCTGTAGTACCGTCACAGAATTTCTATATATATTTTCAGGTTTATGCAACATTCCTCAAAAGAACCGTGAGAATCAATATCATATTATTTATTGTTATTATTTGACACTAATTTAACCTTTATTCATTTTGACACTTTAATTATTTACCCCACACTCCAAAAAGTTTCGATGACGTCACTTGAATCTTAAAATGAGAATTTCGGAATTTCTGCATAATAAACATATGCGTGTGATATATATTTATGACCAGAAAAAAGCGGTTGACAATATGTTTCTATAAAATAGCTTTCTGACAGTCCTACGGTTCAAATGTAGATGACTGAAGGAACAGTGAATATATTGGAAACAGTTTAGAAAGGCTAATGAAAGACTTTAAATTGTACTCTATGTTACACTGAAATTTCATCCAAATGGTCTACAATGGTATTTCACTCTATGTTTCATAATGCCACCGCTGTTAGGTTGACTCGCAATTATTCATAATATAACCTTCTTCTATAAGGCACTAGTTGTCGCATTAACAATCAAAATGCACCGCGAATCAAGACATTTAAACTTCTTGCACAGAATAAAGACATAAAATAGACCGTAGTTTTCCCCCATATAGACCACTCCATGTGGTGTTTGACGGAGTATCCTTTGATACAATGGCTATGAACGCTAGTGTTCCACAAGGACCTGTTTCGGCACCAACTTTTTTTCTGATCTATATCAATGATCTGCTGGAAGTTACCACCTGTCCCGTCCACTGCTTTGCAGATGATGGTACACTTCATACCGCTTTCTCATCTAGAGCCCCTGTACCATCCAATGAAGCCAGAGGAGCGTTACAGTGACAGGTTGGAGTAATTAATGGAGATCTGGCAACGATCTTGAGATGGGGATCTGATATTCTAGTAGAGTTTAATGCAACCGAAACTGAAGCTTGCGTCTTCTCCAGGAAGGCGAATCCCACAATCCCTAATATGATGACGTCAGGTACAACTATTCCTATGAAGTCTTTCATGAAAATGCTCGGGATCAGCATCAACAGCACCCTTTCAGGGGACGATCATGTGAAGTTTATTGCGAAAATCGTTCCACAAAACTTGATTTTCTATTCCGTGCCAGGATTTACTTTTCACTCCAGAAGTTCCTCATAATCTACAAAGCACAGATTCGACATGTCCTAGAGTACTATTCACATGTTTGGAGCTGGGCTCCCAAAGCTCTTGGATTCTATCCAGAAGAGATCTTGATGATCTTGATGATGTCATACTTACGAGTCTTGACCTCTCTAGACCATCGTAGAAGGGTGGGAGATCTCACCTTTTTCTATAGATATTTTCGTGATCGGTGTTCATCAGAAATCTCGTCTAATGTTCCACCACGAGAGATTGAAGATAGGCGAACTAGATGAGCTCAAACTAGTCACCCCTTAACTGTTAAGCTCGAGATTTGCCGAACTTCTTCATACCAGACTTCATTTTTTTATCGAACAGCGAAGTTGTGGAACACTTTACCTAGTTAAAGATTTCCCTATACCTATAACCTCCAAACTCTTCTCCCTACAGCTCACACTTAGTCAAAGACGGATATACGTATGTTCTGAAAAAGTCATCAAATGTCTCTAGTCAGAAAAGAGGTGCAAACATTTTCCATCATTTGTAGCTAACAGCTTGAAATTACTGTTTTTTGAATCAGAAAAGAGCAAATTCAAATGATAATTTTCGGAGAATATCTGATAAATGGAAATTCTACTAATTCATTTTAGTTTGTTGTTTCAGATCCACTGGTGATGGCAGCTTAGTTAACGAACTGCGTATTGAGGCTACTGAATATTATTGTGCTGCTATATTTGGTTCAATATTAATTATTGTATTACCCACCCTCTACATAACATCTTTGTTTGTAGTCCCTTGGAAAAGTCACGTTATTCTATCTCCACACTGAACATCCGGAAAATCGCGCCGTTACCCCAAATATTCACATTGTACAACATATTGTGTGCGAATTGTGCGATCCTCATAATGAACTCAATTTCATGAACAAAGACGGCAGTAGTTAACAACGTGCGGTGCGAAAGAGATAAATAGAAAGTTGTTACCTTTCCAAAGGCCGCCCAGACGCAGCTTCGCGTTGTTTCTTTCCGATTTACGTGTTTGAAATACCGAAAGTTCATGGATAACTTATTATAATTGTACCGTGAAATGATACATGACATAGCAAACGCTTAAACATGATACGCTTACTATAATACCGTACTGCGATACTAATGCGATACGATTAACACCTTTAGTAATAGGTTCATTACATACATTTGAATAATTTGTATGGCTGATACGTTTTTAGTGTGAATAATATTAAATAACTAGTGGACAATATCCGATTTATAAAAAAACACTTTATATCCACTTGAGAGATTGTTATTCTGTACACGCTTTCGATGATAGATTTAGATAATTCAATAATAACAATTTTGAAGGGATTGTACACTAGAAAAATGGAATTTTCCCTAACCATTTTTGTTCAGTCAAACAAGTTGAAAAAGGTTTCACCCCATGATATTTGGGATAGCTTTGGTAATTAGTTCCTTTATGTCTCTTTAAATACTTTGACTACAAGAGAAGAAAACCTACAGCATATGCACATGTATCACACGGAGAACGTCGTGTGTGTCAGCGGTGGAATGTTGGGAGAGGAAGAGTTCCATAGAAAAATGAAGTCTGATAGGGAGAATTTCGGCAGGGCTCGAGCTTGCATAAAATTCATTTTTTCCTATTATATTATTCCACCGCCCTTGCTAAACATTGTATTGATCATAAACATCAGTTCGATTACAGAGATGTTAATATTTTAACTGGAGAAATCAATTCATTGATCTGGAAAAGATTCACATAAAACGTTACTCTAAGTCTGCAAATCATAGAACGGAGTTCAATCATTGAGTCAAATATATATAAATTTACTCAATTAAGCTCTTGCAAATCCCTACGTACGTCTTTACACTCTTAAAGGTATATTTTAGAAATGCTGAAAAATCAATATTTCTTAGTAAGATCTGACAACCTTTCCCTATTACCTGATGCGTCTTGTTTGAAAATAAATACTTGAGCTTATGAGAGATCACTCCCATTGTCTCATTCCATTACATGACTTCAATCGCTGTAGAAAAAATGTTTTGCAGTGTAAGTAACACTAACACATATGTTTATTATTTCCATCTCTACGTACGTTTCGGTCTCACGACCATCATCAGAAGATGTATGAATGTCAAAACGGAATTCAATAGAACTAATCGCATGAAGCTCAAAGCGTTTGGTCTCAACGCTATCTTCACTTTAATTCAGTTGCACCAAGAAGTTTCGAAAAAAGTGTTATAAATAGTCTCACAGATGGCGCTGCTAAAATGCCCCACCCAGAGAAAAATTTAAAAATTGTTCGTAATACACTGAAAATGAATAGTTGCTCAAAAACATCTCTCAACCCCATTATTAAGGAAATATTAAATAATATAATATAATGGTGCGTCATTTTATAATATTACCATACCTTCCGGAGACTTCAGAAAAAATTAAGAGAAAGTATGATATAAATGTTGAGCATAAACCTACTAACTGTTTTGGGAAATATTTTTCAAATCTGAAACCTTCAATACCTAAAGATGAACAAACCCACATAGTATATAAAGTAATAGTAGTTTACGTAACAAGTCCCGAAAGTGGTCTTTTACTGGACGAGTGGGCAAATTGCAGGGCGAGCCGCAGGCGAGTCCTGCAAGCCTGCGAGTCCAGTAAAAGCACTTTTGGGACGTATTACGTACAATATTTTTTTATTTTTTTTAAAACAGACATTGTTGTACCATAAACTTCATATTATTCAGTTTATATTTTTATAACAAGAACTCTTTATTAATTAACTTTTCAAAAATTTGGTATGTTTGTTCATATCGTATCCGGGACTTCGACGGTAATAAATCAAACGTTGCTTGGGTGGCCGCCTTAACAATTCATCTGGTATAATTTCATCTTCCATTAATTCACAATCATTTTGAATATCCATTTTATAATAAATGTCACGTTTTCAACTAAACGTCAAAATATGTCAAGTTATTTTATAGTTTTAAATAATACAAAACTCGGTTACTATAGAAACCAATTGACCGCTATCTTAGACTAACTATTTTATTATTTTTTTCATTAGATAGGCCGGAAAGTAAATAAAAATGAGTCCGGTAAAAGCTTTTACAGGACTATCACAATAATTTTCTGGCTCGGTCCGACAAAATGAGATTTTCTGACCTAAAAATAAACCGGAAAGTACTAATTTCTGGCCGGTTTTAAAAAAAGTATTTAAATTGCGATGGGTTTCATACAGGCATCTCTAAACAATAAGTATAATACTAGATACAAAAACTCAGGAAATTCCACCGCCTTTCCTCTTTGTTTTGATTATAACCAATCAATTCGATTACACAAATGTTAATATTGTAACTTAAAAACCAATTATTATAAAAGATCTGTCCTGGAGATGATTCACATAAAACTCTTAGTCTGGAAATCATACAGAAGTTCAATCATTAGTTAAAATTTATACGAATTCAATTAATTAAAACCCTTGCAAATTCCTACATGCGTCTTCATAATGTTAAGAGTTTGAGCAGTGGTTTTTTGATACATCTTCGTATACTTAAAACATTGAAGTATCATATTTTCGATAACTCGTGTTTTTCCTCATTTCGGCGGCATTTTTAATTGAAATTAATGCTATAAGGACTCTTTGTGCTTGGTGCAAATAGATTTAAGGAATCTCGTATCAGACATTGATACGTGTTCTGATGATGATCATGAGACCGAAATGTACTAAATATGAAAAAGTAAACATATGTGTTGGTGTGATCTATTTGCCGAGAATATATTTATAGAAAAGTTGACCATAAACAGCTAGGGGCGTCTGTCCCCTTCGCCTCATCTAGCTTCATCACTGGTGTTCTCATCATTTTTAGGGGGTAAATGAGGGAATGAAGAGATGGTTGTGTTGTTTATCGCGTAATTCTCGAGTTTCTTAACATATAACTTCTTCAAATGAGTATTGGTTCCATTTTTATACCTATATCTAACATTTTTTGCCTCTGATCGTTTCATAGTCACATGTCTGCGACAAGATCAAGACTTATTGAAATGATTCCGCATCTATGAATTAAGCCAAGAACGTGACTTAATAATACTCATCGATTAGGTCTCTCTTGATTTAATCTCAGGAATAGAATCCGAAGATTGACCTGACGGTCAATACATACGAGTTATATCCGTAGGGTCATGTAATAGTTTGTTCATTTCCGCTCAATATTGTTTGAATAAATGTATCGGGGCTACCTGTCCAGGTACCTGCAGACATTCATAAATCATAGCAGGTAACATCTATCTATCAAGCACAATCTCCACAATTAGATATGGGCGTACATCTCTGCCCATCCTTGCCTTGTGTTAACTGAATTGTACCGCTTAATAAAACAATCGCTTTCTCTATGATACGATCCCAATCGCCTGATCCTATTACTAATGCTGATGTAAAGGCAATAACATTATTCAATTATTGTTAGGCTCAACCACTTACTGTAAACTTGAATCCAATTCACGGATTGAGATTATTATTTACAGTACAGACAAACTTTCCGAATAGCTTCGATGTGGAGAACGTTCAGGATTTGTTCCTTTAATTGAACAATTTATTCCCACAGAACAAACTGAAGTGATATAATATTTGAAATTATCAACCCTAGAGTTGTAAATTGTCAAAATTTTCATCAAAATCTATCAAAAATGTAATAAGAAAAAATTAATTTTATGTGAAGGACTCATGACATTTTATTGAGCTTATAAAAAATCAACCCGTGCCCATATATAATCAATTAATTTCCTTGGAAGTTGTTTCTTCATTTACAAATATACCAGTAGTTTTGGCATTGAGTGACATCAAAAGACATGGTGCAGAGCACTTATTTTCAATACGGTGAGGAATATTTTGAGCAAATATTCATCACAGCCATGCGATGTCCTATTTCAGCTACTATTGCTAACCTAGTTATAGAATGCCTAGAGGAATCTGTAATAAATTCATTAGATTTTCAATCCGTATTCTTTGAACGGTATATAGATGATTCCCTAATGTGTGTTCCCAGTGATAAAATTCAGTACGTAATTAATAAATTTAGCAATTTCTTCTGTAAACTTCAATTTACTTGTGAAAAACTTGTAAATTTCTTAGATATGAACATTATGCATGATTCAGTTGGAAAAATAAAAGCATCGTGGCTTACTAAAAAAGTTTGGTCTCAACGATATCTTCCCTTTTATTCAGTTGCAGTTTGATATAAATGTTGCGCGTAAACTTACTAGCTGGGTTAGTAAATATTTTTTAAATCTGAAACCCATACAGTATATAATACAGGAAACTCTGAACAATGTTTACAAAAAAGATTGGTTATAAGTATGTACTAGAAACAAAAACTTTGAAAATTCCATCGCCATTGCTAAACATTGTTTTGATTGAATTGATGGTTATAATCAATTCAATTACAAAAATGTTAATATTTTAACTAAAGAAACCATCGATTATAAAAGATCTATCCTGGAGAGGATTCACAGAAAACGTGACTCTAAGAGAGAGAGAGAGAGAACACACGTTCAATCAATAAATCAAATGTATACTAATTTAATTAACTAAGACCTTTGCAAATTCCTACATGCGTCTTTTTAATGTTAAAACTAAAAGTATATTTGAGGTAGAATGATGAAATAACAATATGTCTAGTAAGGGCTGACAACCTTTCCCTATTACCTCATAAATCTTTAACATCTGGTTCAAAAGTGGATACTTGAGCGTATTATAGTTTGGTTTCAGTCTTATTCAAATATTGTATGAGATGAATTCGATTATTAAAAATAGATTGCTATGCAGTGGTTTCTTGATACATATTCATATACTTAAAACATTAATGTGTTACAATTTCGATAAGTCGTGTTTTTGTTCGTTTCGGCGACGTGGGAATTTTCAATAGAAATTAATGCGATAAGGACGCTTTGGTTTGAGAAATCCCGTTTCAGACCATGATACCTCTTCTGATGATGGTCGTGAGACCGGAACGTACGTAAAGATGAAAATAATAAGCATATATATATAGTGTGATCTATTTCCCCAAAATGTATATATAATTCATACCTAGGCTGAGAATCATTATTAATTAATAGTATAATAATGTCAAAATATCAAAAATTACTACTTTACTCTGACATATTTTTCAGATTACATTTATTTTTATATATTAAATTGATTTTGATAAAGATCATAAGTAATTTATTTTCGTATTGTAATAAATAATTGAAAATTATATGTCTTAAAATATTTTTGAATGCCGCCAAAACGTATGATTGACACTTTGGTTTCTATCAGTTGTAATATAAAAACGTTAACATGCCTATGGTGACGGCAACTACCATGTCATCTTCAAATGATCATACATTTGTATCCTTCTGAAGGTGATGGACATAAGTGATAAAAACAAAGTAATAAGAGTTATATTACATTATTCCGATGGTTCTCTTACTAATTGACATTCATTCGTTGAATATTTGATTTGTACAAACTCAACATACAAATTTGGTTTATTGTGAAATCTTTTGGGTTTTCCAATGATCATTCTTTTAAATTATACAGCTTAGTCGATTTGTGACCGTTTCTCAACTTTAGCCGCATTGACAGGCTTGAATAACAAACAATTGCTCTTTAAATGTACAATTTTCTTAGAATATGGGTATTATTCATGTGGTAATTCTCACCACAAAATTGTTTCAGGTGGAATGACTTATTCGCCTTGTAGAGTATAAAGTAGCATACCTTGATGAAACCAGTCCTATTTTGTTTGAATTTTGGTTCAAAAATGCATTCAAACTGTAAATTTTTTTCTAAAATTGTGTACGTCTTGGAATAATGTTATGTACACTGAGGAGTGACGACTGGTGATTTTGAAATATGGTGAACCAACATTTATAACCTAAAATAACATAATTCCGTGCAACTGCGATTTATAATACTATACATAAGGAACACTCACCCTTATTCACTAAACATACTGTTAATGTACTGAGGACCTATCAGCTACGAAGTAGCCATCAACAGAATAAACTTATTCAGAAATAAGATGTGCCTGTTTTAATACTATTTGTAATTAGTAGGGTATATAAAGGATTACCTTCAGCTGGAGATAAATCTGGATTCATCAAATTGTTTTCTCACTTATACATTTCCAGTTCTTATAAATTACCTAGATATTTCTCATTACTGTCTTGAGGTATTTATCAAGGCTAGGTGGAAATCTTCAAAAGACGCTATGAAGCTCGAGCTTCTCTCGAGCAGTGGCTACGACGACGTCAATCGCATCCACCGTTGACCTCTCCTTCCGGAATCACTGCTGGTTTTCTGATAGGCCCCGAGCATCTTCACTGAATTTCTCTATCCGGTTGCTGATAATACCCTCGAGCACCTTTCCTGCTGTGTCCAATAGGCAAATTAGGCAGAAGGATGATGGATCGTCCGGGAGGTTGTTGCCCTTCGGAAAAAAGACCAACTTCTGCTGCTTTCAACGACGCGGAAAAACATCTTCACGAAGGCACGCGTTGTACGTCTTCAAGAAGAAATCTGGCAATGCTCTGATGGCTGCTTTAAGGGTGACATTCGGGATAGAGTCTGGACCCGCAGCTTTGGCATCACCTATCTTGTTGCAGGGTCTCATCAATTCTTTTTCCGAGATGGGCATGGCGTCGAAGCGACGAGTGCCCGGTACATTCACGAAATGGGTGAGTCCCGGTTGTTCTGGGAACAGGGTGGCTCTGGCTACTATCCTTCTAAGTGAACTGGACAGGATGGCGGAATAACAATGCGGCTTTTCAGCCTTCCATTACCATTCTATATGGTCTTACCCAGGAATCTTCGTTGACCGTATCACGGAGCTCACTCCAGCTGCGACACTTCGTAATGACTCTCTTCAGGCTCCCCCTTGTGAGTGTGAGAGAATATTCTTTCTAGATTGGCCAACATAGGACACATTGTGCCTCTCATATGAGGGTCCATTATATAATTATTTCACATAGATCAATACATTTTTTACGGATGTGCCTTAATTTCCAGGTAACATGTTAACCTTGAATAGATCATATACATTATGGTCTATAATTGAGATGTATGTAGCATGTGAATTCTCCCGGTATCTCAGGTTCTACATTGCAATTTCACAAACAATGGCCTCATATGAATTTTTGCTAATTTCAGTTAATGCATTTATAATGCCACCAAGGTGATTTATGCAGTATACAAATCACAGCCTACTACTTGCTTTTTGTGAGCTTGTGAAGTTTTGAAGTGATATTAAATGTTATTATAGAAAAACATTACTACGAATAGGTAAATTTGTTCATGAGGTCGATACCAAATTTCTTATAAGTTTAGCTTCAGTGTACTCAGGATGGGAGGCTAATCGAAACTTATAATGCTGTCATGTTACTTGATCCAACGACGCTTACACATGGCTATTAAGGTAGTATGTGAACCTTAGTTCATAATGATATAATGCTAAGAAGTTCCTCACTAACCGTATAGTAGCATAACAATTAAAAATCCTAAAGCACCCAAACCATCCAAACCCTGACTATTACCTTCACAACATCTGGAAACCCTTAAGGAGGTAACCAGTGAGGTCTTATTCGTTTTGAATGATCCTGATAATCTCACGAATCGAAACCCACAAAAAATTTTCGATTCTGACCTACATGTCTTTTTTTTCATTATAGCTGAAATACCGACTCATTGCCTGGACTATCCCAACAAAAATTTTACACTTTTACTGAGCTATAAACTGTGAATTATTTGGAAAAGAGACTGCTGCCGTACTTCGTAGCACTATACAACGCCGGTAAATGAAAGATGAAAAAAAGTTAAAGAACTATGTTCACTACTGGAAGAGAAGATATTGGCCGAATATTTACTGGAATGTATCAAAATGTATTATGGATTAACCAACTCATATCGGCTATGAAGTTAGTAGTAATTTTGCACTACTAAATGGCAAAATATACCAGAACTTTGGAACAAAATGAATCTACTGGAAAGGATTGGTTTTGAGGACTTCTTAAAGCAAATCTACAACTAAGCTTAAAAACACCAGAAGCAACGAGCCTTTCTAGAGCTACAATTTCTAATAGAAATAGTGTAAAATGTTCCTTCGACAGTTTAATATAGGCAAGAGAAAAATTTAATTGTGAAGTACATAATTCACATAACTGGGATATAACCGGATGTAATTACTAATGAAATGTGCACAAGTGATACCAAGTGGTTGCTAGTAAACATTGTCCACCAGTTAACCAAGTAACGTTAGCTGAAAGAGACACTTTAGTGAATATCTGTTTTTCGGTAAGCGCCATATGAAAGAGCTGGATTCATATATATTGCGGGGCCTCCAAGCACAACATCCTGATTGGGCCTCCCTCTCCAAACACGATCGATACATTTAAATAAACTATACACTGTATATTGCTTTACGAATTGCGATATTACTAGTTACATTAAGTTTTACGTTTATCTTTTTAGTCTCACAGCTATGACGGTTGTATATATGATTGGCGGATAAATATTGTTGGATAGTAGACTTCCGCGGACAGCTAATCTTGAAAAATCTTGTCTTCCGGATGGATTCCGCGTCACAATAGCTCGACTTGATGCCGACGTTTCGCCAACCATTATAGGTGGCATCTTCAGGGCAGGCTTGAGGCTTGAACTGAATCCATCCGGAAGACAAGATTTTTCAGGATAAATATTGTATTATGTGAACATTATACCCACCGAAAAAAATGTGCGGGGTCCCCTGGCCATAGAGAAGGCTTTAACGCCACTGATCATGAGAATATCTATAGAAAAGGGAGAGATCTCACAGCTTTCTGCGATGTTCTAGAGATGTCAATGAACTCGTAAGTGTGACATCAATCAAACGAATATCTCTCTTCTGGATAGAGCTTAAGAGCTTCAGTGTATATTTGTGAACAGTATTGAGGCTTGAACTGAATCCATCCGGAAGACAAGATTTTTCAGGATAAATATTGTATCATGTGAACATTATACCCACCGAAAAAAATGTGCGGGGTCCCCTGGCCATAGAGAAGGCTTTAACGCCACTGATCATGAGAATATCTATAGAAAAGGGAGAGATCTCACAGCTTTCTGCGATGTTCTAGAGATGTCAATGAACTCGTAAGTGTGACATCAATCAAACGAATATCTCTCTTCTGGATAGAGCTTAAGAGCTTCAGTGTATATTTGTGAACAGTATTGAGGCTTGAACTGAATCCATCCGGAAGACAAGATTTTTCAGGATAAATATTGTATCATGTGAACATTATACCCACCGAAAAAAATGTGCGGGGTCCCCTGGCCATAGAGAAGGCTTTAACGCCACTGATCATGAGAATATCTATAGAAAAGGGAGAGATCTCACAGCTTTCTGCGATGTTCTAGAGATGTCAATGAACTCGTAAGTGTGACATCAATCAAACGAATATCTCTCTTCTGGATAGAGCTTAAGAGCTTCAGTGTATATTTGTGAACAGTATTCCAGGACAGATCGAATCTGTGCTTTGTAGATTATGGGGAGCATTTCCATACTTCAGATTTATTCTAATTTGTGTTTTTGCAGAAAGGATATAAGTTGCCAATTTATAATGCACATAAAGGATACATAAACCTAACTCCTTATTGCGGATATACTAAGTCACATTTTGTGCACTAAGGTAATAAGTCAAAATAATTTTGCTAATTTATGCATAATATATTAATAATGATTCTTTACCCAGCTATTAATTATATCGACCCAGAGAACCATCCCAAAAATTTAAAAATTGTTTTTACTATACTGGAAAAACATTTTTAATCCCATCATCTAAGAAAGAATGTACAAAATCTGTAATGGAACGTCATATATAAATAACATAAGTGGTAATACAGCTAATTTTATAACATTACCATACATTCCGAAGAAAATTGAGAAATGTCTGAAAAAATTTGATATAAATGTTGCGCATAAACCTACTAACTGTGTTGAGAAATATTTTTCAAATCTAAAACATTCAATACCTGAAGATAAACAAACCATCAATTCGATTACAAAAACGATAATATTTCAACAAAGGAAATCGATTATTATGAAATGTCTGTATATCATAGAACAGATAATCAGTCCTTAAGTCAGATTTGTACTAATTTAATTAATTAAAGCCCTTTCAAAAGCCTTTTTCAAAAAGTGTATTTTATGTAGAATGCTCAAATAACAATATTTCTAATAACCTTTTTGTATTACTTCATGAATCTTCAATATCTGATTCGGAAGTGGATACTCGAGAGTTATATTTTTTGGTTTCACTCGTATACAGACTTTGTTTGACATGAGTTTGTATATAATAAGAAAATAGGTAAGCAATGGATTCTTGATACATATACATATACTTAAGACATTAATGTGTTACAGTTTCGATTATTTGTGTTTCTGTTCGTTTCGACGACGAGGGCATTTTTAATTGAAATTGGTGCGATAAGGACGCTTTATGCTGATAATTAGCTTTAAGAAATTCCGTTTTAGACATAATACATTCTCTAATGATGGCCGTGAGACCGAAATGTACGTAAAGACGAAAATAATAAGCATATGTGTTAGTGTGACCTATTTCCTGAGAATTTATATATAATGTATATGTGTATGTCGCTAGGAATCTGAAAATTTGAAAAATGTCAATTCAATTTTTGATAAAACAACATAACCAGGAAGAAATATAAAAATGCTTTACAATAATATAAAGATTCTTGACCCAGTATGAATTTATATAAAAATTCTCGGGAAATAGGTCACAATAACACACTGTTTTAAATTTTCGTCTTTACGTACGTTTCGGTCTCACGACCTTCATCAGAAGACTTATTATGTAAAAACGGGTTAATTAAAACTAATTAGCACAAGCGTCCATATCGCACAATTTTCAATCAAAAAGCCCACGCCGTCGAAACGAACAGAACCACGAATAATCGAAAATTGTATCGTTAATATTAAAGTATAATTTTTTTGTAACAAGAATCCACTGTTCAGTAAAATTCTCATAATATACAAATGAAGGTCGTGAGACCGAAACGTACGTAAAGACGAAAATTTAAAACAGAATGTTATTGTGACCTATTTCCCGAGAATTTTTATATAAAAATGTTTTACTGAAATTAGCCATATTTTGACTTATTCCCTTATTGCATGTGACCACTAGTGAAAATCAAATTTTTACTAGTTATTTTATTTTAGTTTGAAAATAAAATGTTCTAAATCTATTTTTATCCTAGATTGTGTCGTTTTCAAATAAATATAATAGAAAGTATCGTTCATTACACGTACAGAAATATAGTTAGTTTTTAATAAAATGATTCAACCGTCCCGGACTCCCCTATCTATGAAAACTTGTAATAATTTCATCTTAACTTAAGAATACGCATATAACATAATTGTTTGGAATTTGTCTTCATTTCGCTACTTTTGAATTCAAAAATCTCTGTGGATTATCAAATGCATCGAAACGTTCATGAAATTCAACATGACATGTATCAATTTGCCGAATCTGTTTCCATAATCTCGAACAATCCGAAATTGGCTTATGTGGAAGATAAAACGGAAATATGCTCGTCTTCCTGTCACCCCGTAAAACAAACAGAATGCCGCAGTTACAATTTCAAAACAAATGGTGATATTGAATGTGAAAGGGCGGGTATGCGTCCTAGTACCCCTAGTCTATAGCTGCCACTCTTCACGGCATACCTTTCCTTTAATCCGTATATTTGCGTCTAAAAGGGGCAACAGAATACGGATAAATAGAAAGCGAGAGAGAGACGGAAGAAACACAGAGTCAGGCAACTTACTAAGTGAAGCCGGGATCGATACAGAGAAAAGGAGAAGCGAGCACGACCAAAGCTGATCACTGCATAACTCAAGCTTGTTGTTTTTTTGAACCTGACTACAGATATCAAGCTCGTAGGAGTGCGACGTTGTCAGAGCCGTTAAACAGAGAACAAATATAAAAGGCCGCCACTGGTCGGCATTAAAAGAAAACTTTGTGAACGACGTGGTTGGCCTCCGGCGACAAATGGAAACTCGGACAACGTGCTACAAGGAAGGATATTGACGATGCAGACTAGAGAATGTATTGTTATGTAGACTCGACTGCCCATGAGATATTTTTATCAGACGAACTATTTGAATATCGACATATGAGCGTGCATGGGTGGAGTAAATTACTAATTATTGCTAATGTACGAATATTTGCAATTCTTGAGTTGACATTCTCCGACTAAACATACCTATTAAAGGTAAAGAAACTTCTATTGTTTCGAACATGCCCTACAAGTATCACATAACTATGAAAGAGCAACATTAAATTTCTGATCACTTGGATTTTTTTATATGTTGGGCTCTTCCTATAGAAAGTATTGAAAGCTCACTTGTTGCCTGCAATTTGTCGATGCGCGTGCAACAGTTCCTAAATACAAACACTCTTGTTAAAAAGTCCCTGCGCTTGGACATAGCATCGTTGACTGCTGTGCTATCAAATTGGCCCTGCATACAGTCAAATGACATACAATTATTTAACAAATAATCTACTTTTCCAGAAACTAATTGTCCATAACATTCGATTGAATACTATGAAACGTATAAAAAAGTGAAAGGTACGAGAATTTACGGCGTCGTTAGATGTCTCTGTTGGACCAAAGTCAATGGTCGCTTTATCAAACTGACCAGCCATAACACAGGCCAATTTCTTTATCAAAGAGTCTGTGCCTAACTCCTTTCTCTCAACAGAAGGGTCCTCAGGGAATCCCCACGGGTCACTGTCGTCTTAATAGAGACCTAAATATATTATGGGCATCGTAGAAGACCCTTTATGTAGCAACTGTCGAGAGGTGGTAGGAACTGTCTCTCGCTTCCTGTTGAAATGTCCAGCTTCAACATCCCTCAGGCATCATTACTTTGGCGGAGCAGAGCTGCTTCCAGAGCAACTTATAGCAGCTAGAGTAAGTTGTCCAAGTGTTAGTTTTACGTGGAGGGATTGGGATAACGCCCAATCAGCGCGGTAGGAAGAATATTACCTGTCAGTATGTACGGGGAGAATATTCCCCGAACCTCACTCGTAGGAGCGGGACCTTATTCAAGTCCATACTGGCAATGCATGGTCAGCACTCAAGCTGAAATGCAGCTCATCGTCCGTTGAAGGATTGTAACACTCTCCAACACCCGCTAGCCAGCTTGCGGCTTTCAACCACAGCCCGGAAATGACCAACGCCTTAATTGAAGAGGAGACGGTCTTTTTAACCATCTGAGCTCCTCTCCCCCTACCTACTCGTGTTCAGTGTTAAACAGCTTTCGTTTGACGAGCAGCCTCCGACCTCGCATCATCGGCCTACCAGTCCTACCACATATCATTACCCTGGCCGCGAATCCATTATCCAGAAACGTGAGATAGGAAGCACAGACACCAGACTTTAGGAGTAAAGCCATGTGGTGCAGCATTTACCCATGCAGAGGCAGTTGTTTTATTCGCACCCGGCGGGACTAGCCAACTACACCTCCACGTGTTACCTGTTTTACCAGGAACATTTAACGAGTCACCGTTCGGCTTCGTTCAATAGACTACCACATATGTCTACCAAGTCCGTGAATTCATTTCGGCTAGAGTTCTGGGATGAGAAGGCACGATAACATGGTTTTAGTGATGAAATGTATGTGGTGCATAGTTCACCGGATTTTTTGCAGTGACAACTGTTAGTTTCGCCCCGAGGGGTTACTTATTTCGAGACCCGCGCAAAACACGTTCCTTACTGAATCTACTCCCAGAGCTATCCGGACCATGTAGTTCTCTCTCGAGAACAGCTAGAGTGAGCAATATTCTGGATTTCTGGCGGGTCAGAACCAACCTGCCAGAATAGAATAGGCTACTGTAAACGGAGCGCAAAATCCAGTGGCCTGCGTGCATCTAGGGGGTTGATACCCGACTCTTTACTTATGATGATAATGATGAAACTCAACGGGCACAAGAAACGAATAGTATATTATTCCTTTTTTATGCAAGTAACAGATCTAACCGATAGTGTATAATTGATTTTTTCAATACATCTGTGGTAATAATTGAGTTATCGTCTCGCCCAAAAGTAACATTTTATAGAAAATTTTAAAAACTACAAGTCATGTGCTGAGGTTGAACCTCGTAGGAAGCTTATTATTCCCAAGATATTCAAGCCCAAGTCAACCCAAATAAAAGGGTATCCTCTAAATCTACCTCCAACTTGTAACCTTCACACCTCAGTTAATGTTCAACGTTTATTTTTGTTTATTAAAAAATTTTGAGAATAGTAAATCGTTTTTTGTTTATATTATACATTCCATACTGGTAAAACACCGTGAGTATATTGATAATACCGTAATAAGAGAAATTGCAAATTAATTTTGGACAACTTGAATACTAATGATTAAAGGGCGGAATATAAGCAAAGTGCATATATTTGCATATTTTGCATATCTTTACAAATTTCATAAAAAATTGCATATTTCGGCAAAAATAAAATTAGTGTGCATATTTTTATGTTTTTCGTTTTATCAAAAGCTTAAGTGCGACCCTTGCAGATAATTGAAATAATTTAAAAGGTGGGTAGGTTTTATTATTATATGGTTTATTGCCAGCATTTATTGGATGTTCAGGAATTTCCAAGTAATCAGCTTGCATTCATCGAACAGAAACAAGACAAGAAGGTTCACTCCACCCCTAATGTTGTCTATTTCGCTGGCACACTTAAATAATACCTGGTGGTGCCAAGTCGTGTTCGTTGGTAGTAAGTATTGTCACCGAACAGAAACTTCTGTTCGGTGCGCGGGGGTCTAGTTGGAATGCGGCGGCTTGCTTTTATAGTTCGGACTTCAAAGTACCGACGCCAAGTGAACCTTCTTGTCTTGTTTCTTTTCGGTGCCTAATTGGAGAGCAAATGTGGTCTCTTCTTTTGTATTTATATTGTATAGTTTAGTTTGTCGATAGATTCCAGTGTGAAAAGAGTGATTTCGAAAATATTTATTTCAAACGCCTAAAATGCCGAAAGCCGCTTCGTAGATTAAAAATTTTCCTGAGTTGGAGTTTGGTGGGAATAAAGTGTTTTGCAAAGTTTGTGCCAAAATCAATCTTTGTGAAAAGAAGTTCTAGATTGATCAACACTTGAAAACAGCTATGCATAAAGCTAAGTTGCAGAAAAATAAATATGTGCCTGTTCAGCAGTGTGTGCAAACCGCATTTCAAAATGTCAAACCAAAAAGTAAAAAGGAGGTGTTTCATCGAGACTTATGCAAAGCTTTAGTCGCAGTAAATATACCTTTGAAGAAATTGCAAAATACACAACTCAGAGATTTTTTGCAAAAATATTGTAATCAAAACATCCCTGACGAATCCACACTTAGAAAGAAGTATGTGCAAACAGTGTACGAAACCGTAATGCAAGAAATTAAAGTTTCACTGGGCGATGAACATTTTTATATTATTGTTGATGAAAGCACATACTCATGTGGTCGATATATCGCACATCTTATTATTGGAGGGCTTCAAGAAAATGAGCCAGGGAAGCCATATTTAATATCTTCTAAACAGTTAGACAAAACAAATAATGTGACCGTGACTCGATTTATTCAGCAGTCTCTATCAAATTTTTTTTCACCAAATCCAGTTCCAGTAGAGAAGTTTTTAGTGTTTTTGTCTGACGCAGCGCCGTATATGGTTAAAGTAGGCCAACACTTAAAAATATTTTATCTCAATATGGTACATGTCACTTGCCTTTTACACGGGATAAACAGTGTTGCAGAAACTATTAGAACAGCATATCCCTTGGTGAACAAATTAATTTCAAATGTAAAGAAAGTGTTTTTGGAAGCACCTCTAAGAGTGCAGATCTATAGAGAGAAATTGCCAGGAGTTACTTTACCTCCAGAGCCCGTAATTACTCGATGGGGAACATGGATTAAGGCCGCGATATTCTAAGCAGACCATTTTGAAGCCATTAAAGACATAGTTTTAGATTCAGAAGACAATTCACAGTGTATAGTGCAAAGTCAAGCAGTATTCAAAAATGTAAATTTAGCTGAGGAACTTGTTTTTATTAAGGTTAATTTTAGTTTTATACCTGATATAATAACTTCGTTAGAAAGTAGGAATATGAGTTTAAGAGAATCAATTAATATTGTTAAAACTTTTTCCGACAAATGCAAAAAAGTTCCCGGTGATGTAGGAAATCAAGTAAGAAGTAAACTCGAATTTATTGTGGGAAAGAATGAAGGCTTCAAGTATTTAATGGAAGTCAAAAATATTTTGCATACTAAACCATCCAACGAAGTAAAACCTTGGCCTTATAACTTACTACCCAAATTAAAATATTGCCAGATCACATCGGTAGATGTTCTTTCTACAAACATATTTTTAAAGACAGACGGCAAACACTTTTATCGGAAAATTTTGAAAAATATATCGTTATAAATGCATTTTATACTATTTCAGGTTAAAAATTTTACCTATTATATTTTTCTTTTAATTTTACTTAAAATAAATAATTTTTGTAAGAGTCGGCGTTTCTTTAGTTCCATTTTTCCATGTTATATTCAAGGCATATAATTACATATTTTGACAAATAAATGCATATTGTTGCATATTTCAAAGAAAAACTATGCATATATATGCGCATATTTTAACTGAATTGACGTGCATATATTCCGCCCTTTACTAATGATAATGAAAAATGCCATCAACTTCATTTTGGTTTTTTGTTTGAAAAGTGCGCGTGACATATTTTATTCACATCAGAGTCGGCCCTATGTTAAATGGGCCCAAGGCAAGCAAGGAGTATGCGTCCTTTTCATCCCACCCCCCGAACAATTTTCATTTCAGAATATTTTAATACTGATATAGATATGATGAACACATATTATATTTGTTAATATTGTAAAATGAATAATTCATTCAGGTGAATATCATTGCATATTAATATATGTTTGAACCAAAATAATATCAAATACACAATGTTTTTACAGGTCGCCCAGGGCGACTTCCGCGCTCGCCCTGACTAAAAGCCGGCTGTCATTCTAGTCATAACTCCGTTATTCTTCATGTTAGCGAGACAAAAATAAAGCAATATTGAAAATATTTTCACACAGTTTGACAAAAAACTTGAGTTTTCAATGAATGAGCTTCCGTATCGCAGTTATTACTATTAACTTTGAATGCTTGTATTTCTGATTTCGGTAAACGCGGCTCAACTTTCAAAGAATAACTAGATCAATATTGATCCCACAAAGACAAGTCAAAACCTATATTTTTTCATTGCCTTCAGTTTTTGTCATCACACATTTTCCAATAAATTGAAATGTTAGTTGCTCACAATCGTTATTTCTCCGAAAAATTCACAACTTCAACTGTAAATAACGAAAAAAGTGTGAAGGTCCTTTTTTCTTAAATGTAATACTCTATTTATTCCCGGGTGATTTCAACTTCCACAATTTTCACCCACGACAAATAGTGGCTCCCAGACAAAAATGCTACCCGGGACCGTGTCAAAAATTTTTTTTTATACTTTGACTACACGAGAGGAAAACCTATAATGTTCGAAGAACATCGTATGAGTCAGCAGTGGAATGTTCAGAGAGGAGATATGCATTCGAATTTTTTCGATGGCTTGGAGGTTATAGGCATACGGAAAGACCTCAATAGGTAAAGAGATCCACAACTTGGAGGGGTGATTAGCTTGAGCTCGTCTGGTGGCCAGACGTCTTTCATCCTACCTTAAGCAGGAAAGCGTTCCGTTCGTGTTTGTTCCTTCAGTCACACTGAAAGGATAGAAATTCTGGCGAGGGGGTGGATTTGAAGGGAGGAGACAGGTACTGAGAGGAAAATTACTGACCCACCATTCGCTTGACCTAGCATGCGGAACTTCCTCGATAGGAACTTGGTAGAGAAAACCACCCTAAAAGATTTCTGGCAAGTCACACGGGACCGCAGTTATAACCCAGACTCTTTCCAAATGCTAAGTAGGCACATGTCAAATTTAGCTGAATGTTTTTCTTATATTTTGACTACACGAGAGGGTAATGTTTGGGGGATATATGCGTCAAGAGGCCACAACTTCGCTATTCGATAGAAAAATGAAGTCTGGTAGAAAGAAGTTCAGAATGTTTTGAGCTTGACAACGAGGGAGTGACCAGTCTGAGCTGAGCATAGTCTGCTTACCTGGAATCTGACGAGATTTCTGATGAACACCGACCATGGAAATATCTACAGAGGTCAAGGAGTTCTTAATTGTGAAATGATCAATCAGACGAATAACTCTCTTCTGAAAAGAAAACAAGACCTTCAGCCAAACTCCCAACGTATGAACAGTACTCCAGGATAAATCAAATCTGTGCTTTTTAGATTATGAGGAGCTGCTGGGATGTAAAGTAACTCTTTGCACGGAATCTAAGCCAAGTTTTTGTGAACCGGTTCTCGCAATGGACCTCACATGATCATCCCATGAGAGGATGTTGTTCATGAAAATCTGTGACAGTTCAAACAATTCGAAGAAGAAACCGTCATTGCCTGGACTAAATGTATAATATACACCTACCGAAATTCTAGATTCATGAGATTTATTCGTCTCAATTAAATCAATTCAAATCAGCAAAGTTACACACATACATGTTAACAAGTAGCCAAACCAAATTTGAATAAGCCATTGATCAAGATATCTAAAACTATTAGCCATGGTTAATTTATAGAGATATATGGTACGAGGAAACCTGCTTTGACATTTCGATATATGATTATTGGAACGTTCATAGTATTTACAAGTCTAACCTTGCTAATAACGAGAAACAGAGTATCCGTTACAAAGATAATCCTCGTAGAATCGACCAAAATATCCAGATCAGATTCTCACCCACTCTTCTAATTGACCTTGGAATCCGTATTCGCTCACGTGCACCCAACCGAGTTGTCAAACCTTGTATGGTTGTCGCAAATCACTTTTTATGCGATTCTCGACTCCTTGAGATGACCATATGTGCGTATATACTTATACAAGTGAAATGGTCACTTAAATGCGTGATGAGATTTTCGAATGAATTGTTTTTTATGCCGATATTCATCTGGTCACAGTCTGCGCAGTATATGATTGTGTACAGTTGACCCGTGCGGCGTTAACACTCTTTTTGATGTTAAGTTATTGAGCGAAACTTACAATCGAGTTCGTTCACGTGATATCGACCAAATAGAGCCATTTTTATGCCTTCGACCGCATCGATTCCGTCGTAAATCATTTTTTATAGACTATAAAATTACGAGTGGACGATATGGTGGACATTCAAGTGAAATTTTTAATTTCATTATTGTGAACGAACGTATCTTGGAAGACTCGATCTATTATTTTCTGAAAAATTTTATTGGATCTTGCGTTATGTTCTAATATTCCATTTCGCATTTGAAACTAATATTATTTAATTAATACGTTTATCAGTGCAGAAATAGATAGATTTGTTTATTTGTTCTTCATGCAATACAGTCTACCTACCTACCTATGCAGGTGTAGAAATCGTCAATTATATCATATTGGTGAGATAACAAAATAAGTATGAAAAATGAATAAATTAAACATAAAATACAAGTAATTAATACACAATTCTCGGGAAATAGGTCACATTGACACATATATTTTTATTTTTACCCTCGTCTTTACGTACGTTTCGGTCTCACGACCATCATCAGAAGACTTATTAATACAATAACCTGATTACTTAGAAATACTGTAATAACACAAAGCGTCCTTATCGCACAAATTTCGTTTAAATGCCAACGAAAATTAAAAATCCACTATTAAGTAGAATCATCAATAAATACGAACACATTTCATAAATGTCTGCGAGAGACTAGCAGACAAAGAGTTCTATCCTCTTTGCTAACAGACGAGACCATCTCAAGTGTTCATTTAAGCGCCAGATGTTGATTACAAGAATGTTAATATTTTAACTAAGGAAACCAATTATTATAAAAGATCTATTCTGAAGATGATTCATATAAAACGTGACTCCAAGTCTGTTAATCATAGGAGTGACGTTCAAACACTAAGTCATATTTATACTAATTTAATTAATTAATATTCTTGCAAATTCCTACTTACGTCCTTATAATGTAAAAGTTTACTTTAGGTAGAATTGTCTAAAGTATTTCTCACAGGCCAGAGACCTTCTTTTATCACCTAATAAATTATGACATCTGGCGCTTAAATGAACACTTGAGATGGTCTCGTCTGTTAGCAAAGAGGATAGAACTCTTTGTCTGTTAGTCTCTCGCAGACATTTATGAAATGTGTTCGTATTTATTGATGATTCTACTTAATAGTGGATTTTTAATTTTTACGCTGCAACATTGCTGTGTTATAGTTCCGATTTCATGTCTCCGTTCGTTTCGCGACGTTGGCATTTAAACGAAATTTGTGCGATAAGGACGCTTTGTGTTATTACAGTATTTCTAAGTAATCAGGTTATTGTATTAATAAGTCTTCTGATGATGGTCGTGAGACCGAAACGTACGTAAAGACGAGGGTAAAAATAAAAATATATGTGTCAATGTGACCTATTTCCCGAGAATTGTGTATTAATTCATACGTGGGTCAAGAATCTTTATTTATAAAATACAAGTGCTAGCTTAACTCACATACTTATTAAGGGGGTTCGGTAGTGTTAGCGGGACGAGAGAGAAGGTCTGGCAACGCTATAAATATTGACATGAACACATATAAAAATATTAATCGTATAGTTGTCGTCGACTTTTCGTGTTTTAAAAGATAATTACAATTAATAAAATTCACAAGCTATTTTTTTTTCTCATAGAAATAATTAGTGGGGCTCGCTCAAACTTGCACAGAATATTACTGTAATAATGTTATGTCGAATAAATAATAGAAAGACTTTCTATTTAGTCGTTTTTTTTTAATTTGAAGATTTAACGACGTCCCCAATAAGCTTTCATTCAAAATGTTGTTTTTTTGACTCGATGTATTTAAGAAACGATGTAGTGAAACCCCCCAGAAATTAGACATATCCCTATATTATTATTCTCAACGGTCTGTAAGAATTCCAAAAAATTGTATCATAAAAAAGTGTCTACCGAAATTCCTTGAGCTTTACATATTTCATTACTAATAAATAAGACATTGTAAGATTACAGACAGTTTCATAAGTATATCATGACTTTGAACTAGAGAATTCATTTGTACATCTCCAAAATATTCGTCTAGAGCAGTGCTTCTCAACCTTTCAGTATTTGCGACCCTTGAATCACAATTCTCATCGCGCCCCCCCTCATACAGTAATTGTTACTGAAGTCGTGCTATAATCGCAATATTAGTTTTTATTTAATTTAATTTAATCGTATTTTGACGCTAAAACTACACTACGACCTTGTTAACAAACCTCAAAAATTTAGTTTTGTACTGAAATCTATTGCAATAAACGTTAGCATAAAATATTTTCTCATTTTTCTTCAATTATCACATGAGATTTATTCAAAAATGCCTGTACCCAACAACACATAATGTATTATATATCAATTCTACTTATCGATATCCAAAATAAATTGATACATACATCAATTAACTAGATTTAGATTTGCACATAAAGTATTTTTGTTGCTGACTTCAACTTGATAGCAAATTACGATATATCACAATACTCCTGAAGGTTTGCCGAAGAAACAATCTTCATAGACTTCATTTTCAACATCTTACCTTTGCGAAAACTGATTTTCTGCGGTGGCGGCTTTGAAGGCAAAATATGTATCTCCGATAAATATCGAAAAAGAACTTGGAGAGTCAATTTCTAATATTGAGCCTTCTCTTGAATAACTTTGCTCTGCAAGACAGACCCAAGGGAGTCACTAATAATTATTAATCTACTTTTTAAGTTAATTATTAAATACATTGTAAAGTACAGACACAATCCTATTTATAAGTGTATTATATCAGGGTAAACGTGCGTTTCATTTTTTATTATCTCAGAATGTATTTTATTGCTTCTCTTTTAGTAACTTAAATAAAAATTACACCTTATACTTTTTTTCTTCTGGATATATTTTTCGCCCCCATTTAATTTTATAATGCCCCCCTGATCACTGGTCTAAAGCATAGTGAGCTCTGTTTGTAAGGAAGTATTTCAACTTTCGTTTCAACAGGTCGGAATTTGATTGATGTGGATTTTCAGACAATTTATTATAAATTTTTATTATCATGTATATATCATTTTTTTGTAAGTAAGCATATTTAACTCTACTACATATCCAATTATTTTTGTTCCGAGTTGAATGTTTGCATATATGTAGATTGTAGATTCATTGCTTGCAGATTCATATATTTATGGATGAAAACTATAGCCTCATATATATATACAAACACGTGGAGGTAAGTATATGGTTTCCCCTGAAGTACTTTTCAAGGCTTATAATATGTTTAACTTGAAAAATGTATCTGATGGCTTGTTTCTGGCTGTATTTGAGGAATTCCCCCAAAGGATGATTCCCTAAGCTCAATCTTTGAGAATATTTGCCAAGAAGAAATTCATATTTTAGCTCTCCTAAAAATATCAAAAACAGCTTCCAAATGCTAATTGTGCGTTTTCACCGTTTTTGCAGGCGTTAAGGATTCAATTGATAAGCTTATTTGTAAATCTGAACCTTTTCTGAAGCGATCCATTGCTATTTCAATTGACTTTCGTTGATAAATATACTATGGCAGTTATTGAATCAGAGAGGATTAAAGGCTATTAATTCTCAAATGTAATTCAACGTTTTATCCACGAACACGGCCAAAACAGGTCAATTGGGAGGGTGAAAGCCGTGTGAGAGCAGGTGAAAAATTCAGATTTGACAAATTTATTTTGATCAAGAATATTGATTCCGAGCTGAAAAGTAGAATCGTTTCTATGACATGCGTTTGTTTATTCGTCAACAGTTACAAAATTGACAGGGAAAATGAGTGAGAATGCTGAGAATTACTTCATTCCTGTTGAAATCCAGCAATAAGCTCAACAGGCCACATCACGTCTGTTACCAGCGAAAAACAAAAGTGTATACCAGAAGGAATTGGTGGAATTCGACACATGGCGAAAAAAAGCGGCATAGGAGAAGGAGCAATCACAGTAGAGGTTCTACTATCCCACTTTTTGAAGGTGGAGAAACGTTTTGTTGTCTCTTCAATGCCGACAAAGTATTCAATGCTAAAATCAATGTTGAAAGTGTACAAAGGTATTGATATTCCGAAGTATGGTAAGATTACTTCATATTTGAAAGCCGGATCAAGAAATTATAACCCAAAGAAGGCAAAGATACTGGAGAGAAACCAAGTCGGAGAATTTTTGGACAGGCACCGGATAAGGAATAAGTACAAGTTAAGGTAGAGAATTCACGATGTTAATATTTCAATTTATACATTGAGCTTTTTATTTTGAGCTATTTACAGGTTGCATTGATCATGAGTTGCAGGTGCTGATTGATGCAATGAATTAATTTTTTTGGTTATCAGCCATGTCCAAGACAAAGGCAGTACTTCCGGATACGAAAACAAAATTTCAAGAAGTTTCACGATCATGGAAGAAGCTTTTTCAATCAATGCTGTAGAATGTGTCTGGAAAATGTACTACACAACCAAAAGTGGCTTCATTTCTTGGGCTCCCTGAGCCAGAAAGTTTTACCGGCCGTGGTAGGAGGCGTTCATCATCAACATTATTGGCCAATGCTGGGGGCTGTATTACCAATGTCAAGCGTCACGATGGTTGGAAATCGACTACGGTAGCGGAAAGTTATATTGTCCAGCAAGATGGCAATTGCTAAAAAAATCCAGGTCCTACCTATTGTTTACGAAGTTTTGGCCCTTCCAGTCCTTCAAGAACTCCCTCTCGAGTGAATTTGAATAATCCCGGTCGAAATGACTTGATAGTTCTTGAGATAAATGTTGATGTTAATAATAATAGGAATTCCAAATAAATTGCTATAAAATCGAAGCGTGTTATTATGAATTTTAATCCACTCGTGTATTAGAAGGCTTCTTCTCCACGGAAAATAAACTATTATACCTTCCTAATATAGTGGTAGTGGATAAACTATTATTCATTATTTTTGCTTTGTAGGACCAACCAAAAAACCGAAGTGATTAAACCACGCCGTCAAGGGTATATTCGTGTATCTAAACATGGTAAGTATGTAAGATTTGTGATTGCTTTTGGCCTAATTTATGATGAATTATATAATCACAGTAATAATATATTCTAGCGGCGTCAGTTCATTCGATCTGTATCAGGAGAGCAGCTCTAACAGGTCCATGCTCAGTATTCTAAAATTCATTCCGCGGCGGCCACAATACTCCCAATACTTTCAGAAACGGAGAATACGTCTTCACTGGCTCACTGCACCACAACAAACCATCGTGTAAAATTAAGTAAACTGACATCCTAATACTGAAAGATGTATATTATTCCAGTCAACAAGTTAGTATCAAGCGAGTGGAAACGTTTGACCTCTCTCTTTCTTTGTATTCGACGCGCACTTGATACGGTTATGAAAATGAACGGCAATAAGCGTAATAGACCTCTACAACGCGCCCCCATATGTCACCAATAATTATGACCTCAGTTAACTGCGATCGATAGTTTGTTCGTTAATTGGAGACGATATCACGTGAACAAGTTGTTCCCGCAACGTGCTTTGTTGCCAACCTTCGAAATAAGTAATAAGGTTTGCTTCGTAAAATCATATAAAGCGAAGTTCAAGTTGAATTTCATCTAATTTCTAGAATCCTAATTTAATCCAATTAACTCGAACATCAGTCGTATGTCTACGCTTCTGGAATGGTCAAGAAATGTTTTTTATAAACAAACAACTGGATGTTCAATGGGCAATCCACTCTCCCCTTTCCCGGTTCATAATTTTTTCAGAGAACTTTAAGCCTCCTTAAAATAAAAATCAAATCAGATCAGAGTAAAGATCTCGATCTAAATGGTTTCTTGAACACGCTTCATAACCAATTTGATTCAATTAAATTGACTATCTGTCAGAAAGCATCAACCAACTTCAATTTCCTTAACATTAATAGTATCCAAGATGGTCACCAAATAGGAATTTGACATTATACAGAAAACCTACTGAAACGGTTAGATATATTCCAACAGATTTATGTAAATCAATTAATTATAAAATAGCTCATTCGAAGGTCGTGTTCATAGTTCCTTTGGGCCAGAAATGGAAAAAGCAACGAAGTTGAGAAACTTCAAAATCAGCGACGGACAATGGTTACGACAAATCTTTGATAAATAAGTCAATCTTCAACCGAAAACGAAAAATGGAACGCAATCAACAAACCAAATTAGAAGTCCTGTAGGTCTGGGTTTTGCACACTTTTTTTTGGAAATGAAATTTTAAGGTCGTTTTCATGTTGTTTGATACGCTGATCACGATATTGCCAATAAAAATTGTCGGAGACTACCGCTCTAAGAGATGGCCCTTTTCATGTCCAAAAATGTCATAATTTCTGTGTTCCCCATTCTAACCAAAAACTATGGCCTATAAAAAAAAAATTTTAGATCGCATTTGTGGGTCTTATCGGATTGCGTCAAATGAGCCCGTCTAGAGGTTGATAAAACGCTATATGCCCATTTGTAATGTTTTTTTGAAAAAAGAAATTTTTGTCAGTTGATTATAGGATATTATTATTATTATTATCATTATTAATAAAGGGAACCATTGCGGTCACTTAATGCCTAGATAGAAGACCCTTGTACCCCGTGTCACGTGTAATCCAATGGAGCGGTTCTCACCAACGAGTGTTCACCAGGTCACCAAAGGGCGGCTCCCACACGAGGGTGTTCCTCATGCACCCCAAATAACCGATTAATGTCTCACCTAATGGAGCATCTACCACCCATGAGTGTTCACCTATCTCCCAGATGGGCGGTTCACGCCCGAGAGTGTTCACCATTCTCCTCCAGGTGAACAATTCCTAAAGAGGTGTTCACCTGGCGGGATTGGTTCTCACACCAGATTGTTCACCGCGTGCCCGAGGGGTACAAACACTCAACTACTCAGGTGGTTAATGATCTGAAGAGATTTAGCACCATCTTCGTATCTGGTTCCTGGATCTCCTCAGAGTCGCATAGTTCTGCGTCTTGGGGGGTCAGTGTTACGCATCTACATAGGACGCACATCGATGTTTCGTTTTTCCGTTTGCACCATCTTCACAAAGGCGAATCGCTAGGGTTCATGCTGTGGAGGTGACCGATCCGTGGCATCGATTTCAACCAGGTTCCTCACTTGCTGAGACCAGTCTTCCCTAATTTGCGACCCAATAAGATCTTTCGATTGCCTGCAGTAGTTTACTAGTTTCCACTCTTGCGAGTGTTGTGTTCTTACCTAACAATGGATTGTCTCTTTGATGTTACTCTTTGAAATGTCCACCGCTGGTTCGCCGCCTACTAAGGGTTCAACAGCCCCAGTTTTGCAAACTCATCGACTATTTTGTTCCCCTTTATCCCAGAATGACCGGGAGCCCAGGAATAGGGTGAGCTTGCCTTCGTCTTTGCCAAGATTGTTCAGCTTTGCTGTTATTCTCTTGCTACCCAGAGTGGCAAGGGCTGCCTTACTGTCTGTGCATATACTGATGTGGGTTTGCATTCTCTCTTCCAACTCTATTTAGCTATTTAGGCATAGTGCGTTATTGTCAGTATCTCCGCTTGGAGAATGGTGGCGTGTTTGCCCAGAGGTATAGAATTATAAGATAGGTGGATAGAAATAAACAGATCATTGACCGATATCATTTTTTTTCTATCATACGAATTTAGATTTTTTTGATATATCGCCACAATCGTGCAATTGCGATTGCAGGCCGAATTTTGGATCTTTTGACCCAAATTACAAAGCGTTTGGTAGATTTTGACGTCTTCCATCTTGGATTCGAAACTTGAACATTTTAATGAAAAAGCAACAATTTTGGGCAGTTTAGATTTTTTTCCAATTTTTTGATGAAAAGCGTTAAAAATTGACGTACAGCGGACTCAAATCTTTATTCAACTTCTAGGCGTGTTCATCTGACGCGTTGATCATAGCCTTGCTAACAAATAGTCATGTGAGTATTATTGAAAACGGCTATTCATGCACATGCTGTATAAATGGTTGCTTTCACTCATTGACTCTAACTGTCTAACTGAAGATAATATAATAATTCCAACGCTTGCGAGGCGTTCTTTTATACCAATCGAGATGCTGGTCAAGTCACCTACACCAGCTCCAACCGAGCCCTTTTTTGCTCATTTCGCGTGCATGATGCTCCACCAGTTCCTCCATTTTGTGCCGTAATTCTTGTGATTACATCTGTTTCGTTATTTTATGTTGACACGAAATATGCACGGTTCTGAATGAAATCAAAATATACGCGGTTTATGAATTGAAATGTATGCAAATCTGATACTTAAACTACACGCATGTCTATGCCCGGTACTATCTATATTCCTATACAACAATATAATTATTCAGAGTTATGAATTCAAAATACTAATATAAACGAAATCTAAAACTCATTTAGAGCTTCGTTACAGCTTCAGCTATTTTCTATTCAGATAATAACAATTATCAAAACATCACTCATTACTGGAGTGATAGACTAGTTGTTGCACTATAAATGAGAAAAAAACGCCCTCATCTACTGAAAACACTGTTCAAGTACTGAGAACCCTCCATCTACCAATTAGCCATCATCATAGTTAACTAAATAAGAAAACAAACTGTACTTGTTTGAATACCATTTAGGGTTGATCATGCAAACTTGGGGCCACCTTCTGGTGGAGATAAAAATCTGAATTCAATTAATGTCCATCATTTCTATGTTACCTAGATTTCAAAAATAATGAACTTTCTTGAGAAATGGTAGAACCTGTATTTAAGATATGTTCTGCTAATGCCGATTTTCCACTATCATTCTTCTTTACATGGGCAAAATGTTCCTCAGTTAGGAGCAGTAGAAGAATAAAAATGCAATAACCAAAAAGATATTTACTTTTTGATTTTTAGATCTCCTGAAACTAGCAGCCTAGCTGCTGGGATTAAATCAAAAGAGCCAATAAAAAAACACGTATCTGGATTGAATTTCGACCAAAACTTCTCGTTTTGTGGTCCCATCAGGGGTCGTGACCGAAATAAGATCAACCTTCAGTTTTACAGAAATAACAAAGCTGAATAGTGATTTCAAAAGATTTTGTGTCAGCTCGCATGAATCAGAATCGCAGAAGCATCGTCCCACATTTTTATTTCAATTCAATAAATTTTTCCACTTACATTAATAAATTCTATAACATGAAGTTACTCTGAACTATATGAAGGTAACTCGATAAAAATAAAATTGATAAAATTGAAATGAATTTACCAGACGCGCATCTTTTATCTTAAACGGGTATTTCAGCCAGGAATGCGTACGGCGAAGAAGCACTTAGACAATTTTAATTTCTATAGATCGCTACGTATTTCCACTCTACTAATCTTGCATATTATTATTTCGAGTAAGAGCAGGTCTTACGAGACAAAAAGAAATCTAATTTGTGTTGTAGACAATGAGCGATTTCTACTTATGGATAACAAATTGGTTATCGGATGCCGTCGCTGCAAGCAACTAACTCGTTCACTAGTTGAACCTGATTATTTTATCATCAGTACCTAATACTGTAATTTAATGTTAAGCACATAATCGCTATTCACTATTGAAAGAACTGAACCGTGTATAGGTAGAATAAAAACATAGATATAAAACTTCTTTCAGCCTAGAAACTTACCAAATTCTTCATGTTTCCAAGTAGGATTCAGGTTTAAATATTTACAATTTTAATAATGATTCTTGACCCAAGTATGAATTATAAATAAATTCTCGGGAATAAGTCACACTAACACATATGCTTATTATTTTTATCTTTACGTAAGTTTGGGTTCCACGACCATCATCAGAAAAAGTATCAATGTCTAAAACGGAATTTGTTAAAACTAATTGTATCCGCACAAAGCGTCCTTATCTCACCAATTTCAATTTAAAATGCCCACCTCGCTGAAACGAACGAGCAATCGAAATTGTAACCCATTTTGAGTATATGAATATGTATCAAGAATCCACTGCTTAGCAATTTTCTTATAATATACGAAGTTATGTCAAACAAAGTTTGTATACAACTGAAACCAAAAAATGTAAGCCTCAAGTATCCACTTCCGAACCAGATGTTGAGGATTGATGAGGTGATAGGAAAAGGTTGTTAGACCTTATTAGAAATAATACTATTTGAGCATTCTACCTAAAATATACTTTTGACATTATAAAGACGCTCGTAGGAATTTGCAAGGGCTTCAATTAATTAAGTTAGTATAAATATGACTTAATGATCGAATGTCTGTTCTATGATTTGCAGACTCTTTGATTTATAGATCTTTTATGATAATTAGTTTCCTTAGTTAAGATATTAACATTTTGGTAATCGAATTGATGGTTATAATCAATACAGTATTTAGCAAGGGCTGTGCCGAATTCATTCCATTGCGACATTAGTCCGAAAAGGCAAACATTCTATCATAAATCGTAGCCTATGTGTAAAATATGTATTTTTGTGCTATACTATTAGGTGTGTCGTGGTCAAAAATGACCAAACTGATCTGGGACAGCACAAAGCCCAGTGTAGCCTCTATGTTTGCCACTTTTGACAGATCACAGATGGATATGTGAGTGCAATCATATATGCCATTATTCGGTGTAACAACAGAAATAGAAAACTTCATGACCAATTATGTAAGTCTATAATATTAAAAATGAATCTATGTTAAAAATATCATCTTTTAGACACTGGGTCAAAGATTAAGTAATATATCATCCAATTTGTGAATGAGTAGCGAATGATACAAAAGTGCAAGTGTATTGATAACCTTGCATCATGCAATGAGCAAGGTTACCATTGAATTTAATATTGATATCTGCATATAAAGATTCAAGTCATGTAAAATTGCTTACCCCCGATAATATTACTTGAATAATTATCTTACGCCAAGTAATAAGTATGTGCGCTGTTTCACTGGAACACAATTCCTTTTACATAGGACAAATATGGCACTATTAGTTTTATTCAACGTGTGAAATTGATTTTTTGTATACTTTGACTATACCAGAGAAAACCTATAATGTTCGAATGACTTATCGTGTAGGCCATCGGTGGAATGTTGGAAGAAGCTTGACTATGAAGGTATGACTAGTTTCAGCTCGTGTAGTATACCTATCTGGAATTCTCACATGATAGTCCCATGAGAGGGTGCTGTTGGTGATCATCCCGAGCATCGTAATGGAAAACTTATTAGGAATAGTTGTACCTGACATCATCGTATTAGGGATTGTGGGAACCGCCATAGATTTCCACCAAATAATCACTGAAAAAGTCACCAGATCTCAGATTGTAAGAATTCACACAGATGTCACTTAATATGCAATTCATAAGTAGCGAGTTTAGAAACTCACTATGATATTCGCCGCAATTCATGGTTCTCATAGTTGAATTGGGTGAAAAATCTTTCTATAATTTCCTATATGGAATAATCATATCAATAGGTACGTGACATATTTCCTCAAAGCTGCAACTACTGAAGTACATAACGTTATAAACTCATAAATTACCAGTAACTGCGCCACGTATCCATTGCAAAAGTTAGTGATGTAAACATTTAGGTAGATATCAGATAGGACCCGGTCTGTCTATATGGCATATTAAAGTAAATATGCGGTCTATAGCAGGTGATGTGTGGTAGCCTATAATCAGCCATCAGTCTCGATATGCCGGCCGACAAACGACTGTAAAAAAGTGATCTGCCGCACTTACTTCTCTCGTCGCACAGGCCACCAACCACATCTGCCCAATGCCCCCGAACCACCGCTCTTTTCTTCTCTTTCTCGATAATTCTTTCTTTATATTTTCTTTTAAACGTACTGAATAAAATCAAAAGATGCTCTCTTAAATATTTTACCTGGATTCTGGTAGAAGAATCCGTCCTTGAATCGAAAAGGTTACGAAATACTGAGTTTGTATAATTTCACTTCAGACGTTTGTACCTCTTGATTTCTTTGGAACATTATCCCAGTGTGATTAATCGAGAAGTCAACGGGTAAATGAAAGATGGTATGGTTCATGAAATCTATAATAATAATAATAATAAGAAATTTATTCAAAAATTAATTTTAATTTCAATAACATAACATTAATATAAAGAAATATAAAAGGAAAAATAGCTGGAAAAATCAAATGTTTCCCACAAGCAAGTGACTTGAGCTATTTTCAATATAGATTGCGTGTAGTTGCTTAAGGAATCATGATTAGATCACAAAATTAAAAAAAATAAATAGAGCAAAAATGTGTATGAGCAGTAATTTAAATTGATTGAAAATAGTAAAACACACAAAAAAGGATAAGAAATAGCAAAATAAAAAACTTAAATTATAAGGGGGTCAGGTGAAAGATCCCTGAAACATGAAACAAGAAATGATTTATTTGGTCAAAACGTATTTTATTTCTCAACATAGTTGTAGCCCGATACACTTCGTCCAAAGTTCTTCCAATTTTTCGATCCCTTCCAAATAATACGATTTTGGCAATCCATCAAAATAGGCGTTTGTTTTAGTGATGACCTCATTGTTGGAGCCGAATCTCTTTCTGGCGAGCCATTTCTTGAAGTTTGTAAATAGATAAGAATTGCAGGGGACCAAATCTGGATAATATGATGGATGATGAAACAATTCGTAAAGCAATTCATGCAATTTTGCCATTACGACCGCGGACCTGTGCACCAGTGCGTTTTACTGGTAGAAAAGCACTTTTTTCTTTGCAAAACGCGGCCGCTTTCGCTTCACATCGACGTCGAATCGAAACAACAGCTCTGCATAATATACGCCGATGATCGTTTAGCCCTTTTCGAAGTAATCGATATAAACGATACTGTGTGCATCCCAGAAAACTGTCGCCATGACTTTGTTTCGACGGTCCTTTGGTCTCTGGTGTGTTGCGATGGATTCATGTTTGGTCCACAGCTACGAAACGGCGCAAAAAGTCTTTCTTATCGTGCTTGAACATTGCTTAACATTCCTTTGAAGTTGTCACAAGGTCGCGCTAGTTTTGAACAGAGAGCAAACACGACATCCATCTGACAGATAGCTTTCTCATAATCGAAAATATGTGCAAAATTTTCCACACTCGTTCGGTTGGGATGCCCATAGCCTCAGCAATCTCGTGCCCAATACCATACCTACGGTCGTATATACAGGTCTGGGAATTCGAGGCTGTTTCCTATGTGAGAAGTGAGTCCGCTAAGCGTCATCTGTTGCATAGGTGGCGCGTCAGTCGAAGAATGATCTCTGGCACGCATACGGTCGTGTTCTCACTTGATAATGTGATTGTTGTCATACTTCGATCCAAGCACTAGCTGGTGGCTGAGCGAGGGACTACGACTTTGGCGACATGTAAGAAACTCATGTCAAATATACGGGAACTCGCCTGTATATACGACCGTGACCATACCATGAATTTTAACGACGATTTATGTAGTTGTGACCTCAATTGGACGACCAGAACGTTCTACTTCCTTTGTGGTCTTACTACCACAAGGAAAATCAGTAAACCATTTGTGAATCGTTCCATTCGATGGTTCTAGAATTTCCATGATGTTTAACAGGCATAATGTTTTTTCCACGCAAGTAATAATGTTTAATCCAGACGCAAAATTCACATTTTTCCATGTCCAACAATCTTGCTTGCATGCTTTCAATGAGTGTCAGAACAGAACTAAATGACATATCGGTCTGAAAAATTTAATGCGTTCTTGTTAAAGGTGGTACATCACAAATGTTACATGGGATTTCCGATTGTGGCGTCATCTGTTTTATTTTTCAGAGACTTTTCAGCTTGCCTATGATATATCTTGTTTAGATAAAATATTCGTTACTTTCGGCAGGTTTAAGTTCGAAGTAGCCTTTGTATGTCTGTTTCGTGTTATAGTAATCTTATATTTGTCTTTATAGTGTAAAAACTTGTAGTGATAATAATTGATTTGAAAATAGCTGTCTAATATTTAGAGATTAATTTTCATTGAATAGTAATTGTGCGAAGAATCATCATATTAGGTTTTGTAGGATCCTGCCTATGCTTATTGGAGAGATAATAAGCTTGAGTTTGGTCGTACTAAAATCAACTAGATTGTATTTCAAATGTCTTGCAAGCTTCCTTCAGTGCATCGACCTGTCTTGCTACTCTGACTCTAGATAAGAAAATCGTTTGGTTGGAGCAAAACAAAGTAGATGCCAAGACAGATCCCTGTGGAACACCAGCCGTTGTATCGGAGGAGACTCTGTCAGCCACCACTAGGAGTTGTCTATTTGAAAGAAAACTCGATAGTACTGCAGTACTGATCAGTAATAGTTCATAAGCGGTTTCTCAATGTCTCCATTCAGCAAATTGGATAATATTATTTCCGATTCTTTTCAGCTCATGAATTTAATCACATTAGATGAAGGAGAATAGTATCAGAAACCAATTGTATGATAGACAAACAATAATGTTCACAAATTTATAATAATGTATATCAATTAATTCTTTCATTATATTCATTTTTACAGATGCTGGAATTTTGATTTCGTTAATAATGAAATCCGCTTTTCCCATCATGAACCGAGCTTTTATTAGTAAAATACAACCAGCCCCACACTTATGGCTCATCGAATGAAATATGCTGTTTGAACATTCAATAGAGCATGTCGATGAGAAGTTACTGGCACACAGAAACACGCTGAAACGACAAATTTTAATTAAAGCAGGGCTTTCGAGTGTTTTATCGGTGATCTATCGATTGTGGAATGTTGAAGAATACGTCTACTCAGAATTATGCAATGTCATTTCGTGAGCAAAAGAATTCAAAGAAGTGGCTGTCAGATTCTTATTTTTATCATGCCTTTAGATTGTTTTCTTCTACTACTGTTCTAGAAGACCAGACAGTTTGTAAATTACGAAAATCAATGAATAACGCGTGATCTTTCAGTTTAGTATCTTCACATTTTCCAATTAATATGCACGGTTCAATTATAGTTTATATACTATTGTTTGTGCAAAGAAACTGTTTTAAGTCATGATGTCAACATACATTTGTTCCCTATTCCGGTGTTGGTGCCAGTGTTTGTGAATGGAACAAAGTTTGTTCTATTCAATTCATGAGAGGTTGATGATTTGTGAAAGTGCTGCCTGATTGGGAGTCCTACAAGAAGACTGAAGTCAAAGTTGAATCATCATTGTATCTACCTAGATGTTACCACATAATGTATATAACTACAGAAAGAATTCTGAAAGCAGCTAAGTAGTTGGGAAAAAAAGAAGATTATGTTACTATGTTTCAAGACCGAATAGTCTTTATCACATCGATACAAAATTATTTGTTATTATCATTTTTTTATCATGGTTTATTTATTTTTTCATTATAATTTTGTATCGGTTTGATAATGGGCTTCAGTGTTGAAGCCATAGTAACGTTTTCATGTTATTATTAAAAGTGGTCTAAAAACAAAGTGATTTTTCTTTCAAAAACTAGAGGTTTTATCAGAAAAGCTATGCTCACTTGAAGGTATTATACTCTGAACTTACCTTCATACTCCGTCCTGTTCAATACGATTGGTTTGTTTACTATGTAAAAGATGAGATAACCAGGTTCATTCGTTCAAAATTCATGAAACAATCGACAAATTTGGGAGTCTCGCAAAAGCAAAACTCAATAATGAAATCATATCAATATTACCAATGTAGATTTCAGGGATTACTGCAATTAACTAACAAGCTGATTAAACACCATTGCGCTGGTCTCAACTTCTTCACACCATAAAAAAATGGGTGAAGGAGCGGCTTGAAAATATACCTACATATTGATTTATTTTCATTTTAAATTAAAAAAGCTATACACTAAAGGAAAATAATATTTTATTTTATTACTACAGATATAATATGTTTTATAAAAATGAATGTGTAAAAGTTTTACATTACCCTATACCAACAAATCACCGTCATCTGGTGAACAGCAGTTGAATAAAAGTTGTTCTAGGGCCGTCGCTTCAAAACAAACAGCATACCGCCGTTGGTGCGGTAACCCATCGCACTATTATTTGTGATCTCTGAAGTGATGCAGAAAGCAATCAACATCGAGCTCATCCAATACCTAGAGAGCTCCAAAATCGTGAATGACCGGCAATATGGCTTTCGTCAGCCAAGGACACTACTCTCGTGGACACTCCGCAGTTGGTGCGGTAACCCATCGCACTATTATTTGTGATCTCTGAAGTGATGCAGAAAGCAATCAACATCGAGCTCATCCAATACCTAGAGAGCTCCAAAATCGTGAATGACCGGCAATATGGCTTTCGTCAGCCAAGGACACTACTCTCGTGGACACTCAGCAGTTTTGAGTTATGCAATATTTGGATGCGTTATACTTGAAATGAAGTAAGATACCATGATTCCAGCTATACGTCTCCCTTTTCCGAAAATCCTCATCCCTGATAGAGGAGATTGGAGCAGCGAAACTCTTGCCATACTGCTACCATCTGGTTCGTATGGTTCACAGGCGGTTCCAAGGCTTCTGAAGCGGGAACGTACCTAGAAAAGTCCAAGGTCACTATCTCAGTGACCCTAGGCGTTTACTTCACGGTTTTTCAGGCGAAGGTTTGTCAAAGAATGCAGGGTTACACTATCTGTACTAGTCAGAAGAAATAAAGTTCAAGTCATCTGGGTCCCTGGACACAGTGGAGCTGAAGGAAATAAAATGGTCGATTCCTTGACAATGCGAGGATCGTCTGGCACCCCTATCAGACCCGTTATTTCGGCGCAGCAAAACTGTTCCCAGAAAAACTTATGGAAGCCAGCGTTAGCAATATTCTGGATTTTTAGTGGGTCACAAACCTGCTATAATAGAATAAGCTTCTGACGACGGGGTACACAATGGGCTCAACTAAGTGGCCTGAGTGTATATGGGGGCTAGGCTCTCTACCCTCAATTGATGATGATGATGAATGTAAGAACTCTTCCGAGCATCCATTTTGAAGTGATGACAACCTACAATTTCTTCGTAATCCACTTACTCGTATCAGCCTAGTATGTCTCCGCATTAAAATGTCCTAATCACCCTATTATCCTATTCCAATGAGTCAATTCCAGTCATATATCTCTCCGTATCCAAAATGCATCCCTTTTTGTTAATATTTGACTCAAGATGTTGTTAAAAATATAGTCATGTCAATATTCCTATAATAGGAGTGATAAAAATCAAAGTAAGAAGTGTTTTAAGATATTCCTCTATAAGAATCTTTCTTAGAAAAACACTCAGATATATGAAAGACGTTCTAATTATGTCCATTAACACTCATCATTCTATAGATAGGTTTTGTAACAGATAAATAATTTCATAGATCTCTAAGAGTATAGGCGCATGCACCATTTTGATCATATTCTCAACCTTGTTTTATCACATCTCACCTTGAAAAAGATTGAACGTTATAACATTTTCTTCAAGAATTCCACATTCAAGAAAATGGACTAAGGTTGTTTCTGCCAGAAGCTCCACAATTTTTTCATACAATTTTCAAATAGTAATAGTGCTCACTGAAACATGACTGCTTGCCTCTTATACAGATGGAGAACTAAGACTATCTAATTATAATATATATATAGGTGTGACCATTCATATAATACCAGTGTATTATACCGAAAGAGATGGTGTTCTAATTGCAGTAAAGTGTTAATGCTGAATATCCAACTTTGGAAATTATTATTGGGTATGACTATATTGCACCAGATCCATAACATGTCACCTAAACACTCAGATGACATCCTATTTAAATATCCAGTCTGCGGTCTTCGATAATTAAAATCCACGTGGCTTTTTGGTTGAATAAAGATGCTCCAAACTTCATTATTATTGAATACGTAAATTTGATTTCATCTGCATCCTTAATATGTGATTGTTGCTCAACAAATGGCCTTCACTAACATTATTCAATTCATCACATAAATCAATTTTAACTTTTTTACACACATCAACCAAAAACATCATTTAGGTAAATTTAAATGGACTTGGTATTTCCAAATCTAGAGCTGGATTTAATTGACTAGAATAGATTTTTCAACAATGGTTGATTTACATCATCCTCCTATGTTTTTCCAAGTTGTTACACATCAAGATGAGCCTTCGTTACAACCTTTCACAAGTTTCCACTCCAAGAAAACTATATTTAAATTTCTTCTATGTCTTAGTATGAACATAAACCATGTTCATTACTTCCTGCGGACAGACAAACCAGACACATTGAGATGCAGGTCAATACATCCACCAACACGACATATATGCTCTGTCCTGAAAACCATGATGATGATTTCAATTTTCACAACTACGCTTGGCTCAAGTTCTCAAACAAGACAGATGACACAGAGCGACAGGCTAAGGCCTTTGCCATTACCTATGGTCTCGAGCAGTTGATTAATGAACCAACACGGATCCCTGATAACAACTATCATTATGCAAATACGCTTGACTTATTCCTCTCTAACAATCCAGATCCCTATGAAGTTTCACCGTTGTGAAACTCTGACCATTCACTCATCACTACGACCTGAACATACATCACTTCACGAACCAATGCAACACCTACAGTTTAAAAGTTATGAAACACAATACCAAATAATTTCCCAAGGAACGTTAATACTCGGAAGAAGTTTTAAATGTAAGAAACTTGTATACTCATACTGTATGTAAATTTTTCGACCAAAAAAAGAAATATAAAAGTCACACTTATCATACACATTCAACTAGGAGCACTGCAAATAAACAAATCAGCAAATATATATGCACCAAATCTAAAACACAAAGAACAATCCTATATCTTGCTGTAAAATTCTATAACTTGCTTCACATTGATATTAAAACAATTTCTAATATAAAACAATTTTCTAAAACTTCTTAACGATTCATTTTTCAGAACCAAAAGAAATTCTCATCCTTTTTAACACTGACTGATGGTAAGATGAAAGGATGAAGAGAAAAACTGTTTTTGTTAATTACTTTAATTTAATTTAATTTTAAATGTTTTATGGATATATCACAATTAGAAATTTAATACTAATGCAATTTTAATTTTATTTTTAATTTGTTCTCAATAATAATATTTGTTCATTTACTTACACACATAACAATTACTTAATTGTAACATTCAGGTTTAACTCATTATTCACATGATATGTATCATTATATTATTTACTTATTTATTTATTTACAGAACATGCCCAAATAATAAATAGAATACAGTACAATATATAATAATATAATATGCAAATATGTGTTAAAAGGAAAAGAAATATAAAATAGGAAGGATGAACGTAGTTCTATAATAATATTACTATATAAATTTTAGTTACAAATTAGAGCGTAGTCTTTTTAGTTCGAGAAGAGAAATTTGAAATATGTCAATGTGCTCAGGCAAGTTATTTAGGATTTTGCACAATTCATTTAAAGGCATATTGTAGCCGTGAAGAGTACGATGGTAAGTTAACCAGAAAAGGTGTTTAGATCTTGTGGCATAGCCGGGTATTCGAAGATTAAAAGCGACAATATGTCTGGTGAATCAATAATATTGCGGAACACTTTGTAACCAAAATAAATGAAGTAATTGCGGCGTCTATTGCTCAATTCCTTTAAGCCAACTAAAGTTAAACGTTGCTCATAACAGTAATTTTTTTTATTTAATCCAAGTTTGAATAATAGGTAATTTACAAATTTGCGTTGTACTCTCTCGATTCGGTGTATATAAACTGCTTGATAAGGATTCCAAATAATACCGCAGTATTCAATAATTGGGCGAACCAATGAATTAAAAAGAATTATACTGTTAATATTATTGAATTCCTTTGTTTGTCTTTTTTAAAAACCACATATTCGAAATGCTCACTTCAAGATGTTTTCAATATGATCATCGAAAGTTAATTGACGGTTGAATATAATTCCTAGATCTGAAATTTGATTAACTCGATCCAAATACTCACCGTGTAAACTATAATCGAAGACAATATCTGCATATTTTTTTGAAAAAGTAATTATCTTGCATTTAGATATATTTAGACTCATTTTATTTTTTATGCACCATTCTTCCAACCCGCGTAAATCAGTTTGTAAATTCATGCAATCGCATATTGTTTTAATACATATAAATAGTTTAAGGTCATCAGCAAAGAGTAAAAATTTAGCAAACTTAAAAAAGAAAGGCAGATCATTAATAAAGAGTTATGATATTATTAGTTCTCAAATTTGATATGTATACAAATACTAATGTATGAAATGAAATGAAATAAATAAATTATTTTAATACTTATTTTATTATCCAATATGTGATTTTGTTTTGTAAGTTTTTTTTCTAATATTGCAATGAATATATTTTTATTTCTGTATGCATTAGAAGAACTGAAGCAAAATCTATTTCTGTATTTCATTGTAGTTTTTTCACATACATGTATTCATGCACAGCCTTCACTTCATAGCATCATCAATGAAGTCTATCAGGTTTTATTTTGGATGAAAGGTATATGGACATTCTGTATAAAACGTTAATCACTACGTAAATAACAATTGCCTTCTCCTCTTACACCTAATAAAATCAGTAATGACAGTCTTGATGTTTCATCTCTGATTTATTATTTTCCACTAAAGACATGCGTGTTTACATTATCGAATAGTGTCGGAAGAAGCGATATGTGAAATCAGTCTGGGTAATCTATGATAATGGCAGGGTAAGAGAATAATTACATTATAAGATGATAGGTGCTTACAATTAAGGCTGTCTTTTAATCCGCTGTAAAAACGCTGTAAACTTATAATTGAACCTACTTAATAAATAATTCGATGTAATCGATTCATGAAAAGATAATTGTGGCGTGCAGGCATGCAGTATACTTCGCCTGCCACACTTGTTTGCAGTGTAGTACTTCTGAATCTCTAAGGCCGCTTCGACTCCTTCTTTCTCCATCCCCGGAATTCCAACAGAGACGGAAACTAATGGCATGGACGAAAAGCCGCGCGGAGATATAAAAGAAAGAAGAAGAGATTGTCTACAGGAACCTGTTCATTCTGAACAAAGAAGCTTCCAGTGCATTTCATACCATTTACCATAGATTAAATTAATTGTCACAAATTGCAAAAATGCGTTGAATTATGTAACGGGTTTGTTTATATAGACAAGTTTTGTTGCTGTTTGCATTGAAATATGATTATGGCAGGTATTAGTTATTTTTCACTACGTAACATTCAAAACTAGCAGATATTAATTATAACGCAAAACAATAATTATTGGTAGGTAGTTAGTATTTTAAAGCAATAATCGACGTTATCAATTTGAATATGTATATAGACACGTGGCATAAATGACCATTTAACATTTCCATACCGATAACTGCAACATTTATTTAATATACTATCATTAAATCTCCATACGGTGGCGAACTTTAAACTTTAATTATATTTCAGATTGACGTATTCAAATATGGTGACATATTGGGCAGTAAAGGATCGTAGTATCACTGAAATGGTTGAGAATAGAGTAGTTTTGATGCTTTTACAACTTTATTCCGATTACAAAAATTAGTACCGACATCAAACTGTTACCTTTTGCTCGACATTAACATTGAAAATGCGGATTTCATGGAAAGGGTCAATGTTACATTTTAAAATACTGAAAATAACTATTGGAAGTTTAATTTCCACTAATTAATAATGATTCTTGACCCAGGTATGAATTATATTTAAAATGATCGGGAAATAGGTCATACTAACACATATGCTCATTATTTTCGTCTTTACCTACGTTTCGGTCTCACGACCATCATCAGAAGACGTATAACTATATAAACGTGATTTCTTAAAGCTAATTGTATCACCACAAGGCACCCCTTATTGCACTAACTTCAAATAAAAATGCCCACCTCGCCGAAACGAACAGAAACAAGAACAATCGAAATTATAACACAATTAATGTTTTAAATATATAAATTAGGAATCCGCTGCTAAGCTATATTCTTATAAGCTCTATATACATATCGAATCACAGTATGTAATACGACTGAAGAACTGAATTAAAAATCTAACGTTCAAGGATCCTCTTTCGAACGAGATGTTGGAGACTTATGAGGTAATAGAAAAAGATTGTCAGACCTTATTAGAACTATTGCTTCTGAGTATTCTACCTAAATATACTTTCAACATTATAAAGAAGCATGTAGGAATTTGCAACGGTTTTAATTAATTAAATTAGTATAAATCTGACTTAATGATTGACTATCTGTTCTATCATTTACAGACTTGGAGTCACGTTTTATGTGAGTCATCTTCACAATGAATCTTTTATAATAATTGGTTTCCTTAGTTAAAATAGATGTCACTGCTTTGATTATAACCATCAATTCGATTATAAAAATGTTAATATTTTAACTAAGGAAATCAATTATTATAGAAGATATATTCTGGAGATAATTCAAACGTGACTCCAAGTCTGGAAATCATAGAATAGATATTCAATCATTAGGTCAGATTTATACTAATTTAATTAATTAAAACCCGCGCAAATTGCTACTTGCGTCTTTATAATGTTAAAAGTATACTTTAGGTGAAATGTTCAAAAGCTGGTTCGAAAGTGGATCCTAGAGTGTTATATTTTTAGTTCAGTTCTTTAGTCGTATTACATGCTGTGATTCGATATGTATATAGAGCTTATAAGAATATTGCTTAGCAGCGGATTCTTAATGTATATACTTAAAACATTAATTGTGTTATAATTTCGATTGTTCGTGTTTCTGTTTGTTTCGGCGAAGTGGACGTTTTTATTTGAAATTAGTGCAATAAGGACGCCTTGTGGTGAGAAATCACGTTTATACAATTATACGTTTTCTGATGATGGTCGTGAGACCAAAACGTACGTAGAGACGAAAATAATAATCATATGTGTTAGTGTGACCTATTCCCCGAGAATTCCATATATAATGTCCACTAATTCAATGAATAAATGTGATAAACTAGTTTCGCCAAGACCGTAGCTTCTTTAAACAGATATTACAATATACTTACCACAAACGGGCTAATCCAATATAGAGGATGTACGGAAATGGCGTGTACACCGGATGACCACTCTTTGGCCGAAAATATGATGATTTAACCTAACTTACCTATATACAAAATTACTTAATTTGGCCGCTACAGGATTTTTTGAAACTTTTTACGTTGTTTCCAATAGGTCGTTTGTTGTATTTTATTCATTTCTTTTTCACCCGTTTGTACCTACAAATTACAGCTTTTCATGGGAGTAACCCCAATCTCGAAAATTACAGAGTGTTTAAAAACTTGGTCTCACAAATTATTCACCCATATTTTTTGTAGCCCCTCGTATAATCAGTACCAATTTATTTCTCTGAATGGTTATATTGAAGCTATTCATTCTTTTAGAAAATTTTGGTTGGGGAAACGACTTAGCCACAAAAAAAAATATTTTCCAAATCCCTACAAGTCAGTAATTGTAATTTAACACAAATAAAATCTTTATTAAAAGTTGGCTTGAGTTGAGTTTTGGAAGCACTGAACTCTATAGTGTAGAAATATTGTTTCTCACATTTTTTTAGTGACAATAATCAATATGAAAGATGTACAGCATCGTAAAACATCAGTAAATGATATGTACAGTTCCTGAAACTGCAAATCAATATTATCAGCCTTCACAACTGAGAAAGTTGAAAGGGTTGTTGTAACGGGGACTTGTATAGGGAAGTATGATGTTTTAACGTTTTCTGGAAGAACTTCTTGGCAGAGGATAAACTTTAATAAGTTAACACCTCTTTCTTTGTGACATTAATTAGGAAATTTTGATTTCCTTCAAATGCTACGCGAATCAAGAAGTTAAACCAAATGTAGTGAAAATAAAGTTCAAACACCTTAGGTGTGTCCCCCGTATCAGTTTCAGACGTCTTAATTCGTTCCGTTCATTTCAATTAATATTGAATTTTAATAGCCCATAAATAAGTTTATATTCTATTAAAACGTCATGTGATACACTCTAATATGCCCATATGTTCATTACATTCATCTATTCAATAATAACATGATAGACTTATCGAAATTATTGATATTAAATTCGGTAATATGGACGCGAGGTCAGATTAGATATTTAATTAAATAAAACTATATCATATATTATCTTCAGCTAAGATATGCTAACGGAAGGATATCTAATTTAATTAGTGATTATCGTTCAATAATTATGTCAAGAAAGAATGGCTCCTAATCGGAATAATTTTGATTTTTCAATTAATATTAACAGATATAATTTTCGGTTTGAGCTGATATGAAGCTATGAAATAATTAATTATTTTCTATTCAGATAATAACAGTTATTAAGACATCACTCATTACTAGAGTGATATATTAATTGTTGCACTATAAATGAGAAAAAATCACCCACTAAAAATACTGTTAATGTTCTGAATACCTTTCTTCCATCTGCCAATTAGCCATCATCAAAGTAAACTAAATTTGAAATCAAAATGTGCCTGTTCAATACTATTTGGGGTTAATAATGCAAACAAGGAGTTACCCTCAGTTGGAGATAAATCTGAATTTAATAAATTGTTTTTTCGTTTATACATGTCCATAACAATAATAAGATCTATTTGGTCCAGATCGACCAGTAACATCACAAACTTATAGTTCTAGACAGCTTTTTATCATGTTGTTATGTTATGTTGTCGGTTATGACCACGTTTACCAGAGATCCTCCAGTAACCTTGCAAACTTGCTCCTTCTACTGATGAGGTCTATGAGAAGAGCGACACATCTGTGTAGAAATATAAGTTTGTGACGTTAGTGGTTGATCTGGGCTGGAGGGATCTCATCTCTCATTGTTATCTGATGGAAGATAACATGAGACAAATGAGTACATACATAAATTCATTTATTTCTAATTGTCTTACAGTACTTCAAGTATTAAGTAATAATTTATGGGGAAAAAGAGTATTAGTGTAAACTAAATTACACAATTGCAGCTAAGACCTATAGAAGAAAAATTAGAAGAAGGATCATAATTAAGATTATTAGAACACATGAAACTTATAACAAAGGACACAGAGAGGAGAAAAATAAAAAAGAAACCTAAAGGCAGATCTAGAAGACTATGGTTTGATGATAGTAACAGCGGCCGGCGGTGGTTGAGAGAGGCATAAAATGCGAAGAAATACAACCCAAAAGTAGGAATAATTAGAGAGAGAGCTGTGAAAAACGCAATACGTGAATTGAATCTCAATTCCATATTCCTGTAAATTAAACTCCCAGTGATAAGATCATACTACGTAAATTAGGTTAGTAGGTTAGGTTACATTAGATTAGGTTAGGTTGGAAGCAAAGGGGGTACAATAAACAATCATTATTGGTTATTATACAGATACTTGCATACATAAGGGTGGTTGGTCTAGGCAGTTGGGTACCAGGTTTCAATATAATTCCTAGAATATTTTCAAAAATAAGAGTGTTAAGATTAGCGCGATTGCGATATCTGATTGTAGGCAGACCAAGGAGCTATGAACGCATCTTCTCCAAAAACAGCCGAATATTACTTGAAGGTCCTGCGACTACTTCCAGGAATTACGGATTATGTGGATAATACGCTGTGTAGAGCATGCGAAGAAAATGACGAAACGGCTGAACATATGCTGAGCCCTACCTAGCCCTAGCCAACATTAGAGATTTCATGTTCGAGGAAGACCACTCCGAGTGATGTGCTCTTGTATTTTCAACGCCTACTGGAAGGATGTCTCATATGGAATGAGGAGTACATAGAACTACCTCCCACCTCAATCCACAAATAAAATCTTTGACCCGAATTGAAGAAAGTTTCGTAGTCTAGACTCATAATTCAGTTGTTTCTCAAAATTGGGATAAAATACTTTTTCCGAAATGAAGATGAAGTAGAGTAGAAATTTATTAATTTTTCAAGAGTCTTCTAAAACCACATAAATAAAAAATCCAATAGGATAGATATTCATTCACAGAATAGAAAGCCTTACTCACTAAATATCTATACAATCTTTTTTTTAAATTGCTAAAATTATTCATATCGCCAAACAAACTTAAAAATCAATAAAAAATTTTGGAAATTACACCTTGATATATTATGTAAATCACAACTTAGTTCAACTCCTAATCTAAACAATATCATAGTTAACTGATTACTAATACTAGTATTAGGATCATGAAGATGATTCTTTTCTTGTAATGCATATTGTTGTTTTTTACTTCTCTCACTGTACGTAGTATATAGTGTAAGGGTGTCTAAAACATAAAATGGTGATAGTTTTAAGAGAGATATGAGTTTTATAAAAGCATGCAAGCTAAATTTGCACAAGTGCGTAGTAAGAGTTGGGCAATCGCATAAGTACGTTAATAAAACGTTATCACACGTATATAGTGCATATTTTATTTTATTAAAAATAAACGGTAATTACAATTTAAAATTAGTCATGATGTATTAGGAAAAGCACAAAATTGAAGGTAATAATTGAGATGACACTTTTAAAAATTGTGTGGAATATGTCATTTCCTTGGTAATCACAATTCTGCTCTCCTCTTTGATCTCGTTTGATTGATTGCAAAGCAACGATACAAGAAAAATGGTAATAACCTCTTTATCTCACGCAAAAATGAGTAGGATAAGAAGTTCTTATCTCACAGGAGTAAATAAAATAGATTATGTAGATTATTTGAACAAAATTTCAATGTAACATAGAGTAAACGTATTTCATTAGCTGTTTAGTATAAGTAAATATAAGTATAATGATGGCAGCGTCAATATTGATAGTCCCCCAAAATATTAATTAATCCATATGGTTGAACATATTCCATAGTCCGTAATTATCACGCTTTAGTAGATTTGCTGATATTGTTTCTCGTATTTTCGGATTTGTCTAATAACTTACAGGATTTACATAGTTTAGCATCTATGTTGTCAATTTGTTCGGCTCATGTCATTTTGTGATTATTCCTAAAAATTCTATGGGGTTGATTTGTATTAAAGATTAGTCATCGATTTTGATAAGATAGTCTTGAGCTTTACTTTTGTTAGGAATACCAAGATAAGATGTTCATGTAATTCAGGACTAGTGGAGCTCATTTGCCTGTATACTTGTCTCATTCGAACATCGATAAGGTATACTTTCTTTGTGTCATCTGCATATATAATAGTTTTATTTTTTGATGTGTTTAGTGCAGATACATAATTGATGTAGACATGTATTTTGGATTTGACTCAAACTTATCAATTTGTGTTCTGGTTTGTATGTTACTTATGATCTCACATTGATTTTAGCGAGTTCGGGCATTCCTCGTTTTCCGCTGCGTTTTTATCAAAAGCTATTCTGCTTATTCTTCTAGATTTGTATGTGACTTTTGATCATATCATTAGTAGTGACTGTTACACCAATTAGGGTTAACTTTTTAAACAAGAGATTATTATTAATGAAAGCATAAGATCTACTCAGAAGACAGTTAAGCGCGAGAGGTAACCATTGGTCGTTTTTGGCTCCATAAATCTGATGACACATGTCTTTAATTAATTACAGAAGCAGTTGGAAAAATCGCATACTACATATAAAATTATCCCTCTGTGGCGTTCCGAAAATGTGTTCATCCATTCTTTGCCAAAAATTTCAGTATATCAAGGTTTTCACATCCAAAACATCTTACTACTATACACTTTTTTGTTATTGAGATTATTGGTTATGTTTTTGACTAACTTATATTTTTCATTTGTACTTATTCCAGATCGAAATTCAAATTGATCTGAAGAAATAATGTCGCTATTATTAAAAAAAGGGACCAATCGTTCCTTCAAAGATTTCTCAAACATTTTTGTTGAGTTAGTTAATAAACAAAGGTATAGGTGTAAAGTTGTTGATATCTGATTTTATCCCGGATTTATAAATAGGTTTCATTATACTAACTTTGGAATGATCTGGTACAATACCTGTTGAATATATCAGATTTATAAAATGCGAAATAGGTTTTAGAATGTATTGATGGATATGTTTTGATAATTTCTATAGTTATACCCTCTTCCCCAGAAGCAGTATTATTTTTTAATGAATTTATATGTTTTATTATTTCATTTTCAGTCACTGGGCTTAGGAACAATGATTGTCTATTTTCTTTGTATTTAAACTCCTTTTCAGCACAATTACAAGATTCGCTAATATTTTCCGCCATATGGAGACCTACATTCACAAAATAGTTATTGCAATAGTTTGTGATTAGTTTAGCATCTTTCATGGGTGTATTATTTTCGTCTTTTAAGTCGAGAAGAACATTTTCTATCCGCAAGTTTCCATTCATAGCTTCGGATATTAGTTTATATATCTTTTTCGGATTATTTCTGCTATTTTTAATAACATTTTTATAATAATTATATTTTGTATATTTTATTAATTTATTCAATCAATTTCTGAAGTTTTTGTGTATTCCATGTAATTCGATGCTACGTTTTAAACAAATTTGCTTCAGTTTGGCTCTTGTAGATAGAGTTAATAATTTCTGACGTGATCCATGGTTTTATTTTGTTTATTTTTTTTAAAGGTTTCTAGTTCAGATTTTTTAATGATTTCCGAAAATTCTTCAACAAACATATTTCGTTGCGTCGTTGACATTATTTGAATTTAAAATTGGACTCCATTGTTTGTATCTACTAAAGTATTTTTCAAATTTTACATAATATTTTATTTATTTTGTTATGTTCGAATGAATTGTTATTACTATTAAAGTTTGTTGAAAATATTCAAAGTAGTGGAGAAATGATCTGTGATATCGGATTTTATTATATAACCTTGACATGAAAATGTATTCATAAAATAATTTCTTTTTTTGACAAAAATACGGTCTAAGCAAGTGGAACTGGTATTGCTTATTCTAGTTGGTTTATTGGTATATGGTCATAGCCCCAAGTGTGCTAAGGAAGAGAGATATTTATTCATTTCTTATTCTCTTACATTGGTTTGGTTTAGTGTCGCCATCTGGCGCACACAAGTAGTGCCACATTCCCCGTAACTTTTGTAAAGCTCAAGAAATCTATCAGTCAATGTGGTATATTGTTCGATTTCTAAGTGGGACATCTATTCATACATTCAGTGAAATACTTTTGATTTTTTACCATGTTGTTGGCCGGCTATGACTACCTTCAACAGATATCGATCAGTAACGTCGGAAACAGCGAAACAGCTGTCACGTACTATAAGATTGTGACGTTACTCATCGATCTGGACTAGAAAGACCTTTTCATATGATTAGTTGATCAAATTATCTGCCTTGCTCTAAACTCTGATACAGGAACATGAACACTTTGTGGAAGAATAATTCACAAATAGATGTTATGGGAGCTCGAGCAATAGAAAGAAAGGTAAATCGAAACAGGGTAATCATGCAGGATATTATTTACTACAAAATGCATCATTGCATAACCTAATACTATCATTAACAAGTGTCCATGGGCATTCCAACTATTATTATTATTACGTTTTGATCATCTTCAGACACTCCATTTCACATACCTAATCTTACACTCATTCTATGAAGAGGAGTAAACTATTATTCGAGCAAAGCTTGACTGCAATCATCTTAGAGTATGTTGACACAATCTATCATTATTTTGCAACACTTCCCAAGTTGAAGTTGACATAAATAATACGTAAGTATATTGCTGAAGAGTAAATAACTAAATGAAACAGGGCACCATTTCGGGACGAACATCTACTTGTCATCCGACGTGCACGTGTTTGAAGAAATAAATCAAAGCTCACTATTCAGATGCGTAATGTTCATAAACAACGGATAAACCTTATATTCTTCGTGTTGCTTGTTAGAATGTTACACGTTCAAAAGTAAATAACAGCTCGAGTATAAGTCTTATTAGCGGAGTATAAAAAGCAAACACAATGGTTGGTGAGGATGAATGGACCCCGCTATCGCAACGTACAAAGCTTGTAGTTGGGTTCCAGTATCTCAAGCTCACGGGGTGTTGGTAGCGACCGTGACAAGGCTGCGTTGCTGCAGCTACGTTCCTTTTCTGCTACTTGGAATTGTATAACTTCTTATCGAGTTCGGATTCTGCTCTAAGTACAATTATGGTTAGAGGGAAAGGAAGATACTCTCCCAATTTGGTAGGGTATGGAATGCTTGCCTGATTGGCATTGTATTATAATATTGTGATCATAGAAACAAGTTGTTCTTAAAAGGTAACAATCGATTTAAAAATCAAGCGACGAATTTGAGATATATTGTATCCTGCTTTATTGATTAAGGTGAACTTGGGCCCTTCTCCATACCTCAGGTATGTATCCTACTTCCAAGCTACTTCGACTGATGTTCAAAATGTGTGACAGAATTTCCTCTCGCCTTCGCTGGAGCAGAACGTAGATGATCCCAACTCCTGTAGATTCGAATATATGAAAGGTGCTTAAGGTCCATCTCATCCTACTACTGCTGAATATGTTATCGTTGTATATTATCTGATCTCTGATAGGTCTGTTATACTGTTCTGGTGTTTGCCCCATAGTATTAGATTCGCTCCCAGGGAAGTCAGTGTCTAGTGAGAGCTGAGCTCTATCCTTCTCTCTTTCTGTATAGCAACCATTTGGTTTCTTCTGTGCCATTGAGGTATCGACTCTACTTTTTGCCATGCCCTTATCCAGAGTATAGGATAATTTCACTAGTATCATTCTTCCGGGTACGATGTAAGATGAAGATGGTGCAACTGCTATGAAAAAGATAAGGTGCCCACATTATTTCATTCTAATTCCTGAATTTCATAGACACCAGATCTGATGATGTTATAAAATTGATTTTTTGAACGTTGTTCAATCCATTTTTCAGACTTTAGTAAAGAGTTTTCATCTCAGTCTCTCAGTTAATTACTGAAGTTTCAGCTGACAGGTTCATTTTAATTATCTTTGAATTTTGAAAACGTAAAGTTTTCGCTACGGGGCACCGTAATAAGCAAGAAACTACAAATGTCTGGAAAATTCATAGTTTTCTTGATGACTAAACTTAAAGTTGGGAGACCATAATAAATCCTAAGTTAACATGGTCTTCTATTTGCGGTCAAATCAATCGATCAAAAAATATTTTCTTCTTTCCAATATTTATTCCTACTAGCGGACCCTATTTTAGAGGTCTATCAAGCAAATCATTATATTCAAACACAGTACAGCAAAAGGTCTTATCTAAAATGACGGCTTCCTCAAATACGATCATCTCTTCTTATCTTCATCCTACTGTTACAAGCCTAGTAATGGTATTCCATAAGACATTTCAAATGTAAAAATGGGATACATGATGTTGTAATAAGTGGTCCTTAGCATCGAGCCCTGTGAAGCTCCAATTGTTATACTGCGATTTCCAGATAGGTTTCTTCTCTGCTTCTGTACTCATTCTTCTCAATCGACAACATGTGTATGATATAGTCACTCTTCTTGAACTTACGTCTTCTCAATTCGCACAATTGAACGTATTGTAGATGTCAAAAGTTACCAGTCTATTGTTATGATATTATGAATTATAATCATCTGGAAATCGCTTTCGATAGTATAGTGGTTAGCAAGGCTTCCACTCACTCCGACGGCCCGGTCTCATACCTGGGTCACGGCATTGTCGTTACATATCGTAAATATCTCAGGTATAGTCATTGGGTCTTCCTCAAAATAGTATGTCATGTATGCTGAACCATGTCAGCTCATGTTAAATATTCCTACCTGCACTTGTAAATAATCAAGAAGAAATTGGGTGAAATTTCCAGGTTTGGGTGAGCTTACCTCTTGGTGTCGGTGATTAGACACAATCAGAGCCCATTTTAGGTTCTAGTGGGCCCTAGGCTTGTCTACCTTCTGGGGCTCCCTCGTAGGATTAGGAATAAAGCATCAATAGCAGCGCAGGCGAAAAATGTTTTTCAATTCTTGGACATGAACAAAGTATGTACTTGCTTCCAAACAACTTTCCGCAGCACTGTTGCCGATCAAGTTTAATGAATGGCTAGAACATGGTACGAAAGGTGCACTTTCTTCTTCTTAATTCTCTCAAGGAAAGACAACATTGCACCATTTTGCTTTTCTCCTTTATTTTCTCTCATTCTTTTCGCATTATCTGCGACTGTTGATATAGAAAATTGAAAAAAAAATATGCTCCTAAATTTACTGTAATATTGCAAGTTCAATCAGAAAAAGAATTATGAAGATATTTTTTTAGGAAAATTTCGTTCACTTCCCCACAAAAATAGATATTAATTTCTTCAAATTAACAGTTTGAACAAAAAATATTCATTTTTGAAAATTTGAAAAATATATATACGCACTTTAGACTTCTACGTTTGCTCACAATGTCTACGAAACGTGCATGAACTATTAACCGAATAAGCGAAAGTAAAACAAAATCATGCCGCGACTGCCACGTATTTTGGGGAGCGCGTTGTGGTGTTGGCGGCACCTTTCAAACCTTTGACGCGCCAAACATCAAATAATCCTTTTGTTATGCCGAAATGCTATTGCTATGTCTATTGGACAGTTATCGCGTTGAGTTTGGATTCCGGATCGCAATAATAATAAATAACAAATAGTAGCTTTATCACATGATTTTTAAATATAATGTTTCATTGTTATATACAAAAATAAACTGTTGTCTTAAACCGTCACAGTTGGGTCGAGCGTAGCCCCCTGACTCAGGAGCCCTATGCAGAAATAGGCCGATGTTAAATGAATAAATCTAATAGACTACCGAGAAAAGTTGAGCTGGCAAACGGTAACAAGACAGAATGTGCTGAAAATGAGTTTATCATATCAATCAAATCGGTAATTTATTATTAGGACGGTCGCATAACTGATATAAGCTAGCAATAAAACGATCATGTCAAAATAAATTGGATGGTCAAAATAAATAACTATATAAAAGCTTGAAAAACAATTCAAAAATAACGATTACATTACGTCCTCCTTTTGTTTCTACGTTTCCAGGATTACGTCAAGCGTCTAACGCGAATGGAGGTCACCCAATTATTATTAATAGAATTCTCTACTCGGTACGTAAATCAATACTTGATTATAATTCACCATTCATATTAAAAAGCACCCAACGTCAATCGAGATTATGACTGCCGATAGTGGGGTTTCGTTATTTTTAGGAGTGTAAAGATTAAATCTGACTATAGAGCCCTAGTAGTTCTTCTATAAGTCTACTTGTATTGTTATTAGCTTTCAATAGATGTCAATGTTACACGGTAACAGAGGCGTACAATGATCGAACCTCAATAATTATATTAAACGGCTTATTTCCACTCTCAAAAGTCCGTGACAGATTGAAAATTACTCTCTCGTAATAGGAAAAGGAAATATTTCTGATTTTCTCAGATCGTAAGGCGAATTAAAAATAGTTTCATAATTTTGAGATCATGATGATTCAAAATGTGTGGACGAAATTTCACCACAAATATTAAATCAACAAAGTAGCTGCTACATCATTTACAAACAGAAACCTATGTAGAATTTAACCTATGAGGGTTGATGATCGTATCCTTTAAAACTAATCGAAACAAATTGGAAACAAATTAAAGGAATCATCAAGGGCGTACCTAGAATCTGAACTAGGGGGGGGGGGGGGGGGGGGGCAGCTCATATTTGTTTCGAGAAAAGGATGGGGAACTGAAAACTACCGAGAAACTGTAATAATCACTAGACATGCCATGCTACAACTGAGACGGTTTAAAAAAAAAAAGATACGTGTGGCACTCGGGGACTGCCGCGGTAAAGCTATTGCATAGCATTTTTTCTCAACTTATGCAATTATAATTTTTTTTTTTTTCATTTATGCAGTAATTTTTTTTCTTTGATATTTTAATTCAAGTTTTATCTTTGATATTAATTCAAGTTACTTTTGAGCGTGGTGACCGATAAGAAAACAATTTTTTTCTTTTATTGAATAAATGAGAAGTTAATATCGTTTAAAACATTTTTATTATCTTACAATACATGTAGGTTATTCAGGAATTTGTTATCATTGAAACTATAGGTTTATGGTAACTGAATAACTGAAATAAGAGACATAAGTTTGAGACTTGATATCCTCTAAATATCTGGAAAATACCGCGTCAATGGTGGTCCCATATTTTGTTGTGGATTCTTGTGGATCATTATTCATTTTCAAATTCAATTTTTCCGAAAGAAAAGTTGTCAACCGCTCCGATTTTTTATCAGCGAAGTTGATGTTGAAATCGCCAGCCAAGATAAGTGGAAATTTATTACCATTTGTACCAAGTATTTTCGACCCTTCTTCAGTGTACTCCAGTAAAGTGCGATGAATAAAATGCTCTACCTCGTCCAATTTTGGATTCGGAGAAACGTAAATTGCTACCATGACTATGTGTAGGCCATTTCTAAGTTTGCATAAGCACGCACAAATATCTCCAACAAATGAGCGCCTAACATTAACATCGCTAACATGTGCAATATGTATTTCAATATTCGGAGTCATAATATTAGTAACATTATTATTATTTTGGTAAATAGCTACCCCACCCTTTGGAACAGTATCTCGTTTGAATTGAACAATACAATTTAAATTAGGTATTTCAATCGGATTATCATGCACCATGCAAGTTTCGGTAAGAAGTAACACATTTGTTTGTCTCGTAACTGAATCTTGTAAATCGTATTTGTGACTATTTAGACTTTGACAAATGAAAGTCATTATTGAAATGCCGTTTCTATTACTAATGAAATCTAAGACACTTTGAGCTGTCGTTTGAACACTATTTAAAGGCAGTCTTTTGAATTTTTGCAACAAAGATGCAGTCGATGCAGCTTGCCTTCGATTATTATAAGACTTGAATGTAGAATTATCGTTTTTTGTCGTGATATACAATTTTTCAATATTAGTCACCCGAGAGAGCGCAACATAAACGAGTTCCTGTTATTTTTCGTTACGGAATTTCTTGATTCGGTCGCCGCGCTCAAAGCCCGCGATAAAAGCTATATGCAATATATGCAATAGCTTAATAGAAACAGGTACTCTCAGGTCTCTGCTACGCGCGTCTAACGTATAAACTCTTAACTGACGCGTAGCGAGCTCCTAGAGGCATATGACAAAATGATTTCGTTCGTAGCTAATTACAGAGGACGTCTGGAGTTCATGCAATTATGTTTTTAGATAATTCGAACCTTCTAATTTCGATAGGCCACGTAAATCCCGGAGTCTAAAGCGCTAGACACTTCTGAGTGTTATAACATTCGTATAAAATAGCGAAATTTCTCACTTTTAGAAACTTCAAATTAATTAATTAATTTGACACATATTAGGTGTTTAGGTCTTACATTATTTTTCGTTACGGAATTTCTTGATTCGATCGCCGCGCTCAAGGCCTGCGATAAAAGCTATATGCAATAGCTTAAAAAAAATTTCAAAATAAATTTAAGGATTTTAATAAACCTAATTAAATTTTTATATTAATAATAATCTTCCCGGATTTGCTGCAAATTTATCCACTATTTCACGGTTTTCTTTCACAAAATTCCGATTTACGCTCATCAAGCATAATCCAGTCAACCTTGTCTCTCCCATAGTGATCCTAAGGCAGGGCTTCGCTCTTTGAAGCGTACTGAATGATCGTTTGACGGTCGCCGTAGTGCATGGAATAGTGCTCAAAATTAAGACTGCTTTTCCCAAGGCGAGTTTTCTCTCAGAAAGATCACTCAATGCGGTGGTTGACGGGGTATTCTCCGATGCAATGACTATCATCGCTGGTGTTACAGAAGTTCCTCTGTTGAAGTCAGAGGAGCAAGACACGGACAGGTTTACGCAATTAATGGAGATCTGGCGAAGATTTTCAAATGAGGATCTGATAATCTAGTAGAGTTTAATGCAACCAGAACTCAAGCTTGCGTCTTCTCAAGGAAGGCGGATCCCACAATCTCTATGATGTCAGGTACAATTATTCCTATGAAGTCTTCCATAACAATGCTTGGGATCACCACCAGCAGCACTCTCTCATGGGACGATCATGAGCTTTTCGTTTGATTGATGATGTCATACTTACGAGTTCATTGACTTCTCTAGAAAATCGTATAAAGGTGGGATATCTGTACTTTGCTATAGATATTCCCATAGTCAGTGTTCATCAGAAATCTCGTCTGCTGATTCACCACGAGAGATTCCAGATAGGCGGACTAGACGAGCTGAAACTAGTGACCACTTCACTGTCAAACTCGAGACCTGCAAACTCCTTCCTACCAGCCTTCATTTTTTTCATCAAACAGCGAAGTTGTGGAACTCTTTACCTAGTGAGGTCTTTCCCTATGATGAGTTCACTAAAACTACTGTTGAAGTACTGCGGGCCTTTAGGTTACCAAGTATCCATTATCACCCTATAACCTATAAGCTTTCATACAAAAATAAGAATGCCCAGCATTCATTAGCTGACTCACACGATATTCTTCGGAGATTATAGGTTTTTCTCTGGTGTAGTCAAACTATGAAAAAACGTTGGCTCTAACGATCAGGTTATCACTAGAACGAAGGCATACTTTGGAGGATCACAGGAATTGTACTTTTGTTCAGAAGAGTTGGAGGTCAAAAATCATTGGTCTGAATAAATCGAGCTGAAAAAAGAGTATGTTTACTGGTTGAGGTTGCGTACTTATCACTCGGCATTCGTGAATTCCGGCTTTTATTCACTCTTATCAGAGATGATATATTAGATTCACACATATTTAAATCGTAACTCTAGAATGGTGAATTAGAAATCAAAGTGTGCCTGCTTAAATGCTATTTGTAATTATAGGGTATACTTAGGGTATACACTTATACATTTCCATCTCTTCTGAATTACCGAGATATTTGTCATTACAGTGTTTCAAGAGTTATAAACTTTGTTGACAAATGGTGTTATGACCTATATTTGAAAAATTATTTCTCTATATAAGAGATAAATGTTTTCTGTACCGAGTCAGCATGTTCCTTCTACTTTGGCCCACATAGCATTGTAAACACAACTAACAATCGATTTATAAATCTCAGAAACTTTATCAAACGTTTTTAGCTTGTTCTTACATCTATAAACAGGTTGTATTGCAAATTTTGAAAACAAATTGTTTAATTTGTTAATTACTAATGGATCATAAGTGACACTTTTGAATTTTATTGATGTATTTGAAGGTGGTAGTTCTAATTTGCATAACTAGTCTCGTTTCATTTTCCTTTTTTGATTAGAAAGTAGGTTATGAATAATGATTAGTCATAACCAATGTCCATTTGTATTTGTTGATGTTTCCAAGTTTCGCGCGTTCATCGAAGATGAAAAACTTTAGCAAATAGAGTTGGACAATGATTATGACAAATCTTCGATCAAACACTTTCTAAACTAAAAAGTGAGTGAGCCGAAAGGAGGAAAGACTTCGCTCGCCGCTCATAAGCCGATCAAGAGCGCGAGGCGCATTTTGCCTAGACTTGAGGTATAGTAAAGCGTGGTCCCCGTTCAAGCTCTATGCAGAAACTCAAAATGTGCCTATGAGCCGAAAACGTGGACCCGCAGTTTGTCCAATTGCGCGAGCTCGATTCTTCAACATTACCTCTCTCTACAATTGGCCAGATAGCTAGTGCACTGACCGGTTCGCGCAATTAGTTGCGGATAGCGTCGAATATTTTGACGAACCACTCTGCTCAATAAGTCTAAAACGGCTTAAGGTACGGCATCGCAGTTATTGCCGATAAATTTGGAGCATCATATCTAGCTTGTGTCAAGTGGATTGCATTTAACATTTGGCCGCTACACTAGAATATACATTTGCCATATAACCCGATTCAAGAAGCGACTTCGTTCACTACTATCACTCTATCTTAATAAGAGCCTAAGATGATTCCACTGATTATACGCATCACTGATGAAAGCTTAACGATTACTAATTTAATGTTCACTTGTAAGCCGTCCTATGGAATGAAATGATGTTACTCGTCTTTTTATTGAAAGTATATTTACTGTACTAATCGTACTGCAAATTGTCCAGGTGCTTTTCAGCAAACATTGAAAGGTGATAATAAAACTTCCTAGAAGAAGCAATCTTACAAGATTATAGCTGTAAACATTCGAAAAAGCTCCAAGAAATTGAGAATTAAAATGGATGTTCCGGTCTATCCATATTTTTTGGCCAGCATCAAAACGATATTTACCCAAAATGTACTTAAACATTCAAATAGAGCTGTATGACTTTGTACACTATTACATAAACAAACTTCCTGCAATAAATCGTATTGTTCATTTCATATTAACATCCATCAAGATTAGCTTTTGGATTATGAATCTCGTTATTTTAATGTGATGTGAGAAGCATCAGATGGAAGAGTTGGGTCAGCTCTTCTGTAACTCAGAAAAAGGTGTTAAATGCAGATTAGAATCAATTACATAAAAAAATTAACATTACAAGAAACAGGCGGAGTTCAGAATTTAACATCTCATAAAATGTTGGAAATTGACGTACACCGTACACATGCAAACAATACAAAGCGAATTCCCAATCTCTGGTATCTATTCATCTTTTACACGAGATATTCACAGAAACATGCAAATCCTGAATATTAATTTTAGTAGACAAATCTGTAGATTAATTCACTTAACGAAATCCAACAATGCCCTGACATAGAAACTAAATGATTAATCAATTCGAGCTTTTGATGGATATTGAATTCCAATGAATTTATTCATGAACGGATAAGAATATCACTGATATTAACACGTATAACTCTATTCACGGAAGGATGAGAACCGAGTTGCTGAATGTTAACAGTTGTTCGGTTTGCTGTGTTTCATTTGAACTCAGAGGCAACCTCACATTCATTTATCATCAAACTTTTATGATAAATGTGCCTCCATTTGCTTCATTATATTCCACCGCCCTTCCTAAACACTGCTTTGATTATAACCATCAATTCGATTACAATGATGTTAATATTCCAACTAAGGAAACCAATTATTATAGAAGATCTATTCTGGAGATGATTCAGATAAAACGTGATTCCAAATCTGTAAATCATAGGACAGATATTCAGACACTAAGTTAGATTTATACTAACTTAATTAAATAAAAACTCTTGCAAATTCCTACATGCGTCTTTATAATGTTAAAAGTATATTTTAGGTAGAATGTCAAGTATATCTCCAATAACTGACAAACCTTTTTCTATTATCTCCTAAATCTAACACCTGGTTTGAAAAGGAATACTTAAACTTAATGTTCTCGTTTTTAGTCGTTCATAAACTTTGTTGACATGAACACGCATTTATTAAAAGTTCTGCTTAACAGTGGATTTTTGATATATTATACTTATAACATTGAGGTGTTAAATTTTCGATTATTCGTGTTTCTGTTCGTTTCGGCGACGTGGGCATTCTAATTCAAATTGCGATAGGGACGCTTTATCTAATACAATTAGTCTTAAGTAATCCAGTTTTAGACATAATAAGTCTTCTGATGATGGTCGTGAGACCGAAACGTACTTAACGTCGAGAAAATATAAAGGATAAGTGTTAATGTGACCAATTTCCCGAGAATTTATATATAGTTGGTTGGATTCTCTATGTTTCCTTCAAATTTACAGAATCGTTCTACTTTCAGTTCAACATATTATACGAAAATACCCGGCATGTGTCATGGTCTCACAATTTTTTTATGTCAATTGATTAATCATCTCTGAAAATATTTATTGCAGTGCCTAAGTTCATTCTTCATGCACAGATAAGAACCCATTGAACCCCAGAAGTTGACGTTCCCTGAGTAGAGCACACATACAATTTGACAGAAATAGTTTCATATTTCATATATGGTTCTAACAATGATTCCAATCTCACGCTTCCTAGAGTTTTAGTTAGAATAAAATGGAAGCCAACAACTTCCTACGGATAATTTAGTCATTGAGAAATGTTCAATCAGTTTGTAGGTACTTCTCTTGTATCGTTCATAAATGGTCTACGTTGAACGAAATCAGCACTTTCATGATAATACAATCACATTCTCTACGAAGTACAGAAATAGAATTATAATAAGAAACGGTTATCTCAAAACTCGTTATTGAGAACAGGAAACAAAAATTTGAGATAACGTATATAGTAAACAGCAGTCATGATTCATAGTTGAAATTTCTAGTACATTGCATTCCAAGTCGATGTTTGATTACATATGGCAATCCTGGTTTTTTGGTACATTGCATTTTGAACTCATCTAGTCTTTAATCGAATACAGTTCAGATAAGACAATATCTCAAGAAAGTTTTTGTCTTGTATGATCCTTGAATGTTCCATGTCCACAACCTCAACTGTTTTCAACTGTTTTCGAATCCTTTGTTGACCATTGGAGCGAAATTCCTTTTTTATATTCGATTGACAAAAAAAAAACTTTTCATTCCCACAAACTTATGTCAATGAGACTGTGGAAGTCATCTTACTGAAAATTAATGAAAAAACACATCTCATTTATCCAATGAGAATGCATGAGATATTTTCGATAAGAAGTATCGTATAAGTAAACCTTTCAAAGAAGATTGGCTTTACAATAACAACAAATTAGCTCTACCAATCAATGGTGGAATCTGGTTCACTGATGCAGCCTTAAACCATACATACAGGCGAGAGCAGCACTTCATCAAAAACAAACAGAAAAAAGTATTATAATTCCTCTGGCCAAACACAATGCCTAAGCGGAAATACTGGCCATAATTTTCTGTCCCCAACTAGCAATTGAAGAAAGAACATCATCATATGCACAGACAGCTTTGCAGATCTTGCTGCGTTGCCGAGGTGCCGCAACTATTACAACCTGGATCATCAAAGATAACAATTAAATGTAAATATCTATTCGGATTACAGTTGCCTATAAGCAATCCCATCACCAGTTTAAGATCACTTTTGCTCATTCAGAGACAATTGATGTTTGAAGAAGGGCCTTTACTACGCTTTTTCCCTCGTTTCTCTAGATGAAGTTTTACACCAAGGTTGTTTCGAAAGTCTTGCTTAGGTAAATAAATATGAATACATTATTTCCAAAATTTGTTAAAGAGGAATATTTTCCAGATATCTTAGATAGTCATCTGTAAAAGACCAACTTTTGTCAATATAAACAAGTTAACTATTCTTACTGAATACTTGAAGAATGTATAACATGTGAAAAGCTTTCTATATAAAATGAAAACATACAAATACTCGCAATAGATGTCTGAAGAAGGTCTATTACCACGTTTTTTTGCTTGTTTTTCTCTAAAGTGATGAAGAAAGCAAGCAACATCGAGCTCATCGAATACCTAGAGAGCTAGAAAATTGTGAATGAATATCGATAGCCATATGCCTGAAATTGTCTTTCGTCAGCGCACAATTAGGCGCATTCAGCTTGATCTCAAAACCAAAAAATCTATGGGGCAAGGAATGTTCACTTGAATCAACAGCAGTTTTCTACAAATTGTTTACCCTTTCATACAAACTTGTTGTGTTTCCTTCCTAAAGTTCAACCAGTTACAAAAAAAGGAAAGAAGACCCTTCCTAATAATTATAGACCTATTGCACTATTATCTGTGATCGCAGAAGTGATGGAGAAAGCAATCAACATCGAGATCACACAATACCTAGAGAGCTCTAAAATCGTGAATGACTGGCAATATGGCTCTCGTCAGCAGAGATCAACAGGAGAACTGCTTGCCTATGTAATACATATATGGCAGAAATCTATTGAAGGACATGGGGAATAACTAGCTGTATCATTGGATATCTCCAAAGCTTTTGACCGACAGGCCTTCTTGAGTAACTTCCGTAATATGGTTTGAAGCCTCAACTCGCTTACTATCGAGTTTTTTCTCGGATAGATCACTCCATGTAGTGGTTGATGGAGTATCCTCCAATACAATGACTATCAATGCTAGTGTTCCACAGGTATATATGTTGGCACCAAATTTGGTTTTTGCCCCATATGAGCAATCTGCTGGAAGTGACCAAATGTCCCGTCCACAGTTTTATAGATGATGGTACACTCCATACCGATCACTTACCTAGAGCCTCTATACCATCCAATGAAGCCAGAGGAGCGTACCAGGTACAAGTTGACGCAATTAATGGAGATCTGGCAAAGATTTTGAAATGAGGATCGGATCCCACAATCCCTAATATGATATCATGTACAACTATTACTATAAAGTCTTCCATAACAATACTCGGGGTTACTACCAGAAGCCCCCTCTCATGGGACGAGCATGTGAGGTCCATTGCGAAAACCGCTTCACAAAAACTGTTTCATTCGTTGCCAAGAGCTACTTTACATCCCAGCAGCTCAACATAATCCACAAGGTACAGATTCGACCTGTTCTGGAGTACTGTTCACATGTTTGAAGTTCGGCTCTCAAACAAACGCAGAAGCTCTTGGATTCTATCATGCCAAGAGCTATTTTACATCCTAGCAGCACCCATAGTCTACAAAGCAAAGATTTGACTTGTCCAGGAGTACCGTCCATATGTTTGGAGTTCGGCTCCCGAACATACGCTGAAGCTCTTGAATTCTATCCAAAAGAGAGCTATTCGTTTGATTGATGAAGACACACGAGTTCATTACCCTCTCTAGAATATTGTAGAAAGGTGGGAGATCTCTCAATAGATACTTCCATGGTCGATGTTCATCAGAAATCTCGTCTGTTGTTCCAGAAAGGCGGTCTAGACGAGATCAAACTAGTCACTCCTTCACTGTCATGCTCGAAACCTGCCGAACTTTTTCCTACCAGACTTCATTTTTTATCGAATAGAGGAGTTGTGGAACTCTTCACCTAGTGAGGTATTTCATTATGCCTATAATCTCCAAACCGTCAGGAAAAATACGAACGCCTATCTCCTCTCCCTCCATTCTACTGCTGGAACACACGATGTTCTTCGAATATTGTAGGTTTCCCTCTCGTGTAGTCAAAGTATGATAAAAAAGATGAAGTTTTACATCAAGGTAATTTGGAAAGCTTTGATTAGGAAAATAAATATGAATAAGTATATTATTTCTAAAATTTGTTAACGTGCAATATATTCACATATCTTACATAGCCATCTGCAAAAGACCAACTTTTGATATTCCAAAATAGTTAACTATTTGTTTGCATAGAAGTTCTCGCTAAATACTTGCAGGATGGCATTAGATAGTATGATATTTTTCCATGTGAACTAAACATACAATTACCTGCAATCTGGAATAATGAGTGTTTCAAACACCTGCTAAACTGTTCCTATTATAGTTAGATATTAATGAATACATATTATTATTAAGACGGAAATCTTTTGCTTCTTTATTGTTATGTCAATATTTTGATATGACCTACCATTGGTACAATCTCAGAGAATGGTATTTTGTCAGTTAACGCTATTTGTGCGTTGAAAGAGTGAATTTCAAATTCGTTCTTCTTGATATATGATGAATCATCTGTAATTGATTAAGAGATATAATAGATCGAATTGTTTTATCTTTATTTGACAATTTATTCTGAATTTTAGAACAGAATGCTGATAGATTATATGACAAAGTGGATAATGATTGTATTTTAAATATTACAAAACAGGTACAATTAGTTATATTCATTTGAAACAGTTTACAGTTGTAGTTTTAATGCTTTCGACATGTTTTTGCGTAAGAAGCCAATTTGTAGAGAGGCAGTTTACAGTTATAAATTATTGTTTGTGTTCTTTCTATATTATTTTCAGTGTCCAGTGATCGGAGGCTGCATAATTAAACCAAAACACCATGTTAACACACGCATTTTTAAGGAGTATTTATAGACGCAATGGTTAGAAAAGCAAACATAAATAGAGATTTCACACGAAGATACAATGGAATTCGTGAGTGAAGACTGCCTGTTGTCCGTTAGCTGTCAGAGAAGTGAACTTGACTCGAGATGTGTGGTGACCCGAGTCCAGATAACTCACGCCTTTGCTTACCGTTCTGTGCTTTATGTAGGATAGAGGTTACATACACATCTATCTAGATCACAATATTAATATCGGTATGGAATGTTGATATTTGATGTAACTGTCGGAGACACTGTTATGCGAACTGTATCTGGTACATCACCAAAAACCTCGTATTTCTTACATGGTACTGGACAAGTTTAGTTATGAGCCGCTCTTTGTGAATGATCATAAAATATTCTGAATTATTTAGTTCTGATGACGCGAACTTAACCAAGAACGATGACGAATCTGCTGATCTGATATTCCATATTGAATAAAATACCAGATTGTAAATTCTAAGGAATACCGAAACTTAATATATGAGTTAAGCATCACAGTCCAGCAACGGATTTATATAGTAATTAGTAAACAAGATCGCACCCCTAGTACAAGACCACCATAAAACAAAATATGGCTATCCTGAGTTAATTTTATTAAAAGGTAGGTAAGATCGTTATATGTTATATAGCAATATCAACTTAACTCCAACATAACAAAATCCCGCTCCAAAATACAAAATGTTACTATTCTATTGTCTCAAAGGGTATAATTTATTGTAACAATTTACCATAAATTTGAAATATGTTGCAATCATCTTTTGGAATATACTAGTTTATGATGGAAAACCAACCTATTTTGAGTTATATTGTTATGCAATTAATTTTCTGTCTCGTAATAAGGATGTATTAACGCTAGTGTAGTTTCTCTAATGCTAAATGCACCCAACTTGAAATCAGTTAGCTGATCTTGATCTAACACTGTGTTGCGCAGAACATAAATCCGTTTGGTTTGAATTGCGAGTTGTTATTGACGAGCCAAATAACATCGTGTGTCTAGTGAATGTCAGTTCATACGTGTTTTTACGTGTTATTATATTAAGTTAATATTACAATGAAGAGCCGCAGAAGCAAAACCTAACACCAACAAACACAAATGTAGATCAGAACTTTGCATGCTACTTATTCGAATGAATCACAAAAAACATAGATCAAAGAAGCGTCAACATAATGCAAATGTCTGGACAAGAATGTTGAAAAAACTAATAAACACTGGTCAACAGTACGTTAATGCCAAAGAAAATGCAGTGGAACCAAGAAGCATAAAGCCAGTAAGTGGTCCTAAATGTATGTATAAATGCTCAAGAGCAATTTCAGTGGAAGACAGAGAGTTTATATTTAAGCAATTTTGATAGTAAGGGGATGAAAATGAACAGAGGGAATTCATTATTAGGCATTTTAAATCAATATTTCCCAAACATGCATACAAAAATATTCACACTACTAGGGATCGTAGTGAAAACAAGGCCTATTATTTCGAAATTGATCATAAAATGATACGGGTATGCCGGTTATTTTTTTTAATTGGTGATACCAAGCTCCGTAACCTATTTAAAAAGACTATTTCAGATTTATTCTTGGCAAGCAGCCAAGAATGAGTGAAGAGATAAAGACACAGATAAAAAACCACCTACAATCAATACCAAAGATTGAGTTACATTACTAAAGGGCACAGACGAGCCGTGAATTCATTAATGGTAGCTTCAATTCAGCGTTGTATAGTCTTTATTCAGAGTGCTGTGAGGAAAAAAAACATTTTCATAAAGAATTCAATATCTCTTGGAATAAACCTGAAAAAGATCAATGTACACTGTATGCAAATTGCTTAAACTCAAATAAAGAAAATAAGATGTCATTACAAGAGGCTTATGATGACCACATCCGAACCAAACAGAGGGCAAGAGGAAAGGAGTCTTCTGATACTGAGGAGGTAAAATGTTGTAACCGTGTATGATTTACAGGCAGTCTTCTCACTTCATTTTATGAGTCCAAGGCCGGATTTATGGGAGGGCAACCGGAGCTACAGCTACACTAAAGACGGGCCCCCACAATAGATTTCGGAAAAAAAAACTTCTAAATTCCGACTAGTAAACACTAGTAAACAACTTTTCCTTTTTTTTTCGCTGTTTTACCTTCACCTTTGTACAAACATGATTATATTGTTCTTAAATGTTAACAGAAACCATTGATCTATTTGGGGCCAGTGGGTCCACTCCTTTGTTGCGCCGAGGCATCCAAACCTCTAAGTCCGGCCCTGTATAAGTCAGATTATGATCAGAAAGATCAAAACAGAAATGTGAAAAATGGTGGTGGCCTCCAAAAAGCGTATAAGGAAGTACCCAAAGATTCTAGCGATAAAAAAGAAAGACTATTATTTATATGTCGCACTAACGCCATAATAGGAGTACCTACATCATCCAACATCATCCATATTACTTAATTGGTCTGATGAAAAGACTAATTCGAAAGGTACAAAAAAAGCATTATAATAATTTTCTTGGAATATTATTTAAATAGGAAGTAACTTCATGTTTGTGTTCATTCTTTTGTACGTTGAATAAAAAATTGAAAATTAGTAAAAAGTTATCAAGTCCCGCTAAAAAAATTACTCATAATTCAAGTTCTTGTTGCTTTTTTCACTATACTAACATAAAGTAATTTGTTGCTTTTGTATATAGTGGTAAATGAATTATGAAATGTATCTATGTCGATCAAATTTGATTCGGAATTGTAATTTTTGAAACAACGATGATGACGTCAAAAGGGAAGCATTGCGTCATTATAAAGGTAACTAATACTACTATCTAAGACTATTATCTCATAACTAATAAGTTTGAGTTGTGGCAATTTTGCATGGCAACATAATTAAAAACGTATTGCTTTCGTTTCACAGTATGTGAAATTATGGCATATCTATACTAACATAACTCAATTTATCTCTCTTGATTACACTATTCATTCGTTAAAATACTGACAATGATAATGAATAAGGTATTACAATATCAATATTCAATAATAGTCTAGGAGCTAGAGCGTAATGGTGAGCTTGAATGAATACACCTTGGCACTGCTGTATATTGGTGGAGAAAGGTTCAAGGTACAATAGCTCTCCCAGACCGAATCCTGTATTGTCAGGCCTTTATACAGCCACCTCAAATTTTGGACTTTTTTATTGCACGAACCCTTTTTCGGATTTGTTGTGTATTGAAAAGCATGTAATTCTTATATATTTGCACCTAGTGCCAACGTTTTTCATCGAGGCAATTTCTTGGAGCTGGCCAGTTAATTTAGTAGGCTAAATGGAATGCACGCACACAGCTTCTAACCTGGTGGAAAATGTTTGTTATTGCTGCCAGTTCTCGAAAAACCACATGCCAAGATTTTTTATCTGGGCATTTCCGAGTAATTGGTAATTATTTAGACCAAAAATGGACTTTTTGATCACTTTACGACTAAAACGGGTGTATTGCGAAAAAATACCTTGGCACAGTGTCAAATACATTAATTTGGTATCCAAGAATAGCCAATATGAGTGCCACACCCCCCAGTAATTTTGAAATCAAATTTTATTTGATAAATTATGCAATTATTTAGACTCTGACAGCGGTTAAATATCAAAATTACTGATTTGGGTGGGAGGGGGTTCGAGGTTGAGGGAGGGGTCATATTGGGAAAAATCGTTAGCACTCATATGACAGTGCAATTGTTTTCTTGTGTTGTTATTGTTCCAATGATTTTTTTGAAAACTGGGTGAAAGCAGATTTGAATCAACATAAATAAATAAGATACAATTTTTTTTTCAATTTTCACCCTTCAGAGGAGGGTGTGTTCATCGCACGATTTCCCTGTAAAACAACCAGGTTCGTTCACCAAAAGCAAACGATTTTTGGTCAAAATTTGAATGTGATAGGACCTTTCGGTCTTGATAATTATGTTAACAAGCATTTCGATGAAAAATACTATTGTGCAGCCAAGAATTTTTGCTTTTTAACGTTTTTTGAAAAAGGTAACAGACTTCAACTGAAACATAAAATTGACAAGTTGAACAGGTTTATTATGATTTTAATTTCATTTCATCCGCCATACCCATCTACAAGCATTCAAATTTATAGAAATTATCGAGAAATTTGACTGCGTGAAAGTTAATCCGTTCAATCTTCTACCAACCGAAAAGTGTTTGATCGAAGTGACATAACGACAGTCGACAACGTGACGGACCATATCGACGTGTGCGGTCCGCGTCGCGAACCACAAAACTAGAACTCTCAAGAGTGCCAATGTAGGCCCGCAAAATTATTGTCTTCGAGTATACATGAAGATCTCCTATAAGGGCGCATCTTTGTCAGGTCTAGAGCTCGGCATTCAGCTCGTCGATTGATTCAATCAGTCCGCACCAGAACCGAGCAAGAGACGACACCGAGAGAACAGTTGAAGTCTACCCCCGCCGCCAGCGACCGCATTCCAACCAGCGTTGCCAGCAACAAACAGTTTACGCATTCATTAGTAATATGCCACAAACTCTCCGGCTCTGTCGGACGCGAGCATCCTCATCAAACGAACGAGCGAGATGGACGCGGTACTGATGATGCAGATCCGTATTAATGTCAAATACCGCATCTTCATCTATCAAAACAGAACGTTCAACTCAGTTACTAGATGCAGTTACTAAAACATCAACATTAATATCATCGATATCTAACGGATAATTCGTTTCAGTCCACTCTGTCTTCAGCTTAAAGTTGTTTCAGTATCTGTCACTTGAAACATTTCACACCTAATCGAGAATCTTCCTTCTGTTAATCGAATTTAGCCAACAATTTCATGTTGAATATTTCGTTGGGGGAATGTTTGATATATGAGTCGTCTAGATTCAAAATCATGATCATCAGCATTTCATTTTTATTTTGAACTAAGCATGTCAGCATATTCTCTGAATAGCTCTCTACATACACAGGCTGTTTATTAAGTACTTGTATAAGCTTTAAGGGGGAATCTTATACATATAAACATGGGTCCGTAACGTCTTGGTTCTTGAGATACAGAGCGTTCAAAAAAAAATTGTATCTCATTTTTTGATTATATTTTTGTTCAATAACATAGCAATTTAAAAGAAATCGGGATACTGAGAGTATTAATGATGAGAAACTCAAATAATTACTTGGTTTTTTGTTTAATGTTAGAGGGCGCCACATATAGTGCTTATTTATTTATTTATTTATTTATTTATAAACGGGAAGTACCCTTTCACGGTATAACAAATTTAGTAAAATATAATGTATCGTAAAAAGAATAAAAAGAATATAAAATAAAGAGTTTACATTGCAAATATACACAGACATATACATACATTCGAAATTACATAATTTATCTATGTTGAGCCAGTTAAAGCCCTTCGAAAAGCAACCAAAGAAATGATCCAAAAATTGAGATTTGAATAATGATTGCGGTAGTTGAAATACGACAAAATGGAGAATGTATTAGGTAGTTTGTTCTGCTATATGGTATGTGAAATATATCAATATTAGCCGAGCGGGTATTTCTTTATTGAATGCGGAAATTAATTTGTGATAGTAAATCAGGACAGTTAACTAACCCATTAATGAGTTTGAGTAAAAATTTTAGATCATTGTGATTTATACGTAATGTTAATTTTTCAATATTTAGAATAGATTCAACCGAGTCGTAATTGAAATTATAGTCACGAAATCTAATATTCATTTTATAGGCGGCAAATCTTGAGAACTTATGTTGAACTCTTTCAATCCTTATGCGATGAATATAATAAGAAGGAGACCATATAGAAGAGCAATACTCGAGGTGCGAACGCACCAATGCTGTGTAAAAATATCTTATAGAAACAATGTTATAAAAATCACTAGAAACTCTTTTTATAAAACCTAAGGACTTAAGTGCTTTATTAACTATATAATCACAATTTGCATTAAAAGTAAGCTTTCTGTCCATAATAACACCAAGATCCCTTATTTCTGATTCACTAGCTGAGATATTGTTATTGATATGGTAATCGAAATCCACAAAATTATTGGTTCCAAAAAACTTCATTACAAGGCATTCATCAGCATTAAGCTCCATCCATCGTTGCACCATATAAAAAGTTCTTCTAACTCTTTTCGAACTGTTAGAGCATCTAAAACAGATTCATTGACATAGAAAAGTAACAAATCATCGGCAAAAAGCAAAAAACGACTTATCTTGAAAACATACTTTATATCGTTGATGAAAAGAAGAAACAGCAATGGCCCAAAATGCGACCCCTGTGGTACCCCCGATGGAACATTAATTTCTTCAAAAAAAAAAGTTTTCAGCTTTACTATTTGTTTTGAGATCAATAGCTCATGATTTATGCAGTCAAAAGCTTTACAAAAATCGGTGTATATACAGTCTACTTGACCCTTTTCATGTATAGCCTCCAAGACAAATTGTGTAAATGGTAATAAATCAGTTTCAGCAGATTTTCCCTTTGCTTTTCATCAATTATTATATGTTTATAGACTAGAGAAAATTTTTACATTACTGTGCTCTCGAATAGCTTTGGTATACATGATACAATAGAAATTGGTCTGTAGTTTTTCATGTCAGTTTTCCCATCGCTTTTATAGATTGGAGTTATAAAACTAAATTTACAATAATCAGGAAAAATGCCTACCTCCAAAGAATTATTATACAAAAAACACAAAGGTCCTGAAAAAATAAAACAGCAATTTTTTTAAAAAGCAGGTGATATTCCATCAGGACCCGGTCCCTTGTTTGAGTCCAACTTGCTTATGGCTGGATAAATTTGACCAAGTGTGATATGAAGATTACTTGTTAAAACATGATTATTTGAATTCAGTATCGGAATATTTAATTTTTTATTTGTATAAACTGGAGAAAAATGTTCTGCAAAACTATTAGCAATATCATTTCCATTAAAGGACATCTCGTTAGGATATTCGTTGGTGTTTCGTTTTTCATTTACGTAGTTGGAAAAATAGTTAATGTGTTGTATCTGAATTCAAATAACCATAACTTTTTTGTGCCAGCCTGTAGGTAACTTTTGACTAAACAAGCTTATTCTACATTTAATTTCACATTCAAAAGGTACTCTCAGTATTTGTCGCTGAAGGCAGTCGTTGTGGAAGAAAACGGGTTTAAAGTTAAACCTGGAAGTTGAATTTTGAAAAATAAGTGATAAAATGTGTCCAATCAGGGATTGTTCCGCCCCCGCTTTAGCGAGTTAGTGTGAATCCAACACAAGGTAGTGCAGAATTAGAGTTATTATACACTGAAAACAGTGTTTTGCTTACTTTAGTCGGTGTGCATCCTAGATAGTGCAGAATGATTGATATACACTAGAATCGAAATTTTGTTCACTTTTGTCAGTAATATTACAATGAAATAAGTTAGACTCATAGAATGTTTTTAGTGTTATCTAGAGTAAAAAAATCCCTCTAAATTTTTTAGTGTGTACGACTATTTCTGTGCGCTTTAGATGAAATAGTTATGTATCGTTGAAAATAACAAGCAATAAGAGTTTTGTTATATCAATGACATATTTTATCTCATTAGAATTTACATTTCAGTTTGAATCCTTCAAAACTGCTGCAGGATCTGTAGAAACTACGTAACTATGAATAGGTTGATGATAGTAGTTCTGGATAGTTTTACATATTTCAGCTCGAGCAATAGCGTATCGTATAAGATACGTTAACAGTTCTGATAAAATTGATCACATAAATGTGTATCTCAATACATATTATTGAAGCGTTGTGTTATTGACTGTGCGGAAAATGGAGCGAATCTCATTAATTAAAAAAAACATACAGCTGCAAAATGTAATCATTTCAGACAACGCTAGGGATTATTGGTATGTATGAAGCAAATGTATGGAAAATAATACATTGACTAGCGTGTGGCGTCAGTCTAGCATCCACAAACGTGGAGTACGATTTTTTTTTACTTGTGACAAGTATATTTTTAATGCATAATGAAAATAGTAAGTTTTTAAGTTTTCCCTGCCGTGGTAGCCTTAGAGTTGTTACTCAATTACAAATTATGATCTGTAACTTAATTGAAACTTCAAAAAATTATAAGAATAAAATTCCGATAGAGTGAGTTTCATTTAATTCATCAACTATACCAAATTTATGATCAAAATATCACCTAATAAACAAAACAAAAATCGAACTTTCGAGTGAGAACAAAACATCTACAACAAATATGCTTGCCGTTCGAATCCTTCCTCACTCTTTTGGAGTGGTAAAATGCTGCATAGACTCGACAAAGACACATGGCAAATGATGCATATCCATCACAGTTTGCATCCTAGGTCGACTGTCTCCCACGCCACAGGCGAGGTAGGGGACTCCTTAGTCTGGAGGGTCTGCATTGACGTGTGGTTCTGAGTATAGCTTGTAAAATTCTTAGAAGTTCGGACCCCCTCCTGTGCCTTGTCAAAAGTAACAAATTGGCCGCACAAAAATCTGCGGAAGAACTAGGTCTCGAATTTCACAAGAGTCGAGAAGGCCAACTAGAGGGCGACCTCTAGTTTCAACCTTCTCGCCTGCAAGCCCAGATAAATGCCGCGGAGCTAGATCTTATGCTCAGGCGGCATATTGACAAGCCGATACACGGTGTTTTCTACAAAAACATAGAAACGCTCGGCTTGTCAACCAGGCTGACCTTCGGTAACGTACGGTCAGCCGGGCTTACATCCAATATCGAGGGACTTACAGCAGCTTGCCAAGATGGCGTAATCAACACGTTGATCTGTAGCCGCAACGTGATCCTGATATCACCTGCAGGGCCTGTCGAAAGGCGCCTCTTCCACCTGCTATAGGCATTTCCCGCAAAAGCGGCTTCGGGGTATACCCATCGCCATAACATAATGCGGCCCTACGGGTGCTGTATTCCCAACTAAGGCACTCCAACTGCATAGACCAAGAGATGGTGCTACCATACACGCCAGGAGATATTGAGTCCGTTGGTCCGTTGTCGGAAACGAAAAATGCCAGATCTACTGGAATTACCCATTTCCAACCGTCAGGTTCATATAAGCGAATAAGCCTGACGTTGTCTTCATCGATAAACAAACAAAAACTAGGTATGTCAATGAATTCTCTGCTCCGGCAGAGAAAAACATAATCTTGAAGAAGATGGAAAAGTGAACAATGTGCTCCGCAAGCTATACCCAGGCGGCAAGGTCGTATTAATGGTTCTGATCTTCGGTGTTTTGGGCGGAATTCGGTCTACGCCGCGTTCGAACTTGAAGATGATAATAATTTAATAATAATAATAATTTATCCAACAAGACTATACAGCAATATGAAATAATACAAAAAAAATGTAATAATAAATACAAAGTGCTTGTGAATAAATAAGAATAAGCTCATTATATTCTTTAAGAATTATTTCTGAGCGATATGAGTAAGTGATATCAATTCACAGAGAGAAAATAATATCAATCCAAACACATAAATACTTAAGACATAGTTTTTATGAACTAACAATTGAAAGGAACTTGGTAATTTGCACCAATAGTAGAATGCAACACAATACAGTCGAAGCCTACGGCACCATTAAGTTTAAGGTTTCTTTGCCTAATTGGCCACATTTTTGTGTATGTACATTAAAAGATATAGTTAACTTTTCTGAATTATAAAGATAACTTAGATAATTTAATATAGGAATATCAAATGAATGAACGTAAAATATCGAACCATAGGCGGGATTCGAACCCACATTCCTGGATATCTAGTCTAGCGTGTTTACCAATTACACAACTTTAGTCCCGTTAGCTCAAAGAATAAGAATAGATTACTTATTCTTTGGATAGGTATTTATATTCGATTAGCAGGAATGAGAAAAAAGTCTAATCAAACCTGAAAATCGATTTGTTAATTGGCCATGTATACTTAATGAACCTTAACATTTTTAAGATAAAACTAAAACTTCAAAAGACAAATTTTCGTTTAATTCTCAGCAAAAGAATAAGAATTCGAAGAATAGATTGATATGTATATATAATAGATAATGGACAAATTGTAAAGTTTTTTATGCACAACTTTTCTAATTCTCACAATCGAATACAAGCCAGATTTCCTGTTGCTCAAATTATGTTCTTCAAAAAGTTCTCAGAGGAAGCATTTTTCCTTAGATCGTAGAATGGCAAATAGATAATGGAAATCTTCAGAAATATTGCCTAATCTAGATCTACTATTAGTCATCTTTTCATACCACTTTTAGATTGTTTCTTCTGTGAATGGATATAATATACTCAAAAGCATCTGAATAACATATATTAAACAGTGAAAAATTAAAGAATTCGATTTAGTTAGAAGCATTGTCTAATAAATGTCTAATTTACATGTATCTAATACTTTCAAGTAAGTTTCATAAACAATTTCTGATTACCATTTTTGGGGAATCCATAAGCTGTCTGAAAAATTTCTGAATGATAATATTTATCAGATAGTAAAAAATTCGCACAATTTATTTCCATCAGAAACATTGTACAAAAAGTGTATATTTTATATGGATCTAATTTTTGAAATTCCCATTTTATTAGATTATCTTTGTTTGAATTACCATTTTTTTGTCTAAAACTTATCTAAGGGAGAAGATCGATTAGATGATGATGAATAGATATATCTAATTGAATCTGAATTATTGTCTAAGAAACATCAAATTTACGCTTACAAATAATATCAATAATTTTTATACAATTTCTAGATCATCTTCGGTTGATCTAGTGCATCAATATATTTTACCTTAAATACGAGTAAATACTATCTATTAGATGATAAAAGGTCAATATGACTTAATTTGGTTCCTAGATTTGTTTAATCTGTATCTAATTGTTGTAACTCTTAAACAATTTTTAGGTCATCTTTTTGTTCCTCCATAGAATCTGTCTAAAATATGTCTGAATCATAATGTTTATCATATGTATAAAAAATTAAAATAATTATTTCAGTCAGAAATATTGACCAGAAAATGTCTATTTTACAGGATCTAATATTTGTAATTTTGATACAAGTTTTGGATGATCTTTTTGTGAGCCAATATAATTTGTCTGAAGCATTATCTAAATCATGGTGTCTTTTAGATTTCAAAAAAGCTGTGCAAAGTTATTTATGTCGAGAATATTGTCTACTATACGTCCATTTTATATGCCTCTAGTATTTGTTATTTCTAGACAATAGTTAGATTCTCTTCATACAGTCATTTGAAATTATTTACCTAGTTACAGCTAACATATTATCAGAATTTACCTACATTTATTCTAGTTGACGAAACGGTCTATATAATATCTTGTTCATATGGGTCTATATACTGTATGTATTTTAGGCATTTTTTTTCTGTGTAATTTTCTAGAGCAAGATGGTTTCAGATGGTTATTTACATATGTTAGATATCATTTATACCAGGATATCAAAAATTATCTTGGTCAAGGGTGGTTGTGGAATCTAGAACGTGTGTCTTACTTTACGTTTGAAATAATTATGTCACTGTCATACTGACATCATCAATAACCTACAAATTTCATACCTATTTATTTCAGTTGTAAATCAATAATGAACTACAAATTAAAAATTATCTTGGTCAAGGGTAGTTGTGGAATGTGAAACGAAATGTTAACTTTGAACCTTTTACGAGGTCGCAATAGCCACAAACGGGGTCGAAAACTGTTTTAAATTGGTTAATTTTCGATAAATCGAATGACGTTCACGTGAGGAGCGCATAGCTCGCGAGTTAGAAAAGTGCAAATCTTCGGAACATAGAACGTCTTTACGAGGACTTTTGGCATGCGGTTTTCGCTCCATGTCGTTAGTTTATGAACGGGGCCAACTAAATAGCATAGTCTCGGGCCCCAAAATGTCGATTAAATAGGAAAATTTAATTAAAATAGAGACAGGTACTCTCAGGTCTCAGCTAACGTGCGACGTACCAAAGAGAATTTTCTAGCTACTAAAATGTACCCAAAAGCTGTTAAAAGCTAGCGGCTTATAGCCGAAAACATTTTATTACAACTGGCGCCGGCCGCACGGGACATAAAACGGTTCCGAATTAACAAGATCGATGTAAAAAGTATAAACTCTAACTGACGCGTAGCGAGCTCATCGAGGAATGTGTCAAAATGATTACGTTCGTAGCTAATTACATAGGACTGGCGTTCATGCAATTGTGTTTTTATACAATTCGAACCTTCTAATTTCGATAGGCCACGTGAAAATCCCGGAGTCTAAAGCGCTAGAGACTTCTGAGTGTTATAACATTCGTATAAAATTTCAAAATTTCTCACTTTTAGAAACATCAAATTAATTAATTTGACACAAGTTTTGATAACGTAAAGTAAGACACACGTTTTAGATTCCACAACTACCCTTGACCAAGATAATTTTTGATATCCCGTTATCAATTTGTGTTCGCGATATTATGTAGTGTTTCTTGATATTTGAGTCCTTGAACATTACTAGGAATAACGTCAATTTCGATTTTATCCTTAGTAATATTATAATAACCAAGAAAAACTACATAATACATCTATTTCAAAGGTTGAAGTATATATATATCGTTAAATATATTTATAGACAATTAAGTTGTAATGAATATCAGAATGATATAATTCCGAGGAAGTATTCGTAAGTATTTTACTCGTCAAAGTGAAACCTTCGGGAAAGGCGGAAGAATTTACCTTCGCCAGTAATGATTGTGCAATACTAATCAATTCAGAATTCAGATCACTTATTGTTTCGTGTTAGGCAACCGTAATCCTGCTACGATACGCAAGCCTAGTACGAAGTTGAACGATGGTGTGTAGTGAGAGTGAGAAAGGGAGATGCTCTGATCGAAATTCGAGATCCTGCAGGAGGTTGCAAACACTGGACACCTTCTTGTAACGGTATCGAGTTGGCATTGGGCGCAGGTCTCTCTACACCCTCAAACATTTAGTTGCGTTTGTAATTATTGTTGAGTGGCATCACTACAGTATGTTTCATGAGTGTATTGTGTATCATATTCATTTATATCGATACTATTCATTGTGTTTATAATAATGGATTTGAACATAAACCATCAGCACAAAATAATTTAGAATAAATCTTGTCATTCAAGTACTAATTATTGTTCATCATCAGAGTGTATACTATATTGGAAATCAATAATATTTTTTTTAATTCTTCATATATGGTGGGTTTTCGAAAGATTACGTACGACTATACAGACTGTTCGAACCCCGAATTTGAGTAACAATAGAAAAACAATGAATTGGCACTGGAAGATGAAAGAGTTGAATATCTTGTGAAATGATAAAATACAACTATTTATATTTCTTAGTTACTATTTATTGATATATGCATAATGAACAGATAATTCAAACCCTTCGAGGACCCCGCAAGATCGTCAAGAGGTACGAATTTCGCCATTACGCATTCAAATTCCGCCAAACACAAATGCACGAAACTGTTCAGGCGGAGAATCGTTTTTAATATGTGGTAGTTACAAATTGGTCTTCAACAAATTGCTGCAGAACAATTGGCATCGCAATCTGGGACTCCAAGCACAAGACAAGATATTGTCAAAATCTTGAAGTTCATTCATTGATAAACCAGGCTGAATTTTGGTAACATTTGGAAAAAAAAGTTAAGCATCTTTTCTTATGATAGAATCCCTTAAAATATTTCTATTTGCACGTCCCTCATATAGTGTAAGGGAAAAATTTACGGATTTTCGCGGATATATCCGTCTTGAGCATTTTTGAATCGATCTAGACTATTTTTGACAGGACGTCATTGTGTGCGATGCGTATGTGCATATGTACGTAACCCACTGTCGACACGTTTGCGCCGTTTCTATTAGTCGTATGGACTTGAAATTTTTCGCTTAAAAATGGCGAAAATAGGAACTGTATTGATTTTGGAAGCAGTAGCAACGTTTTGAATGATATTTCTGACATTCATCTTCATTTTTTCCAATTGAATTATACGTAAATTCTCGGGAAATAGGTCACACTAACACAGACGCTCCTTCGGGAAAAAATGGGGGTTACGACCGAACATGCTGTACTGGTTGTACAACATGGTGGTTAAACCCGCAATAACATACGCCTCTTTGGTATGGTGGCCTGAAACACAACAAAGAGGGACCGTGACAAGACTGACCAAGGTCCAGAGACTTTCATGTCTTGGGATCACAGGGGCTATGGAATCTACGCCCACTGCAGCAATGGAAACACTACTGGGAGTGCCTCCCCTCCAATTAGTAATCCAAGGAAAGACCAGGCTTGGTGCTTTCAAAATACAAAATACACTGGAGAATGTTCACATTGGGCCAGGACACATGAGTATCGTAAAAATCGTGACCAGGGAAGTGCTAGGCATGAGAACAGATCACATCCCAAAGCGATACTCTTTCAACAACACATTCAGGGTATCAATACCAGAAAAGACTGAATGGGAACATACAAACCTGAACGACATTCTACAGGGAAAGATCTGGTATACAGACGTGTCTAAGACTGAAGAAGGTGGAGGTGCAGGAGTATACTCAAGAAACCCTAGCTTGAGCTATTCATTGGGTAAACACACCTCTGTCTTCCAAGCAGAAGTATATGCAATCCTCCAATGTGTGAAGGAAAACAATCGGAGAGCCATCGATGATGAGCAGATCCACATATTGACAGACAGTCAGGCTGCACTCAAGGCGATGAGAAGTCAGGAAGTGACATCCCGTCTGGTATGGACATGCAAAAAAGAACCTGACATACTGGCAGACCGAAATCGCGTTGAGCTGTTTTGGGTGCCAGGACATCAGGGAACGACAGGCAACGAAAAAGCCGACGAACTTGCAAAACGAAGGTCAGAGAACGCTCCAGATCCAGAACAGACAACGGGGGTACCAAAACGTACAGCACGAAGGTTTGTAGAAGACTGGATCATGGTAAACCACAAAGTATACTGGGAAAAAATCCCAGGAAACACACATGGGAAGAAATACATCAATGCCCCGTGTAACAAAAGAATGACAGAACTATTAGCACTAAATAGGGAAAAAGTAAAAGTCGTAATAGGGCTCATGACTAGCCATGCGCCAGTAAAAGGGCACCTAAACAAAATGGGACAGTACAATGGCGACCTGACATGCAGACTTTGCGGTAAGGATACAGAAACAGTGACACACATACTGTGTAAATGCGAGGCGCTTGATCGCAAACGACAGTCATTTTTTGGAAAGCCTAACGGCGAACCAGAATTATACAGTTCCCACCCTGTAAAGGACTTGTATAAACTCGTACAAGGTACAAAAATACTTGAATGGATACCGTAAATATACGAAACATAGGCGAGATACAATGAGCCAGTAGGCCTAAGTGTCACCGGAGGCAATAGCCAGACAAGCCTACAAAGAGGGTGAAATTTTTAGTGAGTATGCCTGGAATGGTGACTCCCACAGTAGACCTTGAGATTCGAAGGCTCATAACCTCCCCATAAAGGGTTTTCTTCACCTCCACAACAACAACAAAATATAAAAAAAAAAATAAAAACACATGTGCTCATTATTTTCGTCTTTAGGTACATTTCGGTCTCGCGACCATCATCAGAAGACGTATCATATCTAAAACGGGATTTGTTAAAACCAACTGTAACAGCACATAGCGTCATTATCGCACCAATCTCAATTAAAATTGCCCACGTTGCCGAAAACTCAAAGAAACACGAATAATCGAAATTGTAACACATCAATGTTTTATGTATATGAATATGTATCAAAAATCCACTGCTCAGCCATTTTCTTATAATATACGAACTCATGTCAAACAAAGTCTGTATACGACTGGAACGAAAAAATATGACGCTCAAGTATCCACTTTCGAACCAGATGTTAAAATTGATGAGGTAATTGTGAGACCTTATTAGAAATATTGCTATTTGAGCATTCTATCTAAAATATACTTTTATCATTATAATGTTGGAATTTGCAATGGTCTTAATTAATTAAATTTGTATAAATCCGACTTAATGACTGAATGATTGTTCTGTGATTTACATACTGGATGTCACTTTCATGTGAATCATCTCCAGAATAGATCTTTCATAATGATTGGTTTCCTTAGTTAAAATATTAGCATTTTTGTAAACGAATTGATGGTTATAATCGAAACAGTATTTAGCAAGGGCGGTAGAAGTTTTTGTTTCTTGTACTATAGTTATGGCCATACATTCATCTTTGTAAATATTGTTTAGGGATTCCTGTATAAGTCCCATCGCAATCTAAACAATTTGATTTGTATACTGTGTGGGCTTCTTCATCTTTAGGTGTTAAAGATTTTAGATTTTAAAAATATTTCCCAACACAGTTAGTAGCTTTATACGCAACATTTATATCATACTTCCTGAATACATATTACTTTTCTCTGAGGTCTCCAGAATGTATGATAATATTATAATATTTGTATATGATGTACTAGTATAGATTTTGTTTATTCTTCCTTCATTGAGGGAGTTAATAAATGTTTTTGGGTAGCTATTTATTTCTAGTGTATTACGAACTTTTTTCGAATTGTTGGGACGGCTATCTGGGTGCGACAATTTTATAGCTGTTTATAACAGCATTATTTTACTTGTTATATATCTCCCTGGAGATAAGTACTTTGTATATGAGTGGTGTAGACTTAAAACCGGCCACCTCCACGTGTAACTAATCTGACAAAATGAGAATAACTATTTACAACTTATCAATCGATACATCTCTATCCATATTGTTATTAATCTATTATAATGAAAATAAATAATAATATAATTATCGTTTATAAAATATTTCACCATTCTGGACCTATATTTTCAACAAAATATTATAGAGATGGCGTATTTTGCGAATTTAAGACTGATAGTTAAATGACTTAGTTTTGGACTTCTCGTATGTGCTTCGAGTATAATTTGACTTTTTCTAATTAGGTTGGGTAGTGATTTTTCAATTATTAGACAGCCACATTCATCCATAATAACTAATAAAATAGGAAAAGTATTTCTCAACACAGTTAGTAAGTTTATACGCAACATGTATATCATACTTTTTTTAACAATTCCTAATTTTCTCTGAGGTCTTCAGAAAGTATGGTTATGTTATAAAATTATATGTATTACCGTTTACGAAATTTATATATGACGTTCCATTATAGGTTTTGTTTATTCTTTCTTCAATGATGGGATTGAAAAATGTTTTTGGGTAGCCATTTATTTCCATTTATGAACAATTTTTACATTTTTGGGACTATCCTCTGGATGGGACAATTTAACAGCGCGATCTGTAAGCTGTTTATAACACTTTGTTATATTTTGTTGGCGCAATTGAATTGAAGTGAAGATAACGTTGAGACACCAGACTTCTTTAGTAAATCACGAAGTTTTTATTTTTCCATCTGCATCATGCCTAATGTTCATATCTAGGAAATTTAAAGTTTACAGTGGAAATTGTTAAATTTTGAATCACAAACTTTTATGCAACTTCCTCATTGGGTATCTACCCACAATACATAAATTTGGACAAAGTTTAAATTAAGTCGTTTCGGAAGAGGGATAACGATTTGTGGCCATGCTGTATATGGTTCGTTGAGTGTGATTAGCCCTCGAATAGAGATCGTGCGGGTGATTTTGGCGGCCGCGTTATTGGTCATTTGCCAGTTAACAATATTGAATTCAGCGCGAAATCCTCTTTAAAGGAAGAAGAAGAGCGTTAACTTGTGCGTTTTGTTTTGCTTGGCCTCTGGTCGGCGTGTCAGCGACCTCTGTGAGAACGCGACTTGTATCAGTGAAGAGAGAGCTAGACGGAACTAGGCATTTTTGCAGGTGAATGACGAAGAAGAGGCTTCGTGAGCTTTCAGGAGTGACGAGGAAGTAAGAACAAAAGCAGACACGAGACACGGTAAAGCTGAGCAAAGCGATCGAATCGAACGAGAGCGAGAAAAGAATAAAACAATACGCCGCGCTGAGGATCCCAGTGCCATAAAGTCAGTGCCGTATTAGTGACTTCATTTATTCAAATAGCATATTTAACGAATTAGCTGATTTTAATAACAGTTTAACTAATAGCTTGATTAATAATTCACCACATCATGTGTTTCTAATTGTTCACCGAATTATCCTTTTTTAGATAATTCTGCTCTGTTCTTGAAAACAAAGAAAACAGTTAGAAAATTAAGAGTAACATGTACTTTCGTCAGATATTTAAATCCAAAACCAATATCATATACAGAATGTTCCGGAACTACCTATTAAAAATGAAACGGACACCTCCATGGCCGATTTGAAGGGGTATGTTTCATATAAGAAATTTCGATTTTGACTCGTCATAAAAAGTTATGGCATTTTAAAGATGGTAGCTGGAATGTAGGTTCATTTAGTTATCTCCGAAATGCCCATCTTTGCATAGGTTTTTAAGATAAGAATGGTTTTACTTTCTTCCCAGCCTTCGAATACAATGTTCAGTGTCTTACTTTTTTTATCGCAGAATGTAAAAGAAATAATACAATTTTTGATCTGATAAAAAGTATCGTGTTTGATGGGGCTATCTGAAGAATATGTTTGTATTGAAAAATTTTGGAAAAAATAAAAGTTGTCTTCTAAAAGTTATTCTCACTTGAACGCCAGAACAACAATACAGTGGCGTAAGTTATGATAAAGCAACCTAAACAATGCATTGGTGACCCAGGCGAATAGGACCAGCAGGGCTTATTTGAAATTTCACATTTTACTTATTGTACCGTACAATTTAAAACTTTTCATAGGAATACGAATTTGCATGCATAATAGGCGAAGTGTATGAACAGGTATCCCAAGCGTTTTCAACTTATGAGAAGCATTCCGACAACTCAAAGAACGTGCTAGGTCTGAAGTATGTATAAAAATGAGATGGGGCCCAGCACTGGTCCCTGGGGAACACCTGAGACAACATTGTGTAACTGGGACAAGAAACAAGAAAAAGATGAATATGTAAACTAATAGTTAACCGAATTCCAAACTTGGATAGCATCGATAGTACTATTAATTTATATCTACTACATTAGTAGATTATTGAAATATGTCGATTACTTATAAACGGTTGCTGAAATATACCATCACTAATCCTGACACTCGATGTTACCTCTCCCTAGCAGCACTGGCTCTATATAATTGTTTTAGTTACCATGATTATACCATTCAGATGACTTTTGTTTGGAAGAAGAATGAATTGATGATCTCATGAATCCCCCTTTGTATGTATTTTGATTCAACAAGGCATAAATTCAATTTAACGGTTCTACAAAACCAACTTAATCATCCCTAATGAATATATTCACCCGCAATTATGAACAGAGCTCCATCCAAAATTAATCTTCCGAAAGGGGAAATGCATTTATATAATACGTTCAAGCGATATATAAAATCATGAAATACTATGAAATTATGAAAATGTGTATGAAAACAAGAGGAGTGATTGTATTGCAAATAAAATTTTCAACATCAATGAAACAGTTGTTACGCATGTACACATATACATACGCACACACAGACATCATGTCAAAAATATACTAAATGGATCAAAAAAAGCTCAAAACTGATGTATTCGTGAAAATCCATAATTTTTTTCACCCTATTAGGAGGGGAGTAAAAAACGAGGGGGTAAAAATAAAATAATCATACTTCTGAATATGAATCACAATAAAAATAAATAATTTATTCCGTGCAAAATAATAAGCTTTGTGCTCCTCTTGTTTCCGTTATATCTCAATAACATGATTAGATAAAATTAAGAATTTGAAGAACGAGGAAGACATAAATTTAAGTGTTATAGGCTACCGAAATTTCATTACTTATTTTTCAAACGAGTCAAAAAGTGGAAGGATAGGTCTATCATGCCACTCATATAATTATTGAAGTAACAGAACAATATTCGAAGTTCATATGAACAAATATGAAAATAACCTTAAAAATCTGAATATTCACAAATTCATCAAATTGCATTGGATCTTGCTTTACAATGCAATCTTTAATGAGCGTTAAATAACTGTGTTTATTGAAAAGTTTTACTCAGTATTCATGAGCGTTACAGGCTGAATTATAAACTATTTAAATTCAATGCTCAAAAAACATTCATCTTATCACCTTTTATATGTAAATTCTCTGGAAATAGATCACATTAAAACTTACGTTCACTATATTTCTTCTTCTTTACATACTTTTAAATCTCACTACCATCAGAAGACGTTTGAAGACTAATTCACATCAACTTGAGCGCGGGGAATTCCTTAAGCTAATTCTTATAAACATAGAGCGTCTATATCGCATTAATTTCAATTGAAATTGTCTGCTTCGCAACAACGAACGAAACATGAAAAATTGAAATGTGTAATAATTTCAAACGTCTTCAGATGATGGTCGTGAGACCGAAACGTACGTGAAGACAAAATATATAGTAAACAGATGTGTTGATGTGATTTTCCCATAAGACCTGTGGTCGGTCAGTTACTACGACGCTCCTCCTACGAATTTATCAAAAAAACTACTACAAATCTTAAAAGAACATTGTAAATTGGAACCGAAATTTGGCATAAAAAATTATAACGATTTGGTCAACAAGAATAAAAATTTTACCTCACCACCCAATAGTAAATTTATATCGTTTGATGTCACTAACCTCTTTCCCAGTATACCTCCGGGGAAAAGATTACTGATAATCCAAAGTATCTTGGAAAAAATTACACAAATATTGTTACAACATACAAGAGATATTACGTACTCTAGAATTATGTCTTACTCAGAATTATTTTCAATTCAATAACAATGTGTTACTACTCAAAAAGATTAGCAATGTAACCCAATAAATCCTTATCTGGCCGAAATATTTATGAATGAATTAGAATTGGAAATTCACAAACACCCTATTATAAAAGGATTCATTCATTGGCATCGGTATGTTGACTATATATTAACATGCTTTAATGGAACACAAAGACAATTAAATTCTTTCATTCAACATTTAGATAATCTACACCCCAAAATTAAATTCACGGTTGAAGTAGAAGTCAATCAAACTATTAACTTTTTAAACTTAACCAAAACTAAATTTAATAGTAAACATTCCTTTTCAATATATCATAAGCCTTCACATACGGACATTATTATCCACAAAAATTCAAACCACCCCATACAACATAAACAGGCTGTTCTTCAAAGCATGATACATAGACTTGTTACTATTACTATCGCCATGTCAGAATTAAATTATCATGAGGTTTCAATTATAAAGCAGATAGCAACTAATAACGGCTTCAATGAAAAAATTGTGATTGATTTACTTGAGAAAGAAGATTATAATGAAGCAATAAAGTTAATTTACCCTAGTACAGTCAAGACTCATAATCATAGATCAATAATGCATGTAGGTAAACTTTCTGATAATTTATGCAATTTACTTAAAAAACACATTGTTACCACATCTTTTAGAAAAAATAATACATTAGGCAAATATATCAAAAACAACAAAGATAAGAATAAAAACATCAAGAATCAGGAGTATACAAAATATTGAATTTATTTATAAGTAAATCTTATCCTACTGTACACGTCACGTACCTCACTCATTCCCTCCTTCTTAATCTTAATTTCAATATTCAAGGAATAAACCATAGTTTGTAAAACCATTGTTTGTCACCGTGTGGTGAAACTTATCACGTTTTATTTGAAAAAAAGAAAGTTTGTGAAAATTTATTGCAAGTGTATTTTTTATTGAAACTATAAGATTAACCATATATTTCGAAAACAAGAGAGATTTAGACATAATTGTATATGAGCTTTTTAATTTTTCCAAGGTCACCTTGTAGATACAGAATCCACCTAATAAGGTGATATGTGATATAAGCATATATTCTACCTAATCTCGTCTGCAGAGTGTCTAGGAGTATACAGGAATATGAAGAAAACGATTATTAATTTTGCCAAATTCAAATGGATAGAATAACTGCCATAATCATTCTACAGTTTCTTTTTCGATATGAGTTGATGGAATTATCTAAATGTTAACCAGTTGGTACATATTTTTCTCATCCAAACAGTTTAAAGTTTTTCACAAATAGAAGGCTTAGCGATATGGCTGTACCTTTTGGCAGCAATGATCAGAAATAAATTCAAATAAATTTTAAATAACAACCATTTTACTTTATAATTGCAATCAAATAATGAGATTGGTAGAAATGTAATATGGTATAAATAGTTTAGTTAACATTTTGATCTTTTTTGGAGATGGTTTATCAGTGCCTCGTTCCACAGTCAAGCTCACAAGAAAAGCTAAACAGGTGACTGGGACTAAAATAAGTGTTGTCACTGTTCAATCTGGAGAACCAAAACTCTGTCAAATTTATTTGTTGATGGATATATGAAAGGTTAATTTGTGTCCAAATTCATGAGGGTCAGACTATACTATCACTTTCTATATTATGTGATTTCTGGTGTGAAAATCTAATTAGCAATAAAAGAAATGATAGCTCCTTAAAAATTGATTAGACTTTCTACAATAGTGATTGTCTGACTAGATAGGTGTGTTTAGTGAATACGTTGATTTTGAATTTAATGATATACGAACTTGTTTATGCAACTTTATTAGGTTACTGGGACGTGCTGTGTTTTTATTACGATGTTTTGACTTACGCTAAACTACAAAATGGCGACATACTAAGCATGTTTATGATATAAATAGGCAGTAAAATTTTCGCTTACAACTGCAACCTCTTATCGCCGAAACAATAATATTTACGTTGCGAACGTAAATCGCTAAGGTTTACAACGTAAAGTTGCATAATCCATGATCGGAGGCAAATTTATTACGGAGATGAAGATGAATAGTTTAATCAGAATATTTTCCCAAAATAAAATACGTATTTTCCAGAACTGTCTCACAAGGCAATATTCATTCAGTGGCACAGACAGTGTTACCAACTCATTTTCAGAAGCTCCACCAGGCTGACCAAATTTTTCTAACAGGAAATCCAATGAATGTACATAATATCCACTAATTAATCTACTAGACATGTGAAATGATACAAAACACACTGGTTTCAATAACTCTACTAAAATAGTTTTCTATTTACACATGAATTATAAGCTATGTCATTGAAAGTTCATTCGAACTGATAACATATGTGTTTCATACCAATTATAATAAGTACAAGTCAAACATTATTTCTCATTAGTACCACCTCGATATCTGTTCTATAACATTGGTGATTTTTCAGATACATACATAACCCACTCTGTTTATTCCATCCCTTGTAAAGATTGCGAGAAGGTATACATCGGCCAATCTTCCCAATACCTCCAAAAAAGTTGAACGGGCATAAATATACTAAAATTCATCCACTGCACTTAGTAAACATGTGAAAGATACTGACCATTCATTTGACTACAACAGTACAAAAATTTTGAATATTGAAAGGAATAACAATAAACGTTTAATATTGGAGAGTATACATATTGAAAGAAACAATTGTGGATTCCAGTCTTTCAAAACTATTCAATAATCTAATTTAAACCAAGCTAAATTCTGTTATTTTGAAGTACCACTTTCGATTGTCTATTTAATTCGACCTAAAAAAGACAACGTATTATGTAACATTCATAAATAACCGTTTTGAGGTTAGTTTCCATAGAATTATCTTGAACTTGATTAGTTGTTAATAATAGAAATGAAATGTTATTCATAGAATACCTAATTCATAAAATAATCATAGATATTTAGAATTGTATAATCTTCATATAATGTCTTATGTTTAACTATATTCAATCCATTTCAAATTGATAATTAGTCATACATTATTCTTTAATTCTTTCACACACAACCGATCCAATGTTTTCTGCAGTTTCAATTTGATTTTAAAAACACAAGTCGGCTGCAGATGCATTTTATTAATCGAAATCATCTACTCTTTACTAAATTACATGGAATTACTAATTGGACAAAACAGTATTTGATAAAGATAATAAACTATTATCGAAACGTCAAAAAAAGAGTTTTTATTTGATTTTCAGTCATATGTAAAATCCAACATACCAAGAAAACATATCATACATTCCCAAATGGTTCAAGAATATGAATGAAAGAATGTATATGTATATATATAAAAAATTTTTTGGCGTTTTTGGTCGTTTTTCATCTGCTTTTCACCTTTTCAGTGTTAAGTACTAATTTTGGGGAAATTATCAATATAGCAAGGTTGTAGAACAGAAAATTTCCTATTTTGATGTTGGAAAATTTTTTCTTCAAATTAGGTATTTTTTCCGCTAGAAGCTTCGCGGCTATAAATAATCAGCTTTTTAAGCGATTTTTCACATTTTGAACTGAATTATCCTGATGATGTAGAAGAAGAAGAGATTGAAGTTTGCCCTGATATTGATAAGAGTTTGCTGAATAATTCACTTGAGCATCATCGTCGGAGAAAGAAGCATATAGCGCAAGTAGCGACTAGAATGAATATATGAATGTGAAAAGAGCAAAAACTGCATGAAATGTGATTATAATTATTATTATTATGTACAGTAAAAGAAATATAAGAAAGCGTTATTTTTTTGTAAGAATATGAATATTTGGTATGCTAATAAAAATTATTATTTTCGTTAGAAAAAAATTATTTTTCACACGTTGGAAAAAATCCTGCTATAAGCTTATAACTTTTCGCAAAAATTAATAATTAATATTCTTGAATAAAAAAAATACTCGACATTCAAAAAATTGTCTAAACAGTAGAATATGTATGATCCTGTATTTCATTCTTCTAGCGGCAAAAATAAGTAATTTTAAATAGTTGCAAATTGTCGGTGTTTAAACTTTGCTCTCTTTTGGCAATTTTCACCAAAATTAGTATTTCGTACTGAAAATATGAAAAATATGAAAATTGCAGGAAAAATGTCCTTGCAACATAAAAATAGGTAATTTCCCGTTCTACAACTTTGTTCTCTTGATAATCTAAATTAGTATTTCACACTGAAAATTTGGAAAATCACTTAAAAAGCTGATTATCTATAGCCATGTACGTTCTATGGCGCGTTCTAGCTATAAAAATAAGCAATTTCAAGAAAGCCTTGGTATATAAAAATAGTAAATTTTCCACTCTATAACTTTGCTCTATCTATAATTTTCACCAAAATTCATATTTTTCACGTAAATTGCAAGAAACTGCTAAAACTCCTCTGTTCATCTGCGGCTTGTGAAGTGCTCTAGAACTTGAAACCTCCTAAACAACCAGGTCTGTATGTTGCTCCAAATTTTTTAAGAAAAATGACAATTCAAATGGACTACTGATTAATGATGTCACACTTACGAATTCATTGCCTTCTCTAGAACATCGTAGAAAGATGGGCTATCTCTCCGTTTTCTATATATATTTCCATGCTGTCGGTGTTCATCGGAAATCTCGTCTGTTGCTCCACCACGAGTCTAAATAGGCGGACTAGAGGAGCTCAAGCTATTCAACCCTTCATTGTCAACCTCGACACTTGCCGAACTTCATCCTACAGGACTTCATTTTTCTATCGAACGGAAGAGTTGTACAACTCTGTACCTAGTGAGGTATTTCCCTATGAAAAAAAATCGAACAACATTGCACCGCTGGCTCACATGGTGTTCTTCGAATAACCTATATTCGAAGAACACCATGTAGTCAAAGTATAGAAAAAAAGTTTAAAGCTTCCTTTGACATATTCAAGCAGTAATTAATAGATGTTCCGTATCTTCCGATGTGCTTGTTCTAATAATTCTTTGAAATTCCCAATACCATCTACATTGCATTGAGACACATTAATATTTAGCTAATTATCTAGGTTAGAGTCATTGTGGAAAGGTTGAACGAGTTTTGAGCGATGAAGCTCGTTTGAAGAACTTAGCAAATCAATCAAATTAACCCCTTTAGACTTTTGCTCTCATTTTGGAGGAAATGACTTATGTCAACCAACCTGCTACGATTCCCGAGTTAAGCGAGATGATTTTCTAAAATAGAACCGCATTTATTCGATTCCATTTGCGAAAAATCAGTAAAAAAATATAAAAGTCAAAAATTGCATCTAATTCCCTATACCTATACTCTCCAAATCGCATAAGTTTACAGAGAACCAATACTGACAATGCGTTTTATGCATACTGAATTTTTTATACAAACAAAAACAAAATCATGACAAATTGGCTACATCTGATATATTTACATGCTACACCATTTGATTCACTATCAAATGTCGTCCAAGAAGCTAAGCTTGTTAATTTAAATCACTACTTCCAAAGATCGCACACCTTGGAATAATAAAAATGTTACGAGCGATAAACTACCTCAATTATAAAATAGTTTTATAATCGTTTACTTTTATATGACAGTAAGTGTGTATATGAATACCTTTAATTAGGTGTTAAGCATGTTCTTGTTCATAATTCGCAGCTTTCGTTTTATTGCTATCAAAATTAGCATTAAGGCTGATCACGTTTCTGTTAAGTCGATATTCACAAAGTGCAACCATCCCGAGCTGGAAATTGATTCAGAGTTAATTACTTCGTATCAGTCTTATCTCTCCGACTGCCAACTGGCTCTCAATGCGATTGGCTCATATCGTTGTAGCTTAAGAACGGTATAGAACTCTCATGAAACTCTTGCCTGCCTAGGCAACAAGAACAAGGTGACTCTAATCTGGATACTCGTGGAGCTTCAAAATTCATCGGGTCAGAAGCAGTGCTTGGGATATCAGCGCTAAAATAGCTAGGTTGAATACTTCAGTACTGGTAAGTGACGCACCTCACCAGGTTTAAACTATTAAACCACTCTAAAGCGATTATTAAACCCTTAGAAATTGAGACCTAAAATACTTCTAGAACAAAGCAGGTCAAACCTATGTACTCTAATCCACGGATCTCCAAACTTGCCAGCCTTAGGGCCATGCTGCTTACTCCAGTAAGTTCCAAGAGCCAAAACCGTTTTAATTTTTCTTCCATTATCTACAATTTCTAGACCATTCGCCGAGTACTATGAGAGCATACGCTTGCTAAATTCGCTTGTTCATACGACACCTGTTGGTCACACGCGGAAATAGGTAGTGGTAGTACATTTATCTCTAACAGATAGTGCTAGTAGTACTTTCGTAAGCGCAGTAACAATTACGCATTCGCGAATAATCTCGTTGTTTCGAGAAAGTTCTGGTGTATTCGACTCATTTCTAGATGGCAATAATTGGAGGTTAGCGACGCGACCGCGAGTCAGTCCACCTAGGGAAAGTGAAGGAAGCGAAACTGTCTGTTGTGTAATGAAGTAGTGCGTAACTCCTTAAAACGTGAGATTTTTCACCTTTCTCGGATCTTCTAGAGAGGTCACCGAACTCGTAAGTGTGACATCATCAATCGAACGAATAGCTCTCTTTCTGTCAAACATGTGTTACGTAGGCAAGCAGGTATCCTGTTGATCTATGCTGACGAAAGCCATATTGCCGGTCATTCACAATCTTGTAGCTCTCTAGGTATTTGATGAGTTCGATGGTGATTGCTTCCTCCATCACTTTAGAGATCGCAGATAATAGTGCGATTGGTTGCAATCTAGCTGTCTTCGAGATGGAAGGAAAGACACCAAGTTTGTATGAAAGTTTAAATAACCTGCAGAAAACTGGTGAAAACTGCCTTGAGAACGGCAGGTGGAATTCTGTCGGGCCCCATAGACTGTTGGTATTGAGATCAAGCAAAATGCGCCTAATTGTGCGCTGACGAAAGACAATGTCAGGCATATGGCTATCGATGGCAGTAATATTAGGAGGGTCCTTCCCTTGTGAATCCAACAGTCAGACACTGCATTGTTTTGATGGTGTAGAATTTCTGGGAATTTATATAGACTGTCGATTAGATTGGAGACGTCATGTCAATGAATTGGTACAAAATATCACTCGATATGTTTTTGCTCTGAAAGTGATATCAAATCAAATTGATTACAAAACAGCTTTAACAGCTTACCATGCGCATGTTCAATCCAGATTGAGATATGATGGACTGATATTCTGGGCCAATTCTAATGAAGCTTCACGCATTTTCACTCTACAAAAAAAGTGCCTTGGAAGTGTTTTAAAAATAAAGCAAACTGAAAGTTGTAGACAACATTTTGTGGATCAAAAACTACTCACTTTATACAGTCTCCTAATCTTAGATTCGGTTAAGTTTGTGATTGATAATAAACGTTTGTTCAAAGAACATGATGACGATCATGGATACCATACTAGATATAAAAATAATGTCGTTGTTGAAAAATTTAATTATTCGTATTTGCAAAAGAACGTGAAATACATCATAACTAAAATTTATAATAAAATATCATCTATAACTAGATGCCTACCAAAATAAATATTGAAAGCAAAGCTGAAAACATTTTTGATTTCAAAAGCCTTCTATTCACTACAGGATTATTTCAACGATGAAGTACTTTCAATTTAAACTATCTGACGATATTTTGAAATATTTTATTTGTAACAGTGTAATAATGTACTGGTATTTATTAATAATTATATGTAGGTCTTATTGATCGTTTGACGTTGTTCTACGCCCAAACGGGCATTTGTGTATACTTATATGAGCATTTTATGTTTTACTTGTGTTGTAATTGTATATATATATGAACTAATAAATTCACTTACTTACAGCTTGTGTCCTTTTTGAACATGCAAATTATCAGGGCTATGAGTGTACTAACTTAATATTACGTCCTGTCTGACCTAAGAAGCCAACACACCTCAGCTTATAAACTCGAAGTAATTCCGAATTATCCTTCTGTGATTTTGAATTATTGATGAATCCTTATAACTATCATTTTCTAGAATGCCTACAGTTCGTCATTCCGGTAAATGCAACCAAATATGTCATTGGAAGAATGGAACGCATGGCGCAACCTGTACATTACTCTCATTTATTCTTTGTAGTGAAATCATATTAAATTCGTACCAGTTATTTCACAGAAACTAAAGCTAACATTCTAAGTGTACCAAGTATCTATCCATGTTCTCATTTGTAGAATATTATAGCATTGTATTAGACATTGACCCAGATATCGTACATAATATTAGCAAATCCAATCAGACAATTGCATTACACGAAACATAATCGCAGACAGCTAATAAATATTCAATTCTGCGTTAAACGTAGTTTTATGAGATTATATTAAATATTTGTTTCGACCACTGTACGTGCGCCAGATATCTGGATATAAGAGAATAACCAGGAATTTGTAGCTGCCAATTTTTGAAGGATGAAGGAAATATTGGAATTATCCGAATTTATTCATCCGATCAGATTTAGAAGTCGAAAGTCGTAAAGGAAATTCTATTAAAATTATGTAGGTACAAAGAAGATTATAATAATTCAGTAAATATCTTGCTGAATAATGGTCATCTAAATACACTAAATAGATAAGTCCCTAATCTTTCTATAATGTATTGTTCACCTAAAATTCATAAACCAAGTAATTTTAATACAAACATAAATTGTACGAAGTATAACATAGCTAAATGGTTAGTGAAGGAATTTAACAACTTCCAAGCTGCGTAGGTGTAGCTTGTCTCTAAAAATCCTTTCCGAACTAATTGCAAAATGGAAAGTTCTCAAACATGAACCTGGTGATACACTCATTTTATTTGATGTTGTTTCACTATTTACAAACACTCCAATCCCTGAATCGATAAACATTCTATAGAAATGGCTTTCTAATATTAATATCCCCGATATAAATTGCACCGAATAAGCGATCCTTATATATTAATGTATGGAGCAAAATTATTCCTCTCTCAACAAAAATTATTAAACAGAAAACAAGCGTGCAATGGGCAATCCACTCTCCTTTTTATTGCTTAATATTTTTGTAAACCTTGAAACCTACATACAATTAAAATTTTGGCCCAGATGTGTCGATGATATTTTCGCAAATATAAGTAAAGATTTTGATCACGCTTGATAGCCAATTTGATTGACTCAAACTCATTTTTTTTTGTAGAATACCTAACAGAACGAATAGATACATTTCAGCGGTTTAGGTACACCTATGAATTTTTGAAAATGAGCTGCATTTATAGTCCTGAAAAAAAAGTAAAGATTTTGATCACGCTTGATAGCCAATTTGATTGACTCAAACTCATTTTTTTTTTGTAGAATACCTAACGGAACGAATAGATATATTTCAGCGGATTTAGATACACCTATAAATTTTAAAAAATGAGCTGCATTTATAGTCGAGAAAATAAAGCATTCCACATTCCAAAACTGGCGCAGTAAGTTGGATTGACTCGCGGTTTTCTGCATTCGATTCAGAATGTAAAAATCTTTGTTAAATAATCTAATTTATAACAAAAAACTGAAAATGGAACGGAACCCATTGACCATACAAGAGCCATTACCTTCAAATAATTCAATGAAATTCGAAAGTTTCACTCATGATCCTTCAATAATTAATAGATTCCATAATTTCAGTTTCTGCTTGCAATAAAACCCGTTTATACACGAACAAGCTGAGAAACCATTAAGGCGATACCTGCAAGTTAAATATATGATTATGATTTATATTTTTAATCAGAAAAGCACTGTATCAAAAGGAGATTGAGAGACCTTAGTGATCAGTTAATTGTTCACAATATACAAGAGACAATTTCCTTAAGCATAAAAGTAAGCTACTCTTCAACTACTTATCTCTTTAGTGTACACGAGAGCAAGGTGAAAAGTCCCTAAAAATGAAAATAGATGGCGTCACAATCGGAAATTCCATGTGTCATTTTGATGTACATCTTTAAGTAGAACGCATTCAAATGTTCTGTTTCAACCCCCTTCGAAAGCAAGCAACCTTGAAGATTTTTGTAAACATGGAAAACAGTGAATTTCGCGTCTTAATTAAACATTCTTCGAATTAATTGCTAGTGGTTTACTGATTTTCGCTGTGGTAATATGACCACAAAACACGCCGAACATTCTGGGCGCCCAATTGAGGTTACAATGTCAGAAATCGTCGATAAAATCCATGGGATGATATTGGACGATCGGCTGGTTGAAGTGCACTACATTGCTGGGACTATGGGCATGGGCATCTCGACCGGACGGGTACGTCCAGAAAATCGAAGCCGGAAAAGGCCAAAATGGGTTCATCGGCCAACAAAGTCATGGTGAATCTTTTGGGAAACAGATGGTATCGTCCATACCGATTTCCTTGAAAAAGGAAAGCAATCACCGGCGTATATTATGCAGAGCTATTGGATCGATTAGCCTCATTTGGCAAAGAAAAAAGTGCTCTTATCAAGGCAACGCATCGGCTCACAGGCCGCAGTCGCAATGGCAAAACTGCATGAATTGCGTTTCGAATTGGTTCGTCATCCACCATATTGTCCAGATTTAGCCCCCTGCTGTTATCTATTTCCAAACTTGGCTAAGTGATGGCTCGGCGGAAAGAGATTTGGCTCCAAAGATGGATTGATCGCTGAAACAAACGCCTATTTTGAAGGAGGGCTGAAATCGTATTATTTGGAAGGGATCGAAAAAATCGGTCAAAACGTGGGACGAAGGGTATCTGGTTACAAGGAGATTATGTTGTGAAATAAAATGAGTTTTGACCAAATAAATCATTTCTTGTTCCATTTGCCCTCGTATTAACGCTAATTCTGCACTACCTACTTTTGGATTCATACTAACTTTAGTGAACAAATTCCTGTTTTAAGTGTATTTTAACTAGCTCTATTCTATCTATCTAGTATTGGGAGAAAAAATGATACACACTACTTACAAGCTCAAAGTGTTCATTCAAAAATGGTTTTTTGGAATCATAATAGATACAACTGACTGTTCAATGACCTGAATACTATTGAGTACAGGATGAATGAAAATTAATAATACTTGTTATAAAAATATTTTGACCGTTGCTACTGGTAAAAATGCAAATCAAACAATATTTAAGTATGTCTAGAAAGTTACTATAATTTATTTAGTTTACAAATAAATAAACAAGATATATACATTTAATGTTTAGCTTTAAATACCAAATTTCTTTTAAATTATAAGATGTTCAAGAAAATTATAAACCACATAGCTGTTTTGAAATTATATTTTCAGTTTTCATGGTTCATGCTATGTTAAAAAGTCATTTTTTGAACAAAAAGTTAATCATGTTTGTGGGAAAAATAGGCGCTCAACCTGTTTTGATGCTTATGAAATATTAATCAATATTATGAGAATTTTACATTGGAATAATAGGAATACAAGGAAATTAGGTTGAGAAGTAAGATAAGTTTTACCAGATAAATCAATTCTTGTTCAATTTTTGAGGAACTTTTCACCTTGCCCTCGCAGTGAATGGTTTCTGCTATTGGCAGTAATCCTATTTTCATATTTGAACATAATGTTAGATTTTTATTAATTTTATTATGGAAATTCACTTGAAATTATAATTTAACTCATAATTAACAAAACTGCAATGAATAAAGATATAGTAGATACTTGGAAAACCAGTGAGTAGATATTAGGCTTCATTCATAAGCATATTTTAAGAATTATTCACATCAACTCATTCATTTATACAGGGTGTCCCAGGTTTTAGTAGCAGAACTACAACAGTCGATAGAAAATTTGATTTTGAGAAAAAAGTTCCTATTAACATATATGCACAGACGCTTAGTTTTTGAGATACAGAGTATTGAAATTGAAAAAAAAATTTCGTTTTTTGCGAATATCTCCGGAACCGTTCATCGTACAGAAAACAGCTTTCGCGAGCATTTTCTACTCATAGTAAGCTATGTTCTATGCTATGAAAAAATTTTTTTAGTCAGGATTGGTGAAGATTTTGAAGGGATAGTGGGTGTTTTTCTCCCCAACTTCTACGTCACTGGGAAAAGTACGGTTTTGAGACAATGTTTTTTACACAAAAAAGGTACCTGGTCATAAGCTCTGAAATGGTTTTCGAGAAAAATCAACTCTTATGTTAAAAAACATGGTCAATTTTTTGGTTTAGTTACTGGTTCTAACGTTTGAATAAATTTTGTTTAATTAGTAAGAATTGACCATGTCTTTCAACATAAAAGTTGATTATTCTCGAAAACGGTCACTTTTAGAGCTTATGATCAGGAGTACCTTTTTTGTGTAAAAAACATTGGTGATTCAAATGTTTGCCTCAAAACCGTACTTTTTTCAGTGGCGTAGAAGTTGGGGGGAAAAACACCCACTACTCCAAAATCTTCACCAGTTATGAGTAAAAAAAATTTTTATCGCACAGAACATAGCTTACTATGAGAAGAAAATGTTTACAAATACTGTCTTTTGTACGATAAACGGTTCCGGAGATATTCGCAAGAAATTTCAATTTCAACACCCTGTATCTCAAAAACTAAGCGTCTGTGCATATATGTTAATGGGAACTTTTTTCTCAAAATCAAATTTTTTTATCGACTGTTGAAGTTCTGCTACTAAAATCTGGGACACCTGTATATTAATGACCTTTTCAACAAAAATGTTATCTATTTCTGGATCGAAATAGTATAATGTTTAATCTGATGGTGAAGCTTCAAATATCAAGATCCTCAACAATATATTTATACGAAAAGTAAGGCTGCTGTTAACCTTTCCTTCCATGTTTATTTTCTTACTATCAGTGCTCTAATGAACATCGATATATAACCAACACCCACGGGTTCTTTTTAGGATATTGGCTACAACACCTACATTTGTGATCAGCCTTGTGTGAAGTAAACTCAAAATTGGATTTACCACGTCGAGAATTTTATTAATTGAATTGAACACGAAACAAATATGACTATGTTATAATAAAAAGTGACAATTATTTAACAACATGCCATTCTAGTTTTTTATTGCTAGACCAATATGTCCAATTAAAACAACCAAATTCTCAATCTCGTGTAATAAGCTAATAAATTCAACTCATCCAATTCTAGATATGCTGCAGCTAGTGTAGGTATAAGTAATAATTATTCTAAATTACAAAACAAAAGGTAAACGTGTGTAGGTAGCAGTTAATGTGGTACTTCAAATAACATCGACCATAAAAGTTGTTAATGTATTATTGTTCTTTTATTTAAATTTGTATTGATTATGTATTTTAATTTTTCCCAAAACAATGGGAATAATTATTATTGTTAAAAACATGTGAACAATTTGAAGGTCACAGGTAGAGTATTCTGTAAATTTATTACACAAGTAACAAGTTCTTATTTTCGCAATTGCAAAATCACATAATTTCTGTACGTAACACGAAACATTTCGACGTTGGTGTATTTAGGATAAATATACATAAAAATAAAAAACCTTGAATCGACTATGATGAATGTGCTCAAAAAAATGTTGCAAGAATTCATAGATTATTCTATAAGAAACTGGGGATTCTGCGGTTAATCGATGTTATCCACGCATGTATAAGGCCTTGCCAAATAACAAATACTATTCGCCAGATTCTAACAAACACTAGATAATTTCTTAGATGTACTTAGTCAATCGGTTTTCATCTATTACATATGAGCAATAACCATAATTACGTAACATTTTGAGAGCAGGAGGCAGGTCGTTATTCTTATTCAGAGTGAAAAGCTTCGGATATTTATTAGTTCCCTTAAGCTAGCAAAGCAAAGTGAACAGCATGACTTCTTTTATTTCAAAATTTAGTGCTATTTTGCACAATTATAAATTGGGTGCTTTAACTTGAAAAAAAATGTTTTTGCTAGGACTGCATAGCCTTTTTCAGCATATTCTTACATTTCTTTTTATATGGTTTTGGTGCTTACTTGTTGAGAATTCATATCTATAGTTTTAATAAAAAATACAGTTGTAATAAGTTTTCACAAACTTCGTTCTTAATAAACAAACCGTGACATGTTTCACCACACGGCTTATTCAAACAACGGTTTTACAAACTATGGTTAATTAAATATCAAAATTAGATCAAGAGGGAAGGGATGAGTAAGGAACGTGTACAGTATGATAAGAGTTACTTATGATCTTCCATTCTAGTTTTGAAAGATCTTCCTGTCCGGCCTATATAGCATTTATCACAATCTTCACACTCTACCTTGTATACTCCTGATCTCAACAGAGATAAGAATAGAAAAGATCAAGAAACTGGTGACCAGACTCCTCACAGGACACTGTCATTTGAATAAACATCTACACACAATGTCATTGTTGAAGACCCAGCTTGTAGTAGATGTGGAGAAGTGGATGGAACTGCCTCTCACATCCTAGCAGAATGTCCATCACTGGCTTCTCTTAGGCTACAACACTTCGGCAGCACAAATATATGCCGCTTGAAGCCATAAGAGATATCAGTCCATGCAAAAGCTTAGCCTTCGGCACTGTCTTAGGCCTGCTAGACTGATTCTTGTATCAGGGGCGCACAATTGACCCAATCAAGTGGTCTAAGTGCTCCGGACTTGTCCGCCCCCGTTTTGAATGTTGATTGATAGTTTTGTAAAACCATTGTGGGATAAAGCCATCGTGTGGTTAAACATGTCCCGTTTTGTTTAATAAAAACGAAGTTTGTGAAAATTTATTTCAAGTGTTTTTTTAATTAAACTATTTTTATATCTATGAAATTTAGAAAAGAAATTGTAGAATTTATTTTATTGAGGGATAATGATTCAGATTTATGACCAGCTGACGTTACCCTTATTTACACTGTTAATTCCAAATAGTATTTAAACAAACACATTTTAGTTTAGTTTCTGATATAGTTCACTCAGTATTTCCTATAGATGAGGTTTCTTTTTAGTGTTATAGTGTGACCTCTTATAGTTTATAAGAATTATATTAATACACAGCACTAAATTATATGGTATTATCCTTTCTGTTTCGGTCATGCCGCATTTTTTTAAAGCTTTGCCAACTTTATATTATGTTACCAAAAACATTATTCTTTCTTTGATCGATAGAGCACCCAATTCTTTGATTGGGTACTAAATTAGCATTGTATGTTTACATACCAGTTATGAAGGAAAAATTACAAAACAAATACTTAGGAATAAAAATATCCGACCATAGTTATGGGGTTGTTCTCAAAAAATGTTTATATTAGGATAGATTCCTAGGATCTAAGTGATTTCAGGAGGTTCGGTAGAGATAGTTTTAAATGATAAAATCTTTTGAAATTTTTACAGACCGTTGAGAATAAGAATACATCTAATTTTTTGGAGGGTTTCAGTACACCGTTGTTTAAATATATCGAGACAAAAAAAACAACATTTTGACATGAAAGCTTATGAGGACGTGGTTGCATCTTCAGATTTAAAAAAACGGCTAAATAGAAATGCATTTTAAAATGGAATAACATTATTATGATAATATTCTATGCAAGTGTGAGTGGGTCCCACTAATTATTTCTATGAAAAATAGATGAAAATTAGCAATTAAATCTACTATTTCATTAAAACTTCTTAAATACTCTAATATTTTTACATTAACCATTCTTTGAGGAACTGTTGGTTATTATTTGTACATGTGTTCATGTATACAACTCCAGCCGGCAATATTTACAGCGTTGCCAGACCTCAGTTGTCGCCCTCCGCTCCCCACCACTAACACTACCGAACCTCCCTAAGTCAACAATCAACAATGAAGCCTTTATTCAATCTTTCTTCTTTTTTATTCTTTTTTACCAATTCATGGAAAACTTTATAATATCTAGTATGTTGCTGCAGTTTTTTCTAATTCCTGTAAGGATTTTTCAAAAATATTCAAAAAAACATTGCAAAACCACAAATGGGACTTGGGTGTTTCTTTCGCGGACTGTCTACATATTCATTATCTTATCCTATTTGTGTAGGGCAATCACGTAGGCCTTTGAAATATGATATAACAAAGATTTTTAGAATTTAAGAATCCTCTCAATTCATGGACTCAACCACAATCACCTCGTCATTACATGGTGTAACAACTCTTTAAACTCAACTTCCACGAATTCAGAAAAATGATATAACGCATTGAATCAAGTATGAGATTTGGTAGCAATATGTGAGTCTCATACCAAACATATGAGATCTGTCATTCCTAATTTCAAGAGGGCCACTGTACCTCAAAACAAGTTTCTATTTTCACCACTTTCAAGCGAATTTCAAAGACAGAAAGAAAGAACGTTGCAATTATCTCCACAGTGGGTTACACACGCACATTACGCACAAATAGACATCATCTCGAAAATAGCCTAGATGGATTCAAAAATTTCAGCGAAATTCCGGAAAAAAATCTACCCGTTCACAATATTTCCCTTACACTACGTGTAGTGAGAGAAATAATCAAGATACAAAATATTTGTTATGAAACGTTTTCTGAAGTTAATTAACCCTTAACTAAAAAATGCATCATGTGGGAATAGGGGTTGAAGCTGATTTACAATTTAAATAATAAATTTAATGAACTGAAAAAAATTACTTACAACATTTTGTCTCTATATTTTGACTGCACTAGAGGAAACCCTAGGATGTCCAAAGGACGTTGTAGGAGCCAGCGCTGGAATATTGGGAGATAAGATAGGCATTCGAATTCTTCTGGAAGTTATAAATGTTATAAGCATATGGAAAGACTTCATTAGATAAAGAGTACCATAGCTTCCCTGTTCGCTAGGAAAATGAAGTCTAGAAGGAAGAAGTCTAGAGCTAGTTTGAGCTAGTCCTATGTGGAATCTCTTGTGGTGGAACAACAGACGAGATTTCTGATGAACATAGACCACGGAAATATCTATTAAAAAGGAAGAGACGCCCACCATTCTACTGGATAGAATCCGAAAGCTTCACCGTATGTTTGGGAACCGAACTACTTCTAAACAGTACTCCAGGAATCATCGAATGAGTGCTTTGTACCGGGATATCAAAAATTATCTTGGTCAAGGGTGGTTGTGGAATCTAAAACGTGTCTTACTTTACGTTTGAAATAATTATGTCATAATTAATTTGAAGTTTCTAAAAGTGCGAAATTCCCTTTGGTACGTCGCACGTTAGACGCGAGTAGCTGAGATCTGAGAATAGTTCAAACTGTTTTAATTAAATTTTCCTATTTAATGGACATTTATCGAAAAAGAAGGGCCGTCGGGCACGGTCCGATACTAAATCTAACTACATGGAGCGAAAACAGCACGCGAAAAGTCGTCGTAAAGCCATATTAGGTACAACCAAATTGCACTTTTCTAACTCGCGTGCTACGGACTTCTCACGTGAACTTCATTCGATTTACGGAAAATTAACTATTTCAAAACAGTTTTTGACCCGGATTGTGGCTATCACGACCTCTGAAAAGGTTTAAAGTTCACATCATTATTTCATAGTTTATGGTTCATTAGTGTTTTAGAACTGAAATAAATAGGTATGAAATTTGTAGGTTATTGATGATGTCAGTGTGACAGTGACATACTCATTTCAAACGTAAAGTAAGACACACGTTTTAGATTCCACAACCACCCTTGACCAAGATAATTTTTGATATCCCGGTAGATTATGAGGAGCTGCTGTGAAGCGGTTTTCGCAATGGACTTTAAATGATCATCCCATGAGAGGGTACTGTTCATGGCGATTGTACCTAACATCATCATATTAAAGATTGTGAGATTCGTCTTCCTGGAGGAGATTCAAGATTGACTTTTGGTTGCATTAAACTCTACTATATATATGAATTCTCGAGAAATAGGTGTGATTGGGACGCTTTGTGCTGATACAATAAGTTTCAAGAAATCCCGTTTTAGACATAATACGTCTTCTGGTGATGGACGTGAGACAGAAACGAACGTAAAGTCGAAATTAATAAGCATATGTATTAGTGTGACCTATCTCCCTAGAATTTATATATAATTCATTTTCGTGGAAAAATATTCCATAATTTTTTAAGGTATTTTCAATAAAGTTAGTTTTAAAAAACGTATGATAAGTGCCTACTAGTATAGAATCATCAAATTGAATAAGACACTGATTTTGTGATCCCTTCGAATCAACAAATTAAAATGCATTTTACGCGTTGTTAAATCGTCAACATTTTTGTTCATCAGCTCCCGGACTATAACTGCCAATACGAAGGATGGAACCTGAATAAAAATATACCTCATTCAAGTCGGAGTGTATGAATAACTATACATAAATTTCAGGAATTGTTAATTTAAAATAATTATAGAGCAAGAAGAATAGTATATGAGATGTTCCGTAACAATTTTCTAAGTATGTGAAGCAAATTGTTTGAAAATGAATTCCTCGGTTATGCTCTGCTAGATGAAGTAATAGAAAACACTGTTTTAGAATGCCTCCTACGTGAAGAGGTTATTGTATCTTACCGGCGTGAAAACGTGAAACCATAACTAGTATAAATATGTATCTTGACCCGTAATTTACTATTATAGTTGTGTATAATACCGACTATGAGCTTGTATGTAGGTATTTGTTTTATACAACGCTCACCATTTCGAGTCTCTTACAATATCACACATAGAATTTATTACATTTGGTTATGTCGTTACGTACATCTTCCCAGGTTCCCGTTTGAAACATAAACAATATTATTTTTTATAGCTTATTATAATATATCTCTTAGGAATATTAGAATGCCAGTGGCTTTTATCTGGAAGAATACTCGACAATTTGTCACACTTATCTCATAAGTAGTTGGTACCCTCCTAATTTGTTTATTCGAATACCTTCTTAGCTTGAAGTAAACATCATTAAACTTTACATGTGTCTCATTTACGGATTAATTCATATGTTCATCATATGGTGAACTTGATTCCCAAATCAAAATAATTCCATCTTCTATGGAATTGCAACTTGTCAAACAAATTATCGATAGAGCATGATAATTTTTGAGACTGCAATCGTAAAAATGCCTTGTTTCCACGCTTTCAACACACAAGGCTGTGAAAGAGGACTCCGCTTCCAAGGAGTGGCTGTCCCAAGTGATAGCCCCCATCAAACCTTGAAACAACGCCAACCTTCTAGCTGTAGACCCATCAGCTCTATCTAAAAGTAGGAGGACCATGTTATGGTCGTCAGGCACCCGACAAACCATGGCACTCTGGAAAAACAAAACCCGAGACACGGAGCCACTTCTTGGAGAGGAAGGCGGAGCCCAGCGGGTTAAGACTGATTGTCCGGTTGAACTAACACGGAGGATGGACTGCCAGCATTTCCTCAGGGCAACGAGGGCCCAGGTGACTTTATTAGGGTGCTCTGCGATGAGGGGAGTACTGCCCATCCTTCTCTGGAATAAGGAGAGGCCGAGGGACCAGTTGGTCTCTCGGTCCTTCCTAAACTACGTGCCATGTTAGGGGCGTTTTCACGTAGCCAGGATTTTATGGTTAAATGGCGGGCAAAATATGCTTTTTGCAGGCTAACCTTCAGCACAGCAAGTCGTCAACTGTCGTGCTGTATGAAAGGAACTCCGAGCTCGAAATAAACGTAGGCTTAATACAAGAGCCGTGGGTTACTACTGGTCTCTGAGGGGGTGCCGAGAGCGTGCATCTTCACGAAGGGGGTCTTTCGCCTTTCCGTTGACGGATGTCTGTCACAAAGATCTGGTCGTGGTTACGATATGGCACCTCGTGGTAGGAGTCAGAATGGAGGTGACAATTTTTTCTGCACAAGTCAAATCTGTCCGCTCCAACAGCCTCATGTCCTTTTTCTTGAATGCGCTGTAGAAGCTGATCGACAGGTATATCAAAGACGGTGCATCAACGGATTTTCCGCTTCACCGTTGACAGTACGCCTACCAGGCGAGCAAATTGACCGGGACGAGATCTAGGAGTTCTCTTGGATATCGAAGGGGCGTTCGATAACATCTCTTTCGAGTCCATGTGCCACGTTGCGGAGAGATACAGAATCGATCATACCTTGGTTAGGTGAATCAAGACCATGCTCTAGCAGAAATTGATAACATCGCACCATAATGGTAGCGTTGCATATACACATGTCACCCGAGGGTATCATCAGGGAGTACTATCTCCTCTCTATTGGTGGCAGACTTGGCAGCTGTGACTCTCGACAGACATGTGTGAGCTGCAGAATACTTGCCATCGTTGAGGGTGAATCCTGAAAAGACTGAAGTGGCTCTTTTCACAAGGAAACGGAAACTAGGACCCCTACCGGAAATTCGTCTGTTAGAGAGGACCTTTGACCTAAAAAGCTCAGTGAAGTGCCTTGGAGTTATCCTCGATGCTAAACTGGGAAGCTGTTGCATCGTCATGTGCATGCAAAAGAGCCTTCGCAAACACATGGGGTCTACGACCACGAGTTCTGCACTGGATCCACACGGCCATGATCCACCAATTATAACCTACGCAGCCGTTGTGTAGTTGCTGGCGACGGAAACGGTTCTGTCCCGTCTAGCGCTGGACAAGGCTGAGCGTCTCATTTGCGTGGGCATAACAAGGGCTATGAGTACCACCGCCACTAGGGCTATGTAGGTCCTAGTGACGATGGTCCCTTTACAGTTCCACATCAAAGCAGTGGTTGCGTGTACGGCGTATCGGCTTGCTAGTTTTTGGACCAGATTTGGGATTGTCAATTGTTCTTTCTTTTGATCATAAGGATAAATTACCATAAATTAAAGGCTTCTAGCAAAAATTTTCTGAATTATCACAAAGTTTAATATTGCCCTAATTGAGACAAATTCATGAGAGACTTTCAAATAATTAATAGCTAACCCTTATATCTCTAGTTCATTTTGAAATAATAAACAGGAGTTTCGAAAACTGTGGTCAGCGTTAAAATCAATTTTATTTTATATATAAATTCTCGGGATATAGGTCACACGTTTCGGTTTCACCACCATTAGCATAAAAAATAGCGTATAAACCAACGAATGTGTATTTTTATCCCTTTTTGCTTCCGGTGAAAAAGTACTATTTTAGTACCTTGGTATATAATATACTATTTTGCAATTCAATCACGAAAAGTCATTTTTATGACGCTAATTGTTATTGTTAAAAGTGGTTCATTCTAACATCAAGTGGTTAAATGAGTTCATTTTAACGCTGAGTTCTAAAGTGAGTTCATTTTAACACTGAGTGCTACATTGAGTTAATTTTAGCACTAGTGCTGAAATGAATTTAATAGCATAATACATATTGCTTTTAATTTACTTGGCATCAAGTTTGTTACAACATATTTTAAAAGTTCTTCAACGTCCGAGGGTAAGAACTCTTCAAATTCTCTCATTTTCAAACACAAAATTAAGATATAAATGTGGATATTTCGATAAATATGTCTTGACATTGGCGCTTTCCCACTATAGTTACTACTACTACTATAGTTACTATCAATCTGATTCTTTGACACATTCAAGTGAAGGAATGAAATGATTCAGAAAATGAACAATATCTTCCAAATCCAAGATTGAAAAAAAAAGTTATGTTACATTTATTAACATCTCTATAGTGACTTCTTCGCTTGTTCTGCACAAACTAACCTCCAACTGGACGATAAGACTGGTTCATTGAATTTGACGACAGTTTCCTAAATTAACATTACCTACTTATAATTTTTCTGGTTTTGTTATATAGAAGTTCTTATACCTATAATATTTTTGAAAACAACCTTATTGCACGATCAAAACTTTTAGTGTCATGTTTTTTTTTGGAACATTGCCATTTGCATTTTTAAAAGCTCATATCACGGTTTTTGAATTGTTATCTACTTGAAAACAAACAAAAATAGCTTTGATACTATCTAAAGAAAAGCGAAGCGTTATTTTTTTCGTAACAACTGAATTACGAAAAATCTATTTTAAAACGGCTTGTTCTCCTAGCACACGATGTGCACGCTACTCTCATGGTCCAATCTTTACATCTAGTGCAAAAAGCACGCTCATTTTGCGACTAGTTGCCTAAATATCTATTTTATTTTGAACCTAATCTATTGAATGTTTCAAAAAAATGAATATAAACCGAATCAATTCGTGATCCATGCGTAATGTATTCAGTATTCGAAGACCACAGTGATTTATAAGAGTTGTTGAGCAATATGCACTATAGTGAACATTCCCTATTATAGTTATGTATAATAACGTGTTTTTGGATGAGTGTGTGTGTGTTTGTAGGTATATGGTTATTTGCTTTATATTTATCTTATGAATATAAACGCCGTGGAGATGAACGCTAACTGGGTATAAATACAGGTTTAAAGTGTCACTAATTGTTGGTATTCGGTATTTTTGATGGTGTTCTTGTTTATAAAGCGATCGTATATTCATTAAATTTGTTACTGAAACAAATGAATACAAAATGTTGTAACAATAAAAATTAAGTGTTCATTTTGTTTTGTTGATAATTATATGCTTTTGACTGTTGATGTAAATAGAACCCACCAGTTTGAACACGAGGACACTAACGAGTCTAGTTGTGAATCTTCATTATGTTAAATAATTCGTATATTGGGTTGGGCGGAAAAACCGAAGAATAAAGAATGAAAGAGAAAAAATTTCAAACCAGTGTCGGCTTCTCCGTGTACACAATTTGAAAAGTAATATGACTTAAGCATATTTTGATTTAGTTACAGTGAGACCTTTCCATTTTATTTCACTTATCCACTTCCTACTTCTTATCCGGGAAAGTTCGTATAGGTAATTTTTGTATTTGAACTACAGAACACTAGCATAGTTTCGCATTTCGCTACTTCAATAATTAGCAACTGTATACTAGAATACTCAAAGACAAATAATGTAAAGCCACAGTGAAACGTGACATTTCATTAGACAGCCCTATATCAAAATTTGCCACTGAGTAAACACATACAATAGACTATAAAAGAGTTCACACTGTGGATATATTATTACACTATTGATAAAAAATAATCACCCTTATCCACTAAAAATTCCATGAGACCAATCATTTCAAACATTAATTGTCCTACGTATAATATAGCAAAATGGTTAGTGAAGGAATTTAGCAACTTCCAAGCCGCACGAAGTTTATCTGTGAAAAATTCTTTGGAACTTATTGCAAAATTGAAAGATTTCAAACTTGAACCTGGTGATAATATAGTTCCATTTGATGTTTTTCCACTATTTACAAATACTTCAATCCCTGAGTCGATAAACATTCTGAAAAAAAGACTTTCAAATATTAATATCCCCGATAGAAACATTCAAACAAATAGATATACCCCGGCGGATTCAGCCACACCATTTGGATATAAAATAGATCCGTTTAATAGTCTAGTTCATAGATTATTAAACGTCACTTTGAGACTGCAAAATTATAACGACGAAGTTGAGAAACTTCAGCAAATTGCGTTGGACAATGGCTACCAATGATACTGATCAATAATTTAACTTCTAAACAAAGAAGGGAATTGGAACGTAGCAGGCTAACCAGATTACTTATTACTCTTCAGTAATTGAAAAATTCCATAGTTTGTTTTCCAAATTTGCAATACATTTGCTTATACATGTAAGAACAAGCTAAAACACCGTTTAGTGTTTACGGGATATACAAAATCAATTGTGTTCAAAATGCTATGTGGGTCAAACTAGAAGGAACATTTTAACTCATTATGAGCAAAATTTTGTCCATGAAAGTGATAGCCAAAAATCTCTTGAATACACCTGTACACGTTTTTCAAGAAAGTTTATCACTTTTAAAACACAGTACAGACAAATATATAGATAATTTAGAAGGGATGGAAATGCATAAACGTAAAAGCAATTTATTAAATTCCGATTTATTTCCAGCTGAGGGTAACCTATTGTTTACATTATTATCCCCAAATAGTATTTAAACAGGCACAATTTGATTTATGATTTAGTTTACTCTGATGATGGCTACTTGGTATCCGAAAGGTCCTCAGTACTTTAAAAGTATTTTCAGTGTATAAGGATGATTTCTTCTTATGAATAATATCTCCACTATTCATAGTTGATACGGGTATGGCGTCAAACCATTGGTGAAAAAGATAAATCAAATATATATGTGAATAAGATCGAAGTTTATATACTAAGGTGTCATACGAGTGATGAAATATACACAGGTCAGACGGAACTTAGTTTTTATGTACGTATCCAAGAGCATTTGATATATAAGCTACAGACACAAAGCACTCAAAATTTCTTGAATACCGAGATAACATACGTGAGAAATTTCATCTAACCTGCTGCATTATTCTTGAATTTTAATAGTTTTCGAAATTTCTTGTGTATCAGTGTGAGTTAGATAATAGATTCTCAATAGCAGCATATGAATTTTTTTGCATCATCGAAGGCGGAACTAGTCGTGTTGGATATGATCAATCCAATCTGAGGAGTATTACTTCCGAAACATTCAGGTGATTTATTCATATAACCTTTCCCAAAAATGCCCTTGAAATTCCTTTCATAATACTCAAAAACAATTATGATACAAATACCTGTAAAAGGAAATTAAAGAACCTGTGAGATAGGTTAAAGATCTTTTGAGTAGAGAATCAGGGTTAAGTTAACGCACATAGGAAATGTTTAAAAAACTAATAACGAGTTTAATGAGTGAAATCACGTTTTTAATTTTTTTACGAAACTTTTCCTAAGTGAATAATGAATTTACAAAAAGTCAAAGCCACTTCATCAAATATGTGAAGTTAACGCTATTTTGAGCAGCTTATGGTTCTTAGTGTCACCCTTGAACTACTGAACTCAGTTCATCCTAAACAAAATGATCAATAGATGGATGAATCTTGAAATCGATTTTGTCTTAATTTCCTCATCACTCCTGATATTTTCACGAAATATCTTGTCAACATGAAATCGTTTGCATTTTTGTTTCAACACAATTTAATCAACTTTGAATAATTCAAGTATTCAACAGATAACAAATCGAATAAATACATGTTTTACCCGCCACAATCACAAGAATCCCAGAGATACGTCATGTAGGTTAGGATGACTAATACGACTGATTCAATGGGTAATCAGAAACAAACTACTAACAACAATGGGCTAGAATACTAATCTTTCAGATGTGGCGAGGATTCGATAGCAAAATGAAGATTTAAAATAATTTTATCTTACTATATAAACATATTTTATCGCTGCTTCTTAAATATGTTCGAATTGTCCAACACGAAACGGATAGTGTTAGTCATGAGATAACTATTTGCACCATAGTATATGAAGTCAATGAAGAATTGTCTGCAATTCTTGCAGACGGTTATGAAAACGTTTATCATTTAAGATTCCACAACAATCTACTCGTTCCAACCAATAATTATGAATATATGGTTCCTGATAATTATAGACCTAATGCACTATCATCTGTAATCTATGAGGTGACGAAAAGGCAATCATCACCGAGCACATTCAATACCTAGAGAGTGAATGACCAGCAATATGGCTTCCATCAGCACTGATCAACAGGAGACCTGCTTGCCCACGTAACACATGTATGGCAGAAATCCATTGAAAAACTTAGGGAACTATCAATGCTAGTGTTCAACAGAGGTCTGTCTTGATACCGACCTTGTTTCAGCTCCATCTGAACGATCTGCTGGATACGACCATCTGTCCCGTCCACAGCTTTGCAGACGATGATACAATTCATACCGCTTTCTCATCTAGAGCCCCTATACCATTCGAAGAAGCCAGAGGAACGAAACAGAGACAGGGTGGCAAAATTAATGGAGATCTGGCAAAGATTTTGAAATGGAAATCTGATAATCTAGTAGACTTTAATGCAACCAAAACTCAAGCTTGCGTCTTCTCTAGGAAGGCGGATCCCACAATCCCTAATATGATGATAGGTACAACTATTCCTATGAAGTCTTCCATTTCCATGTTCGGGATCACCACCAACAGCATCCTCTCATGGAACGATCATGTGAGGTTCATTGCGAAAGCCGCTCCACAGAAACTTTGTTTCCTATTCCGTGCCAAGAGCTACTTTACATCCCAGCAGCTCCTCATAACCTACAAAGCACAGATTCGACCTGTTCTGGAGTACTGTTCATATGTTTGTAGTTCGGCTTCCAAACATACACTGAAGCTCTTGGATTCTATCCAAAAGAGAGCTATTTGTCTGATACGTGTTCATTGACCTCTCTTGGACATCGTAGAAAAGTGGGAGATCTCTCCATTCTCTATAGATATTCAAATAGTCGGTGTTCATCAGAAATCTTGTCTGAGGTTCCGCGACGAGAGATTCCAGATAGGCGGACTAGACAAAATATGATGTTACATTCGTGATCTCTCTTAAGGTACTGCCTTAGGCCTAAGGCTTGTTCTCTCCACTTCTTCGCGGGAACTTCCAAATAAATAACATATTGCGCCAGAGCGCCTAAACAACAAGTTTTCATTCAAAAAAGTTGGCGGAGCTATACTTCCAAGATTCGTAATAAAGGCGCTCAAATGTTTGCCAAATGTTCCCTTTTGGTGTAAAATGTATTATCACTGGATGGAAAATATCAAAAAAAAGAAGCCTTTCCTAGACTCATTTCAGGAAATATGGAAATTTTTTTTCGGCCGTTTCGTTATATCAAACAATATTTTTTCCTTCCATAGTTACTGCTTTGATTTTTGAATTTTCCGTACATTCCAGTGCATTAAGAAGAGCCGTTCATCCCAGAACTAAGGCTTCATTCGTACATCTTCCAACATTCGTAATAAAGGCGCTCAAATGTTTGCCAAATGTTCCCTTTTGGAGTATAAAATGTATTATCACTGGATGAAAAATATCAACAAAATCAAGCTTTTACTAGACTCATTTCAGGAAATACGGATATTTTTTTTTTCGGGAGTTCCGTTATATAAAACAATATTTTTTCTTCTATAGCTACTGCTTTGATCTTTGTATTATCTAGACTAGACTAGAGTTCAAACTAGTCACCCCTTCATTGTCAAGCTTGAGACCTGCCGGACTTCTTTTTATCAGACTTATCGTACAGCGAAGTTGTGGAACGCTTTACCTACCTCACTTTCCCTATTCCTATAACATCAAAACCTCCAAGAAAAATTCGAATGCCAATATAGGTAGACATAGATGAAACGAAGAAATTTTTCCCGGAATCCGACGAGTGAGCGAGACCGCAGCTAGTTTGGTACATATTTCACCTAATATTTTTTGATCAATTTTGTAATCCATATTTGAAATTCGAAAGTAAAGCACTTACCAGCTGAATATAGCTCATCATTGAGATAAGCGCCACCTGTTACATCGTTTTTGAATTATAGAAAGTGTACCAACTTCCTCCTGTATACAACTGGACCTGGTCCCCCTACCAAGGTCCTATAATCCAATATGGAAAAATTTTTGAAACCGTCACTTTTTAGAAAATTTTGCATCACTCCACACTGCAGTTGTTTCAAGAGATAAAAATAACCGATAGCACTTTTTTCCTTATACATAAGTACCTACTTTGGAGCTTGTCTGGAGCAGCTATGCACCTCCACTCTCACCAGGCCTCGCTAATATTTTCATGGAAGCTTTTGCGTGATGTTATTAATACATACACACACACTCTTAATCCAAAATGTTGTTCAGATGTGGTCGCGATAATAATGTTTCTCTGCCCAATCATTTAAATTCATTAGATCACAAGGTACACAACGTTGATTCCAAGAGAGATTCCTGTGGAACACTGGCGTTAACAGCCATTGTATCGGAAGAAACTCCGTCAACCAGCAAATGGAGAGATCTATCTCAGAGAAAACTCGATAGTAAACTACAAGATTGCGTCGGCAAACCATATGACGGAACTTTCTCAAGGAGGCCTTGGTGTCAGACTTGTTCGAATGCTTTGGAGATATCCAATGCCACAGCTAGAGATTCCCCATATTTTTCAATAGATTAAGATTTTTGGGCTCTCTAGGTAGAGGTTGAGTTTGTTGTTGATTGCTTTCCCCATTACTTTAGGAATCAGAGATAGTAGTGCACTGGATCTATAATTATTGGGAATGGTCCTTCTTCCTTTTCTCTTTGGAATTTCATCCTTGCTTACTTTATTCAAAATGAGTTGAAGTTTCTCACTTCTAGCAAAATCCTCATCTCGGATAGAGGAGATTGGAGTAACGAAACTCTCACCTCACTGCCACCAGACGGAAGTGTACCTAAAAAGGTCAAAGATCACTATCTCAGTGACTCTAGGCGCTTACTGCACAGTTTTTTAGGCTGGCCAAGCTCTTTATCAAAGACACTTCGGAGAATAAAACTGTCCCCAGAAGAACTTATGGAAGCCAGCATTGGCAATATTCCAGATTTCTGGCTGGCGACAAACCTGCTAGAATAGAATAGGCATCTGACCACGGGACGCAGAATGGGCCCAACTAAGTGGCCTGTGTGCATTTGGGGGCTAAGCCCCTATAGTGATTATGATGAAGTTGCAGTGAGTCTGAGCTATTTCCGTTTTTTGTAACCTAGATTAATTGGTATCATTTTGATTGTATTTTTGTAACTACGGGACGCAACTCCTTTCCCAACAGTATTGTTATATAATAACTATACTAATTTCGGGATTTGAGGTGTTTCACTTCACTTGTATGCGACCTATACACAATAATAAGCATACATTTTCTAAAATTTTATATTTATACAGATGATTAGTGTTAACAAGCCACTGATAATTAATTTTTGTGAAACAAAAGAATGTTAAGCAGAGAAAACTTCTGTGTCTCTAAGAACTGGTTTCAAAATTTCACAATTTGAAATTTTAATATTGAAAGATAACTGATAAGATAACTACAATTCAATTTTAATATCTGCTAATAGCCGAAACGCATATTTAGTTTGATAGAAATAAAATTAACAAATATGATTTTTGTAGGTCATATTGTTTGTAATTTAATAACGAGTAACTACGTAAGTAACCAAGTGAAAACGTGAAATTACAAATTAAATGGTTGAAATAAAGGAACGGAAATGCGCTATCCAATTTTTCCCATAACAATTTTGACATAAGAACTTTCGATTTCATTCTTTGTGCAAAACAATTCCATATAAAACATATTTTAGTACTAGTTTTATTCTACTATAATACGGGTATGACATCGTAGCATCTTCGAAAATCTATTACAATATTTGTAATATCCGTTACGAAGCTACGATGTTAGCGAAATTATAGTCACATTTGATATATAATAAGTGGAAATCAAACTTTTAATAGTTATCTTATTCAAGTTCATAATGAATTTTCATCACTTAAATAGTGATTCCATTCAATTGTAGAGACAATTCAGTTATAATGAATACATATTTTGCTAGAAGAGAAAATCTAAAATATTATATAGTCGTTATTTTGGCGGTTCAATGATGACATAGTCGGTAGTAATTTTTGATTATAAAACCTGGAATCAATCATTGAAAATGATGAATATGATTTTTTGATTCTAATTTTCAAGTTAAAAGGATTCTATTAGAAAACTTGAAAATAAAACACAACTTGAATACAAATTGGGTCATTTCAGGAATCCAGACACATTAATTAATCCATAACATATATTAACAGAATAACTAACCTAAGGAATAACAACGCCATTTTTCCTTGGAGTTGTAGTTAAGGAAATTTGAAAGTAATAATTCAAATTCTGAATATTATTTAGATCTGGAATCTAGGTATATAGTTTTCTAAGAATAACCCTTGTATATTTACATGCAAGGTCTATCAAGATTATGTAAAAAAAATTGATATGTGATTCTATAACATATTTCCAACAAAAAATATTCCGATTTTCAACGGTTAACAAGTAATTCGCTATTTTCTATTTTTCTATACATTTCCATGCATTAACCTCTTCCTACAATCAACAATGAATGTAGACATAATTAAATCATTGCAAATGGAAGAGCAATGTGAATAAGCTTTCAAAAGGTACCATATTTATCGCTGAAATTATATAAAAATTCTCGGGAAATAGATCACATCAACACATATACTTATTATTCTCATCCTTACGTACGTTTGGGTCCTACGACCATCATCAGAAGACGTATCAATGTCTAAAACGGGATTTCTTAAACTAATTGTATCAGCACCAATTTCAATTAAATATGCCCAGGTCGTCGAAATGAACGGAAACACGAGTAATCGAAATTAAACTTTAATGTTTTAAGTATATGTATCAATAATCCACTACTTAGCAATTTTTATATAATATACGAAGTCATGCCAAACAATTTTTGTATACCTACGACGGAAACCAAAAAATTTGAGGCTCAAGTATCCACTTTCGAACCAGATGTTGAAGATTTTTGAGGTAATATCTAAGGTTGTCAGACCTTATTAGAAATATTGATATTCGAGCATTCTACCTAAAATATACTTTTAATGTTACGAAGACGCATGTAGGAATTTGTAAACGTTTTAATTAATTTAATTAGTATAAATTTGACTTAATGATTGAATGTATGTTCCATGTTTCACAGACTTGGAATCACGTTCTATGTGGATCATCTCCAGAATGGATCTTTTATAATAATTGGTTTTCTTGATTAAAATATCAACATTTGGGTAATCGAATTGATGGTTATAATCAAAACAGTGTTTAGCAAGGGCGGTGGAATTTTCTAAGTTTTGTATAAGTCGCAATCTAATCAATTCAATTTGTATACTGTGTGAGTTTATTTATCTTTAGCTATTAAAGGTTTTATATTTGAGAAATATTTCCCAACACAGTTAGGGGCACGGATTGATTTTTTATTAATTCATTAAAGTGCCATGAGTCCTTTACATAAAATTAATATTTTGCTATTATATTGCTTATAGATTTTGATAAATTGTAGGTAGGCGCTCCAATATTACTCTAAATGGGTCTTAAAGGTATATGACTTCGATGTAGTTTCGGAAGCCCATAGATATAAGGTGCTTGTCCGGTATGGCAAATTAATATATTTTCCAATCCAATAGGGATTATCTTATATTTGTACCACTTATTTATAAATTTATTCATGTCATTTTGTACTGATAATGTAGAATCAGAATTTTTTGTAAGTTGTTTCATCATTTAATAGATTTCGTATTTTGTTTTCATAGTCATCTCTATGCATTATGACGGTTTTATTATATTTATCCGCGTCCAAAACTAATATTTGAGGGTTAGCATCTGAGAACTCTTTCGTCTTCTTTGGGTGATAGTTAAAACGATTATTTGCTATGCCTATTTCTACTTTCAGTTTCTGTATGGCTGAAATGTTATTATTTTTATTATTTTTAGGTCATAACATTTGGGTGTCACCTGAATTTTGATGAAGTCGTGAAAATTTAAACGTCAAATACTCAATATTTTCACAAGACATATATGGAAGATAACTATTTTCAAAATATTGCCGAAGATCAAGCATTAGAATAGTGTAAGATTTTTTTTCATAATAACGAAGAAATTGTGTTTAATGTAACTCAACATCAAGATTTGTCAAATACTACGTTTACTGTGATTCCAAATTTTGCTTGTAGAGAAGTTAGCAAGTTACAACACACACACACATAGACCGAAAATTTTACGAAGAATCTAAAAACCTATCCACAGCTTCCCAAGATCAACCGTTCGACCGCATACTCCATGGCATACTATATTTCCTGTAGTTTCCTTAATTCACATCCGATAATTATGAAATTCAACAGTTTAAAATAACAGTTGACACCCAAATGTTATGACCTAAAAATAATAACATTTCGGCAATGAATATTGTATCATATGGAAGCTTATTTATTGCTCTTCCTTTTGCAATGATTTAAATTTGTCAACATTCGTTGTTGATTGTAGGAAGAGATAAATTGCTTTAAAAATAGCGAATTACTTGTTAACCGGTGAAAATTGGAATATGTATTGTATAAACTTTCATGTTGGAAATATGAGAATCACATATAAGTTTTTTTTACGTATATCCTACATTCGGTATTTTCAAGTCCGATACGAAAACTATTTTAATTATTAGATTTTCTGTTGGAATAGGCTTTTTTATTTATTCAAATTTGTAACTATACCCATAAAGTTGACGTTTGAAGTTTTCCTCATCTTCTTAGTGACATTATTAAACCCTTCTCAGAAGACGAAACTTGTTATTCATTATGCATATTAATTATATATAATGATATTTTACTCCTTTAGTAACTTTCACAAGTTGTTTTTTCCATCCGTTTCAAATGGCAGTTGTGAATATGTTGAAAAAGCAATTCGATTTTAATGGCGGATACATTTTATTGAAGAGAAATCTGATATTTTGATTACAATGTTAGTATTTAAATGATAGTTTTATAATTTCTTTTCTATAATTATTGTGAGGAACTTGGTGTTGGCTAAGGGAATCAATAATCAACTTATTTAATAAGACCACAATGTTGATAAAATTACATATGATTTGCCGAATATCGACTTGTCTGTTAAGGAACAAGAACTCGAGTCGAGAAAGAGCCAACCACACATAACGCGCGGTTTCAAATAAAATCGATTGCGGTTTCACAAATAGAGAGCGATTTAAGTAAAAGGAGGAATAATTCCAAAGAGAAAGAATAGATTTTATAAAAACTACACGATGTTGAAAGTCGTCGAATAGAGATAGGTTTTGGATTGTATTCAGATAAGTATAGTTAAATAGTGTGTTGAAGTTACCCGCAGTTGGTAGTAAGGTAACCTCCATAACTGACCGTGTCAGGCGTGACTGCTCTGGTTGTTAGACCGGATATGCATTCTAGAAGTCTCGACTAACACATACCACGTATTCTTTATTACATAGCTATTTATTCAAAATAGCTCTTCACTTCAAACTGATTATCCAAACTACCTAACTTATTACCGTCAATTAATATATCTTTTATGAGTCTCTCACTAAATACAAACACAAAACAAGAAATCCAGCAAGAGTTTAAAATATCACCAATTCCTTGAAATGAGCTAACTCTTCTAACCACATACGTTATCTCTGTTTCTGTCATTTAAAATATCCTTTCCTTGAACGTAATGAGTTCAGTTCGATCTCAAACCACTAGCTCATTGTCTCGTTTCACTTATAATCATAATCTCCATACACAGGCATCTGATAAATTCAATCATAGTATTCGAAGTAAACCATCTCATCTTGCTGTAGAAAAAAAACAATCACCCTTATCCACTAAAAATGGTGGAAATCATCAGAGTAAACTGAGTAGCAGTTTTAGGATATCACCAATTCCTTGGAAACATTACCTCTGTTTCTGCCAATTGAAATGACCTTTATTTTTGAACGTAATGAGCTCAGTTCATTTTTAAGCCAATCACTCCTTCTCTCTTTTCACTTATAATCTCCATACCGAATATCGAATTCGTTCGGTGAATAATTCCTAGGATTTTTTGATTTTCCTTGTTTCTCTTGTTTTACAACTGTTTTCTAGGTTTCACATTCATTTTGATTTTCTTCATTTTGTTTTTCTTCATATGGCCTACTTATTTCTGAATTTAATAATGATTCTTGACCCAGGTATGAATTATATATGAATTCTCAGGAAATAGGTCACACTAACACATATGCTTAATATTTTCGTCCCAAATATTGAAAAATTGTTCGTAATACTCTGGAAATTGATGGCTACCCAAAAACGTTTTTCAATCCAATCATTGAAGAAAGAATAAACAAAATCTATAATGCTACGTCATATATAAATAACATAGACGGTAATACAGACAACTTTATAACATTACCATACAGTCCGGAGACCTCAGAGAAAATTAAGAAATATTTAAAAAGTATGACATAAATGTTGCGCATAAGCTCACTAACTGTGTTTGGAAATATTTTCAAATTTACAACCTTTAATAGCTAAAGATAAACAAACCCACACATTATGCAAATTAAATTGTTGGTTTGCATTGAGACTTATTTAGGAAACAATATTTACAAAAGAGAATGTATGGCCATAAGTATAGTACAAGGAACAAAAAAAATTTCCACCGACCTTGCTAAACACTGCTTTGATTATAACCATAAAGTCGATTACAAAAATATCAATATTTTAACAAAGGAAACCAATTGTTTTACCGGGATATCAAAAATTATCTTGGTCAAGGGTGGTTGTGGAATCTAAAACGTGTGTCTTACTTTACGTTTGAAATAATTATGTCACTGTCACACTGACATCATCAATAACTTACAAATTTCATACCTATTTATTTCAGTGGTAAAACAATAATGAACTACAAATTATGAAATAACGGATTTAATAACAAGAAAAACTAAATTAGTAATTGTTGGAAATGTTCCCCGTTTTGTTCGATGCACATTAACTAGCGCACCCGTTCGAAAATAGGCTTCAATCATGAACATTTTGTGCTGTGTGGTAAGAACCATGATTCAAAAACTGGATTAGAAAATTTCAGCATAATGACTTAACAGATTCTGACACAACAAAACATATTCAAAAATTTAAAATAAGACACACGTGTTACATTCCACAACCACCCTTGCCCAAGATAATTTTTAATTTGTAGTTCATTATTGTTTTACAACTGAAATAAATAGGTATGAAATTTGTAGGTTATTGGTGATGTCAGTATGACAGTGACATAATTATTTCAAACGTAAAGTAAAACACACGTTTTAGATTCCACAACCACCCTTGACCAAGATAATTTTTGATATCCCGGTAAAAAATCTATTCTGGAGATGATTCACATAAAACGTGACTCCAAGTCTGTAAGTCATGAAACAGATATTGAGTCATTGAGTCAGATTTATAAGAGTCTAGTTAATCAAAACCCTCGCAAAATCCTACATGCGTCTTAATAATGTTAAAAGTATATTTCAGGTAGAATGCTAAAATAACAATATTTCTAATAAGGTCTGAAAGCCTTTTTCTATTACCTCATAAATATTTAACATCTGTTGCGGAAGTTGATACTTCAGCGTTATATTTATTGGTTTCACTCGTATGCAGACTTTGTTTGACATGAGTTCGTACAATTCGATTTTAATGGCGGATACATTTTATTGAAGAGAAATCTGATATTTTGATTACAATGTTAGTATTTAAATGATACTTTTATAATTTCTTTTCTATAATTATTGTGAGGAACTTGGTGTTAGCTAAGGGAATCAATAATCAACTTATTTAATAAGACCACAATGTTGATAAAATTACATATGATTTGCCGAATATCGACTTGTCTGTTAAGGAACAAGAACTCGAGTCGAGAAAGAGCCAACCACATATAACATGAGTTCGTACATATAAGAAAGTTGCTGATGTTGAAAGATTTTCGATACATATTCATATACTTAAAACATTAATGTGTTACAGCTTCGATTATTCGTGTTTCTGTTCGTTCGGCGACTTGGGCATTTTTAATTGAAATTAGTGCGATAAGAGCGCACTGTTATGATACAATTAGTCTTAAGAAATCCCGTTTGAGACATAATACGTCTTATGATGATGGTCGTGAGACCGAAACGTACGAAAGACGAAAATAATAAGCATATGTGTTGGTGTCACCTATTTCCCGAGAATTTAAATATAATTGAATTTATCCAATCATTTGAGTTCTGTGAAATTTTAACTTGTAATTCTGTTGTTCGCAATTCTTCTCTCAATTTCAACCAGACAGTCGTTTTCTGGAGTATTGTTATTATTTTTATTATGTGAACCAGCTATTGAGTATTTCTTAGGTGTGTTTATATTCGTTTGTTTACGAAACAAATCCGTGTTATTATTCAACTCGTCAAACTGTTTCATAACATAAACATGTGTCTTTCTATTAATTGCTAATAAGGTGTGGCTACCTTTTGCCATCCAAGTCCTTTTGACGTAAGGTTGTGGAGCTTTTGTTGCCGTTCCTTGCATGGTCAAGTGAAATTGTTCCGTCCCCGTTACAACTACAACTGCAACTGTGGATGTAGTTTTCATGGCTGTTTGGCTCAACTAAGAATTTTATTTTTATACTTTTACTACACGAGAAGGAAACCTATAATTTTGGAAAGACGACGTGTAAGCCACCAGTGGAATGTAGGGAGATATGCATTCGTATTTTTCTTGAAGGTTTCACGGTTATAGGCATATGGAAAGACCTGACCAGGTAAAGAGTTCCACAAAATCGCTGTTCGATAAAAAAAATTAGGTCTGGCAGGAAGAAGTTCAGCAGGTCTCGAATTTGACAGTGAAGGGGTGACTAGTTTGAGTTCGTCTAGTCCGCCTATCTGGAATCTCGCGTGGTGGAACAACAGACGAGATTTCTGATGGACATCGACCATGGGAATATCTATAGAAGAGAGCGGGATCTCTCACCTTTTTAGGTGTGGCATCATCAATCAAACGAATAGCTCTCTTTTTGATAGAATCCAAGAGCTTCAGCGTATGTTCGGGAGCCGAACTTCAAACATATGGATGGTACTCCTAGACAGGTCGTATCTTTGCTTTGTAGATTATGAGGTGCTGCTGAGATGTGATAGCTCTTGGCATGGAATATGAAATCAAATTTTAGTACAGCGGTTTTGGCAATGGACCTCACATGATCGTCCCATGGGAGAGTGCGGTTGGTGATCATCCCGAGCATTGTTATGGGAATAGTTGTAACTGACATCATCATATTAGAGAGCGTAAGATCTGCCTTCCTGATGACGACGCAAGCTCGAGTTTTTGTTTCATTAAACTCTACTAGATTATCAGATCCTTAATTCAAAATCTTTGCCAGATCTCCATTAATTGCGTCAACCTGTCTCTGTCTCGCTCCTTTGGCTTCAATGGATGGTATCGGGCTCTAGATGAGAAATGGGTATGAAGTGTACCATCATCTGTAAAGCTGTGAACGGGACAAGTGGTCACTTCCGGCAGATCGTTGATATGGAGCAGAAACAAAGTTGGTACCAGGACAGATCCCTGTGGAACACCAGCGTTGATAGCCATTGAATCAGAGAATACTACGTCAACTACCACATGGAGTGATCCATCTGAGAGAAACTCTATAGTTAGCGACAAAGTTGAGGCGGCAAACCATATAACGTAAGTTTCCCAAGAAAGCTTTTGTGCCAGACTCGGTCAAATGCTTTGGAGATATCCAATGATACAGCTAGATATTCCCCATGTCTTGCAACAGATTTCTGCCATACATGTATTACGTAGGCAAGCAGGTCTTCTGTTGATCTCTGCTGACGAAAGCCATAATGCCATCATTCACAATTTTGTAGCTCTCTAGGTATTTCTTGAGCTCGATGTTGATTGCTTTCCCCATCACTTTAGAGATCACAAATAATAGTGCAATGGGTCTATAATCATCAAGAAGGGTCTTCTTGCCTTTTTTTGGAATTGGTTGCACTCTAGCTTTCTTCCAGCTGTAAGGAAATACACCAAGTTTTTATGAAAGGGTAAACAACCTGCAGAATACTGATGTTAATTCAGGAGCACATTCCTTGAGAACGACAGGTGGAATTCCGTCTGGCCCCATAGACTTTTTGGTATTATATTGTTCTTGGAAGCTATATTCAAAACAATTTATAGGCATCACTCTTTCGATATAGACAAAACTATATTATATTGTGGTATGTGTTCCCTACCAAATTGTTTCATCCTGGTTCATCCTGGCGTTCAATTTTGCCTTTTATCGAATGTAATTATCAACTTATATTTTAATGCATTATATCAACTTTGTCATTTTATTTCATTTCAAAGAATGAATACTCAATTTTAAGTAACATCTTTATTTCATTGACAGCGAACAGCGCATGTTGTGAAATAATAATTATTATTGAACAAAAAACACAGAAAAGTATTCTGCTGATAAACAATTACTGATATAAGAAATTGAACGATTTTTTTGTAATAAATTCAGTAGGTTAAATATATAGCACTAAATCCACAAATTTGAAGAAAATTGCTATTACTTTCAAGATTAATTTTTTCTACAGGTTAAATGGACTGCAGCGAACCTTGATTCAATGTTGAGTATTACAATAATTATCTTTCATGACACATGCGTTTCGATTAAAGCGGAAAGAAAGTTGGTGCCAAGACAGATTCCTGTGCAACACTAGCGTTGATAGACAGTGTATAGAAGGATACTCCGTCTACCAACACATAGAGTGATCTCACCACATAGAGTGATCTATCTGAGAGAAAACTCGATAGTAATCGACAAAGTAGAGGCGGAAAATCATATGACGGAAGTTTTTCAAGAAGGCTTTGATGCCAGGCTCGGTCAAATACTTTGGAAATATCCAATGATACAGCTAGAGATTCCCCATGTTTTTCATTAGAATTCTGCCATACATGTGTTACGTAGAGAAGCAGGTTTCCAGTTGATCTCTGCTGTCGAAAGCCATATTGCCGGTTATTCACAATTTTGTAGCTTTCTAGGTATTTGATGAGCTCCATCACTTCAGAGCTTTATTCTTTGCCACCACATCACCGACGCATATGTCAGCATGAGTTGAGTACGACTTGTCGATAACGTGAATAATGGAAAAAGTTAATATCGATTATTTCGTAATGAAATATCAAATTTGTAATATATTTTTCATTTTGATCTTGTTTCGATTTCAGGTCGGCTTTCAGTTACAAATCCAAAGCATGAAATGAATTAAGTGATATGATGCATTTCAAAGAATGTCGGTCTTAGAAATAAATCAATGATTCAGAGAATGAATGTTAAACAACGCGAGAAATGTGTGATGTATATCACGTCCTCTATTTTTGAACTTATTATTCCATTAGATCATTTATTTGCTCCCTCAACAGCATTCCTCTCTTTCGAATGAGTAGTTTAATGATCATGGGTATGATAATATTCATCGACTTATCATTACGAAATTATTATTACGAAACGTTTTATATTCGAACGATTATTATTTTTACTAAAAAAGTAACGTGAAACGAATGTAACTCGAGAAGGTTTTTTTCAGCTAGCCTCGGTTCGGTGTAGCATAAAGAGCATAGACTTAAAAATGTAAATAGTTGCATTTATAATTGAATACATTTTACGCGATTGAAACCCTGTGTGTGTGTGTGCACTGAATGGGAATAACCTTCGTATCGCATTTATAGTTAAGGTAAGGAAAAATATCTGAAGGTATCGTTTTACTATTGTTTCAGCTTTACATTTCCTGTGATTTCTTTTATTCACAAAGGATATTATAACGAGGTGGAATCATACCATGAAGCAAACGAATCATAATTACCTGGGATGCCACATATTAGAGTTCCCACCTCCACTTGACAAGAAGAGACCCTTCTATGAACAAGCGGTAATAAAGCTGAATGATACTAATAATTGAAATATTGTCGAACAGAATGTGGACACCACACGAATTTGCACTTCAATCCCTTGAATACCATGGTATAGGTATGTGGTTAGGGGCGAGGTCGCTCAAACAGAACGAGATAGCTCTCTGTGGCTTCTTCGATATCGAGGATGCGTCACATGCTACTATAAGGGGTTTCCTTCAGAAGAAAAATTTTGACCAAACATCCGGATGAATTATAATGGCTTCTTCATCATCATTTGAGGGGGGGGGGAGCTTAATCACCAAATGCACTTAGATCACTTGATTGGTCACATTGTGCGCCCCGTTATCAGAAGCCTATACTATTCTAGCAGGTTTGTGGTCCACCAGGAACCCAAAATATTGCCAATGCTGGCATCCAGAAATTCTTCTGGGAGCAGTTTTGATTCTCCGAAGTGACGATGCCTGAGGAATGTCAATGCAAGGCATTCCAATAGGATGTGAGAGGCAGTTCCTTTCACCTCTTTGCGTTTCCTACTTATAGGATCATTCGCAATGCCCATAGTATGAAAGTGTTCGTTTAGACGACAGGTAGGAATTCTAGTCATCTCTCTGATGCCCCTTCTGTTCAGGAGGAAGGAAATTTTTCGAGAGCCTAGGCACAGGCTCTTTGAGAAGAGCTGGACCTGCCTCATACGTGGTAATTCTCGCGCAGCTCAGTCTACTCTTTATTTAGTTAGTCCAGAAGGGCGAGACCCCTCACGCAACCCTTGCCTGTTCAGAGAGTACGCCATTTCCTCACCTCCAACTTCACTGTGTCCGGGGACCCAGATGATTTGAACTTTATTACTCCTGGCTAGTTCAGTTAGTGTATCTCTGCATTTTTTGACAGCCCTTGATGTGACTCTGGGTGACTTGAGAGCTCCCAGAACCGACCGGCTATCTATGCAAATATATATACGCCTATTTACATAGTTTCTTCGCAGGTTTTCCATGGCACAAGTCAATAATGGATAGACCTCCGCCTGAAAAACCATGCAGTAAGCGCCTAGAGTCAATGACTTTGTGATCATTGGCCTTTTCAGGTACATTCCCGCCCCAAAAGCATAACCTATCTCGGACCCATCTGTGAATCATACAAGTCCACTTGGTGGCAGTAGGTTGAGAGTTTCGTTACTCCATTCCCTTCTATTATCCGGAATGAGGATTTTGGGAGTAGTGAGACATATGGCTGAGACCATGCTATCTTGCATCATTTCTAATATGGTGCATTTAGAGATTGCCTCACTTAAAATCGCTCAGTGTCCACGAGAATAGTGCATTTTGGTCCACTGACCTAGGCCCTTCAACCTATACGCCGTTCTCGTGGTCTCAGTTCTTATATTTAAGTGTAGAGGTGGTAATCCTGCGAGAGATTCAAGGGTCCCCATTGGAGCCGAACACCAGGGTTCTTTCAAAGAATGTTTAGACAAAATTAATAACGAAGATGGGATGTATTCAGTTACTTTAATGAAGCAATTGGTTTATGGAAACATTTGAATTGCCCTGAATTTCTCTACTGGTTGAAAATATTCCATTTCATCATGTATTGGAATATTATTTAATCAGACTCAAATGCACGGGATTGACAGTGCTAAACTGCAAAAGGCAATTGAACAACTCCAACAGCAAATTATTCGAATTAGAACTCCTACTGACAATGACAATCAAGAACGCAATAATGAAGAACCTGGTAGGAAAAGACAAAAAACGACAGCTGCAGATAACAGAGCTGTTATTGCAAAGAAGATCAGAGCCTATTCGTCGGAAGACGTGTTTAGATTATCAAATATTGGTGATTCATTTTGAGTACTTTAGCTACCGAGTCATATCTAGTTCAATTATAACTGTATGAATGTGTGGATATCTTATTTCGCCAATTCGTTCATCAATTTTAGTAGTTCATTTATTCTTTTGGAAGTAAAAAATTCAAGATTGGGAAATTTTCCAAATTTGCTTCTACAATAGTTCAATGGACTTCTATCATCTTTGTACCATACAGTAGCAATTGTTTTCTCGTAGAGTATCAGAAAAAGTTAGTTGCTGTTTGAAAATGGAGGTTTTTTTTTTGTTGAAGAAAACCCTTTATGAGGAGGTGATGAGCCTTTGAGTATCATGGTCTACTGTGAGAGTTACCACTTCAGGCATACTCACTAAAAACTTCACCCCTTTTGTAAGCTTGTCAGGCTATTGCCTCCAATGACACTTAGGCCTGCTGGCCCATTGTACCTCGCCTATGTTTTGTTTCTTTACGGTATCCACTCGAGTATTTTTGTAGTTTGTACGAGTTTGTACAAGTCCTTTACTGGGTGGGAACTGTATAATTCTGATTCTCCGGTAGGCCTTCCAAAAATTGACTGTCTTTTGCGATCCAGTGCCTCGACCTCACACAGTGTGTGTCACTGTTTCTGTATCCTTACCACAAAATCTGCATGTCAGGTCGCCATTGTACAGTCCCATTTTGTTTAGGTGCCCTTTCACTTGGGCATGGCCAGTCATGAGCCCTGTTACGACTTTTATTTTTTCCCTATTTACATGCATGGTTTGTATGTTCTCATTCAGTTCTTTCTGGTCTTGATACCCTGAATGTGTTGATAAAAGAGTATCGCTTTGAAATGTGATCTGTTCTCATGTCTAACATGTCCCTGGTCACGATTTTTACGATACTCATGTGTTCTGGCCCGATGTGAACATTCTCCAGTGTGTTTTGTATTCTGAAAACACCAAGCCTTGCCTCTCCTTGGATCACAAATTGGAGGGGAGATAATCCCAGTAGTGTCTCCATTGCTGCAGTGGGCGTAGATTTTATGGCCCCTGTAATCCCAAGGCATGCAAGTCTCTGGACCTTGATCCGTCTTGTCATGGTCCCTCTTTGTTGTGTATTATGCCACCATACCAAAGTGGCATATGTTATTGCGGGTTCAACCCCCATATTGTACAACGAGTGGAGCATGTTCGGTCGTGGCTCCCATTTTTCCCCGAGGGAGCGTTTGGCCACAAATAATGAGGTCTCCGCTTTTTTAGTTACTTTTCTCAGATGTTGGTTCCAAGTCAGTTTCGAGTCTAGTATCACCCCGAGATATTTGACTTCCTCTTTTATCTGTACAGTTCCACCTCGAATCTTCAGAGGTTCCAAGCCTTCTAATTTGCGTTTACGAGGGAATGCTACTATGGTGGCTTTGTGGGGACCTATATTCAGTCCATATTGTTACCAGGTTCAGAGCCTTCTGTATTTTATCTCTGACCGTGGAGTTGTATCTTCCTTGTACCATGGCAACTATACCGTTGGCATATCCATGGGTTCTGTATCCTTTGTACTGGAGGGTTCTCAGTAGCCCGTCCACGACCAGGTTCCACAGGAGTGGAGAAAGCATGGCCCCCTGCGAGCATCCTCTAGCCACTCAGACCACTGCGGTCTCCTCCATCATGGTTGCATGTATCATCCTGTTCCTCAGCATTAAGTCTATCCAGGCCACACATGGTTCCTCGATTCCTCTGTGTTTGAGGGACCTGATGATTGAATCAATGGAGGTGTTGTCAAAAGCTCCTTCTATGTCTAGGAAAGCCACTAGCAGAATTTTTTCATTTTCCAGCGTTTTTTCACGCTTTCCACAAGTTTGTGGAGTGCTGTTTCTGTTGAACAGCCAGTCTTGTAGGCATATTGTTCTTTCTACCAGTACACCGTCCCCAAAGAAGAGGTGGCGACGGGCTGGAATAATTTCGGAGCTGAAAATGATAATCAAGAATATTATTCTATTATTGACCTGATTAAATGTAAATGGAACTATTTATGTGAATATATTCCTACTAGGTATGTTGTTATTAACACTAACACCCTCTTTAGCATATGCCCGTACGCCTCGGCTCGTGGGAGGATGCACACTAATTTGATTAAGTGAAAGTCGACTTCAGACAATTTTTAAATACAATAGCATAGTATGTCAATGACAGTTCCCACTCATCCTGCCTGCCGACCTTGACCTGTCCTAGTGCTCTCTGTGTTTCTCTTAGGTAATTCATTTACTCACGTAACACGAGTTTTTACGTTTATATAAGAATCGATAAATTTGTCGCTTGTTCACATGCAATACACAACAAAACATATAACCGATGGTTTCATAATTGAACGAATAGAAATCAATACATCTTGTAGAATAGCGCTTTGGATTGTTTTTACAAGGCTAAATAAATTACCGTCCAGTTTCAAATATCTTCATTTCTAATTTACCCATCAATTTAACTTCTATAACAGAGTATTAGCTATACCACCGACATTTACTGGTGTCGTTCCTATTTCCTACTACTTAAACAGATTCAGAAGAAAGCAAATATCAGTTGGTGTAAAATATACATTGATATCGTGAACAATTCTTTAATTCCAATGTAGTGTCATTAATGATATTTTCAAATAACTACGTATCGACCTTTGTGTCCAAAATTTTCAAGTTTTGCTTGTATTGAATCGAGCAATCAAATTATGTGTTCATTTCTCAAGAAATCTAACGCAGAATTGACACCAGTTTTTTGCTCACCTTTTCACACAAACTTGGTGTGTTTCTTTCCAGCTGAAGCTAGAGTTCGATAAAGGATACCGCACACTTTAGTAGGGAAAGTGGCCCCCTGTCGAATTGGCTGAATTTTTGATATGTTATAGTCCAAGTCATTCCGAACAAAAAGTTCAATGGGCACAACTTTCTCTATAGGCTGGTTTTGGCGCTAGAGGCCAATGAAAACTTTCATTTGTTCTTCATTGTTAAACAATACGAAACGTTATCCTGGATAATAATCACTTTTCTGAATAATCAAGATCTAAACAGTCATTAATATGAGATATTATTAGAAGTATTGTTCATTGATGTCACTATAGGTGATCAATTATACAGTGTGTTCCAGCTATCATGGTCAAAATAATACTTCAAGTTGATGATGAAACTCAAGAATATAACAAAAATTGGTCTATCATTTTGATAGGGTTGTGTCGAATGAGTACGTAAATACATCCGATAATTGTACTGATGCTCAAGGAGTGTGGCGGAGAAACTCCTTTTAGCGGGTCAACAAAGTCTCCATTCGCACATTCAGCATAAATATAATAGGAAGGAAATAATGGGCTATAACTCAATAAATATATTATATGTAACATTTAACTCACCCATTGAACCTGGTATCGTTGACCCAAATGAAAAACTCTCGACTGAACCCTAATCATTCATTTAATGATTTACAGCGTGTTCCATCTGAGAACATATCAATATGAACAAAGAAACAAGGAGAATATGCCATAAACAGTCTAAACAATCATAGGTTCTTCATTATTATGTCTCTCTGCAGCATCAGATACGGTATGAAGTATTTCGGTCGAAGGATACTTAACATTGGCAGCATGACGGGCATATCCAAGGTACCAAAGTACGCTAGCTACATGCGAACATGTACCCAATGTACGACTTCCTGATTTGCACGTACAGTAGTACCCCTGAATGGGCACACCTTCCAAACTGACATTGTACTTGATCCATAGTTGGTATTTGATACTATTTCGATGACGAGATTTTATTCTCATCCTCAATAGACCTGGAATTTCAAATAAAACGTTTCCCAAATCCTGTCTATTATCTTGAACATAAGATGGAGCTATTTTCATCTGGAAAATTCCGAATGTTAGTTCTCGTAGGTACTCCAAACTGAGAACTGGAAAATTTAGTAATTGGTTTTCCTCCATTGGAAACCATCTACCATGTCTGTCTTCGTAGCAGACCCTCTTCTTCTATTCTCAACTGGAGTTCATTTATTTCATTGGCACGGTTTAACATTATCTGAGCTAGCTCAGCATTGGCTCCTTCCATGGTAATTGGTTCATGATACTTATTGATTATCGCACATGCTATTCTGATATAGTCCCCTATATGCAGAACTTGTGGCATTGGTACAGTGTCTCTGAAGAATTTGAACATATTCTTTATATGACCGTTTCTAGCTTCTACAATCCATCTCGTTTTCGTAACTAGTCTAGATGAATTTGCCTCTTAGGTTGTAAGCTGATGCTGTCCACCACCAAGTGCTACGGGCAATTTTACTACTACACCTAAGTCAGCCAAGAAATTCTGTGCGTCACGGTATCCCCTATCTAACATGAAAGTATCACCTTCTTGGAACCAGTTCCTCAGACCCATTAAATCTCGTTCATACTCATTGCCGCATCATTATTTCTTGAATCAGAGAAATAAGGACCGTGGACATCTAGGATATAACCATTGGGAGCAACAATCAATGCAGGTTTCAAAAGATGGTAACCCTTGTGTAAACAGTATGATTGACGTAATACTTAAAATATCCGACTTTTGGGTATTTTTATGTACGTCCCGTCAATATAAGCTATTGCTCTTCGATAATTTGGTTCAGGATTGTAAAGGGTGTTTGCAAAATCCGTAACATGTCTAGTAATATATTGGCTCCTCTCTATATGCTGATACCCTAAATTTTGTGGAACGAATTGTTGTAATAATGATACACGCACTTTTTGAATTGCAAAGCTCACAGCTTGACGACTGGAATAGGAAATTATTTGCACAAAAAACATAACAAATCTTTCTTGACTATTGCTCTATTTTTCTGATGAATATTGACGCGATGACAAATTCAAAGAAGTCTGTAAACTGCACTTTTCTTACTGGAGTTAACGCCTGGAACTCTTCATCAGTAAAATTATCCTCGTATTGTATTTATTTGTTGATTTATAGTTCAGCACAGCTTCTCGTAACGATACTAACAGATGTCTGAGTTCATTACCTTTCAAATTGTATGGTCTTGTTATTCCTCTAAGCCCATTCATAAAAGGTGGCAGAAGATGTCCCTCCTCATTCAAATGACCACCACAGATTCTGACGCCGTCAGGTGCAAACATTCCGGTCTTCAGAAATACATCTAACCTACCAGAAGGTGACATTCTACCAAGATTTTCAAATCTACCACATACTAAACATGACGTATGAGAGGTTCGCAACAAAACTTTAAGTACAGTTAGATGGGGATCTTCTTCATAAGCTTGAATCTCTGAGAGAATACTCAAATAACAGTTTCGGCAAATCCTTGTCTGTTTAATAAAAGGTATTTGAGGCAATTCTAATTCATTCCTTCGACGTTCGGCAATGACTCTGCTTTCTTCGTCCAAACGTACCATTTGCCTTGGTGTTCCATTGTACTCACAAACAAAACATTCAAATCTCACTGCGAAATATTCAACTTTATATTGACATGAAGTAACAAACAAACGAAACCTTGCTAGAAACTTTGATTTGACATCATTTCCATGTTTTCATATTATCCAGTAGGTACCCTTCAAGTTCGAGAATGAATAAACAATTTTTTAAAGAAATCTGGACTATATTTTTATACAGGGTGGGGCAATAGTGTATCTTTCGATTTCTAGAGTTGTTCTATTGTGATATCGATTTGAAAACGAAAGTTAACTAGACAACAGAATCTAGCACAAGAATGTTTTGCATTTACAGGGCGATACGAAAAAAATCGGGTTGGAAGGTGGAGTGCATTATTTTAAAAAGAAATATCATTAATAATAATAATAAAAATAATGATAATGATATATATTAGTGAATTTTTCAAACATCTACATAACCTCCATTCACCACCACACCTACTATTATTGATTGTCTCTGAATCACTTGGACGTTACGACTTTTTGGTCGAAATTAGGTAGTCCATTTGCAGATGCATACTTTGAAAATCCCTGACGTAAAGATGATAGATTTAGAAAGGAAATCTTTTTAAGGCCATTTTATTGACAGACTTGTAATATTTCTCATTCTTTTTCATGGCCTAAAATTATTCAGGATGGTCGAACAATATTTTCCAGTAGGTACGGAACTTTTCGAATATAACTTTCGATTTCTTCTAAAAGGAACACTCCTTATATTTTTCGACTATGTGATGTAGAATACGGTGTAGAATAGGATTCATAAACTGTTTAGATCTTGATTATTCAGAAAAGTGATTATTATCCAGGATAACGTTTCGTGTTGTTTGATAATGAAGAACAAATGAAAGTTTTCATTGGCCTCTAGCGCCAAAACCAGCCTATAGAAAAAGTTCTGCCCATTGAACTTTTTTTTCGGAATGACTTGTACTATAACATATCAAAAATTCAGCCAATTCGACAGGGAGTCACTTTCCCTACTAAAGTGTGCGGTATCCTTTGAAATAAAGCAATGAACGCAATAATATCCGTGATCCCGAAGTAATGGAGAAAACAATCAAATCGAGTTCATCCATAACCTAGAGGGCTCCAAATACGTGAATGACCTGCACTATGACTTTCGTCAGCAGAAATCTACAGGAGACCTGTAACGTTAGATGTCTCCATATCATTTGACACCATAAGTTTCCTAGGAAAGCTTCTGTGATATGGTTTGCTGTCCCAAATTTGTGGTTAATTATCAAGTTTTCTCTCAGACTGATCACCCGGTTGACAGAGTCTCCTTTGATACAATAGCTACCAACGCTAGTGTAGCACAGGGATCTGTCTTAGCAGGAACTTTGTTTGCTCCCTATTAATGAAGTCTCGCCTCGTCCACAACTTTGTAGATGATGGTATACGTCATACCGCTTTCTCATTTCATCACCCAATGGAGGCATAGGAGTAAGACAGAGACAAGTTGATGCAACGAATGCAGATCTGGCGAAAATGTTCCAGAAATCAGTATCCCACAATCCCTAATATGATGATGTCAGCTACAACTATTCCTATGAAGTCCCATGGGACGAACTTGTGATTGCTAAAACCGCTTCGCTAAAACTTGATCTTGTAGTACTGATCACATTTTTGGAATTCCGATTCCAAACATAAGTGGAAGCTTATCAAAAAAAGCTCTGTGTGACGAGTTTCAGGTACCGCTAAAATTTACGTGAAACCTTGACCGATCCCCTTAATCAAATGGTGACGAATATCATGTCGTCCATTAAAAATGGAGGCACCGTAGATTAGGCTTGCTTACAACTCTTCACCGAATCATATAAAACGATAGAATATTGATGATTCGTTCCCAAAATACATCCGCAACTGTGACGCATCAAACTTGAGACCATGTTGTACTAAATTTCAACAGCAGCTAACATTACTCGAGTTTCAGGGTTTTTACGCCGTCTTCAGTAGTATTTGAATACCGTCTGAAGATGGCTTAGTAACACTTAAACCCGAGTAACGGACGTTACAAATGAAAGTGATTTCAACATAGTAGTAGTTTTTAACTTTACAAGATGAATAAATTACAAAATCTTCCTCGGTATATTATTTCAATCAACGTCTTGTTCCGAAACATTCTTAATGATACGAGGGTGGTTCAAATATGATCGAGACAAATGCTGTAGATGGCGCGCATGTATGTTTTGAAGGTTGTGGCTTGAGTATGTGATAGCTGGGTTCCTTACGAACAGTGTGGCATAGTTTTCGTCGGGAGCGCATGTTTCACGCGCGTGCTACGACCATGAGTGAACGTCAAGTGCCGACTGCCGTTGCGCAACGTATTGTCATTCGTTTTTTAGTGTGGGAAGGCGTTAAAAACACTGAAATTTTTCTGCGTTTGCGAAATCAGTTCGGTAGTGAGTGCCTGAGTAGGGCTGCCGTGTTTAAATGGGCCAAAGCGTTCAAGGATGGCCGCGAAACCGTCGAGAATGAGCCGCATGATCGTCGACCGCGAACCAGCATCACACCAGACAACATTCGCCGCGTAGAACAAATGATTTTGGAGGACCGTAGGATGAATGTTCGAGACATTTCGGCTGAACTCGGCATCACTATTGGTAGTGTAGAGTCTATCATCCACGAACACCTTCAATATCGCAAAGTAACGGCGCGATGGTTTCCTAAACTGTTGAACTTCGAGCAAAAATTCACGCGGTGGGAAGTTTGTCGCCGCTTGCTGACGCGATACGAGGCGGAGGGGGACGGTTTTTTAACGCGAATCTTCACTACAGATGAGACATGGGAACACTATTACACTCCCGAAAGCAAGGTATCGAGTGGAGGAAGAAGGAGGAAGGGGCGCCAGTCAAAGCGAAGACAACCAGGTCCGCGGGTAAGGTTATGTGTACTGTGTTCTGGGACCGGCGGGGCGTGCTGTACGTCGATTTCCTGCGCACCCAACGTACCATCAATGCTGCATACTACTCCAACCTTCTGAAAACACACGTGAAACCCGCTTATCGCTCGAAACGGAGGAGCATTCCAGCACGAAGTGCGATTCTTCTCCAGGATAACGCGCGCCCTCAAACCGCGCGTCTCACGCTCGATACAAATGATACAATATCGGAATTGGGGTGGGAGGTACTGGAACACCCTCCCTACAGTCCAGATTTATCACCCTGTTTGGACCACTGAAAGAAGCCCTCGGAGGTCAAAGATTCAACACCGACGACGAGGTAGAGGAGCTCGTGCGCACGTGGCTGTTCGAGTTGCCCGAGGAATTCTTCGATACCGGCATCAAAAAACTTCCGGAAAGGTGGACAAAATGCGTAGCTAGTGAGGGGGAATACCTAGAAAAACTGTCAATTTTTGTAATTTTTTTCGATAATAAATAAACTTGTCAGAGTATTTGTCTCGATCATATTTGAACCATCCTCTATTAGCTACGAAATTAAAAGCATGTTACAGCACCGTGAGACTGTAGTTGTAGGTAATATCTATAAGATTTTTTTTTGTTTTGTACGTTTTATGACTAATAAAAATTGTTTCTTTGCTCCCGAATCTTTTTTAAAATTCAAAGATATGTGTCTGATAACTAAACAACAGGAACGATCAATCATTGCGTTTTGTAATATTACTACAAGAAAACATAAACTAAATTAAGGAAAAGTTATATCATTCTAATGAAAACCATAAAGGTGGAAGTACCTCCTTGTTTCTGACATCTAGAATAAGCTGCTCAGGAAAGTGTATATAATAACATAAACTATATGATTATGTTTCGTATATTATTTCCCCCAATAAGTCCAGATTCATGTTGTTAATAATATCTATCCAAAATAATTACGTGTCCCGAAGTAGAGTTTATGCTGCAGAATACTAGGAAGTGAGTGGATTTCCTTCCTGTACAAAGATTTACGCCTACCTTTGTCTCAGCTCTCTTTCCATTATACTAGAAACTTAAGTTTGCATTCTATGAAAACCTATAGCTGAGAGAAAATAACGCCCTCTTATTCTTATAAGAATGAGCTGAACTACTCCATTTACGATATACTCGTCGATTAGCGAAGAAAATTTTATATTCTAGGTATAGCAGTCAATACACCGATTTGACGATCTGCTTGCGTCATTGGTTTTTTAGATCCTGATTTAATTCTTGCTTATCAACAGGACAATCCGAATTTCATCGTCGACGAGCTCTAACTAATCATTCCTTCATTGTAAAGCGCGAGACCGAGCTTCTGACAACTTTTCTTTATCGAATATTTTGTATCATTGAAGGGATAGTCGGTCAAATTAGACGTTAAAAATGTGAAGGCTCGGAATTTTTTCCAAACAGACCAATAGACTTAATTTTTATTGCAAATCGTTCCTGGACGGATACTGAACTATATTGAACTTTAAGATCTAGTCGTTCGACCATTTTTCACCTGTTGAACCGGAAATTGGCCAATTTTCATGGGAAAATTTATTGTACAATTTGTAAAATTGGTAGTATCGCCAAAATTAGCTGGAAAACTCCACTTGGGGGTTTTCGGGGTCGCTGATCACGATTCCGAATCTAGATTTATCATTTTCGACAGCATTATCTAGAAATTGGCCAATCATATGTCTGAAAAATAGTCAAATTCAATAATTTCGTAATTTTTGTTGAAAATGACTAAAACATTTCACTCGGGGGTTTTCGAAGTCGCTGATCACGATTCCGAAGTTAGATGTACCATTCTCCACCGCGGTAGTTAAAAATTGGCCAATTATATGTCTGAAAAATGGAGATAATTTCGTAATTTTTGTTGAAATTGGCACTGCTATCAAAAGTCAGGGAATTTATTCGTGACTGTAAATCATTTGTTTCATATCCAATATCAAATGACTTCCGAGTCATCTAATTTATCCATTTTTCTGACATAAAATTGGCCAATTTCTAGCTACCGCGGTGGAAAATGGTAAATCTAACTCCGGAATCGTGATTAGCGACCTCGAAAACTCCCGAGTGAGATGTTTTAGTCATTTTCAACAAAAATTTCGAAATTATTAAATTTGGCTATTTTTCAGACATATAATTGGCCAATTTCTAGATACTGCGGTCGAAAATGTTAAATCTAACTTCGGAATCGTGATCAGCGACCCCGAAAACTCCCGAGTGGAGTTTTCCAGCCAATTTTGGCAATACTTACCAATTTTACAAATTTTACAATAAATTTTCCCACGAAAATTGGCGAATTTCCGGTTTAACAGGTGAAAAATGGTCGAGAGACTAGATCTTAAGGTTCAATATCGTTCAGTCTCCGTCCTGGAACGATTTGCAAAAAAAAATTTGTTGATTGATCTGTTTGGAAAAAATTCCGAGCTTTTTTGCTAAATTGACTCGACTAGAAAGCTTTTGCATGTAATCATTGTACTTTTTTTTCACCCGATCCCAAATGATATTCATTTCATTAAGCATGGCACTTTCACTATACACATTCTGCTCCCATCGCTGTCTATATGAACATTATTCGGTTTTAAATCAGCTTTTCTTTTGAAATTTAATTTCTGCTGATTTGTAATCGTTAGAGTCCTGTATGAAAAAGGGGAGTTGAAACACTGCTGACTTGAAATAAATTTTTATTCAGATTTAGTTCGTTATGTTTGAAAAAATACAAAAAATTGTATTTTTGGAAATTTTCATTTAAATGAACACTATACTCTAATTGTGTTGTTTTAGCATAAAATCATGAAGCTTGAGTAGTATATTCGTTGAATTCAATGGTATCGAACTGTCATATAAAGTATATTGCATAACTTCATACTTTTATAATAAAAAATTCTGTACAGATACTGTTTGTATGAACTAACAATCGGAGCGTTAACACGTTTAATAAAGCAACCGTAACAAATGTATGCTTGTCAATTCTCCGAGCACAAAGAAAACTTTTTAGTCAGAGGAACATTCAGACAATAGATATTATAAAATTATATATTCAAATATGTAAACCACTAAAATTTGTCTAACAGTGAAAATAACTGAAAAGCATAAATTATCATTAATGGATAATTCGTGCATTAAGCGTTCTTGCTTAGCAGGCTTCTGGTCTTATATATAAACTTTCCTTTCAAAAAGTTTATATGAGAACAAAATAATAACATGTCTGAAAATAAATATAAGTGACTGTATGGAACAACTACTTCAGTTACCAGCGTTATTCGGAGAGAAGCTGGAATTACTCCAAGTTAACTGAACATCAGGGTAGAGACGTGTATATATAATGCCTGTGAAACTTGGAATCTGTCAATCTCGAGAACGCTTAGCGTTAGCAAAAATTGAAAAAGACGAAATGTTACAGCTTTTGATTCTAGTTATATATTTTTCGTCGTTGCCTAATAAGTTTTGAAGATGTTAGCGCACTATGAGAAGGATCTAAGCGTTGAAAACCACTTGAAGCTATTTCACCAAGATTGCGATACTTTTGAGAGACATCGCCGAGCGACCACAGTCACGTGACGAGAAGTAGATCTTGCCAAGACAATTATCGCTCAAAGAAAGGCTAGTTGGAATTGAGGGAGCAGTCCTCGTTGGGTACTACGTGACGTCAGGCACCACGTGATCTTCATTTACTGACTCATTATAACTCATATAACATGAGAATTGGTCGTGTTGCTGATAAACAAGGACTTGTCGGTATAACTTCCACTGATGGAATGTATCTTATATAAAAAGCGGAATTGCTACAATAATCAGACTACAGGTGACGATGTTGACAGAACCTGATGAAACACAATTTTTTGGGGACAAGTTATTCAAAAATATCGCTATTTCTTTATGAATATCAATTGTATTTCTATAATAATGGTACAATAATTCAAGTTTGAATAAAATTTTCAAAGAGGAAAATCTTCAAAAAAATCAACATATCTATGAAATTGAGAAATTAACTAATACTACTAGTTAATGGAAATTACTTAATACTAATAGTTCATTCTTAGTTTGAGAGTAATGAATAATATAAATATTAGAGACAATGGCAATCAAATAATTGATTCAAATCAATTATAGCTACACCAGAATTTGGACAGTTCTCTTTACGATGATCTTTATGAATTGGGCGTTTATTTGATATAAATTCATCTTATTAAAATTGTAACAAAATGACACAAACATTCAAATTTACTATGTCTTTATTATTCATTTGAATTGAATGTCTTACTAATTCTTCTTGTATGTAATGATCCATTTAATATTCTATTAACCCGTGATCTCGATAGTTAGTATTCACATTAATTGCTGAGCTCAATTATATTTTACACATGTAATTAAATTTCATATGGATGTATATGTGTGTGGTCGGTTCACACATCGAGGCTAAAGTATCATTCATGGACACTTCAAATATTCATAATTCCATTATTCATCTACATATTCGTGCTTCATAATTCCATAAAATTATTCAGGAAATATGGAACACTCTGGTAGTACCTACATTTTAGCTGACTAGGTTAAGGCTGCGATCAAGGTATTCAACGTTGTTTTTGTGGATTAGTATGTTTGTTTTCTCTATACTCAGGGGTTTTATCTTGGCTCACTGCTTTCAATTATTTTCATGAATGACATTCTCATCTTCTAGATCATTAGGTGTTTTAAGCTGTTTTCTCAGGTGACATAACAATTTGGATTATAGAAATAAATGATCTTAAAGAAAATGAGGTGCCCATTCTTTATTTAGGGTTTAAATCTGGCTGACCGAATAAAGGATATATTGAGACGGAGTGAGCGTTAGCGAACGAAGTCTTTCCTAATTTCAGTTCATACTACTCGCTGTCGGTTTCTACTTAGTGATAAAACGGAGAGTAGGCATTACAAAAATTTTTTAGAGAATACAGATACGATGCTCGAAATTTACTGGTTTGTAAATTTGATGTCGTACCGTTTTCGAGTTATTCAGTGGAGCAATCCGTCGAAAAACTCGAAGCTATTCGATTAGTTTCAAACATTTTCCACTACGCTTACTATCTACACGATTATAGAAAAATAGTGCCTATAAAGTCCGCGATTAGTAGCTGCACCGGAGCGTACAATTTACGAGCGGCCATTGAGTGAACTGCTGTGATATTCACCTTTAGCTAATGGGTTCAGTCATAGATATCGTATGCAGATACGATGCCATAGTTTCGACATACAAACCCAATGATAGTTCATAAACTGCGAGCACAGACAGCTATGACAGCTCATAGATTCACCCGTGACAGTTCATAGATTCGCCTGAGACAGTTCATAGATCCATCATGTCAGGTCATAGATCCCCCATGATAGTTTCACCATGATACTTCCGCCTGTTCATACCACGGTCATATATACAGGTCTGAGAACTCTATGTTTGACATGAGTCTCTTACATGTCGCCAAACTCATAGTTCCTCGCTCAGCCACCTGCTGGCGCATGGATCGAAATATGTTGTCAGGATGTCAGGATTAGGCGCCATATCGTCCAAACACGGTCGTATACGTGCCAGAGAACATCCCTCGACTCATGAGCCAGTCTTTTGGTACTACGCAACAGATGAAGCTTAGCGGACTCACTTCTCACATGGGAAACAGTCTCAAGTTTCCAGACCTGTATATACGACCGTGGTTCATACAGATGCCATCACACCTCCTCAGAGATGATCACGTGATTGTCGTCAAATCTTTCCTAAAAACAACCTGTATATACACACCGTCTATTCTATAACTCTATGGTTTCATAATATGTCACCTTCTGTGAAATAGGCTCTGAGATCTATGCTCTGGGTTAACTGCACCTTGACCGGATGCCAGCCAGACACTTCCGCTCTGGATATCGCGGACTGTATCTTACCTCTTGTTTTAAAGGTCAAGTACGTGAGGAAAGTAGAAGGGGTAGTTTTTTTTGGAATCTCATGTAGACATTAAAGTTATTCTAATTTGAAAGCCAATTGTGCAAAATTTCATCAAGTTCGATATTTATGTGCTTCAAATGGTGGGAAATGGGGATTGTATGGATTTTCCAAAATCTCATGTAGGCAGTGGCTTTCCACTAGTATTATAGGAGGTCTAGTATGTACAATTTCATCACAAAAACTACCAGAGTGCTTAGTATTTCGTTCGTTATCATGTTTCATTCACTACCTTTACAGACGAATTATAAAGAAATAAAGTGGGGAACATTTTCTGAATTATTAAAAATGTCATGAACATTTCTCTTTGATTGTATCAGGTGTTGACTCATATGTGATAATCATAGAGTAAATTACTATAATTTGTAGGACGCGGTGACATAGTCGAGCATATTATTATCCTCCTTGAATGATCATAACTACTCGTATAATACCAAGTGAATCGTCTTACGAATAAAAAATTAAATGTTTTCAATTTTCCTCGCCGACAACATACGTGCAGGAAATTTCTATCTACGGTTGAGAGTACCTATAATTAATTATTTGTTTTCCAAAAGACTTGGGTCATTGCCCACATTAGTACATCTATGTAGGTAAGTAAACACATAAATCGTTGGATATGGCTCATATTCTAAGGCTCAGTCAAATAATTAACTCAGTCAACATAAGTAGTTTGAAACAATGATGCCATTCACTTATTAGTAAGCTATTATTGCGAATAATTATTCAGTTTTATTCATAGCCTGTCGTGAATTTTCATAAACAATCAAATCATCATGATGGCATTCTTATTGTCTTATTATCGATGTTCATTCCCTCTACATGAAGTGACGTTTATTATTGAAGGATATTGCAGATATAATACATACCTATACATACCTAGTTGCGTTATTCACTACACTTGAATTGATCCTCCATAATTGTGGTAATATTCGGCTTAAAATAGATATGTCAAAATATTTGTATATCATGTGCCCCCCAGCTGGCGAAAAAGTCGTAGCTTACTCTGCTTAGGGTCAAATGAAAGGTTATTTTACGTACTTTAACATGATTTATGACAAGTGGGAATTTATTTATTTATTCATGACGTTTTTGGTTTTCTAAAAAATCAAGGTATATAGTTAAACCTTATGATCTAGATATATGTAATAAAAGTTATTTAAGCCAGAAAAGTTTTTTACTAAATTAAAAAACGACATAGCTTTCAAAAAAACAACTCATTCTGTATATTCCATCCCTTGTAAAGATTGTGGAAAGTATATATCGGCCAAACTTCCCGATAACTTGATAAAAGATTGAAAGTACATGAATATACAAAAAATTCATCTACTGCACTTAGTAAACATATAAAAGACACAAACCATTCATTTGACTACAACAATATAAAAATGTTAAAAGTTGAAAAAAATAATGATAAACGTTTAATATTAGAAAGTATCCAAATTAAAAGAAACAATTGTGTTAATGATAAAATTGATTCTAATCTTTCAAAACGTTGTGATGATCTGATTCAAAGCTAACCAAATTCAGGTATTTCGAATTACCACTTTCTGTTGTCTATTTAATTTAACCTTAAAAGATAATGTATTATCTGACATTGTTACATTTATGACAGTGACAGTTTTGAAATGACAATTCCATAGAGCTATCTTCAACTTGAAATCCTAGAAGTAATTCAAATGATAATCATAATTATATTTAGGCTTGTAAATCATAGAATCTTAGGTATCAATCAATTTCAAGTAAATCAATTTGATAATAATTAGCCATACATTACTGTTTCACTCACAACCAAACCAATGTTTTCTGCAGTTTTAATTGGATTTTTAAAAACACAGGTCGGCTGCAGACGCATTTCATTATTCAAAGTCATCTATTCTTTGCTAAATTACATAGAAACACTAATTAATATAACAATTTTTGATAAAGATATGAGTAAAATATCGAAACGTCGAAAAATCTTATTTTTTTTAGTGGTTCAAAAAGTTCAACTTGTCGTACATCCTGTTGAAGTATATACGATGACCCAGAGGGGGGGGGAGGGGTCAGTTTGAACATTTCACACAAAATTTCATCCAATTTGGTCAAGATTTGACCAAGATAGCGTAAGTTGAATTTAAAAAAAAAGGAACATACATGAATTCCAAGAGGGAGGATGAACCCAACTCCATGAAATTTTAACCGAAGGTTCCTCAAGCATCCAAAATAAAAAGGTTAGAATCTCAAACCTTACCCAATAGTCTAATGCAAAAATGAAATTGAAAAAAGGGTTAAAAACATTTTTTTTCCATATACGAAAGGGTTGCACCAAATATTTCTAATAGGAATTTTAGGGTGTTGATAGTCTTTTCAATACGAACATTTTGCGCGGGGTTACGACACCAGTTAACGAAGTCACCAAAACAAGCACAACTTGACTCCCATAAAGAGAAAAGCTATTAGAAGATACTAAATACCACTAGCTTAGCTTCCTGAAACTGGTCTGGATAATTTCATACTTTTTGTGAATAATTATTGCGTATCTAATGCAGGAAAACATAAATGGAAGGAACATAATCGTTTATTTTATAAGTACGTTATCAATTGAATAAAGATCCCACTGTCTAAATATATTATCTTCATAAGAATAACTTCGAATGCCTTCTGCCCACGAGGTTGCCACTGGTTACACCATCGAGTTAGAACACTAAATGGACTTACACAAGGTAGTAACAATTATCATCGTCCAAAATACTGGGGGAGCACATAGTCAAATCATGACAATGATTTTCTATGGTTATGTTCTAATTTGTCAAGTTCTAAATTATTGTCATATGATAATTACACTTAACACTCATGGCTGACGTACCAAAACAGTCAAGGCTACGTTGTAAAGTTCAACACATTCTGGTCAAATGGCAACTGATCAAACTGTTTTGGTATGAGGAGCATTATATTAAATGTGGAAAAAGACCAATTTTTCAACCGAAAAAAGAAGAGAACGATAATTGATGCACTTTCACCAATGGAATAAAAAAGTCGTGCCTTGAAATTATCACTTCCAGACTAAAATGATGATATTGAGAGTTAACTGCTTAGCATTACCAGACTTTGTGAAGCATTCGACATAACGAACATCGTGCGTTTCCTGATATATTGAAAGCTTGATTACCTACCTGCAAATTCTGATTAGAGGTACCCAACTCCTGATTACTCAACTTATTTCCGTTGGGTTATCTCAGGAATCAACCCTAGGTCTTCTGGAAGGTCTCTTAAAATGTTACTCACATTTATTTATTACAATTTCATTCTAATAGAATTATTGTATTTTATTAAACTATAATGACAAGAATGTCAGAAGTGTCAGAAATTCTCATTTTGAGATTAGAGTGACGTCTCGCAATCGCAAACTTCATCTACGGGTATAAGCTCCAGCCACCAGTATTATATAAAATATTGCAAATTATTTGTAATCTTAAATATAATTCCCAAACAGCTGCAGTGTTTACCAAATGTTCGAAGAAAAAAGTAACTGCATGTAATTATATAAAAAAGAACATTGGATATCCAGCATCCTCCAGAGATACTCTCCGGAGGTGGAACTGAACATCAGTATTATGTGAAGTCGTTCACACGTCAGCAGTATTTGAAATAAAGTTTAAACATCGCACAATTCTATCTAGTTTTTCATTGATGCAGCATTTCTTGATGGAAACCTAAAAATCAATAGTGTATTATTGTATTGAAACTATTTTAACCTTCATTTATCCTGACAGTTTTTATTATAAAATAATACAAATTATTTGTGTTCTTAAATGTAATTCCCAAACAGTTGTAGTATTTACCAAATGTTTGAAGAAAAAAGTAACTATATAATTATTTAAAATGAGGAAAACAGAACATTGGATATCCAGCTTCCTCCTTGTGAAGTCAAAGATTCATTTATACTTCTAATTTGACAAAATAAGTACCTCCTGTGATTGTGATTTTCATTAAAATTATTTTTCGGAAACAATTGTTAAGCAATATTCACTTTGTTACATATCCTTTGAAGGATACAAATGATACATTTGAAGCTAAGAGAGCATGACATAAATAACCATTATTTGTAAAGTTCTAGCGATAAAAACCATCAGCAGTAGTTGAAATAAAGTATTAACTTCCCACAATTCCCATCTATTTTTTCGTTGATGCAGGATTCTCTAAAGGAACCCTAAAAATCTATAGTGTATCATTGTATCGAAACTATTTTAACCTTCAGTCGTTCCTGACAGTCATAGAAAACATAACGGGTCAAATATGTATAAATGATTGTAGGAACAAAAAAAAAATATTTCTCATCTGGAGAGACTTTTTTGGGAAAAATAACAGCGGAATCGTGATCAGCGACCCAAAAAACCTACTACAGGTCATTTTTGCAACAAAATTATAAATTATATGTTATGTATAAATTTTCCAAATTTCCAATATGGAGTGAGTTTTCCGAGAAAACTAACTGCGGAATCGTGATCAGCGACCCAAAAATTATACTAGGGGTCATGTTCGGCTCTTAATTCAATGATTTTGGATTGTTTTTATAAGCTCCTCTAGGGGGTTGAAACCCCGTTTTGGATGAGTAGACAGCTCGACCCCCTCGGTCTTGATAGTCATGAATGATATATGGGGTATCAGGAACAAAATGCAAAGAAAATTTTGAAATTCTAGCTTACTATATTTTTTTTTTACGGTTCGTTGCCTGGACTATATGTGTTTCATACAGACACCTGCTGCCAGGTTTACATTGTAACATGTGAAAAATTTATTTATATTTGTAATTTGACAAAACAAGTAACTCTTGATTTTCATTGCGATTTTCAATAAGGTACTCTACGAATCTGGTATTGCAACATGTAAAACATTCATTTATACTTACTTCTAATTTGACAAAACAAGTAGTTCTTGATTTGCATTGTCATTTTCAATAAAATAATTTTTTGGGAACAAAATTGCTAATCAATATTCACTGTTTTGGGGAATGCAAATAATACAATCATCATTTGAGACGGATAGCATGACATAAATAATCATTATTTGTAAATTTATAATAACAAAAACCATCAGCATAAAGTTTTAACGTCGCACAATTTCCATCTATTTTTTCATTAATGCAGCATTCATTTAAAGGAACCCTGAAAATCAAAACTGTATAATTGTTATTGTTTGATACTATTTTAACCTTCTTCCATTCTGATAGTTTGATTATTCACACAACAAAGTGAACACAGAAAATAGAATGCATCTTCACACTTCGATGAAGTCACATGAATTTTGAAATGAGAATTTGGGATACTTCTGCAAGTTGAATATATGAGTGTGATATATTTTTTTAACCAGATTAACAAGGCTGACATTTTGGTTCAATAAAATACTACAATTCTATTCCAAAAATTGGAGATGAATGTCAAAAAGAAACACTCTAAACGGTGTACCGCGCCTAAAAACAATAAAGTTCCTATTTTCACCACCTTAAAATGATCTGCAAATTTTCAAAACTATACGACAAATAGGAACTTCTACACAGTGGGTTACTCATGCATACTTACGCACGCGCAACACACTGACATCATGTCAAAAATAGTCTAGATCTATTTGTTTTTTAAATGTGGGTCGATAGGTAGTAAAAATTACATGATAAGCAAAAGCATACAGTCGAAGACATTCAAACAAACGTTTTTAAATCGGATAATACCCCAATACTCCTAAAAATCCTTTGATTTGTTTTATTGTAGCTGGTATTGGGTAGCTCAAAATGACTTTGATTTTTTCAAGGTTGGGATTTACACCGTCGGGTGTAACAATATGACCCAGAAAGCCGATTTCCTTCCGAAGAAATTCGGACTTATCTAGTTGTAACTTGAAGTTCGATCCTTGAACTCTTTCAAATACAAGTTTCAAGATTTCTATATATTGTTGAACATTCGTACTGAAGACGATTATGTCGTCTAAGTAAACCATACTGATGACGTTATTCAGTCCTCTAAGAATATCTTCCATGGCCTGTTGGTAAGTTGCAGGAGCATTTTTCCGCCCAAAAGGCATTCGCGGGTATTCAAAATGAACGTTTTTGGTATTGAATGCCGTTTTTGATATATCATCAGCATTCATCTCTATCTGGTGAAATCCGGTTGCTAAATCTAGGGTGGTAAAACTGGCACCGCCCTAACTTATCTAAGAAATCTGTTATATTTGGTATTCGATATTTATCGTCGATGGTATTATCATTTAATTTTCGATAAACTATGACGATACGCCATTTTTTTATCTGTACAATTTAATATAACCCGGGGTTTCATCTTTTGTTCGAATATGATGCTTAATTCGATCAGTAAATGTTAATTTCTGGTCGTTCTCTCAGAAGTTGCGTGATAGCACTTTTCTCTTCGTTCTGTGCGGAATTTTGAAAAGTTTGAATAATTTGTTTCAATATAATATAATTGAGGGGTAGCTTAAAGATAATGAATTTCATAACTACAATTTGGGAGAATAAGTGAACTATCTTCAATGTTCACTATTGGTTTCAATTTCTTCAAACTGTGCATACCTTAAAGCCAATCAAAGTGATCGTGAAACTTGAGAAGATGAAAAATCAGTAAGCCATCATTGGGAATAATTAGCAATGTTTATTCATAGTTTTCTATGGTTTCTTTTAGCAACCCAATGGCGATCCGATGCCATTCTAATTGTCGGTGTATAGTTCCTCTCATGGTGTAGTGTTTCAATGTTAAAGGATGTTGCAAATATCGACTTACGACAACAATATGTAAAGTCGAATTGTCTGACCTACATATTTTGCTGAAGTTGTTTTCGTTTTGTACATAAATATTAATCGAACAACAATATAAATAGAAACGATCTTAGTGTAATTTATCTCGAACATACCCTTGACAACTATAATGACTAACTAATAATCAACCAATCGCAATCACTGTTGCTTTACAGAACTTGATATTTTTGTTGTTGTGCATTCTAGGTCAGTTATGTTACAATAATTGTTGAACTTTTGAGTTTGTATTGAAACTTCACATAATATGTTGCGTAAGTAGGAAGGTTATACATCTGATGACATCTAACAGTATTCAACAAAAATTTGGTTTCTTGGTGCAACGTTTACTGGACAAATGATTTGCTTGTGATAAGTAAATTTCATGTGGTCCAAATAAATGGTATGAACATAAAGAACCAAATATTATGTTAAGGAAAACAAAGTATTTGTTTTAAGTAGGTATTACGATTATTATTAAATATTAGCATACAAGACTGTAAGGCAAATTAAATATTTAATGAAAAAATATTACTAGGTATTTCAGTAGCTTAATTCAGTCATCATAAATTGTTCCTTCACAGAGATGTCAATATGATGGAATCTTTCCGTAAAATCTCAAAAAGAAGCTGTAGCAGCTCCAGGACATTTGACCGAGTCTCGCAACAAAGACTTCTTGGGAAACTTTCCTCATATGGTTTGCCGCCAGATGCCTCACTTACTTTCGACTTTGCTCTCAGATAGATCACTCTATGTTGGTTGATGCAATGGCGATCAACGCTAGTGTTTTGTTTCTCCCCCATATCAACGATTTGTTGGAAGTCGTCACCTATCTCGTCCAAAGCTTCGCAGATGACGGTTCACTTCATACCGCTTCCTCATCTACAACCCTTATACCATCCAATGAGGCCAAAAGTGCGAGACAGAGAGAGGTTGACGAAATCAATGGACATCCGACAATGATTTTGGAATGGGGATCTGATAATCTAGTGAAGTGTTTGATGCAATCAAAACTCAACCTTTCATCTTCTCCAGGAAGGCGGATCCCACAATCCCTGTCATGATGTTGTCAGGTACAACTATTCATATGAAGTCTCCCATATCCATTCTCGGAATCACCACCAACGACAGCTTCTCACGGGAGGTTAATTGCGAAAGCAGCTTCACAAAAACTTGGTTTTCTATTCCGTGCCAAGAGCTACTTTACATCCCAGCAGCTCCACATTATCTACAAATCACAGATTCGACCTGCACTGGGGTACTGTTCGCATGTTTGGAGGTCCAAACATACGCTGAAGCTCTTGGATTCTAACCAGAAAAGAGCTATAAGTCTGATTGATGATGTCACACTTACTAGATCATTAACTTCTCTAAAACATCGTAGACGGGTAGACGATCTCTCTGTTTTCTATAGATATGTTCATGGTGGGTGTTCATCAGGAATCTCGTATGTTATTCCACCACGAGGGATTCTAGATAGGCGGACTAGATGAGCTCAAGCCAGTAACCCCTTCATTGTCAAGCTCGAAACCTGCCTAGTTCTTCCTACCAGACAATTTTCCTACCGAAAGGCGAAGTTGTGGAACCAAACCTTCTAAAAAATTCGAATGCCTATCTCCTCTCCCAAAATTCCACCGCTGGCTCACGCGATGCTCTTCGAACATTATAGGTTTTCGTCTCGTGTAATCAAAGTATAGAACAAGAAAATGTTTCTGTAAAAAATTGAGATTCTATTATTTTTCCACAATGTTCAGAATTGTTTGATAATTGTCTAGATGTATCCAACTAACTGAATGATATGGTCTTGGGTGAAATTCGACTTTGCAGATTCATCAGAATAGGAATAGGATTAATGTGTAAACCAAGTGTGCCAAGTGCAGCCAGCGACAAACCGCACACGGAATATTTCACATATACCCGAAAAATAAAACTAGGCACACAAAGTGGTACAGGTTGGCCGAATTAGGCATCAGGATCTCGGAAATGGTAAGAGATACAAGATAGGTTAAATTATGGCAAAGTTCCACCATTTGATGCTTAACAATACGCCGATTAGGATATGAATATGATAACACACTTTCGGAGATATTAAAAAAAATGAAATTTCATAAATTCATTATTATTTTATTATGATGTTCTTGGAGAATATGTTTCGAAACAAATGACACTTCGTTGTAGCCACTTTTCATGGTCTACAATATGGGGCTATCAAATTGTGAATGCGATATTTCGGCTTCCAGAACCCATCATCAACTTACTTTTTTAAATACGGACCTGGATTTCTCATTTTACTCACTAAATATATTTAAACAGGCACATTTTGATTTATAATTCAGTTTGATCTGATGATGCCTACTTGGTAGAAGAAAGGTTTTCAGTACTTAGGAGTATTTTTAGTGGATAAGGGTGATTATTTCTAATTTATAGTTCGCCAAAGGTGTTGCTTAAACGGTTTTTGAGCTTGTTCTTACACCTATAAACTGGTTGTATTAACAAATTATGGAATTTATCAATTACCGAAGGATGACAAGTGGAACTTTTGGATATTTTTTTTATTTTTTCAAGTATTTGAAGGTAATGGCTCAAATTCAGTTAGTTGGTTGCGTTCAAATTTCCTTTTTTGCTTAGTAATTAAATTATTGATCAAAAATTTGTCGTATTCATTTCTCTACTTCGTTGTTGTAATTTTGCTGGCTCAGGAAGACGATCAATAATCTATGAACAAGACTATTAAATGGAGCTATTTTATATTTAAGCGATGTAGCTGAATTCGCTAAACACTGCTTTGATTATAACCATCAATTCGATTTAAAAAATGTTAATATTTTAACTGAGGAAACCAATTATTATAGAATATCTATTCTGGAAATGATTCACATCAAACGTGACTCCAAGTCTGTAAATCATAGAACAGATATTCAGTCATTAAGTCAGACTTATGCCAATTTAATCAATTAAAGCCCTTGCAAACTCTTACATGCGTCTTTATAATCTTAAAAGTATATCTTAGGTAGAATGCTCAAATAACAACCTTTTTCCATGACCTCATACATCTTTATTATCTGGTTCGAAAGTGGATACTTGAGCGTTATATTTTTTGGTTTCAGTCGTATAAAGACTTTGTTTGAAATGAGTTCGTATATTATAAGAATATTGCTAATCAGTGGATTCTTGATAGGTACATATCATATACTTTAATGTGTTACAGCTTTGATTATTCGTGTATCTGTTCGTTCCGGCGACGTGAGCATTTTTAATTGAAATTGGTGCGATAACGACGCTTTGTGTAGATACAATTAGTTTTAAGAAATCCCGTTTAGACTTATACGTCTTTTGATGATGATCGTGAGACCGAAACGTACGTAAAGACGAAAATATGAAGCATATGTGTTAGTGTGGCCTATTTCCCTAGAATTTACATATAATTTATTATATATAAAAATTCTCGGGAAATAGGTCACATTAACACTTTGTTATACATTTTCGTCGTTACATACGTTTCAATCTCACGACCATCATCAGAAGACTTATTATGTCAAAAAGGTTTTATTAAAACTAATTTAGCACAAGCGTCCATATCGCACAAATTTCAATCAGAAAAAAAAGGCCCACTCCGTCGAAACGAACAGAACCACGAATAATCGAAATTGTATCGTCAATATTAAAGTATAAAAATATTTGTAACAAGAATCCACTATTCAGTAATATTCTTATAATATACAAGCGCATGTTGGTATAGTCTTATAACAACTGAAGTTCGAAGTTATTATGTTGAGTATCTACTTTCGAACCAGATGTAAGATTTATGAGGTACTTGATAAAGGTTTCAGACCTGTATTGGAACATTACTTTTAAGCATTCTTCCTAAAATATACTTTTAACATTATATATAGACGCATGTAGGAATTTGCAAGGGTTTTAATTGATTAAATTAGTATAAATCTGATTTAATCCCTGAATATCATTCCTATGATTTACAGATTTGGAGTCACGTTTTATGTGAATCATCTTCAGGATAGATCTCTTATAATAATTGGTTTCCTTAGTTAAAATATTAACATTTTTATAATCAAATTGATGGTTATAATCAAAGCAGTGCTTAGCAAGGGCGATGGAATTTTCTAAGTTTTTATTTCTTGTGCTATACTTATGGCCATACATTCTTACTTGTAAATATTGTTTAGGGATTCCAGTATAAGTCCCATCACAATCCAAACAATTCAATTTATATACTGTGTGGGTTTGTTCATCTCCTGGAGATCATTCACATAATCTCCAAAATCTGTAAATCATAGGAATGATATTCAGGGATTAAGTCAGATTTATACTAATTTAATCAATTAAAACTCTTGCAAATTCCTACATGCGTCTTTATAATGTTAAAAGTATATTTTAGGAAGAATGCTTAAAAGTAATATCTCAATACAGGTCTGAAACCTTTTTCAAGTACCTCATAAATCTTACATCTGGTTCGAAAGTAGATACTCAACATAATAACTTCGAACTTCAGTTGTTATGAGACTATACCAACATGCGCTTGTATATTATAAGAATATTACTGAATAGTGTATTAACGATACAATTTCGATTATTCGTGGTTCTGTTCGTTTCGACGGCGTGGGCCTTTTTTTTTATTGAAATTTGTGCGATATGGACGCTTGTGCTAGATTAGTTTTAATAAACCCTTTTTGATGATGGTCGTGAGACCGAAACGTACGTAAAGACGAAAATTTATAACAAAGTGTTAATGTGACCTATTTCCCGAGAATTGTTATATATAATTCATACTGGGTCAAGAATCATTATTAATTCATTTTCAGCAAAAACAGATTCAAAACCTGCACGGTTTAACCTGGAAATCAAGAAAAATACCGCGATATATAGTGCACTTATATGCTATTGTACAGTACAAAACAAGCCTATCTAGATATACCAGTTGCAGAGAGATGTCGCCCAATTTATTTGCTTGCATGTAAACGCTTGTGCAAGTCACTCTCGGAAGTACCCACAAGCTACTATCTCATATAAATCAACCTTCAGGCGCTTATTTCTAATCATTTTAACAACATTTCGTCATAAGTCAGATAACGAGGAGGGTTTGTTATAATCGCGAACATAGAATCATCTCGTATAATACGAGTCATTTATGAATGGTAAGCTCATTTGTTGAGAGCTACACGTGAAAGTTGTCGGCATTTACTGTTAGATGAATAACTTTTTGAATAATTAACAATCTCCGTATAATCATAGTCGATATCGAGTTTTCTAATCTTCGATTCAGAACGCTAAGTACGGTAGTGCACAAGTAGGAATGTAAGTCGCCAGGGTCGCAAGACCTGTATAATGCATTGTTTTTGCCTAACATACTTGTTAGCGTTCCATAACAGTAGCGCTCTGATCTTGAAGATCAACCTTCACACATACACATTTTACATAAAATATATTTCTTTCCTTTTATGTCTGCCTCTACAGAGCGTCTGTTGATTTTCTGGTTGATTAAAGGTTGTCCTTTCCGCTTCGTATCGCACAAAATAACAAAATAGATATGTCACCGGTCAGAGGCGTATTAAAATGTTCCTACCTATTTTTTATATTAGAGGGACCAAGCGAAACTCACCATTTAATTGGACGAATGAACCATAAATTAACGTTGTGAGAGATCTTACACATACACTCAGTCTGTTGATGTCAATCACAGGATTATTAAATTGTAAGTTTTGTAAGTAAGTAAGTAAGTAAGTAAATTTTTATTTCTCCATAAGAATAACATTGAATTAACATGATATTAATATGCATTTTGTTTTGTACTAGCAATAAATATTTATCTAAGCAAAAGCTTGTGTATAAATATTATTACGGGGGAGTACATATTATGAAGAATATACGCGCAAGTTTAAATGATTTAAAATTATTGTAATTGAAGTTTAACCCAATAAAATTAAATTAAAATTAAAATAAAATCAGAATTAACATTTGAAATAGTGTTTTTTTTTCCATAGCTATTTTAGCTTTATGTTTCAAAATTTTATAACTCAAATTTTATATTTTACATTTTAAATTCGAAATTGGAATTTAAGTATGTAAATATTATAGTAGCAATGGGATATCATTGGTTAATAAGTATCGATTTATTTTTCTGATTACATTGTTTTTATTTTTATTCCTGATATCTCTTAAATCCAGAGGTAGTGCATTGAAAAATCGTGGGCCTAGATACAAACTGTATCGTTGACATATAGTCTTTTTTGCAGTAGGAAGTTTCATGTCTGCATTATTATTTTTTCGTGTGTAATGTGAGTGCGATATGAATGTATTTGTGTTCTTATAGAGGATATTTACAAGCACAGTTTTGATATGAAGTTTTTTGATATTAAGAACATTTGTTACTCTATGAAGTTGCTTAGTTGGGTAGCGCCAATGCATGTTGTACATTATTTTTAGTAGTTTATTTTGTGTTCTGAAAAGTGCATTCAACGTAGTATTATATGCACCTCCCCAGCCTATTATGCCATATTGCATAATAGATTGGGCAAGAGCAAAATATACTATTCTGAGTTCAAATACATTTAGGAAATTTCGTAATTGTCTGAACATATAAAATAATTTTCTAATTTTTTAAATTAAATTGGAGATATGGATATCCCATTTCATAAAGGAATCAACTATTATACCTAGATATTGAGTGGCTGTTTCATATATGTTTTTTAATGTCGGCCGCTGTTTTTTAGCGACATCAAGAAAACTATCTCTTGTGCTACTCTTTGAGAATTCAATTACCATTTTGTCTTCTTTTTTGATAATATTTGGCCGGTAAGCATTTGTTATATCTGACTTTTGAATGATTAAATTCATTGTCTTACCTAGTTGTATTGTGATGTCGGTTAAGTTTTCGTTTATTTTTTGCGGTATTCCTTCAATTTGAATTTCATTTCTTTTTTGTAGTTGTCTACCCACTTCTGAATCAATTTTAAAGGCAGCGAAATCTTTTTCTAATTTTGTATATTTTGATTTAAGTTCTTCATGTTCCTTCTTCATTTTGATTTGGTCTTTCATTATTTTATTAATGGATTTATTCAAGTCATGAGGGTATCCATACATTATAAAAAGCTCATTCTTATCTATGTTACGAGGGAAAGGTGAAAAGTATCTGATAAATGAAACAAGAAATGATTTATTTGGTCAAAACTCATTTTATTTCTCAACATAATCTCCTTGTAGCCCGATACATTTCGCCCAAAGTTTTTCTAATTTTTCGATATCTTCCAAATAATACGATTTCGGCAATCCTTCAGAATAAGCGTTTGTTTCAGCGATGACCTCATCGTTGGAGTCAAATCTCTTCCCGCCGAGCCATTTCTCAAGTTTGGAAATGGATAAAAATCGAAGGGAGCCAATTCTGGAGAATATGGTGAATGGCGAACCAATTCGTAGCGCAACTCATGCAATTTTGCCATTGCGACTGCGGACCTGTGCGCCGGTACGTTGTCTTGGTGGAAGAGCACTTTTTTCTTTGCCAAATGCATCTGCTTTCGCTTCAAATCGGCGTCGAATCGATCCAACAGCTCTGCACAATATACGCCGGTGATCGTTTTGCCCTTTTCAAAGTAATCGATATGGACGATCGCCATGACTTTGTTGGCCGATAAACCTACTTTGGAGTTTTTGTGATTCGATTCGTCAGAACAAGTCCACTCTTTCAACTGTTCTTTAGTCTCTGGTGTGTTGTGATGGATCCATGTTTCGTACACGGCTACGAAATGGCGCAAGAAATCTCTTCTTATCGCGCTTGAACATCGCCTAACACTCCTTTGAAGTTGTCACAAGGTCGCGCTTGTTATTAACAGAGAACAAATGCGGCACCCAAGTGGCAGATGGCTTTCTCATATCCAAAAATTTATGCAATATGTTCCGTATTCATTCGGTTGAGATGTCCATAGCCACAGCAATCTCGTGTACTTCAACTCGCTGATCGCCCAATATCATTCCATAGATTTTATTGACGATTTCTGGCTTTGCAACCTCAATTGGATGACCAGAACTTTCGCCGCTCATTTTGGTTTGGTCATACTACCACAACGAAAATCAGTAAACCACTTGTGAATCGTTCCAATCGATGGTGAAGAGTTTCCATAATGGTTAACAATCGATACTATGGTTTGCGTAACGTTTTTTCCAAGCAAGAAATAATCAAGTTTAATCAAGACGGAAAATTCACTTTTTTCCATGTTTCCAAAAATCTTCAAGGTTGTTGCTTCCGATGTGTGTAAAAACAGAACTGAATGACATATCAGTCTGAAAATTATGATGCGTTCAAGTTAAAGATGGTACATCACAAATGTCACATGGGATTTTGGATTGTGCCATCTGTTTTATTGATCAATTGTATCAGTTTTCGGAAAGTTTACTCAATATTTATTAAAAATTCACCACTTTGAAAAACGTATCATACTTTCGTAAAAACAATATGGTATTAGTGAATATAAGTCCATTGGCGATACTGAAGGTGTGTCCTCTCTTATGTACCACTATTTATCTGATATTCGTGAAATTTGAGAGCTGAGACAGTATGGTAATAGGGAAGATCAGTCCACTGGTCCCTGGCCTCGTTACCTGCTTTTTATCTGAAACTTAGAGTTTTGTAAGAATACTCCAAACTGTGTGGTACTCGATAGGCTAAAGCTCAGGGAGAGTATTAATCTATATTGATATACCCTGGACGTATATCATCCGTTCCATCTGAGACATTAGCGATGCCGGCCTCATAGTCCACTGTTTTCAGAAACTTGAAGCTTCTTAACACTACTCCAAACTGTGTGGAATTGAATAGTCTAGAGTTCATGGAGAGTATGAGACAGTATGGCAATAATGATGATCAGTCATTGGCAATAACGAAGGTATGCTCCAGCCTTATAACCCACTATCTGGAACTTGAAGCTTGTTAACAATACCCTAAACTTTGTGGAATTGCATACTCTAGAGCTCAGGGAGAGTATGATGAGAACACTGGGACAGTATAGCAATAGTGGTTATGAATCCTACTCACTACTCCACTGTGTGAAATTGGCTACGCTAGAGCTTATGGAGAGTCCATTGGCGATGCCGGAAGTGTGTCCAGCCTTATAAGCCGCTGTTTATCTGGAATATGAAGCTTTTGAATACTTACACTCTATGTGGAATTGGATCGTCTAGAGCACATGGAGATTATGAGACATATGGCAATAGTGAAGATCATCCAATGACGTTGCCGAAGGTATGTAGCTGCGTACGTAACTTCCTGTGAAGGCAATTGCGCCGTTCCTATTGGTTGTATATATTTAAAATTTTGAAGATCGCTTTGAAGTGTTAAAAATAGGAACTGTCTTGTTTTTGGGCACTTTAGCCCCATTTTGAGTATTATTTCTCACATCCATGATTATTTTTTTCAAAATGGCATTATTGTATTTAATCGAACCATAGGAACAACCGTTTTTTTCTGGCTTTAAATATGTAACATACGAGTATATTTAACCTGAAGAAGTGTCCGAAATTCACATTTCAAAATTCCATGGATGTGACACCACAATCTATTTTATGTCTTTATTGTGTTCATGAAGTCTAGACTTCTAGATCTTTCTAAATAATTACTTAGTTACTTTTTTTTCGAACTTTTGGTAAACACTACAACTGTTTGGGAATTACTTTTAAGATTACAAATAATTTGTATTATTTTATAATGAAATCTGTCAGGATAAATGAAGGTTAAAATAGTTTCGATACAATAATACACTGTTTTAAGGTACCTTTAAGAAATGCTGCATCAACGAAAAACTATATGGGAATTGTGGGACTCTAATACATTATTTCAAGTAATGCTGATGGTTTTTGTAGTTATAACTTCCATAAATAATGATTAGGGGAGAGTGTTGTACCTTGGACCATAATGTACCTCGGACTGCCTCGAATTTCACTATTTGTCGATGCAGTTTCCGTTCACCCATATCGCCGATAGATTACGCACTTCCAACCTACAGATGGCGCGAAAGTAATTTAGCCGGTAACGAAGTTCTCCGGAGTTATTTCATATTCGTCGTTCATCGAGTGTGAAAGTAAATATTGAGCGAATAAAAATCTGTGATCAACTGCGTACTTTTAAAGGGTAAGTAATTTGTGTTATGTTATTTTGTTACAACATTTCCTTCTTCTTGCGCATGTGTGAATAGTTTTTGCATATATTAAGTTTTATTGTTTATTTAACCTAACAAACTGTTTTATTGTAAAAATTGTACCTTGGTCCATGTGCAGCAGTTGTACTTTGGACCGGTCCAAGGTACAACACGTTTGTAAGTGTTGATGAAAGCCTTTGTAAGTTTGTAAATAGATTATTTTTCATTTTATTTCAAATGTAAGCCAGTGTAATTTTATTATACAGATTCTTCAAAAATGCCACTTAGCAAAAGTGGCAAAAAGCGTGACAAAGTTGATGCAGAAAAATTGACACAAGCAGTAGAAGAATGCATCAATAGAGGTATTGCCATTCGAGAGACAGTAAGGCGATATGGAGTATCAAAAACAACGTTAATTAGACACACTCGTGGTTTTAAAAGTTCAGAAGCGGGAAGATTTACATACAGCGCAAAAAACAATGTGAAGCAATTATTTTCGAAAGATGAGGAGGAATGGACACTTTGCTGCATCTGCTTCAGGTTCGGGCACACCCTTAGTTGTTTCTGCTTCAACCATCACACCTGAAATATTGCATCCATTCCCTAAAGCACCTATGCGGAAGAAAACTGGTGGCCGTCCTGGAGCGAAAGCACGATCTTAAAGCTGTTAAAAAGGTTACCAAAAATTTGTCAATAACGAAACGAAAGAAAGTTAGCCAGAACGAAAAGAAAGAACTTGATTCTTCTGAAAGTGAGTCAGCTCCCTCGTTGTCTTCTGGAGAATATGAAACCTTGGAGGATATTATTTCTGAAGACACAGAATGGTTGGAAATTGATAGGTTGCAACAGTTGAATGAAGACAATGAATTTCATGTAGGTGATTTCGCACTAGTGAAGATGGCAGGAAAGAAATCAATAAGCTTTTATGTTGCTGAAATCGTAAGCTTCGGTAATAATAATGAACTTAGATACTTACGCAGAATCAACAAATGTAATAAATTTGTGAATGATTCTGCAGAGACTTACGATTTTTGTGCTTCTGATTTAGTGTGTAAACTACCTCAACCAAAAACCGTAAAAGGCACTGCTCGGCGTAGCGCATTATTGTATTTTGAGGTCAACTTTGACGGCTATAATGTCAACTAATTTCTAAAGTGTTTGTGGTATTGTTAGTCGTTAAATATTAAACCAACCTACTATTTCTTTAGTATTTTTTTGGACCAAGGTACAATCGCTTGTGGACCGAAGTACATCACTAGTTTGTACCTCGGACCGATTTGCATTACTCATTAGAAAGTGTGATTTTGAGTTTTTGGTTTAATCTATCCAGGTCTGGATGGAATAAATTGATGAATCAAAGTCACAACTACTCTATTTTTTCAAATAACATGCAAAAAACTCGCAAACAGAAAAGTTACGGCGCCATTTATAAAAAGTGGACCAAGGTACAACACTTTCCCCTATGTATGTCATTCTCTCAGCTTCAAATGATGATTGTATCATTTGTTTCCTTCAAATGTATTGCTATTCATTAATATTTTCAGAAAGTGATGATCAACCATGAAGAAGTGGATCTACAGTTCATATAACCGTTCTTCATATTGTGTTGAAGCTGCGAAAAGTGCTGTGGTTTTGCACTGTTTGAATTTGTACGATTTGTTTCTATTACGCAACCTTCTACCGAGACGTCGTACTGTAATCAACCAATTAGTGAATAACGTTAGAGTGTTTAAAGTCTAGTCATTAACGTCTGACGGGCAACTAGCCGCAGATAACATACGACCTGAAATAATACTTGTCCATTATCGCCTGTCAAATATATCAACGAAATCTGTCACTACTATTTGACAAATCATCGTCTTAATATATGTGATGTTTATGTTATTTAGCAGCTCCCACATGTTGCATCGGAATAGAGCTTTTTATTGCCGAGATTATTTTATGTTATCTCATCCTTTTATTTATGATAGTATTTAGCGGCGTGATTTATGTAGACATTCTCTCTTGGACTCTACCAAAACATACATAAGTTCATGAAAAGATAAGAACTCAGTAGTTTCCACATTATGAAGTAAGTCTATAAGTTAACAGACCGTTCCTTTCTTTCTAAATTGCTTTATTATAAGAATATTCCACATTTATTCTTCATGCCCCGAAAAGCTTTCCTTCTGTCTCTATAACCGATTCCTTCACGGGGCTCGGAAAGTTTTAGTACGACCAAATTGTGTTGTTGGAAACGAGGAATACGCGTCTTTTTATTGAAAACGTTTTCAAGGACAAGAATCTAGTATCCACTCTGGACTAGAATAATAGTATGAAAATGACATAACAGCCGAAAATTGACCAGCGCGAAGCCCAGATCTGAATTACATGGAACTATATAGCGTAATAGCGTAATAAATCCTCACTCAAAGATATCAAGGTATATCTTCAATGAAAATAGAAGAAATAATTACTTGAATAAAAACAAACTTTTTAATATACGTTTTCAAAACTAACCAAAAAGTATAAAATAATTTCTCCTAACCCCAGGGCCGGAACTACTCGGGAGGCCCCCTGAGCGAAGGACAAAAACAGAAAAAATGTTTCGAAGTGCAATTTTTAGCGCTGTCTCATTGTTCTTCGTTATGTGAAAATTTATTAGCTGATTAATTTATTTATTTAGAATAATAAAAGCTATTGCGAAAAATCTGTTTAATATAATTACCTCTAAACCTATAAGATTCTGTACAAATCTGGAGCTTAGAAAGAAAACGGTATTGTTAGAAGTGTGAGATTTTATAAACGTAAAGAATTTATCATTTTATGGAGCGTTTTTTCCGAAGTTACCCTTTTCTCAGATATACATGTCGTCAAACAGCTACCTCAGCTGTTGTACAGCCCTTCTCATGTTTCTGGCAGTCCCAGTCGCTACGGCAAAAGCTGAGCGATCTTTTCCCAAATTAAAATTAATCAAAAGTTACTTGCGGAGCTCGATGCAACAAGAAAGGCTGAGCAACTTATCATTGTTATCAATCGAAAATCTGAGAGCGCGCACAATTGATTTCGAGAAAGTCATTTAACAATTTATCTCTTCAGAAGCAAGAAAAAGAAAGTTCTGAAATTTTTTCCTCAAATATCGAATCGTGATTATGAGCATTAGTTTAATCTTTTAATACTAAAATCTTATCGAACAACTTCTGAATATTAGCGAATTAAAGGTGATTTATAATGACTACTCGAATATCTCATCCTTCTCTATATAATTCATAATTCTGTAATGTAAGGGATGAAAGTACCGTATAATATTATAGCTAAGAATATATTACTACTTTACATGATTGATGATGTTATAATGTCTGATATTTTAACTTACAAATTAATATGTAATACAACGTGAAAAATGTGTAAGACAAATAAAACAAATTATTTATGAATAGAAATAATAATGCCTTGTTTCTTTTTTTTACAAAAATTTTGAAAAATTGAGTTGACAAAATCAATAGAAAAATAGGGCCTGAACTTAGTCTTGCCCCGGGGCCCCTTAAACTCTAGGTCCGGCCCTGCCTAACCCCATACAGAATTCTAAGAAAATACAGATAGTCCTGAGAATTTGTCATAGTGAATTTTTCATAGCTTTGAAAATAAAATGAAAGAGGTGGGGTGTGGCACATGCAATAGATAAGTCACTGACAATTTCATTGCACTGCAAATGGTGTCAATCGTCTTCTAAGTTTCTCAACCACAACTACTCTCTATACTCCTTAATATTATCTATTGTGGTGTAGATCTACACCCCAAAATTAAATTCACTGTTGAAGTAGAAGTCAATCACACTATTAACTTTTTGGATTTAATCATCACTAAATTAAATAGTTAATATTCCTTTTGCAATATATCATAAGCCTTCACATACGGACAATATTATCCACAAACGTTCAAACCACCCCATACATAACATATATTAGATTCTCTTCAAGTTATGGTTCAAAGACTTGTTACTATCCCCATGTCAGAATTAAATTATCGTAAGGAATTATAAAACAGATAACAACTAATATAGGCTATAACAAAAAAATTGTAATTGATTCACTTAGGAAACAAGATTATAATGAAGCAAGGAAGTTAGTTTGCCCTAGTACAGTTAAGACTCATAATTATAGATCAATAATGTATATAGGTAAACTTTCTGATGATGTATACAATTTACTTAAAAAACACAATGTTACCACATCTTTTAGAACAAATAATACGGTAGGGAAATATTTCAAAACCAACAAAGCTAAGAATAAAACAGATCAAGAATCAGGAGTATACAAGGTAGAGTGTAAAAATTGTGATACATTCTATATAGACCAGACAGGAAGATCTTTCAAAATAAGAAGAAAAGAACATTTTAATTTAATCAAAGGAGATTCAAAAGTTGTAAACCATATTAAAGAAACTGATCATTTCAAAGATAATTTTGAGATTCTCCATAAGTAATTTTAATATTTATGGAATAAACCATAGTTTGTAAAACCATTGTTTGATAAAGCCACCGTGTGGTGAAACATATAACGTTCTGCTTAATAAAAACGAAGTTTGTGAAAATTTAATACAAGTGTATTTTTTATCAAAACCAGAGCTACGAATGTTCAACAATTAAGCACCAAAACCATCCAAAGTATTATCTATTGCATGCGTCCCACGTTTTTCATTTTGAATCTTACAAGTATTTTCATAGTTATTAAAAATTCACAATCATAAATTTTCTGGACAACCTGTATTTTGTTAGGAATCTTTACGGGGCTAGGAGAAATTACTTTATACTGTTTGGTACGTTTTGAAAAGTATATTGAAAAGGAAATTATTCAAGTAATTGAATTTTTTACCTTTTTAGTCTTGTGTTTTTGGAATTTTTCTATCGATTTTAAACATTTTGATGAGATTATAACGGAACATGTGGTAAATATTAGGTTCGTTTCAGTTTCTCTTAACCTGATCAAATTCGAAATTGAAAATTGTTATACTTACCTTTTTTTATACTTTGACTACACGAGAGGGAATCCTATAACGTTCGCATGTGAGCCAGCGGTGAAATGTTAGGAGAAGAGATAGGGATTCGAAGTTTTCTTGAAGGTTTGAAGGCTATAGGCGTAGAGAAAGACCTCAGTAGGTAAAGAGTTTCAACAACTTTCGATAGAAAAATGAAGTCTGCCAGGAAGAAGTACGGCAAGTCTCGAGCTTGATAATGAAGGGCTAGTTTGAGCTCGTCTAGTCAGCCTATCTGGAATCTCTCGTGGTGGGATAAAAGACCAGTGTTCTGATTAACACTGACCATGGAAATATCTATAGAAAAGGAAGAGTTCTCTCACCTCTCTACGGTGTCCTAGAGAGGTCAGTGAACTCGTAAGTGTGACATCATCAATCAGATGAATAGCTCTCTTCTGGATAGAATCCAAGAGCTTCAGCGTACATTTGAGAGCCGAACTCGAAACATATGAACAGTACTCTTGTAGATTATGAGTAGCTACTGGGATGTAGCTCTTGGCATGAGATAGAAAACCAAGTTTTTGTGAAGCGCAACGGACCTGACATGATCATTCAATGAGAGGGTGCTGTTGGTGTTCAACATGGGTATGGAAGACTTCTTAGGAACAGTTGTACCTGACATCATCATCATATTAGGGATTGTGAGATCCTCCTTCCTGGAGAAGACGCAGGCTTCAGTTTTGGCTGCATTAAACTCTACTAGAGATTATGAAATCCTCATTTCAAAATCTTTCACAGATCTCCATTAATTGCGTCAACCTGTGTCTGTCTCGCTCCTAGGGCTTGGCTTCATTGCATGATATAGGGGCTCTAGATGAGAAAGCGGTATGAAGTGAACCAACATTTGCAAAGCTATGAGCTATGCACTTCATGCAGATCGTTTATATGGAGCAGGAACATAGCATTGATAGTCATTGTATCGAAGGATATTCCTGACGAAAGCCATATTACCGGTCATGCACTTTTTTTCGAGCTTCCTAGGTATTGAATGAGCTTGATGTTGATTGATTTCTCCATCACTTTAGAGATTATTGATAATAGTACAACGAGTCTATAATTATTAGGAAGGATCTTCTTTTATTTTTTTGGCATCGGTTGAACTCTAGTTGTCTTCCAGCTGGAAGGAAACACACCAAGTTTGTACAAAAAGGTAAACAACCTGCAGAAAGCTAATAATATGTATATCAATCTTTCTAACTTCTATTTTCCTAGAATATAAAATAAAGAAGAAAGCAAATTGAATTTTATAAGATTTTATTTCAATATAGAAACAAATTAATGCCAGATTCTTCTTAGTTCTCAATTTTATTGAATATATGACTCAGTTATGATGCTAGAAGTTTTAGTGGTTTCATTCCTTTCATCTTCTTCAATGCATCTTCATTGCACGATGTCCTGGAGGTGACTTTTGAACTCTACTATTCTTAATCCAATCAATGATCTGACACTAATGCACTATTTACTATCAATATTTTATTTTATTATTATTTTTCTCTTTCTCCCTTCACTTCCCTGTTTTTAGATAATTCATGCATAAATAGTTCACTAATAATTTTATTGCACTGCAAAAGATATTAACAGTCTAGGGAGTTTTCTCAACTACAGCTACTCTACACACCTTAATATTATTTACAATAGATAATAGAAAGGAGTAAACTGTTTAGTAACCTAAAATAGTAAATTTTTTGCTTATAAACATGAAAAATAACATTCAATTTTATTTCTTTGGGGTTTGCCGGTGCGTTTGGGGGGAGGGGAACTGGCCTCTACCTAGTTACGCCAATGCTACTCTGCGAGTTCGATGCATAAATTCTATTTTTTTTTATGTACAAAGTAGTATCAATAAATTCGAAAAGCTCTAGTTTCAAGTGCTATTTTGTTTTTTCTCGGTTAGTGTATAGACTAGAGTATCGATTAAATCGGTACCTACAATACAAAAATATACCAGAGAATTCAATAGAGAAGCAAAACCGATAAAACCATGGCAAAGCAAAGTGCACAAGTTCCGAAGGCTTGTTTGTCGCTTAGATTATTTGAACTATTCAATGAAAACTCACGAGTAGAATGTCATTGAATTAAAGATAATTGATCAGATCGCTTATAGAATTATAAACAATACACTTTAGAGTGGTTTAAATATCGCATCCAATGTCAAAAGTCGCAAACAACAATGCATCGAAGTAGACCTCGACCAGTAAATTACATTCGTGTGTCATAATTGAAATATTATACCGATAATAGTTGTGTACACTCTCGCATACAAGCCACGCATGTGCAACAACAACAATATTCAGAATTAACTCCGTACAGTTCTAAAAGCTGCAGTACCGGTCGAGTATTTGTATCGCTGCTAACGACCAATCCAAGGCGGCGCCGTAAATCAATTGTCACTATTATAAATCGATGTTCAACTGTTGACTTCCACGGCTAATGCGACCAAAGTACCTACACACATTCCCAGGAAAACGTTTACCTTCATTCTTATGATATAGCTTGTTAAAGCTAGTTACGGTACGAATAAAGTCGTAATCGTTTTCCACTCATTTGTATTTATTCATTCTGTTCGATAGATTGGGGATTAATTACTTCACATTCGGTTCGTAGTATTTCATAAGTACTAACGATAAAACTGGTAACACGATGTTTTCCACCGTAATATGTAGTTGTATCTGGGCCTGTGAATATTATATGATTGGAAGGTTCAATATCCAAGAACTCTCTTCATTGGAACCATTAGATAATATCACTCAAATTAGCTAAGGTAGCACTTGGCACGAAATAGAAAACCAAGTTGTAATAGCCATTGTTTCATAGTAACAGTCGGTTATGTGTACCTTCAACAGATATAAAGAATCTACTTTATCGACATAAAAAAGTATAGTTTGCGTGATAATTTTTTTTTGTCTTGCTCTAGATTTTTTTTTAATGATGGCTAGGAGGTCACACTTTTTCATTTAGATAGAGAAAGTCATCTACTTTCCATTGAATTTTGTTTTTTCATGCTGGGCCCAAAGTTGTGCCCACTACAGGCCCAAACATGTTTACATGAATATCTAGACTTCTACTAAAGCAAAATTGATCCAAATAGCTCAAAATACGCGTATTGAAGACCTCTAACAGTATCTTGAATTTGTTTTTTTTTAATTATCTAACTCCAAAATTTCTCCACTTTTCCGAGGTCAAAAATTTTTTCAAAGTCCGGCCAAAATTCGGCATTTATAGCAAAATGTGATTCAATTTAGGTAATATATGTCAAAATCTACAAACTGCATTTTGTTTTGAGTAAAAATATGCATTTTTCAGTAAGCAATCGTAATTTTACGGTTTTCCGCAAAATTCAAATTTTGTAGACAAAAGAAAATATTTAAAAAAAAATCCAGTGAAAAGTAGAATAAAAATGCCAACTTTCTACGCAAACAAAATATGTTTACAATCTTTCTTCTATTTTAAAAAAAATATTTTGTAAATCGTAAAAAAATCACAAAATGGGCCTTATCTCGCCTTATCTATAACCTTCAAATGACTTCTACCTTAGCTCAATCGACGCATATTCAAATTACTTATGACTTTGATCTCTTGTATTTTTTTGATTAGAGGCTTTATTTCAAAATTAATTTGAATAAATGAAAAAAAAAACGGATAATTTCCAGTTCTTTTTTCGACAAAATAGCCATAACTTTTCTAGAGGAATTTTCTGATAAAATAAAAGTGCTTTTAATTATTAATTTGTGAAAAAAAGGATTTGATCCCATTTGAGCCATATCATATTTTGCCGGATTCTCAGGGGAGTCGGTCCACCGTGCGACTGAACTAAACCTGCTCATTCTATACATGAGCTGTATGACATGAGCGAAACCGCTGTCTAGAACTATAAGTTTGTGGCGTTACTGACCGATCTAGACTAGAGAGACCTTATCATTGTTCTTAGTATATTTCACTAGTGTTTTTTTCTTGTATGTTTGAAGTTAAGATTAAGTCTTTGTGATAATTTGATTCTTGATTCTATATTCTATAAGTTCTAACTGTCCTGGGAAATAACTGACGACTATAAATTTGTTAAAGTAATCATCATCACAAACTTTAAACTAAGAAATACGAAATAATCGCCCTTATCTACTGAAAATACTATTAAAGTTATGAATTAATAACGGCTTTTTCTTCATTTTTCCGGCATTTTTCACAGCCGAAAACGGCTGTGAATTTTTAACGAAAATTGAGGACTTGACGATGTAGAACAGACCGAATTACATGAAAAGGTTATGCTCCGACAAAAATTGTTGGAGATATCATTGATTTATTTAAAATATCGAGACAGCTCTCCTTCCTTGTCTAACGTTCTACTTCCGGGGCAGCGAGTCCAGCCATCAGACGTCACGAACACGCTCCCCTGCAACCAGTATGTTCGTTCACTTCGTTTTTAGTGAATTATTAAATCATGGAATAACGTAAAAAATCATGTAATCAATTGGTAATAGGCATTATGTTGCGGAAATATTTTCGACATACAAAAAAAGTGAACTGGTTAAGCCTTCAGTCGTATTTGTCAGAATATTCTTCTCAGATGAAGACTTTGAGCAAATTAATTAAAAGTAATGAGGAACCTTCGGCTACCAAGTAACCATCATCAGAGTAAACTAAATTAATCGAAATGTGCCTGTTTAAATAATATTTGGGGTAATAATGTAAACAATGGGTTATCCTCATCAGGAGATAAATCGGAATCCCTTCTAAATTACCTAGATATTTTTCCGTACTGTGTTTTGAAAGTAATAATTACTGAAAGATGATAGGTGAAACAATTAAATTTTATTCAAGTAGTTGAAGGTAATGACTCTAATTTGGTTAGTTGGTTGCGTCCCAATTTTCTTTTTTCGTTTAGAAATTAAATTATTGATCAAAGATTTGTCGAAACCATTGTTCAAACGTATTTGCCGAATGAAAGGAAGCTGATTATCTGTTTCTATTTCGACAGTAAATTTCAGTAAATCAAATTGGCTATCAAGCGTGTTCAAAAAGTCAAGTAAATCATCACACTTAATAGCCAATTTGATTCACTGAAGCTCACTGTCGAAACAGCAACAGATAATCAGTTTCCTGTCCTTAATATTAGCATTATAAAAGATGATTATCACTAGGATTTTGACATATACAGAAGACCCACTCAAACACTTCACCTATCATCCTTCAGTAAATACTCTACTAGATTATGGGATCCTCATTTCAAAATTGTATCCAGATCCCCATAAATCACATCAACCTGTCTCTGTCTCATACCTCTGGCTTCATTGGATGATATAGAGGCTCTAGATGAGAAACCGGTATGAAGTGTACTATCATATGCAAAGCTGTGGACGAGACATGTGTTTATTTCCAACAAGAGAACATAATTATATTATTATATTTGGCGAAGCTCTAGACATCTTTGCCTAGTGAGGTCTTACCTTATGCCCATACCCTCCCACCATTCAACCGCGGGCTCACATATGCACTATGTTCTTCGAACATTATAGGTTTTCCTCTTGTTTAGTCAAAGTATAGAAAAAAAGTATTAATTCTAGGTTAGTAGGTTATTTGTAAAACTATTTTTGGATGCAATAACGTTATATTATCCCCGAGCGGCAAGTGTAGGTTAGTATGTCATTTATAAGTTATTTTTGAATTCTAGATGAATTTTAGAGCGGCTAAGACGGTTGAAAGTGAATATTCTCGAAAATCAGGACTGTATATATTAAGATAAAAAGTTTCTTGGAACTTCTCCATTAACTAATGCAATAATATGTCACCAGGAATGAGTTTCTCGAGTTAGGTGCCAGGACATTCTACCTAAGATGTATGTTAGTCGAGGAAATAAAGCACTAAAATAGACCAAACCTTCCAAACTTGGCGCAGTTGGATGGATTGAGATGCGGCTTCCTGCATTCGATTCAGAAAGTGCTTTAGAAAATTTGTCCGGTATTTTTTTCTTTCGGAGAAAATTTGTTGCACTTCTACAGCCAAGAAATACATTTTTCTAGTGCACTTTTTGAGGTGAAAAAAAACGAACTCGAATTAGTTCCTCGGAGTTTTTGGGGTCGCTGAATACGAATATGCTATCAAGAGAATTCCCTGAGATCCCCTTGGACCTCCCTCGGAGTAATCGGGCGTCCTGACGCCCTAGATATCGATGAAATTAATTAAAAATCATTTTTAATGTTTGTTAACTGTTCAAGAGGTGATATAAAGGTTGCTATTGATGATTACGACGTGAAAAAACTCTTCTGCAATTCCTGGTGTACCCTGAGTATGGGTAACCACGTCATCTTCTAGGAATTTGTTAATTTTTCTTAATTAAATGTAACAAATTCTAGCCCTCGGGGGTTTTCCAAGTCACGATCACCTTTATATCACCTCTTAAACAGTTAACAAACTATCTAGGGCGTCAGGACACCCGGAAACCCCGGGAGAGGTACAAGGAGAACTCAGGGAATTTTCTTGATGGCAGCGTGTTCAGCGACCCCAAAAACCCCCGAGAAAACAATTCGAGTCCTTTTTTTTTACTCACCTCAAAACGTGCACTCAGAAAAACGCTGTAGAAATGCAATAAATTTTCTCCTCAAAAAAAATATCGGACAATTTTTCCAAAGCACGTTCTGAATCGAATGCGCCGGGTTTGGAATATGGAATGCTTTATTTCCTCGATTATGTAGGTACTTTAATGAAAAAGCAAAGACCGCCAAGTCTGGAAAACCCTATTATATGGGAGAGGTACTTTTGTGCTTGAAATAATGCTTCAGAAAAGCTAGAGCTAACTCTACTTATCAAGCCAATGATGCGTCAATGGCTAATTTCAGAAGGTGATCATCGCTAAAACAGTGCTACTAAAGGCTATAAAACGTGGCATAAAATTGTGGATTAGCTATGACTCTGGAACAGGTTACGTATACATTATGTCAACATTATATTCTGGAAAACAAAATCGCAATTCAGAGGAAGTTTGTTTTGTGTCTCGACAGATTTTTCCGCATGTCATTCTAATGGATACTTTTGAATACGCTGATGTAGGTATATTATGAAAAATCGAAAATATGTGTATAACATTTTTTGGGTATTAAACGCGGGGAAAACAATTAGAGGGAAATAAAAAAAGTACGTTGGCTATCGAATGGCAAAATGAGAAAGACTGAAGAAAGGCATTTGAAAAGAAAAATGATAGATGTAACTGTTGCAAAGGTAAGCTGCCCTACAGCAATTTAAGAAACTTAAATATGGGAGATGTAGATCTCGTAAACCAATTGACTTTCCTTTATGATCCCAATAGGGAATCATAAAAGTTGTGGAAAAGTGTACTATAAACTTCTGATGACGGTAATTCAATGCTTTCATATTACATACAGCAGTTACGCATAAGGGATTAACATTTATAATGAGGGCATGAGAGATTAACATTTACACAATTTATTATGGCATTATCTGCAACTTTGATTGCGACTGGCAGAAATGGCACTAGAATGAATAAAATGGAATGGGTTGGTAAGCGATCAAAATCTTCTGCTGTTATGACAAATGTGCGGCATAGGCGGCCGGAAGGAGGCCAACGGGGAATTTGGAAATTTGACAGAATATAAACATGGATAGGTACTGTACTGTAGGCATAGCTTGTCATGATTTCAATTCATCGAGAGGTAGTCGAGAAGCTAGACTTCTAATTTTTAAAAGGAGACCGATTTGGTTAAAAAAAAGTCTGTTTTTATTCAAAGCTAATTAAATGACGATCATTTAAATGAACACTACACTAAATAATGCACTGTAACAAATTCCCAAATAAACTTATTCTAACAATTCAATTTGCAACAAACTAGCAGCAGATCATGTTAGTGGAAGTAAATATTTTATTTAATCGGAGTAGATGTTTCAAATTGAAATACTAGAATCAGTAGAAATTTTGAAAGGTATAAAAAATTAACGGCATGATATTCGTCACAATTTGATTACAGGGACCGGTCAAGGTCTCAGGTAAATGTTAAGGGTGCCTGAAACTCCTCACACAGAGCTTTCTTTGATAAGAATAGGAGAGATGGGCGGATGTTGATCATTACGGGTAATTGAATATGTATTGCTTATTAAAGCTAGACAGGGGCTTGTTTCCAAACTTATAATCATTATATTTTTCGTGTTGTACGTGCTAACAAGTAATGGTTAACGTTCTTTTCAAAATATAATATGTCGTTTGTCAAAGATATTATTAGTGAACGCGAAAATACCCAAATAGTGTACGAAAATTATATGTTTTCTAAACATCGATCTACAACTAATGAAACTGTCTGGAGGTGCATCAAACGGCCCAAAGGTTTATGTGTTTACCATTGGTAAACCGGGTACTTTTGTTGTAACAACTTTGAAAAATCAACATAATCACGAAACTGAAAAAAAACTTGCTTGGTAAGTTCTTAGTATTACCTGCAAACGAAAAGCGGCAGAAGAACCCATAGAGAGACCAACTAAAATATTGCATGAAGAATTAGCTTAAAATGGTTTTCCTTCTAATTTTTCTTCAGAATTCCTGGGACTTAAGATCCGTCAAAGAAAATATGTACAATAGGTATCGCAAAACATTGCCAACTTTGCCTCGCTCTGTCAACGAAGTTCACCGTTGTCTGCAAGAATATTCGTAAAAAACGTCAAGAGAGGGAAATTTTGTTCTGGAAAATGATTTCCGAAATGGAATTGTACTTTTTAGCTGCCAAAGAAATTTGAAATTTTTATGTAAGTCGAGTCTTATATACATGGATGGCACATTCCAATACTGCGCAAAATTTTTCACACAACAATTTACCATAAATGAACACTATATAATGCTAGTGTTCAGTTTACTGGAAAACAAATCGGAAGAAACTTGTAGATTCTGTTTGGAAAGAATTAAGTTTATTTGCTCTCTTAACAACTTAAGTTTTATTCCTGAGAAAGTAGTGTTTGATTTAGAAATTGCCATTCATAATGCAGTTTGTAAAGTGTGAGATAACGTTACAATTATTGATTGCCGCTTCCATCTTACTCAGTCTTGGTGGCGAAAAATACAAAAGGTGGTGTATAAAAAACAAAAATTGTCAAACTGGAAAGTGGCTTCGTTATTGTTTTGGGATGGTATTTCTAAAACCAAATCTGGTAAGTAATTTTTTTGTTTTTCAGTTACTTGCGATAAAATCAAGTGACGATGAGTTAACGGTTTTTGCTGATTATTTGGAGGATTATTTTATATCCGACGAAGCCACTTTTCCACCCCACATTTGGGCTGAAGCTTCTCCAACTCTAAATAAAACCACGAACGCTTTCACTCTCATTTAAATAACTCTTTTTATTATAGTTCACCAAAGTTTTTTATTTCATGGATGTTTTATTAAAATTTCAAATATAAGTGTACATAAAATGTAAGCAAACCAAAAAAACTCATTGAGTTTCGTACACAAGATCTCACATTTTCTCAGTTGTTCTATCTTCAGTTCTACACGTATTTATGTCTCTGCATTATAAATAATATCTGAAATATTTAGATTCTTGTAATAACCGGACATTTTTAGCAAATGTCCCAAAATCAGGAAAAGTGGACATGTCTCTTTTTGAAAAGACGCCCCTCGTATATACAATTTCAGTGCCTTCTCTAAATTCTTTATTGGACGAAAGTTATGAACATGTATAAATTGCTCATATGCATAAACTGGTATATTAGACAATCGCACTATTTTTTAGAATAGTTAATTGTAGATTGATACGTAACTTCTCAAGGTTCTCAAAATGTGATATCACCTGGTTACACGGTTTTGACGTATTGATTAAAACATAATTGATTTAATTTTAGAAATTAGTCGAATGAAAAGCACTTATTCGCAATAAAATTCGAAGCGGTTACGACAATATTATACATACTTCTCTTCAAATAAATAATCACGCTCTTATAACATTTGCTCTAATAGGAACATAATTATGTACAATTCTGTACTTGCATCAGCGATCACGTCAGTCATAAAACATGCACGTTGATCCTAATTCGATATGGCAATAAAAATATTAAGTCCGGGAAGATAAAACTTTACTTATGCAATATTAAACCGCTCACGAAAAACAATGGTCAAACGAATAATGTAACGAAGCGTTAAAATAATGTAAACCAATAAATATAAATGGTTTGAAGAAAGTTTTTCCACATAATCTAAGTGTACAACAAGATGTACTAGAGTTGGACAATAATATAGTAGTAGTATGGAAAGACGTTCATTCCGGACAAATTAGAGTACTGTAAAAGTTTCAGATATATCCACAGCGTGGTTTCTTCTTTACAATAGAATAGTTGTATTTAGAAATAAAAATGAAACAACCCAATATGTTTTTCTATTATTTTGCACTCGAATACATAGTGTTAAAAGCGTGTGTATCAGATGCTTCCGATTATTCTCATCTCAAGCCGGTTGACTATTTGGCCGTTGTCAGACGAGTGAAAAATCGCCACATATGACATAACCAATAGATTCTAAGATTAACACATCATATTTTCTTATTTTTATGATATTTTAACTGAATACAAATATTTCTAATTTGATTAAAGATTTGCCCCTGTGTTATCGTTTGAACAATTACCTAGTAGCAAGATGAAGTTCCACAGCATAACATTATACTTGTACGTCAATTTTTTGATAACCATTATGGAGAGGGGATTGGCAGTAATGATACTATTGTGTGGCAGCCAAACATTCCTGATTTCACGCCACTAGACTTTTTATGGGATCTATAAAGAAAGGCCAGATGATATACATGACAGATTTTTTGAGTTACCTAATGATTTTCGTTAATAAAAAAGTTTAACTTAGCACAATTGTTTATTATTATTAAGTTAGCAGGCCCAGACTCGAAACTGACTTGGAACCAACACCTGGGGAATGAAATTAAAAAAGCGGAAAGCTGATTATTTGTGTACTGGTTGTACAACATGGTGTTTAAACCCGCAATAGCATACTCCTCTTTGATATGGTGGCCTAAGAACTTGCATGTCTCGGGATCACAGGGGTCGTGAAATCAACGCTCACTGCAGCGATGGAGACACTAATCTATTTACCTGCCCTCCAATTGGTAATTCAAGGAGAGGCAAGGCTTGGTGCCTTCAGAATACAAAATACACTGGAGAATGTTCACATTGGGCCAGGACACATGAGCATCGTAAACCAGGCATGAGAACAGATCACATTCCAAAGAGATACTCTTTTAACAACACATGCAGTGTATCAATACCAGAAAGGACTGAATGAGAACATACAAACCTGGGCTACATTTTACAGGGATAGATCTGGTATACAGACGGATCTGAGACTGAAAAAGGTGCGGGTGCAGGAGTATACTCAAAAAAGACTGGTTTCAGCTATTCATTGAGTAAACACACCTCTGTCTTTCAAGCAGAGGTATATGCAATCCACCAATGCGTGAAGGAAAACAATCAGAGAATCATCGAATATGAGTACATCCACATATTGACAGACAGTCAGGGTGCACTTAAGGCGATGAGAAGTCAGGAAGTGACATAACTTCTGGTATGGACATGAAAAAAGAACAACTTGAACTACTGGCAGACCAAAACCGCGTTGAGCTGATTTGGGTGCCGGCATATCAGGAAGCGACAGGCGTGGAAAAATACGACAAACTTGCAAGAATAGGACCGGAGACCGCCCCAGATCCAGAACAGACAACGAGGGTACCAAACGTACAGCACGAAGGTCTGTAGAAGACTGGATCATGGAAAACCACAAAGAGTACTGGGAAAAATTCCAGGAAACGAACATGGGAAGAAATACATGAAAAACCCGTGTAACAAAAGAATGACAGAACTCAGAGCAGCCATGCGCCAGTAAAAATGCACCTAAGCAAAATGGCGACCTGACATTGAATACCGTAAAGAAACAAAACAAAGGCTCTTACGATGGGTCAGCAGGCCTAAGTGTCACCGGAGGCAATAGCCAGACAAACCTACAAAAGGGGTGAAGTTTTTAGTGAGTATGCCTGGGAAGGTGACTCTCACAGTAGATCATGAGACACAAAGGCTAATAACCTCCCCATGAAGAGTTTTCTTCACCTCCGAAAAAAAAATTAGTAGGCCCTGGGATTATAAAAAGATATCAGCCTGAAGTGAAAGAAACCTATAGAAATTATGTGTGGTTGTATAGAAATTTCAATGAGCTACATAATATAAAAAAATTTGATTATCTTCAATGTCAAAAAAAGTTGCGTTATGTTCCTAGCTTTGTTATTTGACGTTCCATTTCTTTTTTGGCATCGAATTCTGAAAAGTTCGAAAAGCTTAGTCAGGAAAAACCTCTTTTTCCAGTTAAATTATCTTGAAATTAAGAAAATAAGGGGGCTGATAATCTTAGGTGGGTCACCCGGTACATAACGATTAGGTTTCGCAATGTTACTGTAAAAAGTGCAGATACGACATTACACTACATTGCCTGTGTAGCTGATAATCTTAGGTGGGTCACCTGGTACATAACGATTAGGTTTCGCAATGTTACTGTAAAAAGTGCAGATACGACATTACACTACATTGCCTGTGTAGTTTTCAAGATAAATTTATCTACGCTTGTGTATTAGAGCTCTACAAAGTACGTTTTTTTCGATTTCTATGCTCACGTTGACGCCGGACCCAATATTTGTATAAATGTGATCTACTCAAGATAGAAATAAATGAGTTGTTTCAATCCGACCGGCCTTTGTGATGACAAAAACAAATGATAAACAGTTGTCAGTAATCAATTATTATGTAGCTCGGCGTAAAGGGGTTGAAATTTAGTCGAAGACAGACGCGTCAGGACCGCACCCTGAGACAACTCTCCAAGTCCTCCTCGACGAGATAGTGGATTTATCAGAGTAATTAAGTGACGGCGCGGTAAAACGCTGCAAGCTGATGTTGCGCCGTGTATTTTTATGTGCTTGTCAAACTATTAATAGGGACACATTTATTCCAGAATCCAGATACAGACGCCTTCGATGTTGTGGCGTTTGTCTGCTTCGCTGCCGAATGCTTTACGATATTGTACTACATTCTGAATCTCGACTCCAAAATTCATTCTGAAATATAGGTACACAGAACATAATTATTAAATAACAACAGTATCTAATACTAACACGAATAGGCACTAATTGTGGTATCTCTCACGACATAAATTTTTAGATATACGGTATACTCTCGCAAAAGTGTTTCATATGAATGTAGAACAAGGATGAATTAATAATAAATGTTCGTGAGGAATGAAGGTGTGTTCGAAATATTCCCCAGAACAGGGCGCAGAGCTTATCAGAAATTTCTAGGTGCTATACCACCAGTGGCGGCTGATGACATATGGGTATGGGGAGGCATATAAATAGAAAAATACGCAACAGGCGAAAATGTTGCATTTTTCAAGATCAAACAGCTTAAAATAAGAAACGGGAAATTCACAGACCAAAAATTTTAGTTTAAAGAAATAGGTTTCGTTAGCCAAATACCCCTTTTTTGATGCCATTGACAGAAATCTCGACAAAAATTATTCAAAATAATATTTAAATATTATAGGTACACGCTCTCAGATCTTCAACTTCTAAGATAAAAGTAAACTTATCCTAGAATCCCTAGATATACATCAAAGCTTGAGGTTATTTCTATAGAAGATCCATTCGTTTATTTTTGGAATTCGCAAAAACGTCGATTATTAAAATCTGGAATCTCTGCAATTAGTGTTTTCTCCATACTATCATGCGGAGTGAATTAAGTATGATCTGCGCCATTGTATTTCTCAAAAAGGTCCTAACTCTTTTTAGCGTTGTAAAATAGAGTTCACTTTCAACGCTTGTCATCGGTATGGTACAATTTTAATGATAAAACAGTTTAACTAAAACAGCCCGTGAGGTTCCGATCTATAAATAATTGCAAAATTGGGTTAAAGGAGCGCATATGTCATTACCCCTTATCTCCCTTAATTCCAGATATTACAAATTGTCAAGTCGATGTACGTCCTCACGTCTCTCGCAACTTACTATTACTGACTGTTCTTTGTCTTTCTAAGTAGAGCCACCGGCAATGTAAAGAGGACGGCAACCTGTGCAATATACACCTCCCTTTCCATATCATTGTTCTTCTCCTTTTCCATCTTATTAACAATACAATGGGTCTGGCACGCTTACACTCTCGCAAAACTCCTATACACTTCTCGATCTGACACAAGCTGTATGTTTATATGTGTTGAGTAGCAAAGCAGGTCATCTGTTGATATCTGGTGACGAACGTCATATTGTCGGTCGACACGGTTTTGAAGCCTTCTTGATATTAGATGAGCTCGATGTCGATTGCTTCCTCACGTCTCTCGCGAGCTACTATTACTGGCTGTTCTTCAGTTCTTGTTCTTTGTCTTTCTAAGTAGAGCCACAGACAACGGAGAGTGAATGTCAACCTAATGCAATGCACACCTCCCTTTCCATATTATTGTTCTTCTCCTTGTCTATCTTATTAACAATACAATGGGTCTGGCACGCTTACACTCTCGCAAGACTGCTATAAACTACTCGATCTGACATAAGCTGTATGTATATAGGTATGTGTGTAGAATAAAGCAGGTCCACTGTTGATGTCTGGTGACGAAATCCATATTGTCGGTCGTACAAGATTTTGCAGCTTTCTAGATATCAGATGAGCTCGAGGTCGATTGCTTCCTCCATTATTTTAGAGATCACACATCATAGTAGTGCCTTGATAGACCCATTGTCTATTATCAGGAAGGATGTGCTTCGTTCTTGAAATTAACTGGTATCTAGATGTTTTTCAGCTGAAACGAACGTTATTGAAAATAAGAAAATATATTAATAGACATTACCGAACCCTTGGATAAGGTGTGGCATGAAGACTCCACTGAAAACATCTATCTATTTGTCTAAAGCAAATTAAATGTAGGGGTACCCCAAGTGAAATCTTTGGGCCAGTGATCTATTTGTTATACACATGCGATATACCAACTAATAATGAAATAACTTAACTACCTTCCCAGATGATACTGCAATTCTAGCGGTAGGATATACAACAGACAAAGTGAAATATGTTCTCTACAAAGCATCAAATTCAATATAATAAGAAAATAATTCAAAATGAGAATTTTTGTCAATACCTGCATTTGCTCTCTGTTGACAACAAACGCGTCCGTGTGACAACTTCAAACGAGTGTTTGGCGATGTTCAAGCGTGAAAGACTTTTTGCGCCGTTTCATAACCGTGGACGAAACATGGATTCATCACAACACACAAGCGAGCAAAGAACTGTCGAAACAGGGAACTTTTCCTGGCGAATCGAAGCCGAGAAGGGCCAAAGTAAATTTATCGTCCAACAAACTCATGGCAACAGTTTTTTGGGATGCACACGGTATCCTCCATACCGATTACTTCGAAAAGGGCAAAATGATCAGCGGTGTATATTATGTAGAGTTGTATCGATTCCACGCCGATTTGAAGCGAAAGCGGCCGCATTTGACAAAGAAAAAAGTGATCTTCCACCAGGAAAACGCACCGGCGCAACATTGCATGAATTGCGCTACGAATTGGTTTGTCATCCACCATATTCTCCAGATTTGGCTCCCTGCGATTTTTATCTATTTCCAAACTTGAAGAAATGGCTCAACGGCAAAATATTTTACTCCAACGATGAGGTCATCGCTGAAACAAACGCCTACTTTGAAGGATTGCGCAAATCTTATTATTCCTAAAAAAAAAATCGGATCTCTCCATAGACAACAAGCTATCAATTTATAAACAAGTACTAATGCCAGTGTGGACGTAATTTGAGTAGAAGTACGTACTTAAATTCAAAAATAATGATTGAAGAAATATGGTAAACGCTTTTTGGTATATTCGGGACAAGGACTTAAGTTTTAAAAAAAGATGTCTTTCAATATATACTTTTCAGAATAATGTGCAAGATTTTCTAATAACGAAATACTCTCAGAATATCTGCAACTACAAATGCCACTAATTGTTCAGTTCGCAATACCGCCGTGAAGATCACTTAGTAATTATTCAATAATTTTGTAAAATTGAAATAGCATGCTCATTATTACGAGAGTTAGGAAATACTTGGCTTGATTTAATAATAACTCCGTTACATAAGGAACGTTTACCTACGTGATTTTCTTATGTAAACCTAATTGAAACAAACCTTATTGAAAATTGTCTTGGGAACAAATTGATTTGCATGTTTGCAGAAATAATGTTATTATTATTGTAATTGTTACGACAATCTTACCTTCATCCGTATAATAACAAGTAATTTTAACCAACGTAATATTATACTTGTGTACTTTCCGGATACAGGGCTTCAGCGTGTTACTTTGTTTTGATTCGTTTTCCAAATTAACACGTAAGCATCGTATGATCATTGTAACGTGGATTTAATTGGAACCAGGCAATGTTCATCTTGCATCGTCATAGTTGCTTCCTGATAAAGTTTCCTTCTAGAGTAAAACACTTCGGAAAAATACCTCTCCATTCTGATTTCCAGCGAAGGATGCTCGAGGTGGTTCAACATTCAATGTAACATGCATAAACGATGGCGATTACCTCCTATAGACATATAAGCCATTCATACCAGCCCTAACTGAGATACAGATACTCATCCTCAAAGGAGGTAACTGTCTCTATTCTAGATCCGTGTTTAGAGTTCAGCTCTCAGACATATGCTGGAACTGTTATTATATCCAGAAGAAAGCTATTCATAGTTCATAGCTATTTATTTGTAATAATACCAAATACATGGTGGCCCCGTCAGAATTACAATAATAATTAACAATAAATTAATAATACACTCATAAATAGATAGATAAAATTTTGTTTCGCCAAAATTTCTACAATTAAAATATTCTTGTATATTATAAAATAGGTTCTGCATTAGGATTTTTTTTGATTGAGATCTTAATTTATAGAAATTGCAATTTTTAAATTCAGTAGACCAGTGTCTATACATTTCAGTACCCATTATTTATTATATATAAATTCTCGGTAAATAGGTCACAATAACACATATGCTTATTATTTTCGTCTTTATGTACTCTCGTTCTCACAACCATCATCAGAAGGCGTATCAATGTCTCAAACAGGATTTCTTAAAACTAATTGTATCAAGCACAAAACGTTCTTATCGCACTAATTTCAATTTAAAATGCCCACGTCGCCGAAACGAACAGAAACACGAGTAATCGAAATTGTAACAAATCAGTGCCCATTATTTTGGGATACAAACTGGATACGTGTAATGTGTGATGTGGTAACGCTAGTTCATCTCTTTGTCTAGTTTCATGGGAATGAAAGTGGCCATTACGTAAGAACAAAGTTACATTTTTCTGTATATAGCAACTTACTTCAAGTGTTTAAAGGTTAACAACTGTGATAAATTTCAAACCAGCAAAATGAAGACGTGTCGATTATGTTCTGCTTATGTTGATAATACATCTAATAATACATTTTTGAAAACTCTATTAATAGAATTCGACGAGCCCCAAAACAAGATAGTATACGACATTCGTGATTGAATTTCTCCGAATTATCTACAAAGCCCTATCTAGCAAACTAATCAGATTACGTATTGAATGTGTTTTTGAATTTATTTCATCTGTCACGTTATCAGATTGTGTTTTAAAACCTAAAGTATTCTCCAGATTTAGATCCAGAAATTTTGCGAGTTTTACGATTGGTAGAAAATCAAGTGAGTCATTCATATACAAGATGGACAGAACTGGCCCCAAAATAGAACCTTGTAATACTCCTTGACTGGTCGGAAGTTTCTCTGATCTATATACAGTCTTTGTGTTTTTTCTCATCCTGTATGTCAACATGTTGGTTTACATCTGGAAAATACGAAATTAGCCAAGCCATAATTGTGATTTATCAATAATTATTGCATCATTTACGCAATCGAAGCCAATTGGCCAATTTTCGCTACCAAAAAAAAACCCTAGGTGCACTCGAAATACCAAAATACCTTTTTCGCTCCTAATGGGTGTGGTTGGGGTTCTCGATAGGTTTTAAGGTGTATGAATGATGCTGAGAACCTCCTGAAGCTAATGCAAAAAAAATTGTTTGATTCGAACTTCCTTTTTTTTTAATTATAGAAAATTGGCCAATTTTGTCGATTTGACCACCCCTACGATGGATTGCAAGTATATCTGGCTACGGATTTGTGTTCAGCGACCCAAAAAAACTCCTTGGAGCATTCGAAATGCCAAAAACACGTAAATTGCAAAACAATATATTAGTAGTACAAAATTGGCCAATTTTGTCGATTTTACTACCCCTACGATGGATTCCAAGTAAATCTGGCTTTGGATTCGTGTTCAGCGACCCAAATAACTACCTAGGTGCACTCGAAATGCCAAAATACCTCTTTTGTAGAAAATACAATTCAAGACTTGGCATGTTGCAAATTTGGGGGAGATTTCGGGCCATTTTTTTTTTGTATTTCCCGGTTCATAGCCTGGACTAATAAATATAAATTTCGAATGGATAAACTTATCAATGGAACTTACAGAAATGAGGGAATTTATTATTTAATCAAATTCAATTATTTACATATCTACATATACAATTTTATACTTAGGTAAGTACATGTGCATATGAACCCCCTCAGAGCGCCTTTGGTATTCTGTCCTAGTACGGCACTGAAACATATAACACAATCATAACTGCATGATGTGGGGGACTGTAATAAATATATAAATTTCTACCTTGCTAGTTCTTTAGTTCACCAACATCATATTGTATGCATATACAAGCTAGTGTTGCAACTTGGAGCATAGAAAAAAAGTGTGTTGGAGAAGTTACTCTTCACAAATCATTTGATTTAGTTACTGATTTTTATATAATTGTTTCACATTCTATATAAGATACTTTTGGCATTTGTGTAGGTAAAGTTAATGAAATAAATAATTTACTTCATTAACTTATAAATATTGTAATAAATTATTCATTTCATTATCTTTACACGACTAAATAATGTTGAAATTAATAATGATTTTAGAAAAACGGACTTTCCGTTCATGAGAATCGAACCCGAGCCTACTGAGTGGGAGCCGAATGTCCTAGCCCCTAGACTATACCTTTGGTTCATCGCCGTTTGCTATAAAAAATACCGTGTAAATTTAAGTTTATGTGTTAGTTGTTCTTGTTGTTAAACAATTTTGTTGAAATTTGAGTGAAAGCAGTATTAAATTAATTTAAAATCACTGTAAAAGTTTTGAATACATTCAATGTATACTTTAGTAGCTATGATTTTTCAATTCTTCAAAAAGGGTGAGCATATTACACGATTTCCCTGAAACGCCATAAGTTTCGTCATCGAACAGCAAAATTTAAGTATGATAGAACCTTTCATATTTGAGTTATCCTGTAGAAAAGCAATTCGTGATGGACATTCAGACAGACAGACAGGCGGGGTTTTCCAAAGTTCGATGAAAAATACTAAGATGAAACAAATTTTTGCTCTAGGACTTTATTTAGCTATTTTAGAAATAGTTCTTCCCAATGCAATATACTCTTTGGACTTTGTCTGCGAAGAGTATAATAACTCATACTAGATGCTACGTTTAGGGAAATATTGATGAGATTCGAATCATTCACGCCACTGGCTGTCTGTTATGATTTGTCCTATTCTGGATGTCATATAAAAATCTAGTAGACCAGCAATAATGATTTAATTTATTGTTATTAAAACATAAATTAGTATATGTCAAAACTAATACATATTCGTACGTTGTAAATTAATTTTGGTGTGTATGTGTGTGAGAGAGCAACACTTTAAAGCATAAAAGTTTAACTTCGTAGACAGTTTTGAACACATCTCGACGCTATAAATCCATTTTAATAATAATTTGTAAACAAGTAACGAACCGGAATAGAACGCTATTTATCATTTTTCCTGAAAATATCTTCACGTCGCTCACACGTACGCGACTATATCTACAAATCAAAGTGGGAAAGTGGTATTTTGACTTGTTACACATAAACATAGGTTCATGAAGTATAAAATTAAGTAGCGACAGGAACACGGAGTTGTCCTAAAAATATCGTTGGTGGTGTACCAATCAAGAAATACTTACTGAAATATTCCACAATGCTTGTATCAAATATGTGTCGTACATCGTTAACACAATAATCTCTAGTGATCATCACTTTGGAATGTACGCTCTATGTTTATTTTCGATTAGGAACAAATGCATTGATTATTCAAACTACAATTATTCACCTTAACAATTATTGAACAATTTGATTTTGAGATTTTGTCATAATGCTGATAAGCCAAAATTGTTTCGACGCGTTTGGTTTGTTTGTTTAGCTTAATCAGGAGATTATTTCAGTAAAATTGTATCTGAAAGCATTTTTGTATCTTTAGCAAATTTTCTCATAACAAGCCAATTTCAATTGTTTTCAATCTTTACAAATTAAATTTTCATTGATTACAATTTTTATAGATTATAATTAATAATGATTTTTGACCCAGGTACGAATTATATATAAATTCTTGGGAAATGGGTCACACTAACACATATATTTTTATTATTTTCGTCTTTACGTACGTTTCGATCTCACAACCATCATCAGAAAACGTATTATTTCTAAAACAGGATTTCTTGAAACTAATTGTATCAGTACAAAGCGTCTTTATCGCACCAATTTGAATTAAAAATGCCCACTTCGCCGAAACGAACAGGAACACGAATAATCGAAACTATAACACATTAATGTTTTAAGTATATATATATGTATCGAGAATCCACTGCTTAGCAATTTTCTTATAATAGCCATGTCAAAGTCTGTATACAACTAAACCAAAAAATATAACACTCAAGTATCCACTTTCGAACCAGATGTTAGAGACTTATGAGGTAATAGAAAAAGGTTGTCAGACCTTATTAGAAGTATTGCTATTTGAGTATTCTACCTAAAATATACTTTTAACATCATAAAAACTCATGTAGGAATTTGCAAGGGTTTTAATTAATTAAATTAGTATAAATCTGACTTAATGACTGAATATCTGTTCTATGATTCACAGACTTGGAGTCACGCTTCATGTGATTCATCTCCAGAATAGATCTTTTATAAAATTAGTTTCCTTAGTTAAAATATTAACATTTTTGTAATCGAATTGATGGTTATAATCAAAGCAGTGTTTAGCAAGGGCGGTGGAATTTTCTAAGTTTTTGTTTGTTGTACTATACTTATAACCATACATTCTTTTTTGCAAATATTGTTTGGAGATTCCTGTATAAGTGTGTAAGGGTACAAATTACTCTTACTTGTGGATAAACTACAAATTCTATTTTATCGCTTGGTTGCCGATAGCTACAGTGAAGACGGTCGTGAGTTATATTTTAGATATTAAAATTTGGGCACCAGAGTATTTTAACCAACCAATAAAATTATGTTACTTAACTAGGGGATTCAAACACTCAAAGGTTTCCAGGCTAAATTACCCTGAAAGTATGCAAAAAAATAAAAGACCTGTACCAAGAATGATTGAAATTTACTTACTATTAAAATAATATTGTTGTTACAATTTATCACAGAACCTAATATTAAATGAATTATGAAGTGAATGAATTGAAATATGAATGAAGTTAAATTGCTTAAATCAAAGTGAATAGTTAAATTTACACATACACAAGTACTCAAATGATTATTTCAAATGTTACATAAACCAAAAGTTGGGTAGCCTGACCTGGTGACTGCTGGGTAAGATGTTATACCTGCTCGATTATGGATTGGTACTTCCTACTTGATGTATGGATCCCTGCCACAATTCTAATACAGTTTCCACGATTGTACATCACAAGTCAATCAGCAACCTCTAAATCAGTTTTCCACAGCAGATTCAAGCCAACCTCAGAACTTCGTACACTTGTTGAATTTTTCACAACATAAAAAAACCTGAAATCACGAAATGTTCAAACCTCTATTGCTCTATTGTCCTCAGAACACAGACATGAACAGAATACATAACAATTGTTGAACAAATTAGGACTAACCTACGTCCTGTCAGATATCACCTGTGAAGGCAAATTAATTCTTGAAGTTAGTGAAGAAATCAATGGAATTACAAAGATATTTACCTCTATCACGATAGGGTTTTTCCTTTCAATGAAACAAACTTCACTTCCGTCCAAAACCAGTCACGTTGAAACTAAGTTTTAATCTCCTAAGGTGCATCTATTACACAAATAATTCCAATTATTTCAATCCAAATTGGTTATTGATGCCTTCGCTTTCAACGGAAGAATATTCCCAGAATTTGGTTCCAAACATAAGTTTGGTATCACCTCCCTGTTGAAATAACTTAGAAACACGACCTTCCACTTGGACGATTTGACAAAAAGTACGCCATTTTCTCGACCTCTTCCGGTGTTTCGATGTCTCACAGAACGACCTCAAAATAGAAGCGGTAACTACAGAATTTGACACGGAATATCCATGACTCGGAGAGTATAGGTCATAGCATAGCTGACGTCACAGGAGTTAACCGATTGTAGTACAGCCGCCATTTCTAAGCCGTTAAGTGAAATTTACACGTTACAAGTCCTATCGAAATCTAAGCAATTTAATTTGGATACTGTCTGGGTGGGACAATTTAACCGCGCGATCTGTAAGGCTGCTTATAACACTTTTTTTATAACTTGTTCGTGCAACGGAGTTGAAGTGAAGACAACGTTGAGACCAAACGTCTTCACTAAGCCACGCAATTTTTATTTTCCCATCTGCATCATACCTAATGTTCATATCTAGGAAATTTATGTTTTTGATCACTTCTATTCACAAGTAAATTGAAGTTTACAGTGGAAATTGTTAAATTTACTAATCACGTACTGAATTCTATCATTGGGAACAGACATAAGGCAATCATGTACATACCGTTTAAAGAATACGAGTTGAAAATCTAATGACTTCATTCCAGATTTCTTCTAGGCGATAACTAGGTTAGCAATAGTTATTATTTGCCCAAAATATTCCTCACCCTATTGAAAATAAGTGCATTCCAAACAAAACTTCATTGCATTAATAAATTCAGATTGATCTAGAGGTGTGTGGTTTTTAATCTATTGGCGTGGTTCCCCCGGCATGAGGCAGGCGGAGCTTCACATTAGACAGTCTCGCCTAAACTCTCTAAAACCCTACTGTCTATGAGCTGGAGAGGCCTAAAAGTGGTGACAGACTCCTCACAGGACACTGTCATCCGAATCACCATCTACACACAATGCGCATTGTTGAAGAACCAGCTTGTAGTAGATGTGGAGGGGCGGACGAAACTGCCTCTCTCATCCTAGCAGAACGTCCAGCACTGACTTCTCTTAAGCTACAATACCTCAACAGCACAAATATGCCGCTAGTCATAAGAGATATCAGTCCATGCACAATCTTAGCCTTCGGCACTGCCTTAGACCTGCTGGACTGGTTCTCGTATCAAGGGGCACACAATGAACCCAATCAAGCGGTCTTAGTGCTCCGGACTTATCCGCCCCCGTTTTGATTGATTAATTTAGATGACTTGTTAGAGTAACATAAAGGAATGAGGAGATGCAAGGCTGTGCAGCTGTCAATATTAGCAGCTAATCAAAAGCAACTTGATCGAACTATTATTCTGAAAGTACAGAAATGTACAATAATATGAAATACCAGCGCGTGCTGGTAAAATATTATTGAAGTACTCGTTTAAAAATTCCAGGCCTGGCTCGTTTCTCGCCTCGTCCGTAGAAATCTAAACTTATACTTTTGACAAGTCATTTTCCGTCCGTGTAACGTTAATTACTGTTATTTCATACAGTTCGGAAAAAACAACTTTACGTCATTAATTTGCGACCTAAAAGTGGAAAATTACATCACTGGGCAGAGAAGTGTTGCCTAGCTCCTGTCATCTTTTACAAGATACATTATTTTTTGTCTCACCTCTCCATGAATTTGCTTGGAATCCATTTTCCCATTGCTTTAAGATGAAATTTCTTTCCTGTTTACTGCGCCCGAACAAGATGCAGGGTCAATTTTCTTGACAGACAAAACGTGCAACGACTATTCAAGAGCGACTGAATGGCAAATTAAAATTTAAAATTAGCTATTTCCGTAAAACGGTGAAAGATAAAGGATTTTTCACTTCCATCAACTGGACCAATATCTATTACAGTCATAGTTGTTATCGTCCCTACTTTATCGAATAAAAAGACCTTCGTGAATCATTCGCAGCGCACCTCCATCTACTAACAATGAATAGTCGGCTGTTATAAGTGATTTTGTGGTTAGAAGCGCGACATTTGCTTAGATTTTCTGGTCTGGTCGCGGCAGAGACGCCAAATTTAACGCTGAAACTGTGCTGCACCCTTCCGTCGACTGAAATAGCTGTCTGAAAGAGGGCACTTGCCAAGAATAGTGTTCTCACTGTTCCGTCGTACTATCTTAACTACACGCTGTATTTCTATATCCCTCCGTCATTAATGTTCCTTATTCGAGTCTATAAATCATGATCAATTTTCTGAGTTGGTTTTAAGGAACTACGCAATGGCGAAATATTATTTTGATCGGTATATTTGAATCTTCGAATATCGCAGGAATAATTTGATATACGATTATGATTCTTCCTATTAGAGATGCGTCCCATCAGCTTTTAACTAACCGATTGAGGAATACCAATCTTTAGAAACAAACTATAAATGAACCAAAATTTTATAGTTTATATTTATGTTTTCGGGTGTGCTGCAGACGAATATGGTGTCAGAATTCACCTAGGAGTGCCGGGGTTGTAGTTATTGGCCAATTTTAGATGTTCAAAATCACCCGAATTGACGCTTTTTACTGAAAATAAGTAAGTCAATTTTTGGATTAATTATTTTTTTCTCGGACCACAAGAGCCGTAGAGTAGATAAAATAAAAACTTAGATAGCCAGGAGGGTTCAGAATATTATGATTCAAGGTATTTTCAAAAAATACCTAAAATTGGGCCCTGTAGGTCCCAATGGGTTCAAAATAGTTTTTATCATGTTCAACTCAACCAAATGAAACGTACTTGGGCTCAAAATGACCGGAAGAGATTAAGCTATCTATTCGCGATAGATTTTAGATCTCAACTTTCTAACCTCAAAATTTGCTAATTTTCTTTAGAGTAGTTTTTTTCAATCGTTCATGTGTACCAAAATGCTTATTTTTTCAGGAATGGATGGAGGGCATCAAAAGCTTTATTTTAAATATTGAGTCAAAAGACCAATTATTCGCCGCACAATGCGAAATCACGAAATTTTACCGTTTTTGATCGGTTAATGACTATTTTTTGTTATAAACATTTTATTTATTACCAAAATAGATGAATTCGACCAAAACTCCGACTTTAGGGCCGTTTTCGGATAATTTTGGTATTCTGAGTTGAAAATCTTAAATAATTCAAAATTTATAGAATACTCTATTCTGATTGGTCGAGACGATTTCCAAACGTCATGAAATTAACAATGGGAAACTAATGTCAGTTAGCAACAATCATCAAAGCATTCTTGATTAGTAAAGTAAGCACCTGATAGGCTGTTTATGACATCAAGTGGCGTCCTTTTTGAAGCCCTATAAAAGGCATCTGAAGACAAGCCAAGTCAGTTAGCAATTATATCTAGAGAGTCAAGGTACTCCATGCAACTCACAAAATTTTCCATAACCTAAGTTTATTGGATAAACATCGGTGAACCCAAGTGTTCCAGTAGCTTCGTAAAGTTAAAAGTAACTGAAGCAAGTAAATAATTTTTACAAGTCAAGTAGTGTCCAAGTCTCCGAACAAAGTTAAAGGTGATAATAACCTACAATCAATAAGTAGCATCGAACGATAGCCAGTTTTCGATAAAGTTCCAATACATCATTGAAGAGTTTTATATCTTTAATAAAAAGAATAAAACTAAGTTAACAAGTTTCAACAGTTCCTGATTCCAAAAGAAGTAACCAAATAGTTTACCTGTGTTTATTGTGTATAGCAAAGAAATTGTGTACGGTTAAAGTGAATTAACAAATTAAACAGAAGATCAAGCCAATTGAACATTGCCCACATTTTAAAACATATTGTTGGATATAAACTAAACGTAAGTTTATTTATTATTTCTCCATTGTAATATTATTTGCAAATCTGAAAGAAAGATTATCGAGTATAACAGAAGATCAAGCCAATTGAACATTGCCCACATTTTAAAACATATTGTTGGATATAAACTAAACGTAAGTTTATTTATTATTTCTCCATTGTAATATTATTTGCAAATCTGAAAGAAAGATTATCGAGTATAACTTTGTAAACAAATATTAATAGTAAATAATTTTGAGGTTAGATCATAGATGTATCAGAACATAAAATTGTAAAAATTGATACCCGAGATAAAAATAGAGTCATAGAAATTTAAATATAAAAGTTTTTACATTCAAACAACATTGTGTTTAATTCCATAAATATATAATTCCATAGATATAAAAAGGTAAAAGTTCATTATTCAATTCAAAACAAACATTATTCAACATAATTAAAAATAAATTAAAAGCTAGCCGGTAGAATTCAAAACATTGAAATTAAGAATTCAATTCAATTCAAAATTAATTAAAATAATCTCATTAAAACTTTCTTAATAATTGTCACCACAACGTGAGGCAAATAAAATAATTAGAGCTTTCTTAATAATATATATAAAATTAAACGTATACATTCTTTAAGGAGGTATGGGAGAGTTGTTATGAAAGGGAAAACAATTATTTAAAATTTGTGACATGCCATTTTTTTATTATATTAAGACTGAGTGTGCATATTATATAAAAATGAATGAAAATGTCAAATTTCTTTTTTCTCCATTCGTTAATAAATAATTTGTTTATAAGAATTCAAAAATGTATGTATGCATTTAAAGACCATAATAAGAATAAAATCTTACTCAGGAGGCCAAAATTATCCGAAGGCCTATAAGCTCGACATTTTGGTCAAATTCGTATATTTAATAATAAATAGAATTTGTTTATAACAAATTAACAAATTTGTGGTTATACATTCGACGATATTGACGATAAAATCGAACTCAGAATACCAAAATTATCCGAAAACGACCCTAAAGTCTGAGTTTTCGTAAATTCATCTATTTCGTTAATAAATAAATTGTTTATAATAAAAAATCTTTATCCGATCAAATTTTACATTCCTTAAAATTTTTATGTAATTTCAAAAATGAGCTAATTAAATTGTTTATAAACAATATAAACAATTTGCGCAACTTTATTTGTGGTCACTTTTTTTCCGATGATATTCTGAAGAGAATGCACTTTGTCCCATCAAAATCGATCCATTTCCCAAGGATTTACGGATTCAATACCCATTTGACTGCACTAAAAGCAATTTCATGAATTCAGATTTATCTCAAGCTGAGGGTAATCTTGTATATACCCTATTAATTTGAAATAGTATTTAAGCAAACACATTTTGATTTCTAATTTAGTTTACTCTGATGTTGGCTATTTGACAGATGTAAATATTCAACGTGTTCAAGGAAGTTTATTCCATTCGAATCGCGAATCGCCCAAATGTTGTAAAGCTGTTATACGCAAGTCATCAAGTTCTGAGCTTGACACAAATAAACGAAGATGATCTTGTTCGTAGGCGAAATTTTACGATTGAAAAACATTTCGATCGGAGTAGGAACAAGAGCATGTAAATTGCAGAAAAGCTGACAGGCGTAAACAAATTGCTATTTGGGAGAGTTCCACGCCAAACGTCCGACTATTAGCTCGAGAGATGTACGATTTGTAAATTGTATTTAATAATCCTTCCTGTATTTTCTAATGATGTTCCCGAGAGTAATATGATTACTGAGAATACATATTGTGAGAAATGCGACGAATTTTCAATCTTGAAATTATATTTTGTAAAGAGCTCTCTGGCAATCGCAATTTTCTTACCATTTTCAGTAAATGTAGACACAATACTAATAAGTACCTAGTAATTTCTAGTGAAAATTCAAAATATATGAATTATATATAAATTCTCGGAAAATAGGTCACACTAACACATATGCTAATTATTTTCGTCTTTACGTTTCGGTCTCCCGACCATCATCAGAAGATCAGAAGACGTATTATGTCTAAAATGGGTTTTCTTAAAACTAATTGTATCAGCCCAAAGCACCCTTATCGCACCAATTTCAATTAAAAATGGCCACGTCACCAAAGCGAACAGAAACACGAATAATCGAAATTGTAACACATTAATGTTTTAAGTATATGAATATGTATCAAGAATCCACTGCTCAGCAATTTTCTTATAATATATAGATAGATAGATCATTTTATTCATGTTATGTACATAATATGCACTCGTCAACATAAAATATAAATAACATCACAATATTAAATTTAAAAACTTATTTCGTCTGTGGAATAAAATATATTACTTAAAAGAATATTTTTAACTGATTTCTTGAATTCTTTCAATGGTAAATTTCTAATGGGTTCGGGCAATTTATTAAAATATTGAAACGCTAAAAATTTTGGGCCATTTTGGGAAAATCTAAGTCTAAAGTCTAAAAAAATCTGTACGAATATTTATCTTATTACGAGTATTGTAATCATGAAGAACCTCACTCAAGGAGTACTTATCTCTACAATTATGTGCGTACTTAAGACATCCATATATATATATACAGATTTGGGAATGTTAATATACCTAATCTCTCGAATGCTTTTCTACAGCAGTCCCTATAACCAATACTCGCAACAATTCTTATCGCTATCCTTTGTAATCTAAAAATCGCATTAGCGTACAATCAAAAAAAATATACAGTCTTTATAACACAAGAAGATATCGACTGAGATAATGTTCTCAAAACAAAAATTCCTCCACTCAATTTTGTCATAAGTTTATCTACATGAACATTCCAAGTAAGTCTATCATCTATATAGTCCAGTCAATAAAGCGGGGAAATTGACCAAATAAAAAAGTTTCTTATAGGAAGATTTCAATCAAAATTGTCCAATTATTCACTCTCCAGGTTGATTTTCTGGAACACTGATAGGAGATTCGTGATCAGCGATCCGAAAAACCCATATAATTAATGACTTGCAACATGCTGATATCACCTAAATTTGAAATTTTCTCATACCAGATTTTTCAGTTTTCCGAATTTTTCCTGCATTTCTATTTCTACTAGGGAGCATTTCCAGTCCTTAATTTTCAATTTTGCTATATTTTGCAATATTTTTTTAAATGGGGGTGAGAAAGGGGTTAATTTTGAGTTTTGGGGGTGTTGGGGGGGAGGGGGGGGCTAGTCACTCCGCTTGCTAGTCACGAATAACCTAGAGGACTCATAGAAGGTAATGCAAAAAAAAATTTTTTGATCCATCTTCCTATAAGATACTTTTTTATTTCCCCGCTTTATTGACTGGACTAATTATGTACACCTAAAATGTTGTATATTTATCAAAACTATTTGCTGCCTTTAGGGAAAAGTATTTTCACCGTTTTGTTCTCATTCACACAAAGACTATTTCCCGAAAACCATTCCACGACTTTATTCATGCTTATTCTACTCTGTTCCTCCACATGATCTAGATCCTTTCCAGAATTACATCTGTTACATCATCAGCAAATAGTACAGTGTGCGTCAATGACAAGTATTCCGGCAAGTCATTAACAAAAATTGAAAATAATAAAAGTTCCAATATGGATCCTTGGATCGTAAGTAATTTCTTTTCAGACCATCTGCATGATGACGATCTGTTAAAAACGACTTAATAATATTGACGTTAACGATATCAACTTTATATTTCTCAAGTTTTTTGAAAAGTGTAGCATGGACAACACAGTCAAATGCCTTTGTTAGATCTAGAAATAGTGATAGCAAATGTAGACCTCGTTCAAAGTTATCAATAGTTTTATTAATGACTTCAATAATTGCTCCTATTGTATTACGTTCCTTTCTGTAACCAAATTGTTGTGTCGCAAGTAAATTGTTACATTCAAAGTGTGATACTAGCGATATCGGCCTGTAGTTTGTAATTTTTTGGTCACCAGATTTATGTAGAGGTATTACCTTTGATATTTTTAAACAGTTTGGGAAAATGCCATTCTTAATACATTTATTAACCAACTTTGTGATCGGTGATACAATGTGGTCAATATATATTTTTTAATAGTATGATTGAAAGGCCAAAGAAATCTCTGGAGCTACTATTTTTGAATCCTATTATTATTTCTCTGATCTGAATAAATGAAACTGTGGAAAATGAAGAAGAATTGTGTCAGAAAATTATCTTGTAAGAGGCTTATCGGGTCTAAATGACTTCTTGGAATGGATTGAGATATTTTTTGTGCAATTGATAAAAAATAATCATTGAAACTTTCTGCTGTTAAGTGTGTGATATTTTTAGTGAGAATTCTTTTTTATCAATTAGACTCCACATAGTTCTGTTTGGATTGTTTGATTTTTTCATTATTTGATTCATGTCAACAAAGTCTGTATACGACTGAAAACAAAACATATAACGCTCAAGTATCTACTTTCGAACCAGATGTTAAAGATTTATGTGGTAATAGAAAATGGTTTTCGGACCTTATTAGAAATATTGCTACTTGAACATTCTACCTAAAATATACTTTTAACATTATAAAGACGCATGTAGGAATTTGCAAGTGTTTTAGTTAATTAAATTAGTATAATTTTGTTGAATAGTAGACTTACGCGGATAGGTAATCTTGAAAGATATTGGCTTCCGGATGAATCCCGCGTCACAATAGCACGACTTGCCACCGCCCTTGCTAAACACTGCTCTGATTAAGACCATCAATTCGATTACAAAAATGTCAATATTTTAACTGGGGAAACCAATTGTCATGAAAGATCTATTCTGGAGATGATTCACATAAAACGTGACTCCAAGTCTGTAAATCATAGAACAGACATCCAGTCATTGATTCAGATTTATACTAATTTAATTAACTAAAACCCTTGCAAATTCCGACATGCGTCTTTATAATGTTAAAAGTATATTTTGGGTAGAATGCACAAACAGCAATATTTCTAATAAGGCCTGACAACCTTTTTCTATTACCTCATAAATCTTTAACATCTGGTTCGAAAGTAGATACTTGAGCGTTATATGTTTTGGTTTGAGTCGTATATAGACTTTGTTGGCATAAATTCGTATATTATAAGAAAATTGCTAAGCATATACTCAAAACATTGATGTATTATAGTTTCAATTATTCGTGTTTCTCTTCGTTTCGGCGACGTGAGCATTTTTAATTGAAATTGGCGCTTTGTGCTGATACAAATAGTTTTAAGAAATCCCGTTTTAGACATAATACTAAATAGTATTGTATTATTGTGATTTTAGGGTATATTTGATTTCATATTAATTGATACATTTCCTCGATAAATAACAATTAAGAGGAAAAGTAATCATAATTAATTCTCGTAAGTGATGACAGTAACGGTTATTATAATCATTGAATCCACGGTGTGAACTATTACCTAAGCTTACTTAGATGTATTGCGTCTTCGAGGGAAATGAGGAACAGGAACCATTTAATTGGAACCATTAAAAAGAGCTTAATTATTAAGAAAGTCGGATCTTGATTACGGAGTAGTGACAGGATCAAAATCGTGTAATTCCGTCAGCTTGAAGATCTAAATTCGGCGCGTGTCGTTAACTGGCACTATAAATTAATACACACCCGTGTGTTTACATTCGCCATGGTCCATACATAGCTGCTCATGTGGATGCTATAATCACAACACTACATCATAGGATCATTAACCCTGCTCCCGCTCTACAAGTTCTGATACATTGGAGAGTTTAGGCACTCAACGCTCGACGTATCCTACGAGTTTCTTTAAGAACGATTTGAATATTGTGAATTATATGATAATCAATATCCTCTGAAATGATGACATCGAATGGAAGTTCTAACGTGTATTTGATTTTGATATGTACCGGTACTTGTAGGTAACTGCATGAACGAATTCTTGGAATAACCCACTACTTTTTCAGGAGAGGTTAACCTAAGAATATTTCTTCATTTAGCTTTTGGATTAGTAAAAGTTCTGAACAATAATTATAAATTGGTAAATTCAGATAATTTTGCACAGACGTTTATTGCATTGGCTTTGACTCTTGAACAGATATACCGCTTATTAGCGCTTATCCACTCTAAAGGACCTTTCAGCTACCAAGGATGTCTTTAGTGGATGAGGATGATTGTTTCTTATTTATATTGTAGTAGAGTCTGAATTTTATGCAAATGCATAATGGCATGTTTTAGAGCATATTATAGCATTATTGAAATAATCACCCTTACCCACCTTTCATCTACCAAGCAGCCATCATCAGAGTAAACTAAATTATAAATCAAAATGTGCCTGTTCAAATACTATTTGGGCATAATAATGTAAACAAAAGCTTTCCAAACTTCATTAAATGAATAAAAATTTCATAAATTTAAAATTTCACTTAAAAAATGTATATTTAATTTTTTATAATATTCAAATTAATTCAATAAGCTGGAGATAAATAGGAATTTAATAAATTACGTTTTCATTTATACATTTCCATCCCTTCTAAATTACCTAGATATTTGTCTGTACTGTTAGTCGGGTCAAATCAGACGTTAAAAATGTGAAAGCTCGGAATTTTTTCCAAACAGACCAATCAACTTATTTTTTTTACAAATCATTCCTGGACGGATACTGAACGATATTGAACTTTAAGATCTAGTCGCTCGACCATTTTTCACCTGTTAAACCAGAAATTGGCCAATTTTCATGGGAAAATGTATTGTAAAATTTGTAAAATTGATAAGTATTGGCAAAATTGGCTGGAAAACTCCACTCGGAGGTTATCGGGGTCGCTGATCACGATTCCGAAGTTAGATTCACCATTTTCCACCGCGGTAGCTAGAAATTGGCCAATTTTATGTCAGAAAAATGGATAAATTAGATAATTTCGTAATTTTTGTTGAAATTGGCACTGCTATCAAAAGTCAGGGAATTTATCCGTGACTGTAAATCATTTGTTTCATATCCAATATCAAATGACTTCCGGATGAAATTTTCTAGCTATTTTCAACAAAAATTACGAAATTATCTGATTTATCCATTTTTCTGACATAAAATTGGCCAATTTCTAGCTACCGCGGTGGAAAATGGTGAATCTAACTTCGGAATCGTGATCAGCGACCTCGAAAATCCCCGAGTGAAATGTTTTAATTAATTTCAACAAAAACTGCGAAATTATTCAATTTTACCATTTTTGGGACATAAAGTTGGCCAATTTCTAGGTACCTGGGGAAAATGGTAAATCTAGATTCGAAATCGTGATCAGCGAACTCGAAAACTCCCGAGTGAAATCTTTTAGTCATTTTCAACAAAAATTACGAAATTATTAAATTTGGCTATTTTTCAGACATATAAATGGCCAATTTGCAGATACTGCGGTCGAAAATGGTAGATCTAACTTCGGAATCGTGATCAGCGACCCAGAAAACCCCCCGAGTGGAGTTTTCCAGCTAATTTTGACAATACTTACCAATTTTACAAATTTTACAATAAATTTTCCCATGAAAATTGGCCAATTTCCGGTTTAACAGGTGAAAAATGATCGAGCGACTAGATCTTAAAGTTCAATATCGTTCAGTCTCCGTCCAGGAACGATTCGCAAGAAAAATTAAGTTGTTTGGTCTGTTTGGAAAAAATTCCGACCTTTTTTGCTAAATTGCCTCGACTATGTGTATTAAAAGTGATAAACTTTCTTGAGAAATGGTGTGACCTGTTTTCAAAACATGTTCGGCTACTGCTGAGTTTTCAACATTATTTTGCACAATGTTCCTTATAACCAGTTAAAATGCTCCTTTTAGTTTGAACCACATAGCATTTTGAACACGACTCACAATTGATTTTTTGAAGAATTTCTCGTGCTATGTTCAGACTTAGACTAGTTTTGGATCAGTGTAACTTGTTACTTTCTTTTTTGGAAGTTGTTCTTTTTTTCTTTCCCGACTCTCTCAATTTTATCTGCTTCAATATGCCAACCAGTAACTCATTGATATTAAGCTGTATTCCACTTGATGTTTCGATGAGCTTGCAATCTCTTGCTACAGCTAAGGCTTTTCCTTCTGAAAAATAAAATAGATTCAATGAACATACATTTTTATTTTTCTTGGATACTATTCTACTTTGAATGCCGCTGATTCTAGTAATTATTAAGGCAAATCAATACGGTTACGAACACTTCGGCCAACACAAAAGTACCGCATTAGTATTTAGAAAATAGAATACGTTTCCAAACACTAGGATGCCATGTTAAATGGAAAAATTGATTAGGCTATTTATAGAAAAATCAAAAGTCGGTTAACCGAAGCTACTCCTCCCCACCGGTCGGTAAGTAGCTTCAAGTTTCTAAATCGTGTGCCCTAAGTATTCTCATTGAATCCAGAATGACTGTCTTCTGCATCCGGTCGATCAAGATCTGTGCCGAGTTCTTACAAGCCGGAATGATCTTCAAGTTCGAACGCAGCGAAAACCGAATTCCGCCCCAAATACCGATGATCAGAACCACTAATACGACCTTGTGGCCTAGGTATAGCGTGCAGAGCTCGAACAGAAGATCTTGATAATTTGTCCATATTTCCTTCTCTTTCAAGATAATGTTCTTCTCTGCCAGAGCAGAGAATTCGATGACATACCTAGTCTTGCTTAGTTTATCGAGAAGGACAACGTCACATAGCATTTTGAACACGACTCACCATTGAGTGAAGTTTGGGTAGTTTCATGTTAAATGAACCTGAAAAAAATGTTAATGACCATTATGGCCTTGTTACAGACAATGAAATTCCATATTTTATGTTTCTGTTGGGATAGGATGATTTCGTTACCAGCCCCTTCTCTCTATGTCTCAGCAGAAGGATTAGTCTTCTCCAGAGTGTTTGATGTGTAGTGACAGTTGATAGTGTTCGTGGTGAGGACTGGGATGCAGCAGGTGGCCTCATCAGAAATACGTCAAACCTAACATACAGCACTATGTGTGTATGAAAGTCGTCATGATATGGTCAATCTGTCAAGGTCTTGCCTACATTTTTTAGTTTGTATAATTGTTGTAGGTGTGAGTTTACCTATACTTTGTTTGATTCAAAAATATGTTATCAATAATAATAATAATAATAGCTTTATTCAAAATTTTTTTTGCAAAAACACATATCATTACAATAAAATAAATTTGATGCATGCATATATGCACCACACACAAAGGGTTCCTCTGTTGTACACCGTGTGTGGATCTGAATCCTAAAACTAAAATTATAAACTAAATTACATATTAAGAATTAAATATTAAGTTTACTATATTCTTAAATTTAAATACAATTATTGAAATTTCTCTGAAGGAATGAGAACCAATATTAGAGACAGGATTATAGTCGGTAAGAATCCGGCACCTTTGTGCTGTCAACTGACCCCATCACGTAACTGAACTAGCCCCAAAGATGGGGTTTCTAGACTTACAATGCTTTCTTACAATGATTATCCAATAAATCCAACATAGGCGATTTTGAAAATCTTCTCTTGTACCTGAAGAAATGACCAATATTTCGTTATATAACGTACTGGTAAAGTAAAATCAATGATTTGCTTTCAAAAAAAATAACACCTGAAAAATTAATGAAATACCCCGGTCTCCCCTACACCAGGACACCATCATATTGGTAAATGTGTCATTTTCCATCCTATCGAAAATACAAGCTTCAATTTTTGTTGCATTAAAATCTACTAGATAGAATCTCCATTCCAAAATTCTTGCCTGATTTTCATTTATTGAATCGACCAATCTCCATCTTGCACCAACTGGCTTCGTTGTTAATTTAATTTTTATCAAATGCTCATACATATGGATTTCCTTTGTTACATTTTATGTCCTTATAAACTACTTACAAATTGATGAAGTGACAAAGATTTCGAACATTTTCCAAATCGCGGCGTTCATTGACGGTTAAGTGAAATAAAAACTATTATCTACACGCAAAACTTTCAGGACAATCAATCGAATGAATAATTAAGTTCTTTGACCCGAGAAATGAATTAAATTAAGGTAAATACCTCGCATGTACCCGGAAGAAGTAGGTCATGTTTGTAATGAATTATTTTGTATCGAATTGTTTTAATAATCTGAAACCCTACGTAGACAAGGATCATCTGAAGAAATAGAGAATTCCTTTCGATAAGTAAAACACCTCCTCTCCGAAATTAAGTGTGTTTAGTTCAGGTATGTTGGAAGTGAAGTTCTTCTGTATTTGAGTATATCTAAGGTTTATGAAGATGATCCGTTGAATTTGATCAATCAATCAATTGTCCATGAATGGGTAAAAAAGCCCAAATTGGGAAGATTACCATATAGTTCTAGCCGAATAATGTTTGGATTCACATCCCCGAGAAAAGAGATTCCAAAGTAAAATAGTCTATGACTGGGAGAATATATTATGCAGGAGAGTGGTGAAGCTCCAGCTAAGGAGGTAAAATTTTCGTTATTTTAAGAAGTTAACGATTACGAAGTATCAACAGGAATGGGTAAACATTTAACATTGTGTAACAGTTAAATGAAATGTTCCTCCATGCCAAGAAATATGGTCAATTTGCAATGATCCTGATTAGAATATCTGACGTGAAATTATTAGAGTAGGGTATGGATCTAGTCTTCGGCGTCTAAAGTCAGCCATAATGATGAAAAAAGGCAAATCTAGGATACGCTAGGATACTCTGAGAAAAACAGGTATATACAACTCCAAAGGTGAGATTTTTCCTCGTTTCGGTATCATAGCTTGTTTTCGAGGGGGAATTTATTCAATCAGAATGGATTTACAGGCTAGAAAAGTTTGACGATCAAATATCTATTCAAATTGGAAATCAAATTGTCTTCAACATTACTAAGAGACATATAACCTAGGAATAGTTGCTAGAACTTTTTTCATCTGATCCAATTTCTCATGGAATGTTGTCATAGAGAATGTTTTGAGCTCTTTTACGTGTGCCGAGCAGAAAAGCACATTTACTGAAAATGGGCTAATCTTGTTTAGGAGGAACCTAAACCTTAACGAATCAAGAATAGTAAAAGTGATCCAAAATTTGGAGTATGAAGAGTACATCAAATAATGAAAAAACCTCCAACAATTTTCTTTCTAAAGGTTCTCCCAAGTGAAATACACCCCATACACAAAGTTATAATTTTGTTCAAATTTGATCCAAGTGATGCTGAGATGTATACCCATGATTCAGTGAAATAAGGTTTCGCAAAAACTATTCAGTGGCAAAGATACTGGAAACCTTTCTCCTTTTTCCTACCCTATTTGGTAAGCCACTAGATATTTTGCAAAACCATTAAGATTCCTTGCTATGAACGGTGCTGCGAAGTTACTCTTACAACTTATGATTGAAGTAGCCGTTTTAGAGATATTTGAGTTTGAATGTTCAAAGAACTATTTCGAAAATAACGCGTTTGGGAATTAGAACAGAAACCCTTTGGTATCGTCATTTTCATAATTTAACAAAAAAAAATCAAATGATCATCGTCCAGGTAAACAGTTCTTATATAAAACATACATCACAGAAATTATACTTTTGTCACAATATTCACTTCTCAAAATGTCCTCCATATGCTATGATGCATTGATACAATCTATTTTGCAGAAAATGTGATACTCGACTGAGTTTTTGCTCTCGTGTAGTCCATGGGATTTAGGTGCGATGATCTTGCAGGCCAATTCATGAGAGCATTATTCCCACAGCTAAACCATCGAGGCTAGTAGCTCATTTGAAAGTGTGATATCCCAAAAATTTACTTTGAATGAATGGTGATGAGTAATTTTTCTAGCAAAAGAATACTCCTCCGCCCAAACATGTTCATTGTTTATATTAAACACTCTATTTCTGGTGAAAGTTACCTCATCACTCAAAATGATATTTCAAATGAAAGTGTCTCGTTCATGTTGCCCTAGGAGCCATTCACAACTTTGTTCAACTTTGAATTTGTGTTTTATCAACAATTTATTACTCATATCTCAGTTATAATTTGCATACAGAAAACTGAGAGTTCTAAATAATTTTTACTAGACTGGTAACTTAAATACTTGAACTACTTCGATTTTTTCCCATTTCATGTCTTTCGTGAAACTCTATGTTTGACATTCATTTCGTTCGTTAACAAAACTAATATAAGTAAATGAGAAAATAATGAAGATGTAGCTACTGAAGTACTCATTTCACATTACAATTAAAATATGAAACGCCCTGAGTACAATTCATAACGCAGGAGAAATTGCTAGAAATCGAACAGGAAAGTTCCGTACATGTGAAATTGTAGCAGAGTGTATGTCATCTGCAAATGGAAAGCGTCCAGTGTGATAGATTATGCAGTTTAATAATGTCCTCTTCATGGATTTCCAACACACTTCGACGACATTAACTTCCAGATGAATAAATCTTCTTCAATAACAACGAGATTACAATTTCAAATGCTGGACTGACCTCGTGAAAAAAATAATTGATCACAAAGACGGTTGATGTTATTCAGATCTGCTATAATGGACTTACTTTCAATGCTCGGATCGAATCTATTATCTGTTAATTTATTTTTTCTGTTACGTTACATAACATGTTGATCTGCGAAAGCGAAACACTAGTCTTGATGCATCTTGAGCCTTGACCTATATTATAAAATATATAGCTAATGCTTGTAGCCTGAGCGTGAATTTTCAAATCAAATTGAGCAAAGCAAAATGATCGAGAATAGCTTGGTGGCCCTTGGTGCTCGTGCGTATTTGCATCTAGTCCATCGACATTCTAGTGACAACTGGGACATTAATTAAATTTAGTATCATAGATAATTCAACATCTATTGTATTCCATTTGTTATTATTAATCTCACCGTTTCGTTTCGTGTTTATTTGGATTTTTATTAATATGTGAGGTTATATTCGTGATTGCTGAATTCACGTAATATCTACTAACAAAGGGCGGAACAACATTTCCTGCTGGTGATCTTCCTACTCCTGATAAAAGCATAACAATTGACAATATCCCAAATATTAGCTCAAGAATAGACATTCTCAATATCAAAGAACATAAGGCCTGAGTGCTCGATCGTGACGTCACGATTTACTTCTTATTTGAATAGGGTATTCAGACGTGAACTAAGTCCCTTAGTTTTTGTTGTAAAGAAACCTGTCTGTCTTCTGATTGATTTCTTTAAAATTTTCCTAACAATAAATAATTTAAATCAAGCTCATTCAAACAATACGAAATTATTTCTAATATTTCGTGAACTGTGTGTGACCATGCAGTATGAGTTGGTGTAGTTAATTTATTTAAAGCCGAACCAGACTTCCACGTACCTAATCAATATAATAAATTTCTTTAAAACTTGATTTTCGTTGCCTTTTGTTGGGAGTTTTTACATCTGTTATTTTCCACCAAATTACATGTATAAACTATGTTGTGGATTTGGAATGCTCTATATTTGAACCAAATTGAAGTAAGATCTGTATATTCATTGAATACCTCAAGAGTTACTTCAACATTTTGACGTTCCAAATTTGCAAGGAAGAGTGCTATCAAATTAAAAGAATATTAAAATTTTAACAATTTTGGCAGAAAAATATTTATTTTCGGGAAATTCATACCACTCATACTTTCACCTTTTGGCTTCATTTAAAAAAATAACGGTGGTAGCTATTACGATACGCCAAAGAGAGACTTCCAAGGCATGTCGGAAAATTTCAAGCTCTAACGTTATGTACTCTCACGGCCAAACCAATAGAGATAGCATAGTGAATTTTTGTTGTTGAATAGAGGAAAGATTGACAAGTGGGAAAAAAAAGTTACTCATTTCCAATCAAACATGGAGTTCGAATTTGGCGTTAGATTGGGCGCGAATGAAACCTATTTTTCGACTACGTCCAGATTCCTCTTACAATATTAAGTAAGATGAACCAAAAAAAAATAAATCCCCTAAAGAAAAAGTTTCTGTGCTGTTCTTTTCCACCATACAAAAACACCATGACTGAGTCTTGGTATGTTACTACTATTGATAAGAAATGTTCACTCTTATCCCCTAATAATTCTATTAGAGTACTGAGGACCTTTCTGCTACCAAGTAGCCATCATCAGAGTTAACTAAATTATAAATCAAATTGTGCCTGTTTAAATACTATTTGGGGATAATAATGCAAACAATGGGTTACCCTCAGCTGGAGATAAATGGGAGTTTAATAAATAGGTTTTTCGCTTATACATTTCCATCCCTTCTAAATTACCTAGATATTTGTCTGTACTGTATTTTAAAAGAGATAAACTTTCTTGAGAAATGGTGTGATCTGTATTCAAAACATTTTCGGGTAACGCTGATTTTTCACCATTATTTTTCTTTATATGGGCAAAATGTTCCTTATAACGAGTTAAAAGGTCCTCCGTATTTTTAGTGGATGAGGGTGATTATTCTTATCAATACTGTTTTAATATATCCACAGTGTGAACTTTTTATAGTTTATTATGTTACTACTACTTGAAACTAATTAATAAACTGAAGAAAATAATTTAATTCTTCTTCACAGCTCATTAAAATTTGCATTGTATATATTTCTTTTGTTTCCTAATATTAATGAAAGCTGATGGTGGGTGGAAGCAAGGGGCAATCCATCTTCAAACTTTTTGTACATCAAACTTCATAACAATAATTCCACAAAATTGTTATCAAATTCCAATGAAAATTTTCAGAAACTCCAACAAGACCTTTCATCTGAGTGTACACCAATCTCCCAGGGTGGTTCAATCGACCAATCAATCAATCAAAACGTGGGCACTTTTACCTCTTGATTGGGTCCATTGTACGCCCATTGATACAAGAATTACTCCAGCAGGCCGAAGACTAAGATTTTGCATGGACTGATATCTCTTAGAGCTTCAAGCGGCATATGTGTGTTGCCGAGAAGCCAGTGCTGGACTGCTGGACATTCTGCTAGTATGTGAGAGGCAGTTTCTTCCGTCTCTCTACCACAAGCTGGATCTTCAACAATGTCCATTGTATGTAGAGGTTTGTTCAAATGACAGTGTCTTGTCAGGAGTCCTGTCACAAGTTTTAGGCCTCTCCTACTCATAGAGAGTACGATTTCAGAGGGCTTAGGCTAGAATACCTTAATGTGGAGCTTAGCCTGCCTCATGCCGGGGACACTACACCAGACCGAGAGCCACTGTCTATCCAGTAGCTTCTTGAGGGCGTGAATCCGGTGGTCGATGAAATTCCGATCGTAGAATCGGCATTCAGGGGCGCTCAAGGAACCCGGTTTGGCCAATTCATCGGACCCTTCGTTTCCCTTCACGCCAAACTAGGAGGACATCCACAATAGCTGGAGTTTGTTGCTTCTGGCTAATTCAGTCAGGGTTTCCCTGCACTCCAAGATCAGCCTAGAAGTCACGCTGTGGGCGCGAAGTGCGCCCAGGACCGCTCGGCTGTGAGGGCAGATGAAAAGTTGCCTACCTCGGTGGTTTAATCTCAGGTTTTCTAGGGCGCAGGTTCGTATTGCACAGACCTCAGTCTGGAAAACGGTAGCGTCAGCACCTAGGGGAAGCGGCCCAGACTCTTTGTTCTCTCAGTCCGTTCTCTGTGTTATGAGGACGTTTGGTGTTCGCTGTCGCATCCTCCCAGGGTGGTTATCTCTCCGGTGCGCTCAATTTGTAGCTACCTCTTCGTGGTGAGTTTCATCACAAATAATCTAAATACAGCTGTAGGTTCGCGAATTGTTCAACAGTTCTCTGTATATTAATATGTTATTTCTTTGCAAAGCCCATAAGATATATTCAATGTGATGAATATCTATCACCAAGGGCTCTTAAAGTTTATAATGAAATCCTGTGGCGATAAATGCGAGAAGACGAGAGATTATCAGAGGAATTCTCGTAGTATTTCGTAGTATTCGTATCATAGCTGGTACCCAAGCCGATCTAAGTATGTGACGTCAAGTTCCGATGTTGCCTGTAATTTCAAGTAATTTCAATTATTTCTATATTCTTAACTCCTTCGGCTGAGAAATCCTCCTCGTCATCTACAGTGAATATTATATCATAATGAACACATTATCATAATATTTTCCGGGGTGACACGGAACATGTATACGATGACAATGTTTGTTAGTTAATAGTTATGACAAATTAACCTTGTCATCCTATAATGTTATTTATGCGGAATGTATAAAATATAGATAGATATATAAAGTCGAATGCGATAATTCAACCACAAATTTCCTTGTGTGGTGGTATATTAATGAATTGTTGTCAACGGATCATTTAGAATAAAATGTTATATTTTGCATAGCCGGATACGTTAGAATACTATTACGTTATGAGTAAGTGGAACGTTCTTGACTCAATAATGCTGTGTATAGTACGAGCCTAATATAGCCTTGAGATATAACTTCCTAGATACTAAACTAAACTATTTTTATAATATTTGTGAGACTGATTACGTAATTATGGAAATTTGCATTTAAGATATTTGTCCAAATCAATGTCTGATTACTGATCTCGTGAATTCTAACTTAGATGGAAGTCGATACCGAATCAACAACAGGTAAAATGTTTAATTGAACCAGTGAAATTTAATAGTCAAGATACAGGAGTTCACACTGTGGATAAAAATTGCAACAACTAAAACCATCAGTGGTGGCTTCTCCGAGTAGTCAAGGGAGGCAGTGCCTCACCATATAAATCAAACAAAGGAATAGAAGGATAATTGTTATTATATAAAAGATTCAAATATTGCAGATCGTTGCGAGATAAGTATAAATTATACTATCAATCATATACCCGAGGTGGATAGCTATAGGTATTGATAGACGGGTTTATTCGAGAGAAAGATCCTCAATGAGCAACGAACATGTCACATAAAAAAGATAACTATTAAAACCATAAAAAAGATAACTATTAAAACCATAAAGATAACTATTAAAACCATAATGTACCTAGAGAGCTCCAAAATCGTGAATGACCGCAAAATATGGCTTTCGTCAGCAGAGATTTCCTACTTAACACATGTATGGCAGTAATCTATTGAAAAACATGGAGAATTTTTGAGGTAGCATTGGATACCTCCACTCCACAGCATTTGACCGAGTTTGGCACCAAAGTCTTCTTGGCAAACTTCCCTCGTATGGTTTACCGCCTCAACTTACTCGAGTTTTCTCCCAGATAGATCACTGCCTGTGTTGGTTGAAGGAGTATCCTCCGATACAATAGCTATCTGCTCCAAATAAACGATCTGTTGGATGCGACGACCTGTTCCGTCCACAGCTTTGCAGATGATGGTACACTTCATATCGTTTTCTCATCGATGGAGATCTGGCAAAGATTATGAAATTGGGATCTGATAATCTAGTACAGCTTACTCCAACCAAAACTCAACTCGAATGCCCATCTCCTCTCCCAACATTCCATTGCTGGCTCGCATAATGTTCTTCGAACATTATAGCTTCCCTCTTATGTAGTCAAGGTATAAAAAAATATTGGAAACACTGAAATAAATTGTTAATTTTAGTGTTAATTTATGAAAGGTAAAATTAGATTAGTTTTTCTAACAAATAAAGCATTTTCTAAGATGAAAATTGAAGTTGATGTAAGTATTCCATATCCTTTGAATTAAGGCTACTATCCCTTAAATTCAAGTCGAAGATATTCCTAATTCATCTTCTTTGCAGGACTAAGTACTAGGTACCTATGTATGGCATATTTTATTATGCAATGATTGTAGCCATGGTTTCAACTGATGTATTATCTCGCAAAGTCTTTAGTTGTTTACTTAAAATCCCCAATTTAGGAGCTAACGAATCTATGTGTAGTTTCCAAGACAGTGTAGAATTCAGAGTAAGCCCTAGAAACTTTACATAGTTTTTGTAAATCAGGACGAAACAGAACAATTTCCGTCCTAAGGTGTGAGTAGTTTTACATTCAAAATCATCTATATTGTCAGAAGATATAGCTGCTGCAAAATCATCACTGAAAAGAGTGAGCTCATCATTCATAATGGCCGGCATGTCATTCCTATGAACAATAAAAAGCAGAGGTCCGAGAATGGAGCATTGTATAACCTCTCCAACAATATTTTGTGGTCTATAGCATCGGAAGCTTTGGACAAATCCAGGAATATGACACGTGTCTTATTTTTATTAGTTCAATATCCAACTTGCATCGGTGGTTGCGGCCTAAGCGGTTCAGTCGCTGCATATGCATTTTGTTTCCCACGTTCGCGCAAAGTCATCGCAGGTTAGTTTAAGTTTTTAACAAGTTGGTTTTGTAATTTTTACCTTTGTTCTTTGTCCTTGTCCTTGAATAAAGTTGTTAATAAAGTGCATGTATTATATTTCACTACGGACATGTCAAGATTCTGTCTCAAGCTTCAACGCAGCAACCAATCATATTCCATCAGACGAACAAGTCTTCACGTTATTATTCAACTACAATGAGCTGAACAGAGACAGGTAGTAATTGTAGAGGCACTGTCCCTACGGTAAGACGAGTGCTAGTTAGTAAAAGAATGTACGATAACGATAGCAGTAGCTTACAGAAATGGCGGAAAGCAGTTAAAAGTTGGAATAGAACTTCCGACTGACATGTGAGTATACCTAAGCTAGTACCGGTACCGGTCTTTTGTGTTGATAATACAATAATTATTATTGTAAGCTATCACACTATTGATAAGAAATAGTCACCCTCAGCTACTAAAAATACTATCAAATTACTCAGGACCTTTCGGCTACCAAGTAGTCATCATCAGATTAAACTAAATTATGAATCAAAATGTGTCTGTTTAAATACTATTTGGGGATAATAATGTAAACAATGCCCTCAGAGGGAGATAAATCAGAATTTGATAAATTGCTCTTTCCTTTATACGTTTCCATCCATTCTAAATTACCTAAATATTTATCTGTTCGACTACCGTTGATTTTTCATCATTATTTTTTTTTATATATAATATATAATAGACAAAATCATTGACATGGAGATCAGTTTGTTGTTGAGGGAATTTTTATGAAATCTGTTTAAAATGTTGTTATTCATTTCTATAGGTAAGTACCTACTAGAGGTACCTAATATAAGTTAGTCGTCGAGTCCGTCCCTGTTCGTGATATGAAAAATATTATTCTCATAAGAAAATATTAAAATTGATTAAAAATTATGTAATTGATCTTGTGTCCTTTTTTCGGAATTATTTGAGATTAACACTTAACTTTTATCACTACGTTGGTACACGTTTCTAGTTTCACGTATTACAGTTTAGACAGTCAATCAACTGATCGCTGGCATAGAACAGTAGTTGGGTATCGCCGACTTCAAACAACTAAGGATGCCACCGAAGTGTGACTAAACTAACTTAGATAATGTGAGATTGAAATGTTCTGTAAGAAGTTTGGATCTTAATTTTAGTAATTACTTCTTAAAACTTCTCTCGTTAAACTACAAGTGTTTTTGAAAAGATGGAGCTAGTAAACCAGCAAATACAGGTTATAAACTATAGAATAATGTGCTGTCAGCTGTAAACCTCAAACAAGAAGCCGATTTTACTTCAAACTAGTAAGCACGATGAAACATCGCTTCGAGGATTCAAAAGGACTTCCTACTGATATTTGGGGGTACAATACAGACTCTCGTTACTATAGAAGCTAACATTTCATTATTATTTATCTTATTGCAATTAACAAGGTGAAGTCATGTGAAGCTTTTGAGATCTTCCTTTCAGAATACTTTGCTGATGAGGAAATCAGAGTATAAACGTAAAACATTGAACCATAGGCGGGATTCGAACCCACGTTTCTGGATGTCTAGTTCATAGTCGAGGAATTATAGCCAAAATGATCGAATTTTTTACTGGCAACCTGTATCGAGATGCGGTTTTCGCCATTTGCTTCAGAAACACAATAGAAAAAAATGTTACATATTTGTTTTACCAGGAAAAGCTTGGTTGCATTTGTGCATACAAAAAATGCATCTAAATCATGCAATTTTCTGATCTGTGTAAATATTATATTGTCGCTCATCAAATATTGATCAAAATTGGCCAGAATTTGTTACTCGGGGGTTTTTGGGGTCGCTGATTACGAATTTGATGTTTTCATAATGCCAAGCTGCACCCTGGGGCAGATTTCAGGGGCTTGAGGTGGGGGATTTGCAATATAAAGCGGAAATCCTCAAATTTTCTCAATCATTCGGTATTTTATGGCAATTTTGGGATTTTTAAACACAAACTCAAGTGCCCGGGGCAAAGTGGGGCAATGTGGGGCAATGTGGGGCACTTGGGACTATTATCGAATTTCAACCATCAAACCTAAAAACCTTGTTCTCTGTGGGTTTTTGTGGTCGCTGAACACGAATTCAAGGTTCATTTTCAGCTCAGATGCTCCTGGGGCAGAGTGTCCTCTGGGGCAACGTGGGGCATCTGGGGCAGTTAATCAATTCCAACTGTCAAACATAAAAACTTCGTTATCCAGGGGTTTTTGTGGTCGCTGAACACGAATTCAAGGTGCATTTTCAGCTCAGATGCTCCTGGGGCCGAGTGTCCTCTGGGGCAACGGGGGCATCTGGGACAGTAAACCAATTTCAACTGTCGAACATCAAAACTTCGTTACCCATGGGTTTTTGTGGTCGCTCAACACGAATTCAAAGTTCATTTTCAGCTCAGATGCTCCTGGGGCAGAGTGTCCTCTGGGGCAACGTGGGGCATCTGGGGCAGTTAATCAATTTCAACTGTCAAACATCAAAACTTCGTTACCCCAGAGAACAAGGTTTTTAGGTTTGATGGTTGAAATTCGATAATAGTCCCAAGTGCCCCACATTGCCCCACTTTGCCCCGGGCACTTGGGTTAACGAACATCATTTAGTTTGTGTTTAAAAATATCAAAATTGCCATAAAATACCGAATGATTGAGAAAATTTGAAGATTTCCGCTTTATATTGCAAATCCCCCACCCCAAGCCCCTGAAATCTGCCCCAGGGTGCAGCTTGGCATTATGAAAACATCAAATTCGTAATCAGCGACCCCAAAAACCCCCGAGTAACAAATTCTGGCCAATTTTGATCAATATTTGATAAGCGACAATATAATATTTACACAGATCAGCAAATTGCATGATTTAGATGCATTTTTTGTATGCACAAATGCAGCCAAGTTTTTCCTGGTGAAACAAATATGTAACATTTTTTTCTATTGTGTTTCTTAAGCAAATGGCGAAAACCGCATCTCGATACAGGTTGCCAGTAAATAATTCGATCATTTGGCCCTTTTACGGCTATATTTCCTCGACTATCAGGGTGTTTACCAATTACACATATTTGGTCCCGTCAGAGTCTTATATTTTTGTGAATATAAACCTCTGAAAGGATAGTACATCATTGATGAACACAATGCGATTCGATGTTCCGCTATAGATCAACTATTCACGCACATTCATCTAAAGTGCAATCGTTTTGAAGTGAGGTGTGTTAGGTTAGAATTATTACTATCGTTGACAATTACTCGTGACAGTACTCATTCAATGACAGCAACTCGGTTCTTATATATTTCAATAGAGCTAACTGAGAAATGTTCTGGGTAAGTATAAACAAGCTTAAAGTTTGTTCGCCTAATTGACCACAGTTTCGTGTAAGTACCCTAAGAAATATAGAATAAAATTTTCTGAATTTTGAAGATAACTTAGATAACTTAACATAGGATTATAAAGATGAATAAACGCATAACATTGAACCATAGGCGGGATTCGACCCACGTTTCTGGATTGCACCACTTTGGTTCCGTCTGAGTCCTTTATTTTTGTAAATCTAAACCTCTGAAAGGATAGTAGATCATTGATGAACACAATGCGATTCGATGCTCCGCTATAGATCAACTATTCACGCATTGTGTTCATCAATGATCTAGTATCCTTTTAGAGGCTTATGTATATGGTAGCTTCCAAATTCTATAATATATACCAAACAATTCATCCATCTATTTGTGACAAATTGAAGAAACTTTCGAGATTGGCAGATTATTGGCTGACATCGACACGTTGGATGATGCTTGGACATCTTGAAAAATTGCTTAAGTTATGATAACCATTTTCACTTAACGAATAATCCATTCACTAGGATGTGACAAAACTGAAGAAACAAGTTAACCTTCGACAGGCAGACAGAACGTTCGATGACGCTAGGAAACCAACAGCGATATCAGGCCAGGCTAATGAAACTGAAAAAAATTTTCAATTATAAGGTCTCTAAATCTAAGATTCAATTCCATATACACTAGTTCCACAGAACATTCATATGAAAATCGACGTTTCAATAAGGACCTCAAATACATTATAACCGTCTATTAAATGTACGACGGGATTTCATAATGTACTGTTTGTTGCGCCTCAATTGATTCAATTGAACATAGAATTCATAAGCATAGAGTTTGTTAAAATAGCAGTACCTCGTTTTCGCGGTGACGATTGTTACAAACAAACCACTACAACTACATTTCGAATAAGACCAATATTTAATCACCGTGATCTGACTTGAACAAATATGTATTCAAGCTAATCTCAAAACTAATAGATAACACGATATCTTATCAATGCTTGTGCATCGAATACATTTTTTGAGAGTCAGTGGATCAATTCTAACATTGAGATTGGAGAGATTGCGTAGGTACCTACTAATTATAAATTCAAACAAACGAGTTTATTATCGCTCATTCAGAGAATGAACAATGTAAATTATTTCCGATTAATGATGGAACATGTATTCATGATAATAATCAAGCAATGCGTTCATCATTTCGTCTGTAAATCAGATTGTAATCTATGATTTGAGATATTCAGAGCAAAAATGCTCGTGGTGCCAATGTATTGAACATAACCACGGTCGTACATACAGGTCTGGGAACTCGTATGTTTGACATGGGTCTCTTATGCGTCGCCAAACTCGTAGTTCCTCGCTCAGCCACTAGCTAGCGCTTGGATCGAAGTGGTAAAACGATTTCTTTCCGGAATCGCAAGCAGTGTTACTAAATATTCTGATTTGAGAGAGGAATAGAACTGTTACTCTTGTCAAAATGTATTACTCACCTCAAAAATAATTTCCCCTTTTTCGCACACATAAAAGACCTCGTTAAAACGATTTCTTTCCGGAATCGCAAGCATCCACTTTTTTCGCATTTCCGCATCTTTCGGCACTTTAAAAACAGAAGTTTCTTGCTTTACTCTTTTGTACCCCGTTTTGCATTTCGACACAATGCACTGTTTCGTAATTTGTTTCTAAAAACGCAGGTATTCCTTGTGTTTACAAGTCAAGAATGAAAGTTGTCAGAGAACACTCTTCGACTACTGCGCCACCCTTTTTGGTACTACGCGACAGTTGACGCTTAGCGGGTCACTTCTCACATAGGAAACAGCCTCGAGTTCCCAGACCTGTATGTACGACCGTGATCATAGCCAACTGTATTATATACTTTGATGACGAATGCAGTACCCCTATAGCGCTATATAAAAGACAGTAGACTCGTCCGCCATGTTGGAGCCCACTGACACTTAACGCCCAGTATTAACAAACAATATTGAGCATTTCGATATTCAAAAAACTTCATTTAAAAATAAGACAGGACAGGACGCTGATTATATCAAGCGAAACTTGCACAAGCATTTTAGGAATGATTTAAGTCGTATCTACTGTTGTTTATATTTACCGAATATTCACCTGCCCCGTATTTAATCTTAGGCTGCTGGTTCTTACCTTACTTACAGAGAAGTACTTCAAGTATCTCTAAGAAAATGGTCTTTATATGGCTTTAAAGAAAATCAAACTGATTCAATTATTGATTGTATTGTCATTGTCTGGCCTGTCTTGGCGGTCATATACTCGATACAGTTTTTCATGTTTTTTTATTAAAAAACTTGGCTGGGTATATTTTGCCACACCCATACATGTACAGCATATGTCAAATGATGTTTAACGTTAACTATGTTCTCATCATCAGTCAATCATATAGAAAACATAAAAATGAATTCTTCAAAGCTATGGCAGTGGTAATGCAATCTTATGATTATTGATGAATAAAACTTTGTTGTGTTAGTCTAAATTTTTATTCGACATATTTGACTAATTTTTTCGAAAGATACGGAGGTGGTAATACCAACTTGACTGTCAATTTGGCATTGTCGGCCTTACAATTTTTTTTATATTTGCTACAATTTATGCAACTATCGCGAATTTGATATCTGAAAGTGGTAATGCTAGTAACATTACGGATGTCTATTAAGATTCATATCTTGCGTTACATGGTAATGCCGCGAATCTAGAAATTCCCTTTCATACCTATTGAATTTCTATCAAAAGCTGTTATTTCTTGGAATGTTGCTTAGACTGATTATGTAAACGCAATTAGAATGATAAAGAAATAGTCTATTGAAATATGTTATCCTTCTGTATATAATAATATCAAATGCCACTCGAGTTTCCACATAAAAGATTCCGAGTTGGATAACTCGATAAAGTAGGTCTCTTCCTATACATATACGACGCATTAGAATTGTTGGTACCTACATTCCATCTGAAATAACAATCTTTAAATCACTTACTATGCGTAAAATATAAAATAATATCACTTAGATGAGTTTGTGAGGTGAGGTGAGTCGATGACTTTGCTCTTAACGGCACCGCGATTCTGTTCCTCATAACGGAGCCAAACAATCGTGTCATTTCACTAGCTCTCTGCACTGAAACCTTCAAATACGAAACAGCGGTTCTTTTATTCAATCAGCGCATGTAGATCCTCTTTCCTATAAGCCGCTCAAACGACGTTGCATCCGATGAAAATTTATATATCTAGGAGACGAGCGGAATTTCTTCAAATAAAGTAACATGAAATAATTCTATTTATCTTTGTCAATAGTTTGTTCAAGGGAATAAGAACAGTGCCAATAGGCCCACAAGGCCATGGCCTAGGGTCCGCTTTGAATGAGGGTGCGTAAACACGGAAGAAAATATTTGAAAATTGAAAAACAAATTATTTGTTTGCTTATAATAGTTAATTGAAATTGGCCCGGCACGACGGCGCGCCCAGTGATAATAGCTGCATCTGCACTCCCAATTGTTTTCCACCAGAAACGGTGGAATCTACTATTTTAAGATCAACCCAAGAGCATACAAGGGCTAGGTGAAAGGTCCCTGAAAAATTAAACAAGAAATGATTCAGTTGGCCAAAACTTATTTTATTTCTCAACATATTGATCTCTTTGTAGCCCGATCTTTGTCAAATGCGGCCGCTTCGCTGCAAATCGGTGTCGAATCGATCCAACAGCTCTGCATAATATACGCTGGTGATCATTTTGCTTTTTTCAAGGTAATCGATATGGATACCGTATGCATCCCACGCCACAACTTTATTGGCCGATAAACCCACTTTAGCCTTTTTCGGCTTCGATTCGCCACGACAAGTTCACTGTTCCGACTGTTCTCTGGTCTCTGGTCTATTGTAATGGATCCATGTTTCGTCCACGGTTGCCAAACCGCCCAAAAAGTCCTTCAAATCGCGCTTGAACATCGCCAAACACAGCTTTGAAGTTGTCAAACGGTCGCGCTTGTTGTCAATATCTGGCAGATATCTATCTCATATTCAAAAATGTATGCAAGATGTTCCGTACCCGTTCGGCTGAGTTGTCCGTAGCCTTAGCAATCTCGTGCACTTTAACTCGTTGATCGTCCAATATCATACCATGGACTTTATCGACGATTTCTGGCGTTGTAACCTCAATTGAACGATCACAATGATAGGCGTTCTTTGTGGTCATACTACCACAACGAAAATCTGTAAGCCACTTGTCAATCGTTCCAATCGATGGTGAATAGTCTCCATAATGCTTAACAAGCAATGCTTTGGTTTGTGTAATGTTTTTTCCACGCAAGAAATAATGTTGAATAAAGACGCGAAATTCACTTTTTTCCATGTTTACAAAAATTTTCAAGATTGCTTGCTTCCGATGTGTGTCAATACAGAACTGAATGACATATCACATGGGACATGGGACACATGGGATTTCCGATTGTGGCGCATTCTATTTGATTTTTCAGGGACTTTTCGTTTTGCCTTGTTATGGCATATTAGTGTATTTGATCCATTTCTCGCAAAACACCTGCAAAAATGTGCTAATCTTGGAAAAGGCAAAGTTAGTTACCTCTCTGGAACAATATGGCAACATATTATTCTTATGAGGAATAATATGAAATCATTTTTTATTAAAATCTTGCCGTATGTTTACTTAATACTCTATGTTTACTTGATACAAAAATTTCATCATTTTCTTAACTTATTTTCAGGATGGGTGATGGTTCCAAGATGTTCAATAAGCTGATTCTCAGTTTGCGCATAAAAGTGTTACCTGCAAAAATAAAACTGTCAAAAAAACCATAAGACAATCTCAATCCTTAAATCCTAAAAGAATATAATTCATTTTATTTTTTATTTTTTAAATATACAGTATCCCTAAATTTTTATTTGTTTCCTTTTTTATCTTATTATTATAGTTATATTCACAACAAGTACTATGTACTTCGTGAATTAATTATTTTTATACAGCTAATAACAATTTAAAAAACCTCTCCTGTTTACGTATTAACATTTACCAATGAAAGACCCAGTCTAATTTCCAAATCCTGTAGCATCTTATAGGAGTTTCCTTTTAATTATCTCAACACCAATATGCATTATCTCTAAGTATATAGGTATTTATAAGTTTGTTTTTAGATATAACGACGGAGGACGCTTGAAAAGGGCTGTAGCAGTAATGTTAATTTTCCATTGTCACATGTATAATTACAGATCGAAATTATTGGCGATTTTAATGGATTTGGTGTGAATTGGGAAATCAAAATGTAACTCAGCAACTAATAATCGTTGATGTTTTATCTAATCAGCTCTCATCGTCACAGAAAAAATGTTTCCTCAAATCTGTACGCAAATTAATTGAATTTGGCAACGTGGTTCACATCAGCGTCAATTTAAGTTTACTCAACACTTAAAGGTGAATTGGAGTAATTGATTTGTACGTTTGAAATAACTGTATAATGATTGTTCGACATTGTCTACATAATAAAGAGGTTATTGAGACATAAACGCTATTGATAAATGTTTACGAAATGAGAAAGGATCAGTTCGTTCTCTACTCTTTCGAATAAAACAAACTTTGATTCACACGATTGACATTTAGGTTCTAATTAATTCTAGCTGTCAATTGTATTGAGTAGTTCAAATGTCGATGAAAACGCCATTCACGCAACGCTGATGAATATTGACGTCACTCATTATAAGAGAAATAAGATTGTTAACGCCTCCTTAAGTTATTTATATTTTTCACGAATAATCTTCCTATCTCTGGAAATGTGTAACGACAATATTCTCCACATTATTGTTGGCAACAAAGTCATCATCAGAGTGTATATATTATTATTAATGGTGGCGAAATTGGTAAGGTTTCTTTGTTCTTCTCAGCGGATCGTCCTAGAGTAACGATTCCGGGCTTATTTTCTTCTTGAAGAGTTGTGCTATGATGTTATTTAAGAAATATAGCAATTTTGAATTTTAAGGGTAAAAAAATGACTTTGAAAAAATTGCACCTTTTTTGAACATGTTTTTTTCAGATAAGTTTTGCAATTTTTATTTTAGGGAAATGTCTGACGGAAATCGATTCCTGACATTTTTTCACGAATTACCAAAGCAATATGTTTCATCTACGACCTTCTGGACCAGAGATAATTTTTTTATTTCAAAGAAAAAAAGGTAAGACGCAATAAACATTTTACAGAGGTGTATGTTATGGATGTTAATGTTAAATACCTACATTTTCAATAAAAAAATACTAGAATATGTTTTATTGATTTATAGTATTAGAAATTGAGTACAAAGTGAAGCGGACGCGGCTGCCGGAGCGTGGGGCGGAGTGGGGGAAACTGATTTCGTGCTTTCAAAGTAGCTTGTGCTTGCAAAATCTTCAATCTCGGTTTTTGGATCACGTACAAAAATCGAGATAAACACATACCACACATACATGAAGCGTATGCGGCCGCATGTCCCTGAAATAAAAATTGTAACACTTATCTGAAAAAAACATGTTCAAAAAAGGTGTAGTTTTTCAAAGTCATTTTTTTACCCTTAAAATTTGAGAAATCGCTATATTTTGAATACCATTATAGCACAGCTCTTCACGAAGAAAATAAGCATGGAATCGTTACTCTAGGACGATCCATTGAGAAGATCTAGCCAATTTATGATAGGGCCTTTTTTTTCGATATCTCTCGAAAAATTATCAATATTTTAAATTTAAAAAAAATTGCTCCTTAAACTTGCCATGGACTGTACGTACAGCAAATAGCAATTATGGAAACGTAATAGTTGAAGATTTCTCGATACCCCGATTTTTAACGGTTTTTTCAATATAAATCGAAAAGTATGAAAGAGATCGATAATTATCATGGAAGCAAATCGATAGATTTATTTGATACCTACAACTTTCTCATTTAACTTTTTTCGATCCGAGCTAAGTTTTTTACTTATTTGAGAAAAACCGCTTTTTGCAACTATGCCCATTTTTTAGGTTATGTTCGCCATTTCGGATCGAGTTGCATGAAACAGAAACTCACCTTTAAATTCAATTCCGTACGCTCATATTTTTGTTTTCAGGTATTAATTTCTGCAAATTTAAGATTAGGCCGTCGTCTATCGCTTGGACTATAGGGCCATCGATGATTCAAGTATTTCAAGTGTAGTAAGAGACTTTATTGCTACCGTTAGTGTTAACGTAACTATTAAAAAAACTTTTCGGCCGGGCAAGTTTATGGTGAATGAAAATAGAGCTATTAAGGTTATTCTAAGAAGTGCTCAGGAAGCTCTTTCAATATTAAGAGAATTAAAAAAAGTTGAATATTCCAGGAATTTTCATGATTAATAATCCCGCCGACATTACATCATTGGAGCAACAATTCAATATCTATTTCTTTGATTTTAACCATCTTCCCAACTTGATTCCTTAATATGCGGTCCAGTCAGTGCTTTAAACTGTCCGCAACTAGTGAAAACTACTAGCCATCCTTTCGAGTGTTGTGATCTAACCCAGCAGTTTCTCACGTTCTAGTGTTATCCATTATTATTCATAATGCACAGTTTGAGAAAAAGAAAATTTACAGTACAAAAGGATACAATCATAAATTTACGCATACTAATATAACAATAAATCTTTGCACCCTAAATCACATAAAATGGCAACATACCGACTTATGATTTCACAAACTAGTTAATACCCCGCATTCTGACGAAAATTATAATTTAGCAATCAACAATTATTGCAATCAACAATGACTATCATGCGAATAAAATAGATCGACTTTGGAACAAACAATGGATGAGAAAACATTAATTCCCCTATATCTACAATATCTGAGTGAAGATACTTAACAATTCATTTCTTTGACTTTTATTCGAAAGTACCCAGGAACCTTAGGTACTCTAATCAACACAAAAGAAATCGGTATGCGTATAGAACATCAAACTCGGAAGGAGATGAGCTAAACAATTCTTAACTCATAATGTGTCATGCACCGGCTTAATTGGACATCAGTATGATGAAGGCTACTTCGTTGCTGAAAGACCCTCAGTAATTTAGCAGTACTTTCAGTGGAATAGGGTGATTGTTTATTATGTATAGTATTATAGCGTATTCACAGTGTGAACTCTTCTATAGTTTATTCGTATTGGCTCTTTTGAAGTACTAAACTGTGCCTAGATGGACAAGTAGGAATATAAGATTGAAGCTCACATCGAAAGAGGCATATAACGGCTGAAGAAGAACTAAGCTTATCGAATGCCCCGATGGCTCTTGTCCGTTTTGAACTTTCCCCAAAGCATTTGATAGTAATTTTAGTTCCATGTCATTCTCCTAGCCAAAGCCAAAGCCACTGGCTACTACACCAAGGAAAAGACAACATTTTTGCTGGAACGTTTGCAGCAAATTCCACTTTGGATCTACAAGAGGAGGACACCCTTAATATTACTGCCATCGATAGCCAAATGCCTGAAATTGTCTTCCGTCAGGGTACAATTAGACGTATTATGCTTGAACTCAATACCAAAAAGGAGAGATGGGGACAGACGAAGTTCTACCTATCGTTCTCAAAGAATATGCGCCAGAATTAACACCAGTTTTTCTGCATGTTGCTTACCCCTTCCAGCTGGAAGAGAGCTAGAATTCAACCTATTCCAATAAAAGAAAAGAATATCCTTCCTAATAGTTATTGCTATATTATCCGTGATGGAGAAAGCAATCAACATTGACCTAATCCAATACCTAGAGAGCTCCAAAACGGTGAATGACCAGTAATACGGCAGCAGAGATTAACACTCATTACATAACGTATAATTCTCATTATAACTTCTCAAGAATCCCCCGTATTTGTTGGATCATGCTCATTTAGTGAATCAATATGTATGTTGAGGAGAAACATATTTTGTCCATATTTGGAAAAATGAATGCCCTCTTACCATGAAGAAGCGGGAATAATAATTTCTTATGAATTTTCCTTCATTTACAGACATGATAGTAAGAAGGAAAAAAAAGTTGGTAATATACATACTGAGCAAATAGAAGTAATTTTTTGATGATCTCAAGCATTTCCTCTATCATTGATCAATTTTCCATGTCATATCATACATTACGGGAATATACAATGCATTCAAGAAACTGGACAGAGATTTGATTCCAAAATTCCGTAGCTTTCGAATACTGATCAACTAAACGCCGATATATTATACTAATTAAGGAATTTTACAAACTGAGATTACAGAAGTAGAATGCGTTTCAGATAACGAATCAAATTTGTTACGATACGTTTCATGTTTTATCAAAGGGTAGATAATTATTCCGCCATTATCATAGCATTTACAAAAATGTTCCTAAAGTCTATCCGAACACCGCTTCGTTGCATGACAGTCATATCATATTTTCGATAGGTTATAAGAAGCTTAGGTCAATTGTTTATGATTAACATGTACATGGTGAGCAAATTTCGAGGTTTGTACAGGGTAGCACAGTAACTATAGAAGATAAAAAAAATGAAAGTCACATTCTCGATTTCTTCATTTGAGATAAATTCACTGGCGGAAACTACAATTTGCTATCGTCTTTTGTTTTCGAGTTATAAAACAAAAGTTCGATTTTTCTACTATTAGACACATGTGAATACCGTGGTTGTTTGTAAAGTTAGGAGAAAATAACTTCTACATTCTTAAGGCACTTTTTTCTGTGTAATCTAGTGGCGTCAAGAAAATGTAACAAAAATGTGCTTCGAGTTATGGCCTAAAGTTGTGTTTTTCAAATGAGTATAATGGTTGGCTATGGCTTAGTTGAAACGGATTTTTATCTCTTTCTAACTATGTATCTATGTTGCTTTGATATAAGTCTTTAATGCGGTAACGATTCCGTAGAACATATTTGTTATCTAAAACGAGTAACTAAAAGTTATTTGCTTATATCAAGATGATTAACCATCACAAAGAAATAACGGCTTCACTCTCAATTTTTTAATTCTTATTCTGTTTAAAAAGTGCCTACTTTATTAACTAGAAATCTCGTATTGGTGTAAATAATATGCTTCTTCCAGTATTTTGTAAGCGAATGTTAGTATTACTATTCGACCAGCTATATGTAATGATTAGGAGTGTAAGAATTAATCGACATTCAACGAATTTATAGTTGTTGAGACGTATTATATTAGTTTCCAATTATACATAAATATTATTAGTTTCCAATTATAAGTCTTTACACTTATTTGCTTCGGAAAGTATCAATGTGTTTGTTCCTATTTTGTTCTCGCATTTTTCAAAAATAACCGCGAAAAAGTATGTCAATGAGATAACCTCATTAACACTGTTTCGCGGTTTACTGAATTTACGTTCTTCACATTCAGAGTACAAATTTACAACTCTGGTCTGTTTTCCGCATGAGACTCGTTCATTCAACATATTGCTATACATATTCATATTGTCATTATTCGTTTAATTATTATCAATTTGTCTTGTATTTATTATAGAACTCCTAATTCTTGTGCAACCTGCACAATTCATCGGGAAATCAAGTAATAATATAATATGATTATTGTATATATCCTTATCACTGAGCTGTTGAAATTTCTGTAGGAATATTTTAATAGGACTGTCTGTCGGCTGTCGGCATCTTCAAGAGATATTTAAATATTTTGAAGGTCACTAGATTCCGTGTTTATTTATGTAATGCATGATCTAATATTGCAGTCACATTGTTCAAGTTGATTCGAAATGACCACAATTCTCTAGAACCATATGGGTGGCTGGTCACTGGTAAAATAGGGTGAGGGGCTTCCTCCGATATTTGAAAAAGCATAACGCGGACTGATATGTAGGTACAACTAAGGCTATACGAGTGCAAGGTGTAAGGTCCCTGAAAAATTAAACGAGAAATGATTTATTTGGTCGAAACTTATTTTATTTCTCAACATAATTTCCTTGTAGCTGGACAAACTTCGTCCAGCGTTTTCCTAATTTTTCGATCCCTTCCGAATTATACGATTTAGGTAATCCTTCAAAATTTTTTCCAGCGATTTTCTCATCTTTGGAGTCAAATTTCCTTCCGCCGAGACATTTCTTCAAGTTTGGAAATGGATAAAAATCGCAGGGTGCCAAATCTGGAGACTATGGTGGATGACGAGTTAATTCGTAGCGCAATTCATGCAATTTTGCCATTCCTGTGCATTGGTGCGTTGTCCTGGTGGAAGAGCACTTTTTTCTTTGCCAAATGCGGTCGCTTTCTCTTCAAATCGGCGTTGAATAGATCCAACAACTCTGCATAATATAGCCAAATATCGTTTTGCCCTTTTCACGGCAATGGATATGAATGATACAGTGTGCATCCCAAAAAACTGCCGCCATGACTTTGTTGGCCGATAAACCCACTTTGGCCTCTTTCGGCTTTGATTCGCCAGGACAAGTCTACTGTTTCGACCAACGAACTCGGATATACTAGAATAAGCTAAAGTCATTTTTGAGTATCGCCAACATGTCTCTCTCCCACCATACTGTCATCTAGCTTCCCAGCAATCGTGTGGAGAAATAAAGATTGAATAGAGGGATCTTCGATATTGGCACTCGTAACTCGCCGCCGCTAATCGTGTACCTGCCAAGAAAAGTGACATTTATTTGAAAGTTAGATATGTTGGGATGGAACATGGTAGTAATAATTGCAAACTGTTTCAGACATGATCAAGATGACAAAGAGAATATTGATGTTTCAGCACCTAAAAGGTAAAATGTTTAATTAAGAGCATAGCAGTTTTACTAATATATGGTTTTATTTATTTTAGAGCAAAACTTTCAGAAAGTGAATATGCGTCAACATCTATGACCAAAAGCAGCGTTTGGTTTGCACCAGTTAATGAGGATATCATGGTTAGTAGTAATGAAGAGCCCTTAGTTGAATCAGTTTCCGCTTCAATTACTACTACATTTCAACAGCCACTGCAGCCTTCCCCAAAAACTGTATCTAGCAAATCACCAGAATCGGATACTGCTTTTAGTTTTAGTTGAAATCTAATTTTCATATGCTCGGATATCTTTGTTATAATGTATTAAATGGTTATTTTTTCAGTGAAAATTATAAATACTTAAATATTGTCGTTGAAGAGGTTGCTTGTAATACCAAGGAAGGGCAACACATTGATTAAATTATGTATTTATCTTTTTAATATCATAGATTAGATATCCCCCTAAACATGTTTTAAAGAATGTACTAATGATTTACTAGAATTTACAGGAACAATAAATTGTTAATATTTATTATTAATACGTCAACATTTTTAGAATTATATTTTCCGCAAGAAAACTTTTCAACAATATACAATATACTTTCTCACATAAATAAATTGACAATTTTTTAGTTAAATAAAACGTTTACAATTTTACTAAAACTTTTCTTACTTGTATGTTCCCCATTCATATTGTTAGTTATATACCATCTTACATCGTGAAATCAAGAAAATCAACGCATATTTTGCTCCCACCTCATAGTCCGATTATTGCAAATGCTTCCTGACAATACGGATGAAATAAAAGCAAAAATGCTGTAGTGGCGATATACCTACTGTACTTTAATATCAGTAGACAGAATAGAATAAAAGTATATAATCATGTTAAACATCTTTCGGAAAATATACTTATACAGATATGATTTGAAACCAAATTATAGGTTGATGTAGTGGTGAAAAAAGTGAAACTATTATTGTATTGCAATATAAATTAAATAATTGTGATCTAATAATGTCCTCGATAGAAACAAATGTTTTTCACTGGTTGAGAATATATAAAAATATACTTAATTGCCCAGATGTAGATGAACAAAGTAATAAGCAGCTCATAGTCTGCGCTTCAATATAGTTACTTGCACGCACACATAAATCGGTGAATGGCAATCACCAAAAGAAGAAACGACCATACAAATTGCTATTATACAAATGTGGTCAGTAAGTGAATCAGTTTAATTGCCAAAATACCAGTCTTTTTCTGTAAAACATGGAAGAAACCCACATTTGTCATTAACATTATTCTATGTCTACAGCTACACTGTTAATATTGGTTATTAAGTTTTTATTTTTGATGTTTCAACAGTTTAAAAAAAACGTACCTTACTGCCTTATAAATAGTACGCCTGTGGCGTGGGGTACCCTGGAAATCTGTTTAAAATACCCTATACAATACACGCCTATGCCATGGGGTACTATTCCTCTATCCATAGTGGATTGCTACACGTCATGTTGGCGATACAAAATTTCCTAGTTACGAATAGACTGACTAATTTTATATCGCCAACATGACGTGTAGAAATCCAGTACGGATAGAGGAATAGTACCCCACGGCATAGGCGTGTATTGTATAGGGTATTTTAAACAGATTTCCAGGGTACCCCACGCCACGGGCGTACTATTTATAAGGCAGTAAGGTACGTATTTTTTTAAACTGTTAAAACATCAAAAATAAAAACTTTATAACCAATATTAACAGTGTAGCTGTAGACATAGAAGAATGTTAATGAAAAATGTGGGTTTCTTCCATGTTTTACAGAAAAAGACTGGTATTTTGGCAATTAAACTGATTCACTTACTGACCACATTTGTATAATAGTATGGTCGTTTCTTCTTTTGGTGATTGCCATTCACCGATTTATGTGTGCATGCAAGTAACTATATTTAAGCGCAGATTATGAGCTGCTTATAACTTTGTTCATCTACATCTGGGCAATCAAGTATATTTTTATATATTCTTAACCAGTGAAAACATTTGTTTCTATCGAGGACATTATTAGATCACAATTATTTAATTTATATTGCAATACAATAATAGTTTCACTTTTTTCACCACTACATCAACCTATAATTTGGTTTCAAATCATATCTGTAAAGTATATTCATACAAAATCCATTGTTGGGCCCTATATGGAAAATTTCATGAACATAAACTTCCGAAAGATGTTTAACATGATTATATCATACTTTTATTCTATTCTGTCTACTGATATTAAAGTACAGTAGGTATATCGCCACTACAGCATTTTTGCTTTTATTTCATCCGTATTGTCAGGAAGCATTTGCAATAATCGGACTATGAGGTGGGAGCAAAATATGCGTTGATTTTCTTGATTTCACGATGTAAGATGGTATATAACTAACAATATGAATGGGGAACATACAAGTAAGAAAAGTTTAAGTAAAATTGTAAACGTTTTATTTAAATAAAAAATTGTCAATTTATTTATGTGAGAAAGTATATTGTATATTGTTGAAAAGTTTTCTTGCGGAAAATATAATTCTAAAAATGTTGACGTATTAATAATAAATATTAACAATTTATTGTTCCTGTAAATTCTAGTAAATCATTAGTACATCCTTTAAAACATGTTTTAGGGGGATATCTAATCTATGATATTAAAAAGATGACAGCAAATCCGGTGTAAATTTCTGAGTTGACGGTCCTTTCAAAAAACGTTTAATGATTTCGCCAGATGAGCCAGGTACTGCCGCCTGAAAATTAATTATGCAATTAAAATTCAATGTATGCAGCATATATGATTTCATAACAAAAATTATTACATATTATAGATAGTTGACTACTGACAGCAAATGCACAATTGCACATGTATAAAAACTACAAATTAATTAAATTACTTTTCTAAATTGTGGGACCTTACAGTAATTACAGATTCCGCACTTTCTGTCATAGCAAAGTTTTTAGTTTTTAAATGCTTTATTAATGTCCTCAGAGAATTCACTCTCTTTCTGTAAAACCTCACAGAAGCTTGCAAGTTTTCTATTTTTCGCCGTTGCTGTGAGACAGTCTTCTTTGCAATTTACCAACTGACATGTGCTCTTGCTGGATTGTCCATATCTGATGTAGTACAATCACCAAAATAGCGTTTACCACGAAACTTTCTGAAAACATTAATATTAATTAGATGTTATATGGTATTATATTTATTAACTTATAAACAATTTGACACAGTATATAAGGGTATTAACTAAATCCATGTCATAACATAAGGGGCATATTTTTTTAGAGAAATTCAGCCCACAAATTCTTAATAGTTCATGGCCTCACTATTGACAAGTTTTGGGATACAGGTCATGAAAATTTTGGTGAATATCAAAAACTATTAGATATAAATGCATGAAATTTGCACAACTCATTCACCTTATACATTGCACTATGCTGATACTAGCAAAAGCCTGTAATACTACAGGTGCCCAGTTTTATCAGAATTATATACAGTATTGTAAACTTACTTTTGTGGAACTACTGCTCCTACTATTTGTTGATATTTCCCTTTCCTCCTTTCTTTTGGATTACTGGAACTACTGGAAGTTGTTGATGAAGACCTTGCTAATGGTACAGCTATAACGGATTTTTTCTCAGAAGAGGTATCCGATTCTGGTGATTTGCTAGATACAGTTTTTGGGTAAGGCTGCAGTGGCTGTTGAAATGTAGTAGTAATTGAAACGGAAACTGATTCAACTAAGGGCTCCTCATTACTACTAACCATGATATCCTCATTAGCTGGTGCAAACCGAACGCTGCTTTTGGTCATAGATGTTGACGCATATTCACTTTCTGAAAGTTTTGCTCTAAGATAAATAAAAACATTGATTAGTAAAACTGCTATGCTCTTAATTAAACATTTTACCTTTTAGGTGCTGAAACATCAATATTCTCTTTGTCGTCTTCATCATGTCTGAAACAGTTTGCAATTATTACTACCATGTTCCATCCCAACATATCTGGAATTACTTACTCAGGGTAAATATGTAGGCGACTTGTACTGGCAAATGCTGGTGTAGCACCACCTTTAAGGTCTTTCCTGCCGCCTGGCCTAGTTACAAAGTCACTTTCAGAAACAAACAGGTACATAAACGATGCAAAGTACTGAAAGTAAAGAAAATTCACAATTTTAGAACACTATTAAGTCGTTAGCTTCTTGAATTTTCAAGAAAGTAGAAAGAACAAAGAACTTTATCACCAAAATCATTCAAAGATTTGACAGGTTAAGTTGATCGGAACTCGTTAACTACACTTTCAAATAAATGTCACTTTTCTTGACAGTAGGTACACGATTAGCGGCGGCGAATTACGAGTGCCAATATCGGAGATCTCTCTATTCAATCTTTATTTCTCCACACGATTGCTGGGAAGCTAGATGACAGTATGGTGGGAGAGAGACATGTTGGCGATACTCAAAAATGACTTTAGCTTATTCTAGTATATCCGAATTCGTTGGTTTCGACTGTTCTTTGATCTCTGGTGTATTGTGATGGATCCATGTTTCGTTCAAGGTTATGAAACGGCGCAAAAAGGTCTTCTTATCGCGCTTGAACAACGCCAAGCACTTCTTTGAAATTGTCACACGTTCGCGCTTATTGTCATCAGAGAGCACCCATCTGGCAGATAGCTTTCTCATATTCAAAAATTTACGCAAAATGTTCCGTACATATTCGGTTGGGATCCCCATAGCCTCAGCAATCTAGTGTACTTTAACTCGCCGATGGTCCAATATCATACCATCGATTTTATCGACGGTTTCTGGCAATTGGACGACCAGAACGTTCGGGGTCCGTTGGGGTCATACTATCACAACAAAAATCAGTAAGCCACTTGTAAATCGTTCCAATCGATGGTGAAGAGTCCCCTCAATGTGTAACAAGCGTTTGCGTAATGTTTTTTCCACGCAAGGAATAATGTTTACAAGATCTTCAAGGTTGCTTGCTTTCGATGGGTGTCAAAACCATAGAGATCATATATTAAATAGAGGAGTAAAGCGGGCCGTAATGCCACGCAGGGTTCGAATGAAATTTTCTCTATTAGCGGTCCCCACTCTTCTCGCTTTTATATGAGAGCACGCCGTCATCAATGTAAGGGGTTGGAGAAGAGTGTGAGGGGAGGTACCGCTAAGAAATTTCAACATGTCACGCACCGCTTATTACCTTAAACACAGGCTTTAATCCTCTATCTAATATATGATCTCTATGGTCAAAACAGAACTGAATGACATATCAGTCTGGAAAATTTTGATGTGTTCTAGTTAAAGATAGTACATCACAAATGGGATTTTCAATTCTGGTGCCATCACCTTGCCCTCGTATATAAGAGAAGACTCTCGTCTGCCATTTTGAAGCCAACACTGCAATATGCTCTCGCGTTATAGCATAATATGGTCAAATAAATTTTGATATTTTACACGTGAAACAAATTGAAGCTATTCAAGTATTATGTTGTGTGTAGAGTGTTTCTGTAATCCATGCAATTCTTTTCATTTGAGAATTCGTGTGCATTTCATATATACTTGAAGCTGCAACAACAACGTGAGAAAGGGATTATTTTGATCGAAATTTCGTTGTTTTAACTCTAAATATGGTAGATATTGTATTTTTTAATGCATAAACAAATGTGCACTTGTTGGCAGATTGTTTTTCTCTTTCCAACATCACATGAAGGAAGGGCAATGAAAGGATTTCAACTCCATCATTATAAAAATTACAAAAGCTAACGTATGAATCACAATAATGAAATAAAAAGTAATTTTACTTTTTTTTTATTTTGGCTACACGAGACTGTGATAGTGACCAAAAAAATGCGTTTTTCCAGCCTGGGGAAATTGGTCCACAAGGTGGTGAAAATCCTTCATATCTAGACAACTACTCATCGCATCAAGGCGTTCTTGGTATCAAATCCGTCCTTATTTAACCCTCGACAATTTATATCATAATGTAATTTTTTTTGTAAAACCAATTGTTCTACCAGAAAACTCATTTCAAATTGAAATTGAATTATGAAGTCGGTGAATGTAGCCCAATATTATGAGAACCCCATTTTGACTTTTCATAATAACATTTTTTCTTTCATATTATGGAAGATAATAGTTGTTACATTGTCAAAGTCTGATATTATTATCAACAATAATGAAGGCAACATATGTAGTGGTAGTTAGATAAAATTAGTGAAAATGGAAAGCACAAGTAAAAACAGAAGATAAAATGACAGTTACTCTAAACAGAATTTATTCTAAAGCAAGGAAAAAACGAATTATAGAACTGATGAGCAAATATTCCTATTACCTACTTGAAAATACTAATAATGATACAATTCACAAATGCAAATTCAAGTTGTTTACTCATTCACGATTTTGTTCTATGACCTCGGACATTACACTCATAGATTGACGTGTACATCTTCAAGGTTATCGGAACATCATACAATACATTGGTAGCGTAGACAAAATATTATTCTATGACTACTTATATTCTTGCAGTGCAAGTGCAGTATAAATTATAAAATGAAACTACTTAAATCCCAGTGCAACATAATAACTTATCTCTGTTATATTATTCTTCCATGTTACTTTTATGTTTATGACCATGCAAGAACGATTTCAAGAATATGATAAATCAAATTAGAAGAACTCTGGTATTATTGGATTGAGCTCTAGTGACTAATTCAATCAACTCAATAGAGCCAGATGACGACTTCCGTCTAATCATATTCTATGTTCCATATATGTTTCATACTGTCATTCATTACCGTCAAGGTTCAGGTAGCAGGTAAAAGAATTTCTTTAGAAATAAACCATAACAGTTAGTCCCGACTTCTAGAAAAATGGGTCACGGATTTGGAGAATTGTATCATAAACTGCGAATAATTACAATTGTATTATCTCCATTTGAACTCAAAGCATTTGGCGGATTGTTAAGGAAAGGTATCCCAAGGACATTCAGAAGATTTAGAGAAGAAGTTTTCTACGTTGTTCCGCCATTCATATGGGGGTATTATGTGTACTCTTCAGCTATAGAAAGACACTACCAACTGGGTAGGAAAAACCCAGCAGACTTTGAAGATGATGCAGATTGTTGTTTGATGGGTCCTCCTCCACCAGCTCCAGCGCCGCCATCACCTCCACCATCTGAAGCTAAGACTCAAGTTGTTCCTGAAGAGAGGAAGTGTGGTGATTAGTGCTTCATGGAATAGGTATAGCTTCCATTGAAATGTATTAAGCAATATCTGAGTATGTTATATAACAAACAATAAATTAGCTAAATCATAAGGAATTACAGAATCATTTTCTGGGTAGCAGGCCCATGAATCATCTTATGGACAATTGCATTATATTCTGGAAAACTTCCATCCAATGACGATTCTTTTTGGACCAATAACGACGATCATTGTTCCATATAGATATGAAAAAACACAATGAAAAGATATTGGAAGCAAAAGTTTAATCAATAATAAAATAGCTCTCCTGTCTATTATCCCATGATCCAAACTACCGAGGTCAACCTTCTGAGGATAGCTCTTTAGCTCTGTACTGACGTTAAAACGTAAGTTATTTATGACGACCTCACTAGATTTTTCTACGCGGCCAGAATAATATGTAGTGGCTTTTAATGATGTTTTTGAATTTTGAACGCTACAAGTTTCTCTAATATTCCGAAACACCTGACAAATAGTCATGGAATCGTTGCTTGGAAAGGGTCTATCGTCATTACTTTTTTCCTACATTAGGTATAGTAATTATGACAAACTTTTTATCAGATATCCCTTCCGAATAATACAACTCGTGATGGGTCCAGTAAGTTCAAACGTCTGGCATCAACAGGCCCAATTAACAATATTTTACTATAATTGAGTTCGTTATTAATTGATCAAGCGATAGTTCCCAATTAGTCGTTCAATTAGTTTTTATCTTTTGATGTTCTCGGATTGTTGGAAATGACTAATACAAGTATTTTAGCTGGTATACACATATTTAGAAGATTCGTCAAAAACTTACTTCGAATTCAACTTAATTAGAATACACTATTCTTTATAACGGTTTACTTCAAAGCCGTTTCACACATCCGAATCATCTGGAAAAGGTTATTCCTGATTCCGAATATTAGAATATTTTCAGAGTTTTGACTGGACCAGTCAAAAGTATGAAAAAATAGGGGTCATTACTAAAATTTTATAGACCACACGAAAATGCAAAATTCTTTTTGCATCGTGCTTAGGATGGTTTACACGTGGTTAGTCAGAAAAGAAAAGGGGGATCGTGAGTATTACCATTAATAAACAATGAAAAACCATTTTAAAAAATGGAATGTCTTTCATAACAAATGAAATATCTCAGGATCTTTTAATTCAAAGTTTCTGAAATTTGGTATCAAGTGGTTTTTTGGTCTGCTGAAGTTGAAAAATGAAAAATCCGGGTTTGCTGGAAAACCCGGAAATTTATACAAAATCTTAGCGACAAACAAACTTTTTTCTCGGACTGTGGTGTTGGAAAAATAAGATGGCATGATGATAATATTTGTCGAAATCGGAAACTTTGTCAAAGGTGTTACCTAAACGGTGTTTTAGCTTGTTCTTACATCTATAAACTGGTTGTATTGCAAATTTAGAAAACAAACTATGGAATTTATTAACTACTGAAGAATGATAAGTGAAACTTTTGAATTTTATTGGAGTATAAAATTTAGAGGTTTCACTTATCATTCTTCAGTAGTTAATAAATGCCATAGTTTGTTTTCTAAATTTGCAATACAACCAGTTTATGGATGTAATAAACATCGTTTAGGCAACACCTTTGACAAAGTTTCCGATTTCGATAAATCCGGCATTTACAAAATCAATTGCGTCGAGTTCAAAATGCTATGTGGGTCAAACCAGCAGGAACATTTTAACTCGTTATAAGGAAATTTTGCACACATAAAGAAAAATAATGGTGAAAAATCAGCGGTAGCCGAACATATTTTGAATATAGGTCACACACCATTTCTCAAGAAATTTTAGCACTTTTAAAACACAGTACAGACAAATTTCTAGGTAATTTAGAAGGGATGGAAATGTATAAGCGAAAAATCAATTTACTAAATTTCTATTTATTTCCAGTTGGAGGTAACCCTTTGTTTACATTATTATCCCCAACTAATATTTAAACAGGCACATTTTGATTTATAATTTAGTTTACTCTGATGATGGCTACTTGATAGCCGAAAGGTCCTCAGTACTTTAATAGTGTTTTTAGTGGAAAAGGGTGATTATTTCTTATCAATAGTGATGAGATTCATCGTTTTCCATGAAATGCGTTAGTTCAATAATTGAAACTCAAATGACTCTTCCTAAAGTCGAAAAATGATAATATTCAATGCAAATATTAATAGTTTCAGTATTATTTCACCGATTTTTCCTGTAAGCGGTCGATAAAAACATCAAAGTATAGTCATGCCATGTTGTAGTGAATCTGCGTTGTAAGTCTTCCGTTCCAAAATAGCCTGTTATTCATTTTCGACCAGTCTATATTGCGTATCTTTAAATGAAATCAATCGATGCTTCACTATCGGTTTCCACAGCAAACAATCCTGCGAACGGAAAGTAACGTAATATTTGTATAACTACCATTTTTTATGGAACCTTGATACGTCACAACGAATCTATTGCACGCAGTTTACACTATCCGCTCAAAATATGTCGATGGATATTATTACGTAATTTATAATGTATGCACGTGTGTGATAGCCTCGTAAAAAGTTCGCCTGTTTTGCTTCAAAATAATTGACTTGTAATTAACCTAATATTCAATTATTACAATATCGTCAATGTTATGACAAGCTATCTAAACGTTAAAAAATTATTTGTGATAGTTGTTTATGATATCCATATCTGTTCGGTTCGTCTTTTATAATTTTAGTGATGGTTATATGTACTAAGTTATCGTCTTGTTTGAAGAATGCCAACAACAACTGTGGAAATATCCCTCGGTCCACAATGTTTTAAATCAGAAAACGAAACGTTCAGTGTGAGAGGTCTGCAATTTTCAGATATTGGTACGCATCTGCAAGGTACAGTTTACAAGTATGTAGATCTCAAAACTTCAATTACTGTGTGTGCGGGCATAAAAGCTAGGCTGATTCTTCCTTTATGAAATTATATTGTACATATAATTAAGACGGAGTGAGCGTTAGCGAACGGAGTCTTCACTTTAATTGGATTATTTGTCACAAGGTAGCGGACAAACGATAATACAATCCACTTAAAACTTAAGTCGTACCTTGAGTACTCATGGAAAACATATGAGTAGAAAGTCTAAAAACAAAAATTTTGGAAAATAACACGGCCATGAAACCGGCGAATAATCAAGGGAACATCCCCCAGGTTTAGCCAAAATAAAACTGGGTGATTATTCTCTCATAGCCAATGGCTGAAACAATCCACAAAGGTAGCGTATGGCAAAAATATACCTCCTACTGTACAACCAGGGAGCAGTAGACCGGAAACACCCCCCACCCATCCGGGAAAATGGAGAGACCTGGTCAGCGGAAGAAACCTCCCCTGTCTAAGCTCGGGGAACCCGGTGATCCAGATGACACCCTCAGGAAAGAACTAAAAAGAAACACCGATTCAGACTCTTCGGGACATACACAACCATCGAGAAAATCTTGGCGCTGGAGCCAGGAGAAACTTTCCTAAGAGAGCTTCAACTCACCGGTGTACTGTGAATCAGTACAGTAAAATGGGATACAATAGTTCTTTAAGGACGCAGTATTCCTAACACCTCTTAATAATCTAATCTAATCTAAATTTACTTTGTAATATCATGAATATCTGCCATACCTAACCTTTATTTGATTTGTACTAAAAGCATCCCTTGATTCATCACTATTACCACAGTATATACCCTAGAGACTTAAATATAATTAACACGATAAAATAACCCTCAAATTAAGTGAGATATCTATGGTTTCGACGTTTAAGTAGTGTAAAATAATTTTTCCGCATTTTGTACAGTAATGCACTGCATTAACGACCTCAAAATTGTACAGTAATGAAACATTTCACTGCATAGCAGCCAGTTGCCAGTACTGCATAAAAGCATCAGTATCATTTAAAACACAATTTAACAAAAAAGGGAACGTTTATTTTAAGTATTGTGACAATAAGTATTAAAAGAATTGTTGTTTAAGTTAGAAAAGGTTACAACTTCTGACCTCGCTGCTTTAACTAGTTGTTGCTTATATATTTTCTCGTACCTCTCCTTAGATTTCACCGGAAGTAAACTAGAAGAAGCTTCCCGAGCTGCATTTAAGATATCTTCCAAGTCGTTTTCATCAGCCATTTCGATAATTATTTTAAATTTCGCTGTTTGAAGATGATTTTATTTGGATCTGTCAATTAAAAAACATCCTATTTACATTGTCAGGATGCCGAAAAATCAGATCATTATTTTTTTATAGATTTTCTCAGTAACTATTATTATAAACAGATTTTAATATGAAATGCAAAATGAGTAATCATTTATAACATGCGAAAACTATATAAGTAATTATTTACAAAACGAGAATCTTACTCAAATTTACACAAAACTTGTAACATTTAATTTATAAAATCGGTGGTAGAAGTATGCTAATTTATCATTATGAATAAATGAAAGCACAATTACTTTGTTTATATGCCTTTTTTTTAATAACATGAAATCATTACTATTTTCTAAATACATGAAATCATTACTAATGGCCGAAGTGCCATTATCAAACAGATACAAAAATATGAAGGAAACAATAAACTGTTCAACTATAACTAAAGTGCGATAGGGTTAATGAGATTACAATTGACAGTAAGGGATCATCGGAAATTCCAAAACAGGCCCGGGAATTACAGTGTCAATTAAGAATTAATTTGTGTATTAGGATAATTTATTTAATATTCTAAGAAATATTCGAACAGGGCTTTGAAAGACAAAGGAAAAGAGATCACTTCGGTATAGGTCTAACCATTTAGGATATTGTTATAAGAGTTTTTGACACAATTATAAATCTTTATTGATTCTAATGTATTTGATTTGAATTATGTAAAATGCTTCTTCTCTATTTTCACTAGTGTGTGGTTCACTACCACGAGGTGGCTTCAATGCGTAGGTTATCAAGAACTTGTTTTGTCAAGAAATAAAATAAATCTCTAAACCACAGATTACATATTAGCGGTAGTCTTATTATTTTGTAATAGGAGGTCGATCAGTACGCTACGCATATGCCCAACAGGTTAAGACGGGGTGACTGAGTGAGCCGGAAGGTATACACTCATGAAGAGCGCGAGCTGCAGTCCGTCTAGTACCGCGAGCTCGATTCTTTAGCACTGCCAAAGGTATTATAGATGGGCGTTTAAAAACTGCAACTCGAAAACGCCTTAAATTACAGTAAATCGTAGTCACCGGTCGACCGCCATGTTAAAACCAACAACGTGCCGTATGAGCCGAAATGAGGAAATACTTCGTTCGCCAAGCTCACTCCGTCTTTCGCATCAAGAGCGCCAGTGCAGCCTGTCTTGTTGCACGAGCTGGATTCTTTTCTCTACAATCGACCAGATAAAGTGAATAGCGTCCAGTATTTCGACGGACCGCTCTGTTCAATAACTCGAAAATGGCTTAAGGTACGACATTGAATTTTTATGCCAGTGAATTTCTAGCGTCATATCTAGTTTGTGTCAAGTTTCAAGTGGATTGCATTTACCATTTTGCCACTAGGCGAGGACATATACATTGTGCCATTTAACCGTATTAACCATAAATTCAGAAGTTTATCAATTCAGTATATTATTCAATAAATGAGAGGATTTTTTATGTAATATTCGCGGGTTTTATCGTGAGCCTTGGAGTATTTCATGCAACTTCCAGTGGCAACACTGGTGGCTGATGAAAAAGACCAGCATGCAAGGCAAAAAGAAGCAACTTGCAGCTTCCTTGTATTCAATTAGATTACAGAGAATACTATATTGTTGTATATGGTCAACAAGTATTTACCGATTAGACTTTGCGAAACATTGGAACTGACGTTTTTCATAGATAATAAAATTATTATTGTTTAACCAAGCTGTTTTAATTATGGGAATGAACACGTAAACTGAGTTCGGGTCTCTCATGCGCGTACCGACTGTATAGCAACGTGCCGTGTATATCGCACGATAATTACGTGCAGTCGGTTTACGGTTTCAAGAAGATTGACATTTATGCTGTTAAACTTCGCCGAGTTAAATGTTATTAATGTATGATTACGGCTTATTCCAACGATAACCGCTACACGTAAACCGAAGCGGATCGGAGAACAGCCATCGTCTCTCCTCCGTATGATGACAGTGTTTCGAATAAAGAGGAGATCGCCTTCGTTGTGTGACGCTTGCCCGGTTCGCAATTTCGACCTAATGACGGAACAACGCTGCCAGGTAGCGTACGCTCGCTGTTTAACCGATAATTAGGTGGAGTAATTGAACATTGAACACACTAGGATGTCGTTTGAATATTTTCGAGTATACCCGAACTACGTCGGGTTTCATTTATTATTGTGCCAGATCAGAACCTCGATGAAAAATCACAATAGATACTGGTGACACGTTTGCCCTCGAAAATATTGTCATCGGGGCATAGGCGTTGAATACGCACAGGGACGTATTCGTATTAGAAGGTCCTGCTATTTGTATTTCACCTGAAAATATAAATGTTGAATCTCTCGAGAAATACGGATTCAACTGTTCCGCAAATTCTAATCATGAATAAGAAACAATCACCATTATACACTAAAAATACTGTTAAAGCACCTTTCGGGTATCAAGTAGCCATCATCGGAGTAACTTTAACAATATGTTTAGTGGATAACGATGATTTCTTATTTATAACAACCTAACCCATATAAAACAACATAAAACTTCGATATTTATTTTCCCAATTACACCTGCTGAAATACTAAATACTATCATCTCCCTAAAAAATACTAAAAATATGGGCGAGGATGAATTACCACTCAAATTAATAAAACATATTGCCAACTTAATATGTGAGCCTTTGTGTGTGTGATATAATCAATAAAATCATGTCAAATGATATATTTCCAAATAGTTTAAAATGTGCCAACCTTAAAATTTTTAAGCTATTGCATAGCTTTTATCGCGGGCTTTGAGCGCGGCGACCGAATCAAGAAATTCCGTAACGAAAATAACCTAACACCCCCCACTCCGCCTACTATGTAGCTCGGCCGAGCGTTCGCTTAACGTCTATGTATATGGTACGACTGTACGAAGCTCGCACGGATCGAGACGAACTGCTCCGAAATCGGACGAATAAAGTTGATAAAAAATGCTATGCAATAGCTTCACCGCGGCAGTCCAAGAGTGCCACACGTTTTTTTTTATAAAGGGGATACATGTGATATCAACAACTACAGACCCGTTGCATTACTAAATAACTTGAGTAAAATTTTTGAATAAATCATCCATAGTAGACTTATACATTTTTTCGAACAACAGAACATCCTGGTCGAATCACAAAATGGATTCCGAAAAGGTAAAACTACGGTAAGAGCTGTCTACATGGTACTCTGTAGCATACTGGACTCGTTAAACAAAAATAATAAAACTGCTGCAATATGTCTAGACTTATCCAAATCATTTGACAGTGTAGAACACAAAATACTCCTCAAAAAATTAGAACGTTACGGAATCAAAGGACCAGTATGTTGCAGAAACTGACCTTAATGGCATTTATATAGCTCAAATAAAAAATATATAAAAAGAGGCGTGCCTCAAGGCTCAATACTAGGACCCCTCCTTTACATTATATATACAAATGACTTACCCTTTGCTATTGAGAATAATATTGTCCAGTTCGCTGATGATACCTTGAATATTGTTGAAAGCGAGATTAATAAAGAACACCTAGAACAAAAAATCAATAGCAGCTTTGTTAAATTGAAAGATTGGTATCAATCCAATAATTTATCAGTAAATGTCAATAAAACTCAATTTATACAATTTTCTTATTATAATAAAGACGAAAAAAGTATACTGACTCACGACAATACGAGCATACAGTCGAATGAAACAATCAAATATCTTGGCATTGGCCTGGATTCTCGACTGGACTGGACTTCACATAGACTGCCTTGCACCTAAAATTTCAAAATATAGTTACGCCCTCAAAATAATTACTCAACGTGTTAATAATCAAACATCACTTACCGCATATTATGCCTATATTGAGTCGAGACTACGATAGGGAGTCATATTTTGGGGTAATTCCACAGATTCATTCAGAATATTTAGATTACAAAAAAGATTTCTTCGAAACATATTTGGTTTAACATATAAAGAAAAGTGTAAACAATATTTTATTAAGCATAAAATACCGGGATATCAAAAATTATCTTGGTCAAGGGTGGTTGTGGAATCTAAAACGTGTGTCTTACTTTACGTTTGAAATAATTATGTCACTGTCACACTGACATCATCAATAACCTACAAATTTCATACCTATTTATTTCAGTTGTAAAACAATAATGAACTACAAATTAAAAATTATCTTGGTCAAGGGTGGTTGTGGAATGTAAAACGAAATGTTAACTTTGAACCTTTTTTACAAGGTCGCAATAGCCACAAAGTGCAAATCTTCGGAACATAGAACGTCTTTACGAGGACTTTTCGCAAGCGGTTTTCGCTCCATGTCGTTAGTTCATGAACGTCGCCAACTAAATAGCATAGTCTCGGCCCCCAAAATGTCGATTAAATAGGAAAATTTAACTAAAATAGAAACAGGTACTCTCAGGTCTCAGCTACGCGCGTCTAACGTGCGACGTACCAAAGGAAATTTTCTAGCTACTAAAATATACCCAAAAGCGGTTAGAGCTAGTGGCCTATAGCCGAAAACACTCTATTACAACTAACGCCGGTCGCACGGGGCATAAAACGGCCCCGAATTAACAAGATCGAGGTAAAAAGTATAAACTCTAACTAACGCGTAGCGAGCTCCTCGAGGCATATGTCAAAATGATTACGTTCGTAGCTAAGTACGTAGGATGTCTGGCGTTCATGCAATTGTGTTTTTATACAATTCGAACCTTCTAATTTCGATAGGCCACGTGAAAATTCCGCAGTCTAAAGCGCTAGAGACTTCTGAGTGTTATAACATTCGTATTAAATTGCGAAATTTCTCACTTTTAGAAACTTCAAATTAATTAATTTGACACAAGTTTTGATAACGTAAAGTAAGACACACGTTTTAGATTCCACAATCACCCTTGAGCAAGATAATTGTTGATATCCCGGTACTTACCATGTACAGTATTTATATATATATGAATGTACAATTTTTATTGAAAATAATCCTACATTCTTCAAAACGCTAGATCATTCACACAACACCAGATTCAAGGAAAATCAAACCTACAATAAATACAATTTCTCTTATCTACAGAAAAATGTAAAATACATGCTAATAAAAATTTATAATAAAATTCCAATTCCTATGAAAAATAATCCATTGAAAATTTTTTTAAAAAGGAATTAATCAATGTTTTTAAAGAGAAGGCCTATTACTCGGTAAAAGAATATATAAGCGAATATACGTATAAGCGAAAAAGCAATTTATTAAATTCAGATTTATCTCCAATGAGGGTATCCCCTTGTTTGCACTAACTCAAAATAGTCTTTAGATAGGTACATTTTGATTGATACAATGAGGTACACGTTAGGGCCAGTTTTATTCAAATTAGTTTTGTACTTTTGGGCACTAACTTAACATCTTTATGTATGCAGATACGCGAAACAGTCGTGTGTACTAGCCGAATTGAAGAAGAAACATATTGATGAATATATTTCTGAAATTCCATGAGAGGGGTGATCTGACGTTGCTTCGTTTAGGCATTTCTAAGATGGATATTCACAATTCTTTGTCCTTGACTGGTTTAACAATTTGTTTCTGTTAGGTTTCTTGGTATTGAATATAATAATCTCGAATGATGTTAATAATTCGTTTGTATGAAAAGTGGAAACAATCAACATAATATCATCAACAGTAGGTAGCAAAAAATGTAATTAATAGACAATGCAAGGTTAGGATATCAAAGTTCAAAGATATAACATGTAAAGGAAAATTAATAGTACTTTTGTATATCCTGGTTTAGAATTCAAATTATGGTGTCGAAATTCTCTGTTTTCAGTTCAAGCAAGGACCATCATATTGTCTTTGATTCTGGTATAATATACTATTATTTGCTGATGCTAATTATTGAGGGGAATTTTTTTTTCCGTAGATGTAATTGATTCAAACTATCCTGAATTTTGATCTACCTAGATCGATCAGTGTGACCACCACATGTAAATAGCTCCAGGCAGCCGTTTCGCCTTATCTGGCTCATCAGTGGAACGAGTAGAGATGCAGTGTCACCGCAAGATATCTCTGCTGATGTATATATAAAGTAAAAACAGAAAATTCTAGAGCTTCTCTCAGCTTCTCTTATGATTTCGGCTTCTTTGGTGACTGTATGGTATAAAAGTCGAGATAAGTCGATACGAGACGAGACAAGGACTATATCTCGTCTCGTCTCGACGAGATTAAAGAATTAAGTTTCGAAATCGAGACGAAACAAGACCCTTTTTGTCGTATCGTCTCGCAACGCTCTGCAATATCTAAATATTATCAAATTAGGTATAATTCAGCAATAAAACTTATTTTTCCATTCGTTGGTTTGATTTGTATGGTAAGGCACTGCCTACCTACCTACCCGGAGAAGCCAACGCTGCAGCTTGTGAAAGCTACTCCTCAGCCATTGGTAGAAAAACAATAGTTGATTTTTTACAAGTGCAAACAGTATAATAATGATATTTCTAATTTGTAATTATTGACGTTGGAAACAATGCCAATAATTGTTATTACTATACTTTTAGTTTTAGATGTTCTCCGACATCCGTGTTAATTAATGCCAAGCATTAGTGTTCAATTAATTTTATTGTTTTCAACAAATCATTTGCAGGATGAGTAATTTCATTGGAATTACAAAATATTGATTCATGGGGAATTATCAAATTCATAAAGTAGTATACCGATATTTTAATTTGTACGACTCTTCCTCTAGGATACTTATGACAAACATAAGAGTTTAAGTTAAATTCTTGTAAATTACAACAAATTATAATAAGTTTTCCAATAATTTTTCACCAATTTGTTATCTAAAGTTACATATTCCTCACCATTAGAATAACTACTTTGTAACCTTCTGAATTACAACTGTTGAACATTTATATTATATAAATCAAGAATAAAATTTTACATATAAACTTTAATTATCTGGAAATGAAGCCATATGATTATAAATAATTTCATATATTGAATGTAAGTAAATCTTGTAAAAAAATTTACAACAAATTAACAATTTACAATATTATTGATTAAAAAATACTATTTTGGTCAAATTTTGAAATTAGAAGATTTTTACAACTGTTTTAACAAAATTTTGTTTATCACAGTCATGCTTTATATATACCTGAGGATGGATTGTGAGAAATAAACATTACAATATTAATATCAATTATGAACTCACTTGGATGGAACCAATTTTTTACAAATTATAAGTCTGTAAGTTATGTTTAAACTTAATGTAACGTTCTGGGAAAACTCTGAAAACTCGAGTTCAAATTTTTGGGTTGATTATAATATTTTCCTTACTTCCGGCTAAGATAAGAAGTAAAACTAATATCGAATATTCATAGCTTCTGAATATTTTTTTTAAAGAATTTAGGTATACTGATATACAAAATATAATGTTAGAAATTCGAAAAACTTCAAAACTAAATGCACAGGAATTCTGGAAAATGGGCATGAATTCACATTTATCACAAATTGCACATTTCCAAATTCAATTTCAATCTTCCTCAATACAGTGGTACATTTTTACTCTCAATATACTTGTTATTCTATTTTTACTACTCCCTTTTCGTTTATTAAGACGGAGTGAGCCTAGCGAACGAACGAATGGAATGTCTTTTGCAACAAATGGAATATCTCCAAAAGTTTCTGAAATTTGGTGTCAAGAGGTTTTCTGGTCCGCTGAACCCGAATCTGAGAAAATGGAAAATTCGGCCCGTTTGCTGGAAATCTCGGAAATTTTACCAAGTGTTAGCAACAAACAAAATGTTTTCTCGGACTTGTGGTGGAGATAATAAGATGCCGTGATGTGTCTCGGTAAAATTCCCACTAAAAGATGGGAAATTGGTGGGAAATTGCATCGTTTTTTCTTCATATTCGTGTCTCGGTCCTCAACGTTTCAAATTATAGGTTTTTCTGGGCGAGTATTATTTTATGGTTGTAAAATCAAAAACCAATTATAGTTTTCTGGAAAACTATAGTTTTGCCATATTTACACGACAATCTTTAATTGTTATTTTGTTTTTCGTACAGTACCTCTTTCTAAGCAGTCAGCCCGCCTTATCCCTTTGGGCACATACGAAGCGTACTCGGTCAGTACCTCCTAGTTATCATTATTATTATTATTGAAATATGTTGCAAATGGTGATTCAACTATTTATCATTTTCACACACAGATATCGTAACCGGTCAACTAGTCTAGAAAAATAATGTTATAAAGAACATTTTTATCATGTAAGATATATACTAACCCAGAGAAATCGGCTATAACTAGTCATGTTCTATAGACGGATCGAATTTCCTAGAATTGTTTGTTAATTTTAAGACCGAGCTCCAGTAAATTCTTGAATAATCGGAGGCATTTATATGTACCGAAATAAAGATAAATAGAGCTCTCCTTTTTTCACGGACGAACTCAGGTAGGTCGCCCCATCATTGTCAGGCTCGAGACCTGCCGAACTTTTATCCACCAGACTTAATTTTTCTATCGAACGACTCATCTGTGGAAGTATTTGCCTAGTGAGGTCTTTTCTGACGCCTATGATGTCCAAACTTTTAAGAAAAATTGTAATACCTACCTCCTCTATCAACACTCCACCGCCTGGCTCACAACATGTCTATGTACACGTATAGATTTTCCTCTCGTGTTGGCAAAATAAATATAGCCTAAAACGTTTGTTTATGATTTTATTATTAGTAAAAATATGAAATACCTAATGAACATAAGTATTTTTAATCCGTATGCAGAGTTACTTTTCTGGAATAGGTACTTATTTCTTCAATAATATGCATTTTCAGTAATTAGTATGTATTATATCAAGCTGACATTTATGAGAGAATATAATTCAGATTTAATCTATTTTGATATACCCTGGACGTATATCATCCGTTCCATCTGGGACATTTTATTCGAGTAGCTAAAATTAATAAAAGGTTGTTAGCACACGCATTAAAGAATTCTAAGAATCCTGGAAAATCCTACAGATGTTACTGCAACTAATGACAAACAATAGATGTGGATGTGGTTGTTGACGATTGTCAACTAGTACGAACACTATTAAATAGACTTCACTCACGTTTGAATTATTTGGAACCTCACTTCCGGTTAATGAACCATTTAAGTCATCGGTTCCTTCCAAATTCTAGCTAAAACATCGTATTAAATATTCGGGGGATTCGAAATTCGTCACAGTACGCAGGTAAACGTAAAATTCTTGCACGATATTCGTCACATGGCATTCTGTCATCCGATTATGGGACTAAGAAATTTGGCACAAAGATAATTATTGATTTTAAAATTCTAAAATACAATGAAAACCTTGTTGATGCAACAATTTTGCCACCATAGGCATCCAAGTAATATTTTTACGTTTACAGGTTTAAGTTTTCTGAATTTAAAATCATTAGGAACAAGCATTAGCTGGGCACGCTCACGTACAAGAAAATCAATAACTAACTCCTTCATATTTTCCTTTTCGAAAACTGAAGAAATTAAGATGATTAGGGTGATTCCAGGAAAGATGGCTCACTTTTTTTCAATCGAGTGTATGAACAAATATCTGAGAAGAAAAATTAAACTGATGACGTGAATATGTAGCCTATATATTTGAAAATACAAAGAAATAGCAAGTTTAACGTGGTTAAAATTCTGAAAAATAACAAAAGTATAAACTCAGAACACTGTAAAAAGTCATCTCACCCGATGTTTATGGGTGAGATGACTTGCATGCTAGGGTGACATGACCCAATTACCAATCACGTTTCTTACACAAAACTTTACCACATCTGTCACACAAGTTAATGTATTTTGAACAATTTTCATGGAACCAATTAGGGCAATGCACACACTGAAGCCAGTCATCTTTTTTAGACGTAGTTTCATATTTCTCTCCGCATCCTGTACACTCTGTTTCATCTTCTTCTACATCATCTTCATCAGAATCATCTAGTTCAATTTCTTCTCCAGATGAAGAAGAGGAAACACATTTCTTCTTCCTCTTTTTCAGAACAACATTCTTCTTTTCTTGACTTACTTTCTTTTCCTGTCTTATTTTCTTTCTTGCCTCTTTAAGTCTCACTTTTTCCTCAGCTTCTCGGCGTTTAACTACATTTTCAGGGCTAGTTAATATAGATGCCAATTGTTTTGAACGTTTTCTTACCTGAGCTAAATCAGATGTGGATGCTATAGGGGCAATATTGTCCAAAATTTTACTGGGAGTTACGTTACTGGGTATGGAAAGCATCATCGCACTAGAGTGTTGTTGGGTACAATTCACCTGTTGGTTCTGGTTGGTTTCTGGTTTCGGAGTGGTTCTGGTCAATGTGGTCGGCTCATCTAATCGGTCGAGTGGCTGCAAGAACTGGGTCGTGTGGCTAGGCAAACATAGTAGAATAATGTCATTCTGTTCAGCATACTCAAGCATTTCAACTGAGTTGCAATGACATGAGTGACCATCTAAAATTGGAATCACTTTACCAGATGGTTTTCGTGGAACAAAGTGGGATTTTATCCAATTCAGGAATATGTCGGTATTTATATATGCTGACTTTTCATTCATAAATACTGTCGATCCCGCTGGCATGTCCATTTCAAATTCTTGTTTCTTATTCTTTCCTTTGAAAATGCAACAAGGAGATAGAAAAGTTCCTTCAGCATTACAGCAACAAATTGCCGTGATTGTCTCACCCTTTTCAGATGACGTGATAGCCGGAACATTTTTGGAACCTTTCTTTGCAATTACCAAAGCCGGTTTATTGTTCAATTGAAGCCCAGTTTCGTCCATGTTGAATAAATGATCTGGTATATTTGTTGCAGCAATTCAAAATAATCTTGAACATCTTTCCTATTTAATCCTTGAGCTCTGGCTAAAGATACACCCTCTGACTTTCTGATACTCAAGTCAGGATGTCTCCTCAAAAAACTATGTAACCAGTCGGAGCCTGCAAGTCGTACTTCCTTGCTGAACGGATGCTTTAGGCCTAATTCTTCTGCTAGTCTGTAAGCTATTTCTCTTACACATTTTCTAGTTGGTGCAAAACCAGCTTTTTGCAGTATGAGTATATGGTTTCTGATTTTCACCTCATTTTCTTCTCCAAGAAGGCTAGAAGGTTCCATGGCGGATTTTTTGGAATTACCTTTCTTGAATCTTCGTCTTAGAGTAGGCTGTGGTACACTAAAATGTCTAGCAGCAGCATTGACGCCCATTTCTCCACGTTTTATTGCATCGACTGCACATTGCAATTGTGTTTCTGTCCATAATCCACGGTTGCTATTGCCCTTTCTTTTGTAGTCTGTAGGCATGGCTGGGAAATGGAAAAATGCAATTAGTATAAGGGGAACTAACCATAAGTCAAATGAGTCATCTATCCCAGATTAGCAACGGGTCAACTAACCCAAAGTATAGGGAGAGATGACTCGCTCTCTCACTGCTAAACAGCAACCGTGGAGAAACCGCGCACTGCATACACATAACCTTGAATATGTAGTCAAGTCGCTACTAACCGAAAACCACTTGAGAAAAGCAAAACAATACAACAAACGGATATACTTACTTATCTTATAAAAATTTCTGAAGGTGGTCGAAATAAATAACGGCGATTACTCGCTTATTTGAAGTGAAGGAAGCAACAAAATATCGTACCACGTACAACACCACATGCACTTCTGGATTGCATCGAGCTACCGACCAGCGTCGCCACTATGTTCTAGAAATCTAAAAAGCCATCTCACCCACTGAGCCATCTCTCCCGGAATCACCCTATACGATTTGGACACTCAGAGAGAGTAAATTCCCAGAAAATTGACCGAGATTAAATTTCAAACTCATTACCAGATGGAGAGCCCGCAATGCAAAGGGATTGGGTTTTCCCAATAATAAACGGGCGACATTCATGTAGAAATCTGACCCTGGTCGGATTGCCGAATTGGCCTGTCTCGAAGAGTCGCTTTTAAAAGGTACCTACTCTGCTCGGTACTCAATTGGCCGGTCTACATTTATTGAGTCGAGAGTTTGGTGCTAAGTTGGCTTAAACCCGTAGATGCTCCTGGAAGTAAGGACTTCGGAATTAAATGTATCCAAATGACTCCGCATTCCAACGTTTTGATGATTTCATTTGGCAGAAAGTGATCATAAATATCTTCCAATATTATACACGTGAACACATGCCAACAATAACATTTGATATAGAAAATCCATAGAAGAGCAAAAAAATACGATCATGTAACTATTGAAATAGAAAGTACATAGTACGCACTACATGAATAGAATCCTTAATCGTGATAGTAATTAAGCAAATACAAATTTTTTTATGGCTTCCTAGTCTTAAATGGATGGCATTGACAAGTATCATACTACATTTACATTTGGCGTTTTACCTTTGCAAATATTGAATTCATGTGCACATGCTATTTTGGCACTTTTATTGTACGTTAATGAAGGTGACAATATTAATGTACACATAGGTTTTCTATTCATATATTTTTGTTATCGTGTGTATTCAGTTCAAGAGTAAGATAATGAATAGGGTGCTTAAAACTGTGTAATTTATTCAATAGTCATTCCGCATAGAACAATTACATTAAAAGAAATATTCTCAAGCTATATAAAACAAATTTGTATTTGGATTCTTGCCTCACCATATCATTATACTAAAGGAGGGGCAGATAACTTTTTCAGGTAGTTAGACAATTTCAACGAAAATCTGAATATTCCGTGAAGTATTAAAATGTGAGAAACTGTTTCTGTTCAAAATGATGATACTATTCAACCACCAAACTAGTGAACTTTGTGTGGTAATAGGCAGTGGCGTATCCAGAAATTAGTTCTGCGAGTTTATTTCCATATTCTTACAAAACTCACTTCTACAAGTGAAAATAAACAAATTAAATGCTTTTAAAAAATCGAACATATGTGAGGATCAAGATGTTAAGAACTAAAACAACTACTCGATAAAATATTTATTGCCTCAAAAAAAAAATGCAGATAACATATAAAGAATTGAAAGACTTGCATGAAAAAGCAATTAAAAAGGTCAAATATAACTATTTTCACAATGAAGTTATGAAATTAGACAACAAAACAAAAACTATGTGGAACATAGTTAGCTCCATAGGGAAAACCAAAGGTGATATAGAATACAATTTATTTGTTGATAGGCTTGCATTGACAGAAAATGTCAATTCTCATTTTGTCAACATTGCCTCTGAACTATGGAAGAATGTTTCTTCAAATTCTGAGGGAAAATTACTAATACCAGTATTAAAAAACTCTTTCTACTTATTCGAAGTAACAGAGAAAGGGATAATTAAAACTTCTAGTCTTAAAAAAAAAAACTAGCTCTGGCTGTGATGAAATATCTCTATCAATTTTAAAGCAGGTAATTATGAATATAGTGACTCCATTATGCTACAATGGACGCAACCAAGATGGCAGAGAATTTGGCAAAATTTATGAAATGTCCCAAAAATATGGGGACAAACACGATGATGAAAGGTAAGAGATTTTGAATTCAACTGTTGACCTTCAACTTAAAACCATCTAATGCTTATGCTCCTGCCAAACCACATGAATGGATGAATGTTTAAGAGCTCCTTCCACATCTGGACTTCTACTGGCTCAGGATGATTTGTCGTCCGATGAAGACGATAAAAATTCTGTTCACAACACCACATCCTGCGCAGAATCAGAAACGTTCACCGACACTGAAGATGCCGATAGGTAGGAATAAAGAGGATACATTTTCTTTTGTTCAAATGAAATTGAAAAGGTATCTAACTACTTTTTGCTTTTATATACTGCTTTGTTCTTTAGAATATTTTTGTTTTGTATTTTTTTAAATAAAATTTCCTTTGCAATTTTCTGATTTATTTTCTAATAGACATCCAAACCATTAATTATTCAACTTCATTTATATACTTTTCCAATGCTGGAAAGTAAAATAACGTTATATATCACAAATCACAACTAAAAAATTGTTTGATATATTTTGCCTCAACAAATAATTGAGAAACAATTTAATAACATAAATTCTCAAACAAAATAATCAAATATATATCAGTTTTGCTGGATTTTCAAAATAACCGTGAATTTCAGTAATTTACCCAATATTCTTACCAAAATATAAATTACCAGTAATCACTAGCATTGAGTCATAATCCTCCCAATATCACGAGTTGCTCACTCCAAAAGTATATGTTGGAGAATCAGAACAATGTGAAGTAGTATCTAATTAAGAAAATATCTTCCGAAAAATTAATAGAATTAGCCGTTAAAGTGATGAAAATCTAAACCTAATTAAAATAACTATAAATATACTTTTTCACTAAAAATACTGTTAAAGTACTAAGGTACTGAGGATCTTTCAGCTACCAAGTAGCCATCATCAAAGTAAATAAACTAAATAGTTTAGTTTATTCTGATGATGGCTACTTGGTAGCTGAAAGGTCCTTAGTACTTTAATAGTATTTTTAGTGGATAACCGTGATCGTTTCTTATTTATAGTATTAAATGGTTGATTTTCACTAATTTAATAAATAAGTATTTATTAAATTAGTGAAAATCAAACTTTTAATAAATATCTTTCTATAACTATGTTCCTTAGAAAATTAATGTTTTTCCTTTTCACAATGCACGTTTCATTTTGATTGACATTTATTCTACTTAATTGACATGCGTAGCTCATGGTCGGTATTCATTTAAAATGTATCCTTCAGTTACTTATTAGAATAAAAAAGAAACAAAACTCCTTGGCCCTTATTTCAATAGAATAATTTCATTACGTCATTGCTTCAATACGTTTAATTGAGAATAAAGCAAACGCTAACCTGAACACGATTAAATTGATACCTAAATAAATACACGGTTGAAATATTAAGTGAACAATAATCGAGTAGAACCGTGGAAAAGATAAGGATCGAACCCTCTGCGCAGCAACAGCAGGTATGTGATCCACATCAAACTTGCCGTCGCTTTAGAATTGTTTGATGTGATCTTCTAGTTAAGTTGCGTGCAGAAAGAGACAGAAAACTATCCACCCACGGTATCGGTCGCTGAGAACTGGCAACATCGCCCGCTATAACCGATATTGTGGCCGCATGGAATGGAGGAGAATGAGCTCGGGTCAACTTCCCCTGAACCCCTCCATGGCTGACTACGTGCCGTTGTTTCTCCCACAAGCTGGCAGACAGTTGAACGTCGCGCTCCGGTCTTGACGTACGCGTAGCCTGTAATGTTATTTCTATTGAAGTGTGTTTCATTTGCTATGCTCGTGTAAACTGAATCAAATACTGACTATCTTTATGATTACCTTCAAATGCTGGGATATACTTCCTATAGGTATATAATTATATACAATATTTTTTTAATTTTTCAGGTTTTTTTCATTTTAATTGATTATGGATAAAAAAAGTGATTTATAATATAAGTGATTACCCACATATTCTGGATTATAAGTGCCTAATTTTCCAAGTGACCGTATGAAATTAATAACAAATGTGTGTTTGTTGAATATTAGTGCAGTGTTAATTGAAATGAATCGAAATGATTTCAATATTTCGAACTGTGTCTGTGGACATGACCTAACTTCGGATCTTGAGTGAAAATAGTGCTTAATTTTGAATAATATGTGATTATGAAGTTACAAAGGATACTAAATCAAGAAGAAGGATTACTCATTTTGTGTTTCCACAGCAGTGATATATTTTTCCGCATTCGAAAATAACAAAATCAAACGAATCGTTCAATATAGTTACATACCCCACATAAATTAATTACCAATTTAGCTCACTAATCGCTAGAAATCATTTTATAAAATTAAATTCCAAAATGGAGGGGGCTGTGTTTACTCTAGTTTTTTATATATGTACGAGAGTACCTATTAATTTTCATAATTTTGCATCTCAACCGTGAACAGTAATAAATAACGTAAAGCTCTGCCAAAAAATTTAATTGATTCAATTTTTTATTCATACCAGGGGAAACACAAGTAATACCGTTATAATAATTTTTTGAATATCAATATTTTGTTATAAATCTGAGCCTTAATAATAAATACAAGGAAGAAAAGAATTTTGAAAACGGTTTCCAAATTTTAGGTTCATTTTTCGTTTTATTCGGTAGGTATGCTATTAACTGTCAGTTTAGTATTTCTTTAATTATGTTGGTATTGAAACTTTTCTAGAAAAGTAATTGATAGAATTATTATTAATTTTAGAATGAATTTGAAAAGCCTTCTGCTGAAATAAAGAATATAAATGGCATTGTCTAATTGTAATTTTAGCATTTTTCATGGTTTTCTAGGCATTTAAAATTTTAGACAATTGGCTAGAATGACAATATATTAAATTGAAATTATTTTGCTGTGTTTATTATTTTGTTGTGGTACCATCGTAAACATCTCAATAGTTGACCAAGTAAATTCGTGGTATGTGCCGTTAATTTTTCTTAGAAATTATAGATATTTAAAAGTAAAATACTGATATACAGAGTGATTAAACTAATGAAATGATAAAAAATATGATTATAATGAAATGGTTGATTGACGTGCGTGCGCGAAGGAATTATTCAGCGTGCGACACATAAACCCTGTACAGCTTGACTAATGGCCAAGCAATAATAGGAAAACCATCGACCACGTGGAGTAGTTAAAAGAGAGAGTAAGAACGTGTGTTGTTTCAGGGACTGGTCGCCAGCGGGCGCCACGGCCCAGCAGCAGTTGTCTGTCGTGACCACGGTGTGGGGAGTCACCACGTCCACTCAGTCGGGCCCCCACGGAGGCTACTCGGGTGGCCCGACACCTGCAGGGAACTCGCCTTACGGAAGCACCCTCAAACAATCTCAGCATTCGGCCTATCAGCAAGGATATCGACAAACTGGGCCTGGGTAAGTAAAAAAAATTATAAAATGTTCTAGTATTTTTCTGTAAACGAAAATCACCTTGGGAATGCTACAAAGTCCTGAGCTGGAAAGCCGTACATTACATTTAATTGTAAAGTGGTCGCAGAGCGAAGAATAATTTTCTTTAGTTATTTTCATTATTAATCGGAAGTAAATTGCTGCTTTGGATCTTAATTTATTTTGAAATAAAAATCTATCACTTCTTGATACGCCATTTTGAATTTGGACAAAATTTAAATTGTCAAGAATTATAAGTGGAGGTGATAATAATTTTGCTTAGTTTTTAATTTGGCAATAGAATACTCCAAGCTAACTAAAAAAGTACGTTCCTATTTTAAAATCTTGAATGAGGAATGCCTTGACACTAGACGACAATTTTTTACCAACGTATTTTAAACTTGAAAATATGAACCTTAAAAGGTACTTCGGCTCGAGCTTTGACTTCGGCTTAATTTCCTATGGAATTTCAGCTGTCCTATACAATAAACTGCAATAAATAACGAATATAGGTTCTAATAGTACAAGAAATGTCTCTTAGGTACCTGGTAATTTACAATTGAAGTTTACAGCAGTATGAATTTGCACTTTATCATGTTCTCGAACTTTACAACTGCATTACCTACTATGTATCAGGTATCATGATTTACATTTATATATCAAACAAAATTTCAATTCTTGCATTTGGGAACCATTTTTTATTTATATATATATTAATATTTCAAATATACATGTTCTTCAGATTCTCTCAATTTAGACATGTTGCCAAAATGCCACATTACGACGACATTATCTGATTGTTAATTAACTTCTCTTTTGTTATCACATCGAATAAGAATATTCACAAACGTCAATGTATTTGCTCAATAAAATACGTCATCACCTCGATTAGTCTAGACAAATACAAATAGAAGCATTTCTACTCTCAGCGATATTTATTAAAAAACAGATATTGTACAATTACGTTTTTCCCTAAACATCTACATTATGAAAATGAGTGAGGGGTAAGTTGCTCCTCAAAATAACGTATTTGGAGATTCATTTAATTATCAGAATTATAATAATTTATATATTTTATCATGTTGGCTTTGTTTTCACAAAATTGAAAACGAGAGTACACCTATTAAACTTTGATATACTTACTTAACATGTTTCGTTGTACAGTTGCTAAGTAATTATTTCAAAGTTTAATGAATGTAATCTCGTTTCTAATTTTTTTAAAACCTTTCTTAAGTGGTAATAAGTTATGCTAGTGATGTAAGAGTCGATCCAAACGGATTCAAAGTATGTCCTAGGTACAAAAGTTCATATTTCGAAATAGAGCAAACATTGGTGTTTAGTTCAATCAGCTAATCAATTTTATGAAGTAATTAACTAATTAGTGAGGTATTCGATAATGCTGCAACCATGTCCAATGAACAATTTTTCTCAATTGTACTTTGTGATTGCTATTACAGGAGGCATGGCCGTCCATGTAGTTTGATATGTCAAATCTGTGAACTTTCCCCTCGGTTTTCCTCCTCGATAGTTTCTACTATTACATGGCTTAAGTACATCATTCCACTTTCTTTCGAGTACGTCATCTGAGACAATCGATTCACTTATTCCTAAGATGAGATAACATTTCTGGGCCATTAACATTTTTTTCTTGTTCTATGAAGAAACGGACCAGTATTTACTTCACGTTCGGTAGAATTTCGGCATCTCGTTGGCTATACATTTTTGAAACTGCTGATTCCATAATATAATTTGCAAATAAGAGCGTTCAATTCGCACATATTTTCTCTTTATCCTCGTATATATCGTAGAAAAACAATTCCAATTTTCAGTCAATTTTAACTCGGTTACGTGTTACGATTTTGACCTGAAGAAAATTGTTATCATCTTGCCCCCCCCCCCAGATTTTCAAACAATGACACCCTAAGACAGCTCTAGAATGTGTAATTGTATAATTATTTCATTGCAGTTTAGAACGTAGAAACTATAAGAGATTGTGCTTTCATCGGTTGTATGTTAATCGTTAATTAAACTATTTACGCATAAGAATGCGTAACCGAAGAAATTAGGAGAAATCACATTCTTCTCTAATTTAACAGGAATTATCTTAACGAACTTTTACTCTTTCTTGTTAAAGATTTACTGCTTAATAGAACGCAAATGATATACCGTGTACATGGTTGTTAACCTTAAAATATTAAATATGTAAAGGAAAGCAGTATTAAAATTTAGAGAACTGCTACTCGATATTTAATTTGTACTGAAGAGAATTTCTATTCGCCATTATAAAACGGAAATCTTGAACAAAACTGGAGACGGATTGTGAATGATTTAAAATTAATTTTTGCGAAGTGCTTCATCATAAATGTTTACTGCCTTCATAGGATAGAGTAACATTAGCAAAAACACGTATTGATTTGGTTTTTACTCAGAACCTTCAAGCTACCCATCATCAGAGCAAATTAGAAATCAATATGTACATGTTAAGATACCAGCTTTTCTAAATTACCTACATATTTGTCATTATTGTGTATGATTTTAGTATAGTCTTTTGGGGATTATTTTTTAAAATATTTGACTGCACTTTTTTGATATTTTTACTGCGAGAGGATAACGTATATTATAATAAATCAAAACAACATTTCATTATAATTATTTTCTATACCGTTTTTAATTTGAGACGCCACTGTCTTTATCATGACTAATTGCCCTAATAAGTCCGGTATATTACACCCACAGCGAAACCAATTACTTCATTTACTCAATGTCATAACCTAGTTCTTCATAGTGTAACTGTATTGATGTTTATACGAAAAATTGTGGAACATCTTTTGAATCTTTACTGCACTGCACTTGAAAATTTCGCGCTCATTTCCATGCAATGTTGCCAGGTACATTGCATTCTCAGAGATACTTATGTTGAGTAAATAATTTCATGTTTAATGCGTATCATAAACATAAATAGACTCTAATTTGTAGTTCTTCGATTAAACATTTTTTTACGTACGTATTGTTGGTATTTTCATGAAATCTTTCGGCTAATCTCGTCTGTAATGCGTAGAACATCTAGTAATTCTAAGTAATGCGCAAGATAAATATGTACATAATAATATTTCTGAGCGTCATTAGTTGTTTTCGTTTCGCTATAAACTTCAATGTAAGCATTTCACTTTATCTCAATGTAGCATTTCTTTTGTATATATTTTAGCAACTGCAATTATTATTACTTGCAACTTCTTCAATGAGGGATTTTCAATTTACCTATGGAAGTGGTACAAATAAAAAATCTAAAAAGCTAAAAAAAAAATGCTTTCTCCTCAAAAATTTTTCTTTCAACTTGGAGCTGCTCATCTCGCGTCTGGTGCTGACTCACTTAAACCTTCAGAGTTTCCCCTGCCAGCTCTGGATATTCTTCTATTCTCTTCATCCAAAAAATATTTTGTTAATTAAATTCCATTCTAAACATATAAAAATATATAAGATTTTCTTCGTGGTCAGATCAGCTAATGGTACTAACATATCTATCTATGCCCATGGTCAACTTCCTAGTTCTGGAAAGTAACTTGCACTTCCAAATTGTGCAAGCTCTGTATCATGCAACTAATGTGAGAGCTTACTACGGTTGGTATTTGCAATTTCTGCGACAATCTTCTGAACGCAAGGGAAAGAATCCTTTGATTTTATCATTGGTCGTTGGAATGTTTTCATATCTCCTTTGGAGGCTCTTGTTTAAAATGTTTAGGTGTTCAAAAATATCAGAGACTAATAATAATTTTAATATCCAAGCGGTCACAAAATAATTCCCATATTCATATTTTGCATCTTGTTAGAGCACACAGTATAGTTTTAATAGAAAGCAAATTGAATACGTCGTCTTCGAAATAACTGACATAATTTTATTTTGGTCCTGAGTGATTGCCAAAAATGTTTACTCGTAAAGGAGTTGCGTTTGCAAGAAAAAGAAAACACCGGTCTAAATTGTTGAGGCAAGTTTAGATATTTTCCACGGAAACTCGTACAATCTTAAGCGTTAAGTCTGAAATTTGAATATTCGCGGGTTTCCATACGTCCGTAGTTCTGACAACGTCCATCACCGCCTCTGCTTACATTACAGCGCCGATTCACGGAGAATTTCCAACCCCCCACCACTAAAGTTCGGTCTCCCTTATTTCGTCTTCTTTGATTACGAATCACCCGACTACCCGAACCTCAGGGCCGTCCCGAGGCATTACCGTTCTATGCTCTGTCTATCCCACGCCTACTGGTTATTCTAGAGTGCATTTTACACTTCGCCTGCAAGATACTCTACATCGTTATTAACAGTGTATTTCTTTTCCAATATTGCTTTCTTTCTCATTTATAAGCTTTTTTTCATCAAGTCGGTACCTAGCAATTTTGAAATCACGTTATTAAATACGAAAGAATGTTGTTATACAGGAAACTTTGCTTCTAGAGGATACACTATCGTGTAATTTCTAACTGAAAATAAATAGCTAAATAATCCTATTATCGAACGGTCGAGTAACAAATACTGTATGCACGGAGATAATTGAAACTGTTTTTGTACTTCGCTTTGCGGAGATCGGCGCGATGCAGGTACAAAAACTGTCTGTATACTTGCACAACACATAAATTCAATCCTTCACTAATTCAATACCGTTGGTTCAACCCAGCCGAAGACTATACACTTTAATAACGGAAATATATCAACGTTGGAAGATCGACCACAAAAATACTTGACACGCCAGCTGCGAACATTGCCTCTACATTCTACGAGTCAATTATTCAATTTTTGTCGTTTTATTCCTATTACGAATGATCCTATTTTTGGGAAGATGCAAAATACTATAGAATGTTTTATTGCTTTGTTCGTTTCAGTTCAAATTAGTTCAAATTAAATTATTCTACTTCGATAATTTACTTTGAAAATTATTAAATATCGCATGTTATTATTTTCTTCAAACATTCAGAACCGTTGAATTTTAATTATATAATTTTGTTACCATAAAGCAGAACAGCTTCATATAAATAAAGCTGTGATCAATTGATCACGCGACTTCTCTCACATTTGTTAGAAAAATAGCTTTCGGACACTCCTGCGGGTCAAATGATTTAGAAACCGGCAAAGAAAGACTTAAATTATACTCTGTTACTTTGAAATTTTATCCAAACGGTCTACTTAATGTATTTTACAACTATATACAATATATATCTACTACTTATAGCGAGGGAAGTAAAAATAAACTTGTGTTTATATATACTTTGACTACACGAGAGGGAAACCTATAATGATCGGGGAACGTCCTCTGAGCCTGTGGGAAAGGAGATAGGCATTCGAATTTTTTTTGAAGTTTTGGAGGTCTTGGGATACACAACTTCATTGTTCGATAGAAAAATTAAGTCTGGTAGGAGGAAGAAGGGGTGACTACTTTGAGCTCGTCTAGTCCGCCTATCTGGAATTTCTCGTGGTGGAACAACAGACGGGATTTCTTATGAACAGCGACCATGGAAATATCTATAGAAAAGGGAGAGATCTCCCACCTTTCTACGAAGTAAGTGTGACATCATTAATCTGACGAATCTAATGAATAGATGTTTGGGAGCCGAACTCCAAATATATGAGCAGTACTCCAGGACAGGTGCTTTGTAGATTATGAGGGGCTGCTAGGATGTAATGTAGCTCTTGGCACGGAATAGAAAACTAAGTTTTTGTGAAGCGGTTTTCGCAATTTACCTCACATGATCGTCCGATGAGAGGGTGCTGTTGGAGGTGATATGGAAAGCTTCATAGGCATAGTTCTATCTGACATCATATTATTAGGAATTGTGAAATCCGCCTTCCTGGAGAAGATGCAACCTTAAGTTTTGGCTGCATTGAACTCTACTAGATTATCAGATCCCCATTTCAAAATCATTGCCAGATCTTCATTAATTGCTGCAACCTGTCTGTCTCGCTCTTCTGGCTTCATGGGATGGTATAGGGGCTCTAGATGAGAAAGCGGTATGAAGTGTACCGTCATATGCAAAGCTGTGGATGGGACAGGTGGTCACTTACAGCCGATCGTTTAGATAGAGCAGAAACAATGTTGGTGCCAAGGCAGGTCCCTGTGGAACACCAGCGTTGGTAGTCATTGTATCATAGGATAATCCGTCAACCACCACATGGAGTGATCTATCTGAGAGAAAACTCGATAGTAAGCGACAAAGTTGAGGCGGCAAGTTTCTCAAGAAGACTTTGGTGCCAGGCTCGGTCAAATGCTTTGGATATATCCAATGCTATAGCTAGAGATTCCCCATGGCTTACTGAATTGGAAAATAAAAATTGAATTTAAAGAGATGGTTTTAAGAGTTGTTAAACAATGTCTTAATATTGCGGTTGAATTGAACATTTTATTCTTAACATTATTGTAAAATTTGGAAAATGAGTAGTAATCGCATTTAAATATATTTACTCGTATGCTTGTAGTACTAATATCGACTAATTAAATTTGTTCAATATTTCAAAAATAAATCTTGCTCCCTTCAGTCGGAAGACAAAATCAACTCTTGTATTCAAATGTTTTGATTATCATTGTGTAATATCTAACAAGCAAAAAAATCGTCGATAATAATAATCTATTTCGCAAAGCACATCTCGGGAAAATGTTGATCTGACTACGTTGTAGATTCACAAGACTATCGTCATTAAGCTCATCCTAAAGGTAATACCTGGATAATAATAGGCAGGGTCGAGTTTATAAGTAAAATTTGCACCTGAACTGGAAAAAGTACAGGCCGAGTTGGCTCCGGTAAACAAACATTATTTTATCTGAGGATGGCATGAAATCCACACAACTTTGTCAGCTGTACTAAAATTTTAAATTAACATTAATAAATTGAACAAACTAGAGGGCGTTATAAACCATATCTCCTGCCATAATACCCTACGGTATAATGAATGTATTTATCGTAACCGTAGATGGAATAACTAAATAATAGGGAGGTAAAAAACCAATAAATTGACAACAATATTTATTGTAGGGAATTTACATTCGTTTTTTGGTGTAGATAAATTTTGTATCTAACTGGAATTCCGAAAGAACACTTAACAATAATTGATTAGTATTCGAGTAAATGATGATAATTTGCTGTTACTCAGAGCGTATTAAATTCAACGTGCCAACTTTTTTCGAAGAAGTGTATATATAGTTCGTTCGATTGTTTCTACATTATCTAATGCTCTAATGTTAACATTTACATATGCGTGAGAATCATAAAATCCATTGGTGTTATGTTATTATTAGTTTTCTACTGATAATATAATTTTATCGTCACCATGATAGTCAGTATTTACATTTCCATTACATATTACCTTCAAAATTATCATCTTTATTATATTAGCATGTGCAACCATTATACGAACAGGTAACATTTGTGAATCGTCGTTGAATCTTCGAGCAGTTTACAACCGTTTCCATATTTTGGCTCTCCAATTGAATATGCCCAGCTAGAGAAGCTTTCAGTCATGAACCAAATCAATAGATTTACCTTTCGGATTGTTTAACAGGAACACTTCAGGTAGTAAAGTGTAGAACCTCGGAAACACTCACTATACAGAATGTCTAACAGTTGATGGAAATTTAAATTCGGGATATCTTTGCCAATATAAGGATGGAAAGTTACTGTGAAGACTTAAGTATATAAGTTAATATATATAGGGTGTACTTGACGTTATGTACTTATTTGAAAGGGTGTTTCTCGGATAATTTTAAGTCGAAAAGTTCATGTAAATTTATGTACCAAAATTCTTGGTTTTCGATATACAGGATGCTGAAGTTTATATTTCTTTTCGGTTTTTACCAAGAATGTCGAAAAGCATTGTGAGGTAGCATATTAAGATATTATAGTATGAAAACAGAGTTTTTAACAAAAAAAATTATTTTTAATTTAACGGAACAATTGTTATGCCACTGTTTTTTAAACTGTTAGTGCAAGACAATAAACAAATTGTATATCGCTCATCTCGAAATTAGAATAATTTACCATTTTTACCAAATAGTACTTTGACAAATAGAAAGGACAACACAAAAAAATTTGTCAAAGAGATAAGAATAAAAGTTGATTAAAATATATGAATTCCGAAGTTTCCTTAGCAACGGAAAAAGCTAAAGTGATTTCATGTAAACGGTTTTAGCTCAGGAATAAGCTGCAGATATATCCATTTAACAACTACAATTTTAAATTATTTTTTTACAAAAAAGTTGTGCTAGCAGCTAAATATCTCAAGCGGTTTTCGAAATTTCTAATCTCCAAGAAAAATTCGAATGCCTATCTCCCCTCCCAACACCCACCGCTGGCTCACACAATGTTTTTCGAACATTATACGTTTCCCTCTCGTGTAGGCAAAGTATAAAAAAAACTTCGGCACCCTGCATATCGGAAATCAAGCATTTTAGGACATAGGTTTATATAAACTTTTCGGCTTGTTTCTTCACTCAAAATAGTAGACTTATGTCATTTACAAAATGCCTAATTGAACAAACAATATAACATTGCATTTAACAGAATTTATGTCATTAAGTAATCCATATCAATTTCTATTATTCAGAAGATTAAAATATGTTTCATTTGCGTTTTCAGAATATTTGTTATGCAGAATAAACATTTTATAACATGATAAGCGTTTGTTACTTTTCATACGTAAAATTACACTAACTATGAACAATGTTTTAATCAACATTTGATTGTTTTTAAATCTGTAAAATTGTAGAACAATGCAATGTTAAATTGTTTGCTTGATTAGGCATTTAAATGACATAAGTCTACTATTATTTAGAGTGAAGAAATTTTAAGAATTATTCAATAATTACAATGTCCTCTAAAATCTAGTAAAAACTACTTTAACAGTATTTTTAGTGGATAAGGGTGATTTTTTCGGACTTGTGAAACTTTTTACGACAAGGTATTTCCAGGTGCATATAACCTTCAATCTTTCAAGAAAATTTTCAATGCTCTCCCAATATTCCTGGCTCACATAATTATGTTCTACGAACATTATTGGTTTTCCTCTCGTGTGGTGAAAATAAATTTAAAAAATACGGAAACCTCAGAAAACCAAGAATATGTAATTTTAACCTGTAAATAATATATTGCCTCATACGTTGGCCAACAGGCAGAATATTTGAAGTTAGATATAAAAGATATTCTAATAAAGTAATCTGATTCAAATATTGCTAAACATTATTCAGAAGCTAATCATTGCTTTCCTCTTATAGGAAATCTATAAAACTACAATATACTAATAAAACTAGAAAACCACCTTATTGTTTGTTATCAATGGAACTTTTTAAACATAATAACCCCTAGCATAATCTTCTTGACGACCGATTAGATTCTGGAAACGCCGTTCTGTTTTGCATTGTTCAATTACAAGAGTACCACGAATTTTCGTTCTCCCATATTACATAAACTTACAGGTATTTCAGTTAAAATTAGTTCCTTCCAAACAATCTTTCTTAAAATAGATTTAACGTTCGAAATTGCATCATCTATTTTATAAACATAGTGCTATTTAGCAAAGTTATTAATTGTATGTTATTTATTGATATATTATGAAGGTTATTAAATATAAATTATAGAATTTAACAATAGGTATAAAGTCATATAATCTGGTTAAAAACTCAAATAATTATAAAAATATATTATGAGAGAATGATTGAATGCATGCGTGTGTGTATTATTGTATCTGCATTCATAACAAAAACATTTGTAAAAATATAAAATAATTGCGGACAAATAATAATACCTAAAAATGTAAACGCACAGTATACTTCATAATTAAAATTGTTTGCCTAGATTGAAAATTGTAATTAATTTCAATTAATTAATATGTAGGGCTAGGTGAACAGTTCCTGAGAAATGATACAGATGGCGCCAGAATCGAAAATCCCTTGTGACATTTGTGATGTACTATCTTTAACTAGAACAGTTCTGTTTTCACACCCATCCGAAGCAAGCAACCTTGAAGATTTTTGTAAACAGGGAAAACAGTGAATTTTGCGTCTTGATTAAACATTATTTCTTGCGTGGAATAAACATTATGGGGATTCCTCACCATCGTTTGGAACGAGTCACAAGTGGTGACTCCAGAAATCTTCGATAAAATCCATGGTACGATATTGGACGATCGGCGAGTTAAAGTGTACGAGATTGCTGAGGCTATGGCCATCTCAACCGAACAAGTACGGAACATTTTGCATACATTTTTTGAATATGAGAAAGCTTATCTGCTAGATGGCCGCATTTGCTTTCTGTTGACAACAAGCGCGACCGTGTGGCAACTTCAAAGGAGTGTTTGTCGATGTTCAAGCGCGATACGAAGGACTTTTGTAACCGTGAACGAAACATGGATCCATCACAACACACCAGAGACCAAAGAACAGTCGCAACAGTGGACTTGTCCTGCCGAATCGAAGCTGAAAAAGGCCAAAGTGGGTTTATTGGCCAACAAAGTCATGGCGACAGTTTTTTGGGATGCACACGGTATCGTCCATATCGATTACCTTGAAAAAGGCAAAACGATCACCGGCATATATTATTCAGAGCTGTTCGATCGATTCGACGCCGATTTGAAGCGAACGCGACTGCAATTGGGAAATAAAAAGAAAATACTTAGTTATTCATTATCAAAACGAGAATTTCTGAATGGTTATAAACTCAGCTTTCGGGTGTTGAAGAAGTAATCTGAAATTTAGAAATAATGTTGATAAATGGTTTCATCACACTGTGGCATTTTAAAAGGTAGTAGTTATCAACTGAAGCCAAATCTAAAATTAGTTAATAACTCGTAGCATCGAGAGTGAAACAATTTATCAGCATTAATTCTAAATTAAATATTACAAGTCTTGTCTAAATTTGAGTTTAATTCTCCAACTTCCGAACGTTAAAATGATTCTTCACCGTGTAAACGCCGAAAATAAACCATAAAATATATTATATTACTAATTCATTTTTTGGTGTGTCAGTGATTTTGAATAAATGCAGTATATCAGTAAAGTCATATTTTCAAATGTACCTGCGTAAAATATAAGTGCCTTTCCGAATTCAAACTCTCAACGCTTAACTAGGGCCCGAGTGGTGACTGAACGAAGAATGGGGAAAGTGGTGGCAAGAGGCGGGTTGTCGCATAGTTTAGAATATAAATTTAGCTTGTTGGGAAGCGCATATTACAACGTATTAATGGTTTAGAAGTATCCGTTAAAGGCGAAAAAGCCATTCTAAAACTACCCCAGGTATTCAAACAAATATGTGTCCAATTAGGGTGGTTTAGACGTAACAAAGGTGACCTACTAAGTCTGGGCGAGAGGGGTGAGGTGAAGCAACAGGGGTGGATTCGGGGACTGTCAATATAACGGGAGCGTTAGGTTCAACGAAACTTATGATTGTGAGCGTGAGTCGTACTCTGCTTTATACAGACGCCCCCAAAATGTTCATCCAACGAATCTAAAAATAAGCTAGAAGAACACTTTGTGCCCAATAAGTCAATATAATGAAAATGATAATACTATAATACATAACAATCGTCCTTATCCACTAAAAATGCTGAGGAACTTTCAGCTACCAAGTAGCCATCATCAGAGTAAACTAAATTATAAATCAAAATGTGCCTGTTTGAATACTATTTGGGGATAATAATGTAAGCAATGGGTTACCCTCAGCTGGAGATACATCAGAATTTAATAAATTGCTTTTTCGATTATACCTTTCCATCCCTTCTAAATTACCTAGATATTTGACTGTACTGTGTTTTAAAAGTGATAAACTTTCTTGAGAAATGATGTGACCTGTGACTCAAACAAATAGGTATACTACGGCGGATTCAGCTACACCATTTAGATATAAAACAGCTCCGTTTAATAGTCTACTTCATGGATTATTATTGAACGTCCCTTTGAGCCAGAAAAATTATAACAACGAAGTTGAGAAACCTCATTTCTTTGGACAATGGCTATCACAAATCTTTGATTAATAATTTAATTTCTAAACAAAAAAGAAAATTGGAACGTAGCCAACTAACCAAATTAGAGCCATTACTTTCTAAAAATTCGAATTTTTCCCTTATTATTCTCCAGTAATTAATAAATCACATATGTTATTTTCTAAATTTGCATACAACCGGTTTTGATAGTTTCCGATATCGACAAATCCGGGATTTACAAAATCAATTGTGTTCTAAATGCTATGTGGGTCAAACTAGAAGGAACATTTTAACTGTCGTTATAAGCAACATTTTGCCCATATAAAGAAAAATAATAGGGAAAAATCAGCGGTAGCCGAACATATTTTGAATACAGGTCACACCATTGAATTCCGATTTATCTCCAGCTGAGAGTAACGTATTGTTTACGTTATTATCTACAAATAGTATTTAAACAGGCACATTTTGATTTATAATTTAGTTCACTCTGATGATGGCTACTTGGTAGCCGAAAGTAGTACTTTAATAGTTTTTTTAGAGGATAAAGGTGATTATTTCTTATCAGTAATGGAAATTATTAATTACTGAAGAATGATGAGCGAAGCTTTTCATTTTTATTGAACTATTCGAAGGCAGTGACTCTAATTTGGTTAATTGGTTGCGTTCGATTTTCCTTTTTTGTTTGAAAATTACACTATTGATCAAAGATTTGTTGTAACCATTGTGCAACGCTATTTCCGGTTATAATTTCAGTGACTCAAAGGGACGTTTAATAAATGGTGGTATTTTATAATTAATTGGTTTAGCTAAATTCGCAGGAATTTCAAGTGATGAACATCTTTGATAATGTTAATTCAAGGTAGTTGGTGATCTGTTTTTATTTCTACAGTGAATTTGAGTGAATCAAATTGACTATTAAGCGTGTCCAGAAACCCATGTAAAACATAATTTTCACTTGTAATCGCGAAAATATCGACATATTTATGCCAAACTGTTGGAAGCGGATTTAATTTTGATTTAAAGGTTTCAAGTTCGCTTACAAAAATATGGACCAAAAAAGGAGCCAGTGAATTACCCATTACACATCCGCTTGTTTGTTTATAGTAGTTTTTGGTAAAAGTGAAAACATTTTGCTCCATACATAAAGACGTAAGGATCATGTATTCTGTACAGTTTGTATCGGGGATATTAATATTTGAAAGCCATTTGTTCAGAATGTTTGTCGACTCATGGCTTGGGGTATTTGTGAATTGTGAAACATCAAATGAAACGAGAGTAGGTTCAAGTTTGAAATCTTTAAATTTTACAATTAGTTCTAAAGATTTTTTACAGACAAACTTGGTGCGACTTGGAAGATGCTGAATTCCTTAACTAATCATTTTGATATGTTACACGTGGAACAATTAATGTTTGAAATATTGTTCTCGGGCAATTACCTGGTTTATCAAACTTGAAATACCATTGCTTATCATACTTCTTTATATGTGGTATTTCGTAGTTAAGAGAACGGGAAGGAAAAGGCAGAAAAGAAATTTTGGAATCTTCAGATATCTGTAGTCTGCAAATTAAATACAAGAAGAGCTTTAATAATAGATTTTGTACATTCAAGTTTATTAATTTTCAATCTGCATCGAATTTGAAACCAAATAAAAATATTTTTCTTGTTTGACACATCGCATGCTGAAATTCCAATGAAAAGAGCAAACGCTAACACTACTGACATAAGTGGCATCGAAACGTACGCTAACAGTAATACTAAAAAAATTATAACGTTATAACAACTTGCTGGAAACATTTTTACTCAATCAATGAACGACTAAAAGGAGAATCGCATGTTTAATTGTGAGTAAACTGTTATAAAACCAAAAAGCAAAGGAAACTATTTACAAACCAAGCCTACTACGTTCTTAGCTGCATTCTTACCTAAAAACCTAAAAGAACAACTGCATGATTGTAATAACAGCAATTATTACAAAAAGAAGAAGAGGAAAGATTCAGAGAGTCCAATAATCGGAAAATTAACATACAATAAAACAGTCCCTGATTTCGGAGAAAATTTTTATCTATTATTATGACAAAACTTCTGTGAAAGGTTCAGTATTAGCAAAAATATCATAATAAACCATTATGAACAACATGGTTTCTTGTCGTTTTTCATGTAATTAGCCATGAAAAGTGAAAAATCTGTAACGTCCCGAACGAACTAGAATCGTGTTAGTGCCATCTGTTTTTGACATTTTACACTTTCTCTATTCTAAAAATAGTGTGAATTCTTTTATAGTTCCTCTATTCTATTTAATTGTTGTTCAGTTCTTCAACGCAATTCTTTCTCTTTCTTTCTATCTATCCCTCTCTCTCTCTCTCCAGGTTAATTATCCGAACTGTTTGATGGGATCAATATATTATCTTCCATTCATCAAATTACTAGATTTTTGCAATATTATCGATAACTTCTAGCATGTTCAGAATTCAGATAACAGTTTTGACGTTTAAATTATACTGTGCTAATCTTTCACCGACACCGTGTCATGGAAGCATGACCTTTTTTTTTCTTTTTCCTACTGCTAACATTAAATTAATTAGAAGATGATAAATTGTTAAACTTTTAGCTTAGATGAAAATAAATTAATTTGATCGGGGGAATTTTTTGGTAATAATTAACTACATATTTGGAAATTACACTACACACAAAGCTTTTTTGTAACCGATTTTATGTTATTATTATATTATGCATAGTGTGCAATGCTGTAGCAGTTTTCTATCATAAGGTGAATATTTAAATAATTGTCATATGTTATTGGCTATAGATCTACATTCAGTAAATCATCAGTGGTATTATTGACTCGTTCTACTAATATTCGAAGTAGCTTAACTCCCTCATCCGGGCCAGTCTCACAAATACGCTCCCACCGCTTCTCTGCAGTTTTTTCGTTTGTCACATCGGCCTACTACTCCCTTCTTGTTATACCCCGTGACAATCGCCCTTCTCACCGGTTATTGTTTAGTTGCATTGAAAAGCTATACCAGCTTTTTTACTGATTGTGCACCCCATATTTCCCAAGCCATGTATACATATAATATAAATACTATAAATGTCGTAATATTCAATATCGCATTCCCTGTGAACAACTGTTCTGAAGCCAAATCAGAATACTTAATGCGACAGTTATAGTTTATATAGTCCCTTTTGTGTAATTGTTGTTATTCAGAAATCCCGTCAATACTACTAGAAGTCCAATGGATTCTAATGAAATGTAAAATATAAATATTTGAATTTGCAATTGTCAGTTGAAAGCCCATTAACTTATTAGGATAAGTTTATGAAAAGTTCAAGACTGCATGAGCCCCCTACACCGGCTGCTCAGTCATTGCCCAAAGCTTAGATTTACAATGGTATATTGAATATAAGTTCAACTTAATGCAAATATCGATCAGTTTTTCAGTTGCTCTCGAGTATTATTATACTACATTGAAAGAATAAAAAAGGAGTCTGATTCCACCCCAAACTTTACTGGCTGAAGTGCACGAAGCTATTCCGAATTTATAGTTATTTTCGGATTTAAAACATAATTAAATTCAAAAAACAATGTTATCGCTTATAAAATTATACGAGCACATTCTAACGGATAATGTCAAGGTCTATTATTTCATAAAATAGTATGAAGTCTATATTTGTTAAGTAGGATCCACAAGCATACAATTCGGTTGAGATAAGAATAATAATTGTAAAAACACGCAATTTATTGTAGTAGTTAAACAATGAGATTAACCACTCAGAAACAAAATGTATTCGTTATACCGATTAAGTAACTTGATATATTTGTTGGATATGTGAAAATAAATGGTTCCCGGTTTTTCCTTCATGCAATTGGTTCAGAAAATATTGATTACTTATTTAATAAACAAAAAATTTAATAAAATAAAAACGAATTGCTTGTTAGATAGTATCTACAAAGGTAATTAGTTTTCTTCGGATTGACCAATAATACTACAGCTAATGTAGTCCCGGACAGCTGATTCGCTCTCGAGCTCATTAGCATTGGCAAAAATTCTCGAATAACTACCCGAGAGCCCCATCTAACAACTGATTTGTGGGTTTTCACATTGGTTGGAGTCGCCATCTCGGGACCAGATTACCAACATGCCTCGCGACTTCTGTGAAGTACGAGATATCCATTTTGTCAATGTTTCAAATTATATTTCTACCTACTAAATATATTTAAAAGTGTATCGACTCGTACTCCATAAACGCGATGAGTTGCCTGAAGCAATATAAAGATATTCGGTAATTAAAAAAATTACGCGTGTCCGAAATTTCTTGTTTCGTTTGGATATACATCTAGCTTTCACCACGGCTTAAGTCTCCATTTATTTGTTAAAATTAGTTCAAAATCGACCGATGAAATCCATATTCTTGACGCTTACACGGTTTTTATCATTTCTACTTGAGATGTACTATGTACTAAAAAAGGTAGTATATATCTGTCTTCTAATGCTTGCTACGGATCAATATAACAGATATAATATATTTGATACCTAGACAAAGATGTCGATCAGTAATATTGCAGCTTCCTCGATCCGCTGATGAGCTCTAGAGCGCAAAAGTAGGCGTGGCGTTCAGACGCGGTATATGTAAACAAATGAGGGCTTGTACACTTGTCCATTGTCCCTACTTGCTTTGCGTCCTAGCTAGCACCATAGATGATAAGAGATCGTTAACTTCAAATACACTCAAGAATTTCACACTGATAAGATCGCCCCCCTATCAGCGTTCCATTAAACATTTCCCGGATCCACGACGTTTCGCGAACGTTGGCAGGTGTAATCTAAAATTTGATAATAAATAAATCAAACAAAAGTAATAGACAGATCTTCAGTTCTGCCATCTGCCAACGTTGTCGTACGTTCGATCATCATTCATTGAACGTTGTTAGGAGGCACGTTAGGGTTCGCAACATTTGTCATAGATGGCGCGGATGTCAAATTCTTGAGCCGAGTTTTGTATATGAGGTTAGCGATCTCTTCTCATCCCTGCCAACATCTAGGAGTGGCGTTTAGCGGCGGTAAGATGCTGCTTGTTGCGTTTCTAATTATAATTCATATATTCTTCTAGGATAACAATAATTCATCAAAGCAAGCGAAATCCGTTTTAAAATGAACGTGGAACGTATTTTCGTTGAATCAAAGATGAAAACAATGAAAGCCTTTTTTTTCGTTGCTGATTAATTGCATATACCCAGATTTTTTAGTGTTTTAAATAAATGGTATAGAAATAATAATGAGTAAGTGTAGGAAAGTAAATAGCAAAGAACAAAACTTCTTCCACAATTATTTTTTCACAGCCCAATTTCGATTTCAAAATAATATATGGAGTCACCGCTGCCCTACAAATGAGTGTTGGTCAGATACCGCCTTGACCGCGTATATGTGTGCCACGGTTTACTGGTCGATCAAGAGAAACCTTATTAAATTGTGAATTATTTATTTATATTTAATTTGATAGTTTCTGGTCGGTGCTACAAGGAGAATATTAGCAAAATTCAATTTAATAAACTATAAATGAATTCACACTATTGATGAGAAATACTCACCCTTATCCGAATAAAAATACTAAGCATTGAGGACCTTTCGGCTACCAAGTGGCGATCATCAGAGTAAACTAAATTATAAATCAAAATGTGCCTGTTTAATTATTATCCCCAAATAGTATTTAAACAGGCACATTTTTTTTAAATTTAGTTTTACTCAGTACTAATAGTATTTTTAGTGGATAAGGGTAATTATTTCTTATCAATAAGATTCAGTTTGTTGTACAGGATTATTGATTGATGAATTAATTGTATATTTCTGTTTCAGAGTGGGAAATTATGGTGCGAATGGTGGAATGAACGGTAGTGAAGGTGGTTACGGAGGCGGAAACGCACTATCTACAGCTGCCATGGTAGCTGCAGCGACAGCGACCGCTACTGCCACAGCCAGTGTAGTGGCATTACAAGACAACGGCCAATTCAACAACCAACAGTATTCTCAGAACTACCAACAGCGAATGATGCCCATGGGAGGAATGAATACCATGAATCCTATGAACAACATGGCCAACATGTCGAATATGTCGATGGGGGGCAACATGCATAATAATATGATGGGCAACATGGTGTCCAAAATGAACATGCAAACCCCCGGTCCCACCACTAATTCTATGTATCCTAGAAGAATGACCCCATACCCCTCGCCGAATATGCACATGACGCAAAGAAAGCAACCTTCCTACCCTACAACCGGACCTTGTCCGACCATGAATCCTAATTTTAACCCCAATGCTCAGTACGCGAATTACCCCACAAGGCAACCAACCTTCAACCAATACCCCACGCAACAATCATTAGGACCTACAGGTAATTTCGGGCCAGGAACCATGGGGCCGTCTACGATGGGTCCTGGAACGATGGGGCCATCTACGATGGGTCCTGGCTCTATGGGTCCTGGCTCGATGGGTCCTGGCTCGATGGGACCTGGCTCGATGGGACCTGGTTCGATGGTACCTGGTTCGATGGGACCAGGTTCGATGGGACCTGGCAGTATGGGATCTAATTCGATGGGACCTGTTAGAAATAGCGGTACCCTGAGGCAAGCTACCCCACCTTACAACCAACCGTATTTTCCTAGTGGTTCTATGAACCAATTTCCTACAAATAATTCTGGTCAATATATGAATAGCGCCGGTAACGGGCAATATGGTACAACAAGCCAGTTCCAACAAGACGTAGCGATAAGGAACAACATGAACTACCAACACAGCCCTATACCCGGCAATCCGACACCTCCGCTTACCCCAGCCAGTAGTATGCCCCCATACATGAGTCCTAACCCCGATGTCAAGCCAAATTTTAATGATTTGAAGCCGCAAATAGCTTCACAAAGTAAGTAACAATATGACTTAAACAACTTATTTGAATACAGCCAACTAGATTAGTTTAATATCAAACCATATTATACAAAAATCCTTACGTAAGAAGCTCAAAAGCTTACAATCTTACTGCATAATTCAATTGCAAATCAGTACAAAAAGGATTCATGGGATAATTGATTCGTTATCCTTCAGTTCAATAATATTCGTTAGCAGTTCCTGACACATGTTTCGCTCTCTCATGAACTCATCAGCTGAACAACCCAGACGATGATGTCATCTACCAATTCAAAGGCAATTTATATAAATACCTCGGTAGGAAATGTTCGGAGAACCAAGGTGTACCAACACCATCTACCGGAAAAGTGAATATTCTACTGAGATTGTTATTCACAATGCCACGTATAGATAAAATAGATCTCCAAAGAGTCGACGGGGACATTTTGAACCTGTTTTATCAATGGCATTATGAATAACAGTCAGTGTTAGTATTTTTCCGGTAGATGGTTTGGGAAATTCTTGGTGGTCCAAACATTTCCTATCTCTCTGCCGAAGAAGGTTGATCACTGACTTCATCGAAGGGCTCATGGTAGAGCGAATCAGCTGCCTGAAACTGATATGCTTACAATAACTGTTCAATCTGGGGAACCAAAACTCTGTCTATCGAATGATTTTTGACATGAAATGTGTTTTATTCACTTTGTTTTGGAATGAATATTGAAGGGACAAAGACATTTAAAAAAATGTTTCTCTGTTTTTTTTTCAGAAGATGATGAACTTAGGTTAACGTTTCCCGTACGAGATGGTATCATACTTCCCCCATTCCGCCTTGAGCACAATCTCGCTGTCAGTAATCACGTATTTCAACTAAAACCAACAGTACACCAAACACTGATGTGGCGTTCCGATTTGGAATTGCAACTAAAGTGCTTCCACCACGAAGACAGGCAGATGAACACGAACTGGCCTGCATCAGTTCAAGTTTCCGTCAATGCAACGCCACTTATTATAGATCGAGGAGAGAATAAAACTTCGCACAAACCCTTATATTTGAAAGATGTATGCCAACCGGGTCGAAATACTATCCAAATTACTGTGTCAGCTTGTTGTTGTGTAAGTATTTCATATTCCTATATAATGTACAAAGTTGTATTTATTTGTATCATTAAATAGTTCAGGAAAGTTAAACATTCAAACAATTTATTTAAAATCATCAAAGTATCTATAGAAAATCAAAATTCTTTATTCTTCAATTTGTTCTGTGAAGTTCTTAATTACTTTGGGTATTCAGAAAAAAACATTTTATTTGAATTATTCAACTGAAGACTTGACACCTTCATTATTATTTTCATTTCGTTCTAAAGTTCTCAGGTATGTTTCTATTTCCAATAGTATTGAATTGATTTTTTTTCTCTATTCCAGTCACATCTGTTTGTTTTGCAACTTGTACATAGACCGAGCGTTCGATCGGTACTGCAAGGCCTACTAAAGAAACGTTTGTTACCTGCCGACCATTGTATAGCGAAAATTAAAAGAAACTTCAGTAACACAAACACCGGCCCAAATATGGACAGAGACCGCGACGCGATAGAACAGACGGCTTTGAAAGTGTCGCTGAAATGTCCGATAACATTCAAGAGGATAACACTGCCCGCGAGAGGACAAGAGTGCAAACATATACAATGCTTTGATCTGGAGTCCTATCTGCAATTGAATTGTGAAAGGGGCTCGTGGAGATGTCCTGTGTGCAAGTAAGTTACCCACTTTAATCAAATTCGTTTTATTACTATTAGTTACATAGTACGTGGATAGTATCACATTTTGTAAATTCGATACATGATTTGGAAAATGTCATTATCTTAGTTATTTTTATCTTAAAACGCTGTCAAATAGAAGCCAGATCGATCAAAATTTGCTTAGGACTGTTTTGTGAAGAATTAAATTTCTTATAACAAAGTTGCCGCCTCGATGTAAGCGTTCTTCTCTTCTGGATTGAATCCAAAAGATTCAGGGTATGTGTGGTAGCCAAACTTCAAACATGTGAACAGTACTCCAGGACAGATCGAATCTGCGCTTTGTAGATTATGAAGAGCTGCTAGGATGTAAAGTAGCTCTTGTCACGGAATAGAATGTTGTGGAGCGATTTTCGCAATGAACCTCACATAATCGTCCCATGAGACGTTGGTGCTGTTGGTGGTGATCTCGAGCTTGGATATGGAAGACTTCATAGGACTAGTTGTACCCGACATCATCATATTAGGGATTGTGGGATCCGCTTACTTGGAGAAGATGCAAGCTCGAATTTTGGTTGCACTAAACTACTAGATTAATAGATCCCCTTTTCTTAATCATTGCCAGATCTCCATTAATTGCGTCAACCTGTCTTTGTCGCGCTCCTCTGGCTTCATTGGATGGTATAGGGGTTTTAGATGAGAAAGCGGAATGAAGTGACCATCATCTGCAAAGCTGTGGACGGAACAGGTGGTCACTTCTAACAGATCGTGGATATGGAGCGGAAACAAAGCTGATACCAAGACAGATCCCTGTGGAACACTAGCGTTGATAGCCATTGCTTTGGAGGATACTCCGTCAACCACCACATGAAGTGATTTATCTGAGAGAAAACTATAGTAATAGACAAAGTAGAAGAGGCAAACCATATGACGGAAGTTTCTCAAGAACTATTTGGTGCCAGACTGGGTAAAATGCTTTGGAGATATCCAATGCTACAGCTAGAGATTCCCCAAATTTTTGCCATACGTGTGTTACTTAGGCAAGCAGGTCTCCTGTTATTCTTTGCTGACGAAAACCATATTACCGATCATTCACGATTTTGGAGCTCTCTAGGTATTAGAGATCACTCTGATGAAATATTCAAGAATTCTTTGTATTTACTGCTGACTAGTGCAATAACTAATGAGTTCTCCATAAATGTCAGTTAAACCAGTGCCATTGCAGATTTTTACCGAAGGAAGAAACTAGAGGCAATTTGTCATCTAACCCCGAAGGGATTAACTACCTATTGCCGGGAAAAGTTGAATATCTCTGAGTAATCCTTGACTCTAAACCTACCTGGAACTAACAGCTGGTTAAGTCAAGAACAAGGTCGTGGCAACATTAATGTTAGCCAGACGTAGTAATGGAGGCTAAGTCTTCATGCTGTATTGGACATACAACGTTGTGATGTAATCAGTAATGCATTTTTGGTATGGTGGTCAAAGATAACCCTGAAAATAGTTTCGGTTGAGTTGAAGAAGGTATAAAGACTTGCCTGTCCCAGCATAACGGGAACTATGAAAACAACTGCAGCCATACTATTGAATCCACCCCCAATTGACAAGACGATCATGGGGGAGGCAAGATTGGACTTCTGAAATCTGTAACCAACGAACTAACTAACACACTAACTTCGAGATTATTGTAGAGGAACGAAGGGAATGGATAGATGACAGCATTAAGGTCAAACCTGGTGGGTGGACCTGGTATACAGACGACGGGTTCAAAACTAGGGATGGAACTGGTGCTGGAATATACAGTGAGTTGAGAAACTCTCGATGGAAATACACAATTCCGTATTCCAAGCGAACATGTGCGCAATCCTGCCATGCGCAACAGATAACAACACGTGGGAATTGCATGAAGCAAGGAACGGAATACGCACAGACAGCCAGGCGTCTCTTAAGGCATCTTGAAGCCTAAAGTAACATCTAGACTGGTATGCAAAGGCCGTGAATAACTCTGTGCCGTGGCAAAACACAACCACACTTTGATATGGATCCCAATCCATCGCCGGCAGTGACAAAGCGGATGAACTAACCAGACTAGGTTCATCAGGCTCATACATTGGCCCAGAACCTTTACCAGAAGTTACGAAAACCGATGTGCAAGGATGCATTGGGATTTGTGTCAAACAACGGTAAAGACCGCTCTGGAATATGCACCACGTCTATAGACGCTATTTCATTCTGTCTGTAACGCAACGTTGCCAGATTGTATAAGACAGCTCAGGATTGGCCCAGTGAGAATTTTCCGACAAATCTTTTACATCGGCCTATAACTGCTACTGTTGCTTAATCCGACGTCAGGATGCAAACTCACCCTAACCTGGAAATTTGGCCCAAATTTGACTGTTTCGAAGTACATGTGGGGATTTTTAACGTGCGGTGACATTCTCAGCCCAAGGATCCTACTGTTTTACTTCCCTTACGAAGGAAGGCAGGGTTAGATATTACCTTGCCCAATGAACATCATCTTTCGCCTGATATATTTATCGAAAAAAAAAAGCCGTGACCAGGGTATGGAACCGTGTCGACAACGGGACTGGAAACCATGCTAACCACTACATTACCGCAGGCAATGACGAATATTTTCTAATTCTGCCTACCCGACCAAGTACCTTGAATATCGAGAAAGGATTGAATGAAAAGAAAAGTTCATATTTATCATTTACGGACAACAAGAGAGATTGCGAGCTTTCGTTCTTACATGTTATAGTCCTTGATTAAATAAATTTGCCATAAGATGAATAAACCTTCGTTACAATACATAAGAAAAGCAGTAGTTAATGTAATCTAAATCGATTTTATCTTTTCAGCAAACCAGCTCAATTAGAAGGCCTAGAAGTTGATCAATACATGTGGGGAATCCTTAACACATTGAACAGTTCCGAAGTTGAAGAAGTCACTATCGATAGTTCGGCAAATTGGAAAGCCGCCAAAGCTATCGGTATAAAGGTTGGTAAAACGAGATTCTTCTTTTACTTTCTTAACTCAAATGATACTACAAATAACTCACTCTAAGATTTAATTACATTATCTCTCTCATCTCAGAAAGAAACAACATGATTGTGTTTTATGGCCGTCCTATTTTACTTCCGATCTTCACTCAATATAATGTAAACAATTTCAATCAAGTTAGTTTTGTATGTGATATAAATTTTTATAATCTGAAATATATTGCTAACTGCTTATAAGTATCAACTTCAATTCGTTCTGAATTCACCCCTTTTTATGTAAAATCTTCATCATTAATTGTAGTAAGTAACAAATTTTCATTCTTATTGGAATCATCAACAATGATCTTGTAAATTGTCATAATTTCATTCTGGATTGTGATACAGTGTCAAGACTAGTTTGTTGACGATTATCGCGGATTCATTATTCAGTCGAATTCTCCTCCAGATAATCCATAATTCCTGGCAGCAACTAATTTAGTCTTTCGTTACAGTTGGAAGAAGATAACGACTCCTGTGGAGCCAAACGAATGAACAAGGCGATGTCGCCAGGTAGCATGACACTTCCTACAATGAATAACTGGGATATGTCCCAGGCAATGTCACCATATCTACCTCCTGACATGAACAGTATTGCAAGTGGATCGATGATGAACGGTCCACCCTCTTACAACAACACTAGGAATAATCAGTACGATTTTACTGGCTCGTCGAATCCAGGAAGTAACGAGTACTCTGGAGGCAATGGACCGTTGTCCCATTTGAGCGACTCTGTCAACTCGCTTGACCCGCTCAATGCTATGGAGAAGAGTCTTAATGAACAGGTAAATTATTATTTCATATTATATATGTCCTTAATGTATAATACCCCGAGATTGCCAGGTTCTATAGGGGTTGTTTGCTGGTGGTGTGGTAAGGTGCAAATTATATCATTGTAGGGTTTATCGATTTATTGGAATAACACTTATAGAACTAATTCAGAACTGCCTAATCTTAAATTCTCTCACCATTAATTATGATCCTAAGCTATAAATACTTCTCCTTCCTTATCCTTATACTTCGATGTTGATACGTGATTCCATAACATTCATTCATGTCGATGATGTATCAACAATAAGCTAACCTTGCTTATGGTGCATTATTACACATGTGGTCAACTTTGTATGTTATATCAACCTCATTATGTAACTTGTTGATATAACATGTAAACAATTAAACAAATAGAGCAATGTTCTGAATTTACCTAATTTAGGACTTATTGATATGATATGATATACCCTTACTACCTTAACGTTACAAATGGTATTAAATGATTTCACTTAAAAGGTTAAAATATTTTCGTATTTGAACCAACCATTTAGGCGTTATTATAGAATCAGAATTTCACAGAATGCACCTCATTTCCTACTGTTCGTCCTGTTTTTTGTATAGATTTTTTTGGGCGGATAGGCGACTTATTAATGCCATAATAGGAAGATGACGAGCTGACGAATCCTCTAACCCTCCCGTCGATTCAAAACAAGTTTATTCCCAACAATTCCTTGGATGGTCCAAACATGTCATAATCACATAATGATTAGTCGAGAATATATGGATTTTCATTTACTCCAATTCCTCATAAGTTAATTTAGCTGCATGGAGTCGCTCATTGTGTACAAGAGGAGTTTCCCGTCTTTCATTATATAGGAAAGATTTACTTCGTCAAGAATTGATATTAGCCAGACTACATTGATTGTGCGGCGTTCATGAAGAAGTCGATCAATAGTATCCAAAGAGTTCCTAAAGAGTGTTTCCGTTCGTGATGCTAATCCTCATCTGTTATTTATGATTCATTTCCTACTTCTTCACGTTTTCTTGAAAAGCTTCTGGCCCAATCATAGACTCAGGACTTTGAGTGCGTATTTTCACCAAAGATTACTCTCAATCGCATCAATATATCATCTAGTTGTTCCATCTCAGGGTAAATCTTCTGGTCATTCATATTGCTATTGACTTTGGTAGATGCGTAGTAAATGTATTTCATTTTAAGTCACTGATTAGTCGGAAATATATGGAGGGTGATCCAATGCATTAACTCATCTCTTTTAAGTCAATTCAGCTGCACGGATTCCGCATTGAGGAGAAGAGGCATTTCTCATCTTCTTTACTTTCGATTTTGGTTCATCAAGGAGTGGTCTAGGTAGCTTTGTAATATGCAAAGAGTTCCAAAAGTGTGATTGTTTTCGTTCATCATTATTTCATTTATGATTCATTTTCTGCTTCTTCACGGCCACTTGAAAAACTACTGGACCACACATTTGGCCTAACCAAAATGTACGATTTCGTTTCTCTTCGCAGCGTGGCACATGGACTCGAAGGAGGTGTTGTCGAATACCCCTTCGATGTCCGAGAAAATGCCTAGAGCTCACTGTCCGGAATTAAGAGCCCCTTTGAACTGGAAACCAGATGATGAAGTTCCGTCCCTGTCAATTTGCCGCCTGGTGGGCGTACTGTCGACGGTGAAGCGGAAAATTCGTTAATGCACCGTCTTTGATGTACCTATCGATCAGCTTCCCCAGCGCTGCCCGTAAGGCAGATGGGGCGAAAAGATTTGGCTTGTGTGAAGTCAGTCCTCCCCGCATTAGTAATGAAAATAACTTTGATCGACCTCCAAAGCTTTGGTATGGAACCTGAGGCTATGCAAACTCGGCAAAATTCGGAGCACTCGAATGATGATCAGCTTGTGAGAGAGCTGGGAAGATCATATCCTCCCCCGGTGATTTATAGGGCGCAAAGCTAGAGATAGCTCTGCGCAGTCTTTCATAGTTGATTAATACTGAGGCCGACCTGTAATCAAGCGCTCTCGCGGTGACCCGGAAGTCCTTGGGTGATGAGAGTAAGAGGTTATCTTCAAACCCGGGAAAATGCACTGACATTAGATGTCGCAGCATCTCGTCCGACGATGACGTTCCTCGCCGTTCGGTAGGATCACTGATCCTGTGCAAATATCGAGAAATTCTTTGAGAGTGTGTTGCATAACCTCGCTGCCGACGGCATCTTATTAACGCCATCACAGTAGGTGTGCCACGAATCTCTCTTAGAACTCCTTAGAGCTTTCTTGTAGTCCTTTTGAGCAACCTTGAAGGTCTTTCAGTATTCTCTTTGCGTTGTTGGAGAGTTTTCTCAATCTTTTCCTTCACTTGGGAAGTCCACCAGGGTGTTGTTGCCGTCTCTCTTCCGTTTAAGAGGTAAGCATGCTTCATAGAAAAAGGCCAAGGCATCGGTCTCTTCCCGATCTCCTTGAGATTCCAGGTCAAACTGGATGTGTCTGTGGTCCGAAAGGATACATTCCATCTTCGGACCCAACACGTGACAGCTCTAGAGCTAAGGGTTAGGTCAATTACCTCCTGACTGCTTGGGTGAAGTAGGTATGCGTTGATCCTCTGTTCAGAACCTGCATCAACATTTTAAATTGATCGCCCTCCTAGGCTAAAGCTTCTCTGCCCAGTTAAGATGGTACCGACTTCGGTAAATGAATAGAAAATGTATTTCCTTTCAATTTACTGAAGATGGTAGGTAAAGGGATTGCCAAAATACGTATTTAGACTTTTGATCATGAATTTGTATTGGCCAGTGTCCGGAAACTTATCGATTTTTTCTTGTTTTCAGATGCCCCACACACCCCATACACCACACACACCTCATACACCTCACACTCCAGGAGGCACTCCGTCGGCTCATACGCCTGGTGGTGGTACAGGTCCTCCTAGCGTTCCTCCTGCTACCGATCTGCACAACAATAGTAACAGTTCCAACAGTAGCAACGGAAATAACAGCACTGACAATACAGTTCCTGACATACCGTCTGATCTTAACTTTGATCCTGCTGCAGTTATCGATGGAGAAGGAACGGGTCAGGAAGCTCTCAATGTAAGTTGATATTTCACGATATTCGATATTATTACATTAGAGTAGAATTGACATACAAAAAGCTAGTTTACCAGATTCCCTGCAATGAATCGGAAGGAATAATGTTGGTTGTCTCACATTTTGTGAATATAGGGTCTTATTATTTTTTGTGTTTATTCCAGTTGTTACCTGACAGTGTAGACCCTATGGAGTTATTGTCTTATCTGGACCCGCCAGATCTGAATACACCGCCATCTAGTGGTAGCAGCTCAGGGCATGCCAACACTTCTGCAAGTGATGACATCCTTGCACTGTTCGAATAAGACGAGTTCCTGGCTCACGTCTCAACACATGTGACAGACAAGTGAGTGAAAATGTGTGATAAAAACAATCTAACGTGTTAATTATTGAAGTAAAGGTCTAAATCAAACTATTTTCACTGTATTATTTGTATATAGATACTTAAATTTATGGCTTAACTTCTATTTTATCGGTACAAAGGATTTAATATTCAATGATGTGATGTGTGAAAAGCATGATTTGATAATATTAATTTAGCATCCAGATAAAATAAGAACCTGATGAAGTACCAAACTCACATAAAATATTATAGAAAATAATCAGTGAATAATGCAAGATTCGTAATATTTTGATTATTTATTATGGGATTAACAATAATTCACAGTGATAATTTCATTAATTTTCTTATTTGATATTCAATATATCAAATTATATAATCATTTAGAAAAAATAATCCTATTTGCCAAATAATTTTAGTTAGCGAAAAAAATACATTTTCGAGAGAATAACTTACTATTTTTTTGTATATAATTTTCCATGCATTCTGCTTTTGAACTACGCTACCAAGATAATGTATCAAGTTGAAATTTAATAAATCAAAAGAAAAAATTCTAAATATATATATTTGAATTAGTTTCTGGGGTAAATTGTTATTTTCAAAGAAATTATTTTATTTACTCACTTTTTTGACATCAAATCGTAATATCAATCTGTGATAAATCTAAATACCCATGAAAATGTAATAATTAATTTAACTTCATGAAGTCTTCATACTTTGAAAGGATATAAAGTAATAATTATTTTAAATCTTCATTACCGTTTTTGCGATCTTGCATTTATTCTTCTTATTTTCTGTGACGATGATACTTTACAACATTATGCATTTTGAAATGTATCAATAATTATTGATAAAATCTGATATCCATAAAAATACATAATTTCACACTTGTTCAATATTTCCAAAGTGACTATGTGAACTAATGCAATTTCTTAATCCAGTTGAAAGCAATTCAGTAATTTTATAAATTTTATAATGGAATATTGTAGATAAAATTAATAAAAATCTTAGTGAAATATATTATTATACAAACCGATAAAATAAAATTTAGCTTTTTTGCGGCCAGTTTAGTATAGTATTATTAAATAAATAAAATTAATATACTTATAGTATAGAAGTTGGAACCAAACGATCTAGTACTTCTAGAATGACCGTTTGTTGGTCTATTTGCATATTGATGTGCATAAGCTTCAAGTATTATCTGCTGTAAAATCAATTCAGTGAACCTTCATAATAGCAGACATGTAACATGTAAAGATTTCAGATGAAAAATGACGTTTTTTATATTTTGGCATTCACTCATGCACAAGCATCCACATGTAATATTTTACTTGAGAACTCTGAGACTGTGATAAACTTTTAATTATAAGTAATTTTAACATATATTTAATAATATTGTATATTTATAATGATGATCCTCATACTAGAACTGTGCAGTTATATCCCTTCTGTTTTGGTTGATTTTATATTTATATAAAATTCATAAAGAAATTTTTTATTTAATTAAATTTGCGGAACTCGCGATAAATAATAATCAACTTGAGTAATTTTCAATTTAAAACGTCAATGAATAAATCAATACGAATTAATTTCAATAAATTAATCTCATCAACTATATTGATAAAATCGGTTGTATCATAACCGTTACGATATTTCCTCATTAAATTCTCAAAATTATTGGTTCCAGTGTTGGTACATAAACAGAAATAATTTAAACAAGTTAAATCACAGTATAGTATAATCCATATTTCATATTGAGAAAATTAAATTAAAAAATTGTTAACATTGCAAAGTAATTTTAAACTTTTTCTCGCCCTGTTTTGAATATATATTCTAGAGCCAAAAATGAGATAATCTGAAAATAAAATTAATTAAAAGCAATTTGTTTTCAAATTATATGCATCACATGTTTTCAATTGAATTCTATAGTATCAATGTTATTGAATGAACCATTTACTATATTTGATTGTGTGATTATTACTCAGTTAATATCTTCCAAATAAATGTTTATTTTTTTAAGTCCATATATTCTACAAGAATGAATGTTATATTGATTAACTGAAGTATGGAATCGTATTGTATAAAATAGATGAACAGAATTAAAAATGGAAGTTTAGATTATAATTACACAGTGCCATCATGTCCAAATTATTACATATAATAAATATATTATAAACTAAAAATATAAGAAAATGATAAATTGCACAGGTATGTTCGAGATCATTGAAATTGTAAGAAACAAAAATATATTATGTTATATTGTGGCTGCTATTTGTGTTTTTTAGAATGAATTTATTTTCAAGAAATATATGAATAAGAAAATGATTATTGAGTTTTATTCTAAGATCCTTACATGTGATGTCTTCCTGTATATGTTTTGTATTAATGTTTAAGAAAGATTCAAGTTCCTATAATGATGCATTCTTTTTTAATTAATACAAATCCTTATAAGGTTCACTTGAATTGTACAATTCTTATTGCCAATAAATCATTCGAAAAATTAGAGAAAATTAGGTGTCAATAAGTTATTGTATGTAAGTAGGCAGAGTAGAAAAATATTCTTTTAATTTATTCGAAGTTTACAATGTCACAAATTTCTCATTATTAATACACATATAACTAACTCGCTTCCAATATTGTAAACTTTTAATAAACCAATTCAGTATAAATTTTGCCAATAATTTATTGTTATATGTTTCCCTGCACAAGTGTATTAATTTTGTGGCAAAGTTATAATTTAAAGTTCATGATCAGAGAAAGAATTTTGACATTGTAATTAAGTCATAATAACAAAATTTAAAATAAGAGAAAAATCGTTGGACCAATTTGTTGTAAGAACTTCTTTTTCTGATAGTGAATATTTTTAGACCAACATTTGACATATCATTTAATTTTTTGTATTTTTTTTCAATTTGGACCAATAAAATGTAAGATACTTTGATTTTTCAAATACTTAATTTCTAGTGTAATTGTTTAGTAAAAAATAAGATTGTCAATTTTATAACATATAGTTGATGTAATGATTTGTAAACAAACCGATTATTGGCAATTTTATATTTATTTCTTTAGCAAGTCGTATACTAGATTGAATCGAAGTACTAGATTGAATCGAAGGATCATTTATGTTTATGAGTGGCAAAATTTCCAGGAATAATTGAAGTATTTTTTGTAGTGTATTAATTATGATTTCGATTTTTATTGAATTTTTAAGGCACAATAAATTGAATTTAGATTTTCAAATAAATATGAATAATTGAAATTTTTAAGGAGGATGAAAATTTTATTTGAAAATATATATAGAATATTGAAAGGTTTTTATATTATGAATTCTTTTTGGTAATTAATAAGATAAAGTGAATATTTAGTATTAGAATCAAATTATTATTTTTAATTATCAGTTTATTTTGATCCTATCCTTTTTTAAAGATTTTTCACTACGCTTGATTTATTAGATATAAATATAGCTTCATAGCCCCTCCTTATTCTAAGCCAAAACTAAATATAATCGTAGATTCTGCTGAAAATTACAGAAAAGCCAAATTTTGTATACCGGCGTTTTTGAGATTGTTCATTATTACATTCTCATCTACTTTGGGAAATACGAAGTCAGATATCAAACTGTTACAGTTATTGATTTTATGCTCATTTTCGTGTAAAAATTATTCTTAATTGATAGATATTGTATTAAAGCGCTCCTTTTTCTAAATTTATCGGAATTTAAGTCTATACCTGAAGTCTAATAATTGTAATATCAGGCATTTTTCACCAGCTGATCGTCTCGATTTGGTCTAGTGTTCGATCTGTTTCATGGAAGATATAGATCTAAATTATTCAAGTAGTGAAGAGAAACATAATGTAAAATGACTTTTGCTAAATATTGTAAATATATTGTACATTCGTTTAATGAAATATTATGTCTACGCATAATTGAATTCTTGTTTTTTCCATCTTCATTCTAGTACTTTATGGGGATTATTTTTATTTACTACGTTTATGTTTATAAATATTTTCAGTACAAATGAAAGATTATTTTTAGTATCTTCTAAATTGATTCATGTATATTTTAATTTCCGTTTTTTTTATCTTGTGTTATCCTATTTTATTATCAGTGTTTTGTGCAATGAAATAAAAATGTAGACTGATAGTTTTAATATTTATATTTTTTTTTATTTTATATTCTATTTTATTACTCCCCTTTTTCAGTTGAACTTTTTATTCCTCCTCTTCCTTGAGATATCGCAATAAAACACTGAGGGCACCAACAATAATAGACAATTATTTGACTTGACATAAAGTGAAAAAACTGTTGGGAAGTGTTGAAGTGCTCATATGTGGTGAATTTTGCGCAACTTGATGATCCTTAAGTTGAGTATCCTAAAATTTTTTGAGCTATTTCAGATTAGTTTTATATTGAGTCACGAAATTCCGTTCCTGGCGTATTTGCAATTTACTTTTGAAGGCTAAAATTGAGTCGATTAACTAAATGTTGGCAGGCGTTATATATTTCCAACTAAGCCATTTTTTGCTCCAATACAGCATTTAATTACTCGTATTGAGAAGTTACTCACTAAATTCACTATTACAGTTCACTCAAAACCAACTGGCACTATCAACAGCTAATTACAATTACAAATTTAACCTGCCAATAAAATTTTGGTAGCAAAAGGAGGGTGAAGGAAGTTGGTGATCTACGGATCCGTTAATATTGGTCTGTAGCAATGACAATTATTATTTCGAAACTCTCTTTTGCACACACGGACTTATAGCCAAGAAGACAGTCTTCTTGCGTATAGCCTTCATTCTAAGTGCATGGCTGTAACTATAACATACAATTGAGTGTTCTTGGGTTGCAACCAGAAACTCGCTATGACGCTACACTAGAACACTATGTAAGCTAAAATTGACTTTTGTTTACATGAAAGTGCGAGTCGTCAACTCGTCACAATCTAAGCGGGAGTATGAATGCACATCTGGTTAAATAAAACTTAAAATTGGAGGCAACAGTGCCTAATTTTTCTATTGCCGAGTCATCAATCCATCACTTTGTTGACCGCAAACACTACTTTAGTAACGTATAGTCATTGACAACCAAAGAGTTCTATATATAGAGTAGACAACTAAGCCTTTCTCTGGTATCTTGACGGACATTCTGTCCTTCTCGCTCATGTACTGCGCTCTCACTCGCACGATGTGCTCGCGTTATACTTATTCTTGTATTCTTATACTCTGTGATAGAAGGGGAGACCGGCAAGTGAGAGCGCACTAACATTTGCGAGAAAGACAGAATGTTCGACTAGTTACCAGCGCTTTCCTATGCTTAACACACTACTTGTCTACTCTATAAAGAAGTCTTTGTTGACAACACATTGTTTGGTAGTCTTATCGTATAAATGCTGTTGATATTTGACTAATTCTTTCTATATGGTCTACCGAGGAACCAATAATTTGTTCTATGCTAACACCATCGACATATACATATGGACTGCGCGTGACAATGATAAACGCGGCTAGTTCAGGCCTGAGAGAGGGAAAACGAAGAGGCCGGCTCTATCGCGTTTCTATTGGCCGCTGCGTACTGTAGCTAGTATGTTTACGTCCCGAGCCAGCCTTTTCGTTTTCCCTCTCTCTCGCCTGCACTAGCCGCGCTTATCATTGCCACGCGCAGTCCATATGTATATGTCGATGGCTAACACTATATCAAACATAGATATTACATAATATCTATGATACAAGCATAAAACAACAATAAGAATAACTACGATAAGATAAAAGCTTACAGGTTATCCAAATCGCAACAAGATCCAGAAACAATTTATAATTAAATTAATTCACCAAATTGCTATTGCTATCAATTTGAGTTGATTTCGGGAAGTAGCTTACATTCCGTCAAATACAAAACTCAATTCATTACTAAATGAGTTTGAAGACATCTTTCTTGGTTTCAACTGTTATTTTAGGGTGAGATTCCTTAGTCATATATTGAATATCTAATTTATTAAATACTTAACTTATACTATTAACTTCCGTAATTAGTAATAATTGTAAAGTAGAAAACTGAAAATTCATGTCGATTGATTGTTCTTGCCTACTCAAAGAAGCTAGACAAACATTCTTCTTCATTCATAAATTTGAGATCGTTTACAACAAGAAACATTTGCCAAGCGTATATTCTCCACATACTAAAATTTCGTACCTACGTTATGAACCTACAAAGCGGATGAACATATAAAACGGTGATTTTGGCCTTTGTTACCTCCACCAATGTTTGTATTGTCATCGTAATTACAATAAGTTATGTCATGATCATGGACATACTACTAAATAATACTGTTTTCTTACATATATTATTGTTACAATGTATAATGGTGATGTAACACCCAAACTGCATCCACCAGGAGCCATCTGAATGAATTATTGTAACTTTTATGTAATACTCATTCATCCTTACAATATATGTGAAGAAGTCCATTCGTTTCAAATTTTAGTTGAATAAAACTATCAAGTATTAAATATCTGCACGAAATCTAAATTTGCTATTCTTCTTACGAAGTTTTATTTTAGTTGGTCTATGATCATGACAGTATATTTGAAATTATGTTACAAGTAGGCTACAAATAATTAAAATGATTATTAGTATCTATGTAAACATGTTATAATTTTTTCAAGACTCTGTCGAAGGTACACTGTGATAGCCAACGAAATGTCTGGAGATTTGCCAACTTTATCTACACCAGCAGCAGTATCCACTTATACACCGGGTCTTCATTCAGTTGCATATGTTACTACGCCAAATGAAGATGTAGCTAAGAAATTAGCACATGGTATTATTAACAAGAAATTAGCAGCCTGCGTTAATATAATTCCGAAAATAACTTCAGTATATGAATGGGAAGGTAAAGTGAATGAAGAGTCTGAAGTTCTGATGATGATTAAAACCAGAACATCTAAAATTAACGATCTGACTGAATATGTTAAATCCAATCATCCTTATACCATTTGTGAAGTTATATCTCTACCTATTGAAAATGGAAATGATCCATATTTGAAATGGATAAGTGAAGTTGTGCCATGAAATTATTAAAGCCAAAGATAAGTGTAGGTAATTGTACATTAAATTGAATCAATCTCAATATATATCAAATATTTTTCTTTGTTACAATACACAAAAAATTTTCAACTTTCTTCCATGATATTAGAGAACATTTTAAATTATGTCTAACCAATTTCAAATATTCCTTTATTTTATCATTTTTGGTTTCATGATGACATCATGTTCATATTTCTCAAATTTTAATAACCGTCGAGCATTTAAATGTAATCAATATAGTGTCCAAGTGACAATGTATAGAGTCAGCAGATTCATTTCGGATAGCCGCCTCTAGCGGCACGCGAGTTGAAATACCGAATTCAATGTTCAACCTGCATAGGTTGTTCTAGCCCATGCGATAAAACCCCGATACGTGTTTCGCTTCGAGACTCCAAGCGGCAAGTGTGTTTGTTTTTGACGGGTTAGTTTTTAAATTGTGTTATATTTTTGAGAATAATGGGTTATTAAAAGTTTGTTGTGTTTGATTGATTTTATTTCTTGCCCTTTTATCATGAATTATTAAATTGCAAAGTACATGTACATTCGGGCAATTTCACCACCATTCGTGGGGCCCTATTCGAATTGTATCAGCAAGCGCCAGTGTGAGAAGAATGTGGACATATCCACATATCTAATTTGCGACACAGACAAAGTATTATGATAATACAATATACAATAGGCTATGTATTCCGGAATTACATTGTTTCAGTGCGATAATACGGATGGGATGAGACCACGGTCATATATACAGGTCTGGAATGTATGTTTGACATGAGTCTCTTACATGTCGACAAACTCGTAGTCCCTCGCTCAGCCACCAGCTGGCGCATGGATCGAAGTATATGTCAGGATTAGGCCCCACAATACAAAGATTGATTGATAATAACCGCACATTTTAAGTAAAATAATTTTTCTCGTAACCCAATATTTCCTATTCTGATTTGAGAGAGGAATAGAACTGTTACTATTGTCAAAATGTATTACTCACCTTGAAAATAACTTCCCCTTTTTCGTTATACATGACGCACTGTTTTCTTAAGATTTTTTTTTCGAAGTGATGCTCGCACACATGAAAGACCTCGTTAAAACGATTTCTTTCCGGAATCGCAAGCATCCACTTTTTTCGCATTTCCGCATCTTTCGGCACTTTAAAAACAGACGTTTTTTGCTTTACACTTTTGTACCCCGTTTTGCATTTCGGCACAATGCACGGTGTCGTAATTTTTCTCTAAAAACGCCGGTATTCCATGTGTTTACAAGTCAACAATGACAGTTGCCAGAGAACACGGTCGTATACGTGCCAGAGAACATCTCTCGACCCATGCGCCACCCTTTTGGTACTACGCAACAAATGACGGTTAGCGGACTCACTTCTCACATAGGAAACAGCCTCGAGATTCCAGACTATGTTTGACATGAGTCTCTTACATGTCGCCAAACTCGTAGTCCCTCGCTCAGCCACCAGCTGGCGCATGGATCGAAGTATGTTGTCAGAATTAGGCGCCATATCGTTCAAACCCGGTCGTATACGTGCAGGAGAACATCCCTCGACTCATGCGCCACCCTTTTGGTACTATGCAACAGATCACGCTTAGCGGACTCACTTCTCACATAGGAAAGAAACGAGTTCCCAGACCTGTATATACGACCGTGGATGAGAGAAAGCCGATTGCAACATGTATAAATGAACTAATGTAACAACTGGAGATAATCTATTTTGCTGGATGTACAATCGGCTATGAATTGACGTTTGATTTCAGATCACTCGTTCTGGTTCCTAGGCAGAAGTCCCAGCAGTTGCATCCAGCCAATTAAGAAAAATGTCTGCCAAAATGCTCCGTACAAATAAGCTGAAACCAAGCTTGTCTTTACTCATTTTAATGGGTATTTCTTCCACGTCGCACATATTGGATACTACTATTTTTATAACCATTCAATGAAATTATGATTCATACCGGTGCATGGTTACCTATGTTGAATCAAATTCTTTCCTTTTGATGATATATCACAAAGGACCTTGGATTGATGATTAGACCCTTACTTAACAGTATTCTTAATGGATAACGGTGTTATTTATAGTGTTATAGTGTACTCTTTTTTAGTTTATTAGAGGAAGAGTAGCTTAAAAATTATAGATTTCACCAAGAATTGAGAATAATTAAAATCGACGTATTCTTAAGATGTGGTTATCTTCAATTACATTGCTTACATCATATAATTATAATTAATTCAATTCAGGCACCAATCGTGACAAGTACAGCTTTATTTAAAATGAATGATATGAAAAATGAAAATTGGATATCTAGAAAGATATGCATAATTAAGTTTCATTATGGAATCATAAAACAGGTGATTATAAGAAAAATCGTACGATTGCATGACATAATCCGTTCCTCATTTTCTAGATCGCAGTATTCGAATTATTTTTTTATTGCAGCTTGACATGCTATCAATATAAAATCTTCATGCACGAGATTATTCTATTAAAACTGCTTGACACTTACGCTTTCTACTCACTCGAATTCAACACTCAATTGAAACAATCGAATGGATGCAAACAAAAATCAATCTTTCGGAAAGTCGTCATTTTTGGCCAATTTGAAAAATTTTTGCTTAATGGGGCTTAAAGATTTAACAGCAGTATTATTCTATGCGAAAACAAAGTATGCAGTGGCGGCTCATGAATTTTTGAGAGAGGAGGCTGGATATTTTGGATATTCAGTATTTTTTCTTTTTTTTTGGAATTTTTCATATTTTGTTTTTTTTATCAATTCTATTATTTTTTTTTAAATATTAACAGAATACTAGGGTCTTTAGTTTGCGAAAAATGATCAATAATATTATCAAAAAATGTTTCATTTTGTTTTAAGTGTTTTACTAAATCTTTTTCAATAGATATTAACCTAACATTGTATAAACGATTTTGGCCCATTGTATTTGGCATGTAAGTTTTAATTCGTTTGAGAGTAGAAAATGATCTCTCCACCGATGCCAACGTGACAGAAATGGTGACTGTCAAACAAAGTATTTTATAAAACTGAGGTAAAACTTGTTGTAAATCATTGTCTATCATATATTTTATCATATCGGCGTGACTGTCATACTGGCCTAAAATATCTTTATCCGAGTATATAACGCATAATTCATTGTGCCGTGCTATTTTATCAAAAAATTTATATTTTAGAACTAAGTTATCTTAAAGTGTATTGGGGAACTCTTTTGAAAAAGATTCGAAAAATCTTCTATTCGTCAAGTCAAAAAACTTCAATTCATGTAAATCGGAAAATCGAATCTCAATTTGACCTTTAATAGTATCTAAAATTTCATGAAAAAGTTGTTTATACTTAATGTAGTTTCTTGTCTACCAAATTATATGTTTTCCTCCTTTTCGCGGGAGGAGCCTCATCAGTTGAAACATTTTCAAATAAAATATTAAAATGAAATTCTGTATTACGGAAACTTGAAATTTTTCCAATGAGATGTTTCAAACGATCTCTTGAATTCATGTTGTAAAATTTGAAAAATAAGATCAGTTTGTTCAAATATTAATTTAAAATTATCAAGAAAAAACAAAAATTCTTCATTTGCTAAATTAGATTTTAAACCAACAGCAGCATTTAATGAAACCTGATCTGTTGAAAAGTCATCACTGTTTAATACAAAATCAAATGTTTCAATTCATTTGTCTTTATTTTAATGGATGATAAATACTGCACGTGATGTAAAATTCCATCGAGTTGGAGCATTACAGGGAAATCAATGATTTTTTTAAAACTTCGTCTTGTCAATATTACTATTAGTATTAACAATGATCGATTTTGATAGTTACCTGACATTACTAATCCTTTCAAATCCGGTAAAGGCCGTTTATTTAAAAGAAACACTTTTATCATATGTTAATTCACTAAATGGATTTTCTAAAAGGCAGCAACTAACTCACTAGCACTCATTTTAAGTTTACAACAGACAACAATCTAACCTTACTTGGCGTGACAACACATGAACAAACAAGCACTGACTGACCTACTCAGCAGTCGGCAGAACGCACGTCTCGTATGTCATAGATTGCTAGCGGCTGCCGCAGGCTAGCCTCCAGAGGGTGTTGCCGTTTTCGCTGATTTACCCAGTTGGCGTTCGAACTGGTCGGAAAAAAGGCAACTGCGTTGAACAACACATGCTCAGCGTTTGAGATATATAGAGAGTCTAGCCTCAGGGCACTGTTGCCAGAATAAAAATAACTACTGAGTACGGGGAATTAATTGTAAAATTTTAAAAATTATCAGAGAAACAGGAAATAAAATGGAGAATGACCATCAAGATAAATTGGTGAGGAGGCTGAGCCTCCTTAGCCTCCTTCGAGGAGCCGCCACTGAAAGTATGTATCTTTGAAATAATTGTTTTCTTTGGAGTAAATTTTAAATCGTACTTTACGTGAGCGACTAACAAATATAACGTTGTAAATTAATGTTAACGGAGTTAATCTAATATAAATCACAATAAAATAAAAGCTCAATCGTGCTGAACGCAGCAAAGTCGATCGAGGCACATAAAGATTTTCGACGCTTTGTAAAACTAATGTGGAGTGACTATATCGTGCTGTTGAACAGACGACAGCAACAAGAAACAATTGAAAATTATTTAAGTAATGCATCCAAAAATAATCTTACAAATATTCAACTAACCCGATAATTACCACTTGGAGATAATGTACATTCTCCCGTGTTCAGTTTATGTTATAACATTCAAAAATAATCTTACACATAACCAGAAACCTAGAATTGCGGCTTGGAGGTAATATCACATATAACATTGTAACTTGAAGAGAAAGAATAAAAAATATTTTTTTTTTCACTTCAATTATTGATTTATCTGTTTTTACTATCTCGGTAGAACGGTCCTTATGGCCTATTCCATATTAGCAGCTTCATTGTTTTTGCTTATTTTCTTCTCTTGCCTAGGCATTCTGAAAACAAGATCTTTAGTAATAAACAGGTAAATCTAAAACAAATCGGTTCTAAATATGCTAAACCCATATTAGAGAATGGGAGATAGTAGCACATATTAGAGAACGGCGTCGTCTGGGACATTTAGGGAGATTATATTCAACCGTATAAATTGAAAGAAAAGAATTATTTAGGTTTTCGATGGTTAATTATAGAAAACTAAATAAGATGGTCAAGAAACATACATGTGGTCCACAAAAACACCAAACCTGTATTACTGTTCTTCCATGGTCCAATGCTATCAAGTCAAGTGAAAATTCACCAAGTTGGTGATTTTTGGACCCATCTGGTGGTTTGGTGAACATTTTGTCATACCATGCAAAAGCCTTGTATCTTATTCAAGGGAGTTGTCCCCAGATTATTTTTTGAAATCGATATGAATAAAGCAAAATTGCGGAATAGATTAAGCTCCAAAATATTAAGTGAAATATTACACTCTAAAAGATTAATTTTGTCAAATAATTACAATTGTTTTAACTTTTCTATTACAACGAATATTATTAGAATACTCTTCTTAAGTAACCTAATTTCGCTGTTATTTTTACTTACTTAAAAATTTTTTTCTTTAAATATTAAGTTTTGTTTGAATTTTTACTTCCTATTAAATCATATTATATTTAGTTTTAATTATATGTATCGTACTATGTAAATATGCGAAAAATTTTAAAATGGCAATTTTGAATTCACAAAGCTCGAATGCTAAATGATCATACAATATCAGTCAGTTTTCCAATTTATGTTTTCTTGTTATCATGACTAAAAAAAGTTACGAAACAGAAATGTTAGTTCATCTAGACTGGATCGAAATCATCATGGTAAAAAAATACTGGAACAAATCTAAAAACGATCAGAATGGAGAATGATATAAATACGTAATTCGGGTCTGCATATAATAATGTTCAGAGAAAGAAGGAACCTGGTCATTAGTGAATTTCTGAATTATGCTACAACAGGAACCCATAAAATAGCTCTTATAGGTAAAAAGGTTATGAAATATATAATATTAGTTTGGAATAGCGATTAAAAACGTATTTACTTGGGATATAAATAGATATATGTCTATGTCACAAATGCAAATAAAGCAGAAAGAATTTGCGCAAAAAGTATTGATAATCATTCCTCAAGAAAAATTTTTGGAGAACTTCGTTTTAAATTATTCAAATAACAATAACAAGTTTGCAACAAATTATGATATACGAAATGAGGATTTCAGTGTATTTTTCTCTAAAGTCAAACAGTTCACGAGTGCTAAAATAAATTTTACTCGTATCTATCCCACAAGAGGTATATGAATGAAATACATATTTTAGAATCATCTATTCTATCGAATGAGAATAAATTGTTTGATATAACATAATAGAAATAGTATTACTGTTGTGACTACGAAATTCGTCACAAAGATAATTATTGATTTTAAAATTCTAAAATACAATGAAAACCTTGTTGATACAACAATTTTGCCACCATAGGCGTCCAAGTGATATTTTACGTTTACGACATGAGGTCAGTTTTACTTTATTTATTCACTAAATTAGTGTAATAAAATAAGGTGTTACATATGATCAAGAATATAATGTACTTATAACACATACATTTTACATAACACTCGGAAGAAAAACAATTTATTCATAATACTACATATTTTATGGATTGTGTCCATATATATTCGAAACAACTTTAACAAAATGGAGGTTAGTTATCTTTTGTTGTTCCAAATCTAACAATAATTTTTGCTATAAATCTTGTCTCCGAATTGTGGCTGAGTTTTCAGATTTACAAGGAGTAGCTACACTATTACATTTTATGTTCACTTCTATTTGAAATTTTAACAAATCATCCATGAAATAAAAAATATACGGTGAACCTTAATAAAAAGAGTTATTTAAATGAGAGTGAAAGGACTGGTAAGCCTTCGTGGTTTTATTTAGAGTTGAAGAAGCTTCAGCCCAAATGTGGGGTGGAAAAGTGGCTTCGTCGGATATAAAATAATCCACCAAATAATCAGCAAAAACCGTTAACTTATCGTCACTTGGTTTTATCGCAAGTTACTCAAAAACAAAAAATCGGTTACCAGATTTGGATTTTAAAATACCATACCAAAACAATAACGAAGCCACTTTTCAGCTTCACAATTTTTGTTATTATATTCACCACTTAACCCCAACTTTTGTATTTTACGCCACCACGACTGAGTAAGATGGAAGCGGCAACCAATAATTATAACGTTATCCCACACTTTACGAACTGCATTATGAATGGCAATTTCAAAATCAACCACTACTTTGTCAGGAATAAAACTTAAGTTATGTTAACAAATAAACTATAAGTTTCTTCTGATTTGTTTTCAGTAAACTAAACACTAGCGGTATATAGCGTCCATTTATGTAACCATGTATGCTAAATAGTTGTGTGATAAATGATGTGCAGTATTGGAATGTGCCATCCATGTATATAAAACTCGACTTACATAAAAATTTCAAATTTGTTTGGCAGCTAAAAATTACAATTCCATTTCGGAAATCATTACCCAGAACAAAATTTTCCTCTCTTGACGTTTTGTACGAATGTTCTTGCAGATAACGGTGAACTTCGTTGGCAGAGCTAGGCAAAATTGGCAATATTTTCTTTAAAGCATTTTAATTTTATTTAATTTTAATAAATATTCAATTAGCCATAATGATCAACATCCGCCCAGTCTTTCCAGTTCTTACCAAAGAAAGCTCTATGTGACGAGTTTCAGGCACCCTTAAAATTTACCTGAGACCTTGACCGGCCGCCGTAATCAAATTGTGAGGAATATTATGCCGTCCCTATTATTGAGGGTATATAGTTGAAGGCTCTAAACAGATATCGCTTTGTTTAACAGTAACTTTATTTCATCAATTAATTGTTCACGCAATTATTCAATTAGTGAAGGGCTTCTAGTAATCGATTATTATATGAAAATTGATGAACTTTTCTTGACTAGTTTCTATTTGTGAAATATAAGAGAACCAAAACGACGGTCATTAATTATATTCACGTTAAAGTGACGCGCGGAATGGGAGTAAGTTCAAACTCAAAAAAAAGTTATACCATTTATAATTCATAACCCAATATCGTAAATGCTTTTTTTATCAATAACATTTCATAATTCGTTAACGCAATTAGCTAATCATCCGAGCGCAACGTAATAGTAACCGATTGAACCGCAACCCTGAAGGGTAGTTCTAGTTATTAAAATGAAATCGATATTGAGGTAGAGGTATCACTAAAGACAAGAGATTTCCAGTGTAAGAGAGGGGCGAGATAACTTCCACAAACAAACGGGATCACAACTTGGTAAGTATAACTGCGATTTTCAACCTGTGAAGTTTAGTCTATGTATATACCGCTCAGTTGTGTTTACGTATCAAGGCAACATATTTAATTGATGGTTATTATTTTATAGACTGGGGAGTCGGTAAGTTTGAATTTGCTTGTTATATATTCGATTAAATATTTGCGGACGTTTTCAATTGAATGAATTCTCTTCATAGATACGTATTATTTAAGTTAAAACACTTATATTTTGTACATGTAATTTGCTTAACAGTTCTAATAAAACCAAATTGTTTAAATAAATAGGTACCTATGTTTTGTAAGCTATTTTAGAGGTTCAATTATTTAGTGACTTAGTGAATATTTCATATCCGACAAAACTGTGTGTATACATTATATTGAACCTACCTACCTACTGAGTCAAATAAAATCATTTTCAAATCAGTATTTAGGTATATTACATAAATTCTCTATTATCTAGAATTATTTGAGAAAATCAGAAAAATGCGTGTTAATTTGAACTTGAAGGCGCAAAAATATAGAAAATATGCTTAAAAAAATGTATCATATAAGTCTGAGGCTTTCCTGAAGATCTAAGGATAATAATTATGTCTTCACAAAAACTGAAGAGGGTGGACATTTCTAACTGAACCATTTACCAAAATACGTTCTTCTGGGGTGTTCCAATTTGTGAGTAAAGCTTCTTCTGATTATATAAATTATTAATATATCCTAGACTTTTATTTTAAGTCGAAATGCTAAATTAATAGTTTCTAGAGAGAATGTTCGCGAAATAAAATCTATAATTTGACATTTCAGTATAATATATAAATAAAACGCAAATAAAAATGTATGATATATCTTTGTGAAAAAATGTCGCCTGAATAAGAATGATTCGATGATAATTTATTAATGTACTAACCATTTGCTATGTTATTCGTAAGACAAGATTAATTAATCTTGAAATGATTGGTCTCATAGAATTCCCTGTTCATGAAATGGCTAAGCAACATAGTTTGGGAAAATTAGGATTTGAAAATATAAGTTTGCATTTTGAATTTTTGGGGGGTTACAACTGTACATGATTTTAATGAATTATTGACTACTATAGATAAAAAATAATTACCCTTATCCACTAAAAATACTATTAAAGTACTGAGGACCTTTCGGCTAACAAGGAGCTATTATCAAAGTAATCTGAGATTACTTTGATGATAGCTCCTTGTTAGCCGAAAGGTTAACTTTAATAGTATTTTTAATGGATAAGGGTGTTTATTTTTATCTATAGTGTTATAGTGTATCCAGTGTGAACTCTTTAATAGTGAATTTTTAAGTCGCTTAACGCATTTTAATAACGGAATCCTGGTAATGTGTTCATACTCATAGGGACCATCATTTAACAAGGTATTTACCGAGTTGTGATAATCCTCCTTACCCATAGAGATGCCCAGAATTCACAGTGTTAACTCTTATTTATACCTTATTAGTAACGATGACTTCCCCGTCAGGTGAGTTCAACGAATTTATTAAATTAAAAACGAAAATTTCCTGTTTAAAAGTATATTTACATTTCCTTAAAGATCAAGGATAAAAACTACGTAATTCTCATTTAAATAATTCGGGTCAAATGATATAATAATTTAATAATTAAATCTACTTATGCGGCCAAATGTATAATTGTTTATATGTACGTATTTACAAGTTATGTTTAAAGATTTCTATTTTTTCTAATAAAGTGATTTCTCTTCATTACTAATTGAATGCAATATTTCTATATAAATAAAATAACGATTTGATTAATACATTAAAATGTGACTAGTTGAGCTAACACTGTAAATTCTTCAAACCGATATTACAAAATACTATCTTGTAACATCTGTTTGAAGAAGCTACGAAGTTAGCGAAATTAGTTACATTTAATGTATTAAATGGTGAAAAACCAACTTTTAATAGTTATTTTATTCAAGTTCATAATGAATTCTCTTGAATGGGTAATTCTACCCAATTCTGTAATATTTCTAGTTTTTAATAGGAGGAAAACGTTACCGGGATTCTAAATAGTACCTAATTAGTAAATTTAAATTTGAAATCTTGTGTTTAAATTAATTGAAAATTTCATTTTAAAAGTATAATTCAGGAATTTAACTCATTTAATTTTCCTCGAAATCAAACGGAAGGAAAAATAGCCCGATTGCAGTTCATGCTACCTTTATATTGTGTATAGTGAGTATAATATTTGTTTGTTGGGGTAAAAGTGAAAACTCATATTATATATAATGTGGCACAGAACGAAACCTCACTGCAAGTTCTACATAAGTGAAAAAATACAGAATTCGAATGAATGTAAAATTCTAAAGGTCGCACACTAGGTCATACGGCATTGAAACTATTCTAGATATTTTCATCATACTATGTTTGGCAATGATGTTGATAACTTTTAGCAAATGATTGACCCGAAGTTTTGACCTAAGATGAGAGATACAGATATGTTTACCTTGTGAATGATACAATCAATTGAAAACATTTGTTTATCGCGAATCTGTTGAAATTTGTGAAATTTAATAAATCAAAACAAAACGCGCCTGATTTTTCGCTATTGTTTTGTATTTTATGTTCTTTATACCGAGTTAGAATATATTCCTCCCAGTTTGACCCACATAGCATTTTGAACATACCTCACAATCAATTTTGTAAATTCCATATTTGTAGCAGTCGGAAACTTTATCAAAGCCTTGAAAACATCCGGAATAAAGGGTAGATAGGGTCAGATTTTTCATAATAATTGAAATATGTTACTTAAAGTACTTACTCAACCATCTTAATTTTTCTTCTTCTATTTTTCTTATATGAGTCTTATCTTCAAATTTGATCTTGGTGTTGTGTTCCTGATTTCATCAATAATTGTTTTATTTTCGATCTTCCTCAGAAATCTAATTTCTATTGTTGTCAATGATATTGCACATAAAAGTGCTACTACTCTTTTATATTGATATTGTTAAACATTCTTCCTCCCTCTCCTCCCCTCTCCCCCTATTATATTAGTGTTCAATTATACTTTCATCTTCTGATACCGAAGTATTTCAACTTTGTAACTTCTTATAGATTGTCTTCTTCTATGTTCATGTTATGTTTCTTTCCTGTTATCATGGTTCTTGATGTCTCTTTGTTTATTACCATTTTGATCTATTGTAGTGCTTTCTTGCAGATTTCTAGGTTTACTATTTTTACTGTTTTCTCATTGATATATATCTTTGTCATTTTCCAGTATCCTAGCTTTTGTGAAATATTTATAACGATATTTATCAACGTGTGAAAATATAGTCTAGTACGAAATAGTTATCCTTATCCACTACAGAATACTATTAAAAGACCTCATAGTTTACTCTGATGATACTTTCTAGCTGAAAGGTCCTTGGTACCTATTTTAATAGTATTTGTAGTGGATGAGAGTGATTATTTCGTACATGTTTTTATCAGCCGTCCCATCCCTTTAAACTATTTAGATTGAGGAAAATATCGAACAATAAATGCAAAAAACTCTTCGGACGTCGACTGCGAAGAGTATAATTAATAAGTGGATAAATCTATTCTACAAGTTTTGCAAGAATATTTGTAACTGTGTGAACAGTGTGTGTCTAATCTATTATGAAATAGCGTTTTTAATAAACAGTTTATAACAATTTGAAGTTTATTTTTTGGACGTGCATTGCTTAAAACAAAGATTTGAAGGTGAAAATATAGTTTTTACTTGTATTTTCTCAAATTGAACGTCCCTGACCAATAAACCTGAATTTTGTAGGTCAAATCCACGGTTTTGTGGTATATTCATAACAAGGCTTATAAAAATGATAAAATAATGCATAGAGTATGAGCTCTGTGCTCCTAAGACTCTTTTGGAGGTTAATTGCAAGTGAATCGTATGTTAACGTCAATATAAATCGGTTCGCACTATTTTTTCCTTATCAAAATATGTGTACCTACTACCATTATGCTTACTGGTTGCTATGGGATGCGTCGTAAGTCATTGTTACCTTTCAGGTAAACGGTAAGTTATATTTACAAGTAAGTGTAGTGGTTAGCATGGTAGCCTCTCTCTCTGTCGACCCGGTTTCATACCTGGGTCACGACTGAGATATTTTCAATGCGCTTTATTAAATAAAAATATACAAGATATAATTTACAGGGAATACATGCATGATTTTATCTAAACCACGAAATAACAGCGTCAAACAAAAAAAAAGTCAGCGCACTCCAGGAGTGCAGGCAGAAGTGAAAACTTGAACTTATGGCGCGTTGGGCACTTTTTTGGGTGAGCATTTTTAGGTGCGCTCGCGACATGAGAAATTGTTCATAAAAAATCAAGTTTATCAAAGCAATGTGGGCACTTTTTGAATAGACATGAAGTATAATAATATAGAAACTATATTCGAAGGAAGTGGTTTTATTTAAATGAGTAAATATTAGTAAATAGTAAATACAAAATTTATCAATTCTCATCCATAATTTCAACAACTCTTACATCATCATTATCAGCATTTTCATCATTATTATCAGGATTTTCATCAAATTGTAAAACTGAAACAATAGGTCTATGGTAACTAAAGTATGAAATGAACAATTTTGATTTAAATCTATTTATATATCTTGTGAATACTGCATCAATAGTAGTTAGTATTATCTTTCCCACAAATTAATATTCATTTATAAAATAAATATAAAAAGCAATGTGGGCACTTTTTGAATAGACATGAAGTATAATAATATAGAAACTATATTCGAAGGAAGTGGTTTTATTTAAATGAGTAAATATTAGTAAATAGTAAATACAAAATTTATCAATTCTCATCCATAATTTCAACAACTCTTACATCATCATTATCAGCATTTTCATCATTATTATCAGGATTTTCATCAAATTCTAAAACTGAAACAATAGGTCTATAGTAACTAAAGTATGAAATGAACAATTTTGATTTAAATCTATTTATATATCTTGTGAATACTGCATCAATAGTAGTTAGTATTATCTTTCCCACAAATTAATATTCATTTATAAAATAAATATAAAAAACTCTCAATCTCGTCTGTCGCGAGGGCACGAACGAATGCCCATGCAAAGACTGCGTATAGCATGCAGCGCTCTCGCATACCTATACACTCTGAGTATACATATAGGTATGTAATCTCGTCTGTCGCGAGAGCACGAACGAATGCCCATGCAAAGAGCGCGTATAGTATACATATATTATCAGAATACACGCGGAGTATATCTGTGTAAAATCTCATCTGTCGCGAGAACGGCTGAAAATGCTCTCCCACAAAAGTGCCCAACGCGCCATAAGAAGTTTTCACTTCAAAAAATCTCTTCAAACATTAACATCGATGAGTAAACCCTCCTTACCGTTCTTGAGACTTAATATACTATACATATAATATACCAACCTAAACGACATATAGATTTAAAATTTCCTCTGTAAAAGATTGACTATTTCCTGACATCATAAAATCCTCTTCTAAATGAGTTTTTAGTCGGAATGTAGGAAGCCAGGTTTACAAAACTAGGTAGGAACTAGGTACAAAAATACTTTTGAATATTTATTTGGAATATCAGTTATCCAATAAATATTTTTTCAAACAATAAATCACTGGTAAATAAATATTTTTGAAATAGCTCGATTTACTGCGAATTTGGCTTGTTTTTTCCTCATCATCATGTGCCTCGAAAACAATTATGCTTGTGGCAACACAGCAGATAAGATAGAAAGTTGGAAAACTGTTGAGGTTTTGTTATTCTGTGAGATCAAGCTTCTAATGTTAAAATATTGTTACCAATAAATGTTTTGGTAACAAATACTTTATTGAACAGGTTAGTATTATTCAGTTTCTTATAAAAACTATTAATGCTAAAACTACTATGACCCTAATAAAAATTAGTTTGAATGAAAAAGCTAATACAACAGTCACTATTAAAGATCGTAAAAAATGTAATCTTTGTCTTGACATAGATGTAATAAAATAGCACAGAAAGCAATTAGAAAACTACCTGGAACTTTCTACAATTTGCTACGTTGATACCGTGAAACCAAATAAAATTTCCACGTAGGAGATTAAAGATTAAAGTATACTTGGATAAGTATATCTAGAAATGGTGATTGCAAAACAAACTTTCTCTAGTTTATTGAAGAAGATGGTAGAAAAATAGTAATTTGTTTCAATACGATTCATTAATCGAAACTGGTGCTAGCTAATTCTTTCATAAATGGATTATAATATAATTATTGATTTTTGGTTCCCTTATAACTTAGAACTAGTTAGCGAATTTTGATATTCGATATCATTGATCGATTCTCGATATTGCAACTAGAACAAAACTCAAAATTCGGATTTACATAATAATATTGTATATAGCGGGCGTATTTTGGATATCCGGAAGAAACAAAAAAGTTGGATCAAACAACTTCGAATTATTGATATTTTACTTAATCGTGCAAAATGATTGAGATGAGCAGCCTCATGAAATCTATAAATTTAGTGCAACAATATGGGTATTTGAAATCTAAATCCTTGTCTGATGAGTTTTCATTTGTACACTTAGTAAATGTGCATGCAATTTTGTCTTATTGCGTTTTTTCATTATTCACACCTGCGGAGGTGAAATGTCGTGCATTATTTTATTCTCATGTTCGCTTGAATAACGGTGGGTTTTTAGTTTTTATGAATAAATGATTAGAGTTGATTAATAATTCAATAGAGATGTTGTATAGTATTATGCGAAAATATTAAACTGCGTAACTAATTAGCCTTATTTCTGGAACTCTCAGAACATCTTGTTATTCGCATCTTTAATATCTGGCGCGCTTCTCAAATCTGTATGAATTATAAACATACTTGGTATCCATCCACACAAGTAGATAGTGTGCCCTGTCGCACTTCATTTAACCGAATATCAGCCAGTTAACCTTTTCATGTACAAACCAAAATTTACATGGATAAACTATCGCGTATTAAATGACAATTCTATAATAAACTCATTGTATTTAGAGAAAATTCGATAGTGCCCTGTCGCGGTTCATTTATAGTCGAGCAGGAAATATAACATTTTAGGTCCAAAATTTGTGCAGTAAGATGGATCGAAATGCGGTCTCTTGCATCAGATTCCTTGATGCATTTACTCCATTTTTTAAATCTTATATAGATGAGAAACTGCATTTCCGCATCGAAAAAATGCATTTTTTCATGTGCAATAATTGATGCAAATAAAAAAAAATTCATTATTCGTTAATACATTGTGGGAATCCACCCAAATTTGTTACTCGGGGGGTTTTTGGGGTCGCTGAATACGAATATAATGTCAGAAAAACCATATAATGTTTCTGAGGACCAGGCAGTCCTGGTTGTGAGGGTCATCTACGAGGTTTTTCCGAAATTTGCTCGGAAATTGAATGAAAAAGTGTACTCGGGGGTTTTCGAGGTCGCTGAACACGATTCTGATATTGAAAAAATTCAGTACCTGGAGGCCAGCGTGTAGTTGTTGTCTAGATCATTTCTAGGAAAGGTGAATGAGTTTTCATAAATAAAATTGGTTGTACGATAAAGTTGATAAATTTATATAATAATAATAATAATAATAATACGCATTGAATTTTCAGTGACCTCGAAAACCCCCCGAGTAAACATTTTCATTCAATTTCTGAGCAAATTTCGAAAAAACCTCGTAGATGACCCTCACAACCTAAACTTCCTGGTCCCCAGGTACATCATATGGTTCTTCTGACATCATATTCGTCTTCAGCGACCCCAAAAACCACCCGAGTAACAAATTTGGGTCGATTTCCACAATATATCACCAAATAATGAATTTTTTTTATTTGCTTCAAAAATTGCACATGGAAAAATGCATTTTTTCGATGCAGAAATGCAGTTTCTCATTTGTATATGATTTAAAAAGTGGGCGTATGGAGTAGATGCATCAAGGTATCTGATGCAAAAAACCGCATCTCGATCCATCTTACAGGTTTTCGGAAAATTGGCCTATTTTTGTGTTAATTTTCCTCGAGTATCAACCGATTACGTTGATACTGAGGTTGGGCAATTAGTGGAGTCAGTTGGGTATAAAAATAGGCCAAATCTCTAAATCGTTGGGAAATGAGTCTATTTTGATGGGACAAAGTGCATTCACTTCAGAATTTTATCAGAAACAAAATTGAACAAAGATATAGTTGCGCAAATTTTTTATATTGCTTATAAATAATAAATTTGCCCCATCAAGGTCGACCTATTCCTCAAGGATTTAGAGAGTTGGCCTATTTTTATACCCATTTGATTGCACTAATTGTCCATTCTCAGTATCGGCGTATTCGGTTAAATGAAGCGCGACAGGACACATTATCGAATTTTCTCTAAATACAACGAGTTTATTATAGAAATGTCATTTATCCATGTAAATTTTGGTTTGTATATGAACAGGTTAACTGGCTGATTGGTTTATGTGTTAGTATAGGTATTTCTAACTACAAATTTCTTACAATTTAAAGTCATCATGTGAAACTGAATGATAATTGAACTATTTTGCATTTTTTTCTTACGTTCCGATATGATTTTATTTCTGCAATATCTTGAAAATATAAAATACCGTTAGGAAAAATTTTCTACTTGTGTAGATGGATACCAAGTATGTTTATAATTTATACAGATTTGAGAAGCGCGCCAGATATTAAAGATGCCAATAACAAAATATTCTGAGAGTTCGAGAAATAAGGCTAATTAGTTACGCTGTGAAATATTTTCGCAATTCGCATAATACTATACAACATCTCTGTTGAATTATTAATCAACTTTAATCATTTATTCGTAAAAACCCACAGTTATCCAAGCGAATATTCTGAGAATAAAATAGTGCACGACATTTCACCTCCGCAGGTGTGATTAATCAAAAAACGAAGTAATTTGCAATAAGGCAAACTTGCATGCACATTTACTAGGTGTACAAATGCAAACTCATCAGATAAATCATAAATATTCAAGCTGAGAAATAAAATGAATATTCATTATGATAATAGTTACAAGTTCTTTAAAGATAGTTCAGTGACTCGATGACCCTTGCTGCATGTAATTGGTTACAGTTAGTAGGTACATATCTATCGTAATTAATTTTCTGGGATTAATAGTGAAGCTTTCACTCCTTACATAAATGCACTTCCTCAAATTATTGAGCAACTTCTCTTTCTCTACTGGATGCGACATAACTTCTTCATATACTCTATTACACATAAAATAAGTGCTACAAATTTAAAAAGTGAGAAATGGACGTTTAAATACAAGTGTGTGTAGAAGCAGAAAGAGCATAGCGAATTTTGCAGATTTGTATTAGTTCGTGATCGGATCACACATTACCTCTTGATCCAGGTATGAATTATATGTAAATTCTTCTGAAACAGGTCATATCAACACTTATTATACCTAATATGTTTTGTCTTTACGAACGTTTCGCTCTCACGACCATCTTCAGAATTGAAACCAAAACTGAAACTGATTGTACTAAGCACTAAGCGTTTGATTATAAAAATGTTAATATTTTAGCTAATCAATTATTATAAAAGATCTACCCTGGAGATGATTCAAATAAAACGAGATGCTGAATCTAATAATAGTAGAACCCATGTACAATCATTGAGTCAAATACATACAAATTTAATTAACTATATACTACGTACTTCTTTATAATGTTTAAAATTGTGTATACGTAAAAAGCTGATACGAAACAGTAATATTGGTACAAGACAGACCTTTGCTATCGAAATCATAAATCTTAAACACATGTGTTTAACATTTAACTAGGTACTTTAGTGCGAAGTAATTTTGGTCCCAGACTACTTATTCTTGACGCCGAGACATGATGTCTATAACAATAAAAAAATTATATACAAATTCGGGAAATAGGTTACAATAACACATATGCTTATTATTTTTTGTCTTTACGTACGTTTCGGTCTCACGACAATAATCAGTGTTATGTCTAAAACGGGATTTCTTAAAACTAATTGTTAATTTCACGAACAGAAACACGAATAGTCGAAACTGTAACTCATTGTGTTACATATTACCATAAAAAATATTTTCTAAATCCTTACAAGCCTGAATCAGTAATTGCAACTTAAGGCAAATAAAGTTTTTATTAAAATACTTCAATGTCATTTACACTGAACTGTGTTTGAAATTTAGTATTCTTCTTTTCACGGTTTATCGCCGAGTCATAATGTATTTTGATTATTCATATTCTGAACAAGTAGATATGTTGTTAGTTTATGGGTTTTGTGAATGCAATGGCCGCGAGAGTTTTCGAGTCTTCAGGGAAAGGTTTCTCAACCGTATAGTGCCAAATCACCAAACCTTTGCAAAGATTGTTAGACGTCTTCGTGAAAATGGTAGTTTAAAGCCACGAACTTTGGATTGTGGACATCAGCGTACTACAAGAACAGTAGATACGGAGGAACACATTTTAGACAGAGTTGTGGAAAACCCAAGATTGAGTACTTGACACCTGGGGCTGGAATTAGCGGTTCCCCAATCAATTGTTAATGGGATGTTTAAGGAACAACTTATACATTCATACCATGTTCAAAAAAATTTAAGGCTTATTACCTATTGATCCAGAATTCAGCTTAACAGTTTGCAATTTTATTGAAAATTAGAAAGCAGAAACTCCAAATTCCCATGAGAGTATTTTATTTACCGGGGAAGCTTCGTGTCCAAGACCCGGTGTAATTAACTTGCATAATAAACATGTTTACTCTGATGATAATTACTCATTACAATGCGCTATCAATTGGTATTTATGTGTATACATATTGTATAATTGTATAAGTGTGTGTTTTTCATTTTTCATTTCTTTCATTTTGTTTTTATTCACTACATGTACTCAATTCATTCATCATTACTTGAATTGTTTATTGATTTTTATATCTATCACCAATTTCGTAACTCTTTTTCAGAATTCTACTATAGATTCATTACATTGAGAAATTACCTATCTGTGAATACTGTTTTTGGGTCAGTCCTGTTTGTATTCCTCCTTTATAAATAAATGAATAAATAAATTATCAACATAAATTTAAAGTTAATATGTGGGGGAGGAATTATTGACAATTTCCTAATAGGGCCAGCTATTATACCAAATCACTTGAATGGAAACAGTTATTTAATTTTTTTGTAAGATACCATTACATTACATTACCCACTTTACGAGATGATTTGCCCTTATTAATATGTCAGAATATGTGGTTTATGTATGATGGCGCTCCCCCACATGTTTTGTGAATTGGAAGAGGGAACGATGCTCCTGTAAAATGGCCAGCAAGATCACCGGACCTAACACCCTGTAATTTTTTTATGGGCTATAATCCTCTCCTATTGAAAACGAGGAAGATTCAAATTGCAGAATTTTAAATGTTGCCAACATCTTTCGGAATCCTGCTACACTACGAAGAGTACAACTCAATTTTCGACGTAGAATTAACGTGTAAAAGAAAATGGTGGCCATTTTGAACATTTGTTGTAACATTAGGTAGTTAAGTGTTCATTACACTTCCATTAGGTGCCTGAATCATAGCCAACTTTTAATAAAAACTTTATTTGTGTTAAGTTACAATTACTGTAGGGATTTATGTATGGCTAAACCGTTTTTGTGAGAGAGTAAATAGCATCTAAATAAAAGTAAATATTCAGAAACAAAATTTGGTAGTGATAATACAGGGGCTAACAAAAAATATGGGTGGATAATTTCCGAAACTAGGGTTTCTTTCATAAAAAACTGTAATTTGCAAGTACAAATGCGTGGCTGGAAAATTAATGAAATCTAACAAAGATTTTTCGATTTTTCTCTATTATTTTATTTATATGAAATATCGTTGCATTTTCCTTTGGTACATTAAAATTTGGGGAATTATTGTTCGTCACAATTCTGAAAAGTGTATATCATTGTCACTTTGTTATTTTTGTGTTTGTGTTATTACTGTTATTGGAATGCAATCACACGCACAATGTTCCATCAAAAGAATAGGCAACATTACATTTTCGAGACCATTTACTACACTAGGTGTGAAAGTTTTATAAACGTATATATATACATTATTAATTGTCGGGTTCATATGGTATAACACTTTCTTCTTTAACATTTTATGGAGGAATGTAAACAGAAAGTGTAATATTAGAAAATGAAAATGGCTTACATATTGTCATCTTTTCTACTTCACGTTATTTGACTCGTTATTAGCGTGCTTAAATAATTCGAATTTCTTTTCATGACCCGTCGAGAATAATAATGTATGAGTATGTTTCCAATCAACTGCCTTGATCAACTAATAAATATTGAAGGTAACTTTTTCGGTTAAATGACCTACGGTTTTTTTTGTTAGTCATAAATTCGCTGGATAAGGTTATTTTTCACAGAATTAAGTGTATGAAACTTTTTTGAGATACCGTAATAACCATTATAAAAAACAAGCCTTGCCAATTTCTTCCTGACTTTCAATCATTTGAAGTGGGATTCATCATAGTTTTGAGTTTACATTAAGTGAATATAAAACGTAATGAAATGAATTGGCATGGAATCCGATCGAATTCATGATATATTCTTCTTTCGATAGTTTTATATTTTGCTCAAACAAACTAATACTTGTTCATTACAAAACTGGGTGACTATAATAACAATAACTAATCAGATGTTGTTTACAGTTTGGTATTAAGACTTAGGTATCATAAGATTTTAAAAATTTACCTGAACGTTTGGTCCTAAATCAAGATAGATAGCTACCCCAGAGACAATTTTGTATTCGTGATTCATTCTACAAACCTGGAAAGTTTCTTCTCAAAGTTTACCTCACGTTTTGACAAAATGATTCAGATTCTTCAAGCAATTCAACCTATATATTGTTCGATATAAAAATAAAGTCTGGTAGGAAGTCTGATGAACAACGACCATGGAAATATCTATAGAAAAGGGACAGATATCCCACCTTTCTACAAGGTTTCAGAGAGGTCAATAAACTCGTAAGTGTGACATTATCAATCAAACGAATAGCTGTCTTCTGGATAGAATCCAAGAGCTTCGGCGTATGTTTGGGAGCCGAACTCCAAACCAGTGAACAGTTCTCCAGAACAGGTCGGATCTGTGCCTTGTAGATTATGAAGAGCTGCCGGGACCTAAAGTTGATCTTGGCACAGAATAGAAAACCTGGTTTTTGTGGAGCTGATTTCGCAATGGACCTAACATGATCGTCTCATGAGAGGGTGCTGTTGGTGGTGCTCCCGAGCATGGTTATAGAAGAATTCACAGGAATAGTTGTATCAAACTTGACTTTTGGTATCATTAAACTTTACTAGATCATCAGATCGCCAAATCTTTGCCAGATCTCCATTTATGGCGTCAACCTGTCTCTGTCTCGCTCCTTTGGCTGCATTGGATGGTATAGGGGCTCTAGATGAGAAAGCGGTATGAGAGTACCATAATCTGCAAACCTGTGGTCAGGACAGGTGGTCACTTCCAGCAGGTCGTTTCTATGGTGCAGAAACATAGCTGGTGCCAAGACAGATCCTTTTGGAACACCAGCGTTTATAATCATTGTGTCGGTAGAAAGTTGTAACTACTACTGAATATTTGGTTAGGAAAACTTCATATCTAGTTACAGAATAATAATTTAGTGAAAACTAAAAAAAAAATGGCTAGAACTAATAAATTAAAGTGAATTGTTACTAATGTTTACTACGAAGTAGTTGATAATATCAAAATAATAAATTATACTAACATATTAGGCATTTTTATAAATACGTTGTTTTGGAAATTATATGTATTAATTTTAAGTTGTGCCAAACCCACAAACAGATAACTTCCTTTATCTCTGCAGGGCTTACTTAATAATTGTGTGATAATAATTCTTATGTACTCATTTCTTTAACTAAATAAATAAATAAATATGAATTTTATACTTTCAATTTATGCAGGGTATAATGAATTTGCACATGGTAAATGTGAAAAGGATAGAATATGGGTTCATTATGATTTCCCAAGAAGATTCGGTCAAATGCTTTGGGGATATCCAATGATATAGCTAGAGAATCCTCATGTTTCTGCCATACATGTGTTACGTAGGCAAGCAGGTTTCCTGTTGATCTCTGCTGACGAAAGCCATATTGCCAGTCATTCACGATTTTGGAGCTCTCTAGGTATTGGATGAGCTCGATGTTGATTGCTTTTTCCATCACTTTAGAGATCACAGAAAACAGTGCAATGGGTCTATAATTATTTGGAAGGGTCTTCTTTCTTTCCCTTTGTCACTACATTTATAAAGTCATTGATTGTAGGGAATAGGGATATTCTGCAAATTGTGGAACAGAACCTTTGTCATCCCTCCAAAATCGAAAAATTTCACAAAACACTAAGATAATTGCAGGAACTTATCCCGTATGACGTCAGAACAACTTTGCGAATGATAGTAAACTTCATACCACTTTTTCATCTAGAGCAACCATCATCATCCAATGAAAACAGAGGTGTTAAAATCGTATTGACTCTTCACATTTGTATCTTAAAAAAAACATATCAATGATACATTTGTGTAGGAGTAACCAAAGTCATCTGAACAAAACATCTTCGAACATTTTTTTTTATAATTTCGACTCCTATACTGCTGATTTCGCAATGATATATAATATAGATCTGGTTCCAATCACTTCACGATAATTGCTACCATCTACGTAAGCGGTAATAAAAATTTTATTGAGATGATCATTCCATTTTTGTTGCCATTACAAGGTTGTAATTTTCAATATACTCAGGTTTTCATGTGGACATTAATTGTAATGCATGAGTTACGTGAATGCTTTAATATGTTATGCAACGCTATTCAATAGAATAATAGGTTCATTGTGGGAAGCAGTCAATATTTAGGTGAAATACTTATTGTTTGTTTTTCCATAGCGAATGTTTATGTGAGTACCCCACCTACTTATGATGTTTAATACGTTTCAACCATTTTCCTCAATAATCAATAATTCCACCAAATGTTGATTAAATTGTACAGTATGCTTTAGATTGAGTAGATATTTTAAAGTTATCTAATCTGAGAGCGGGACTAGTTTCTTACGTAAATAAGGCCAGATGTCATAATTTGTGTGAGGGTAAGCGAGTGCATTTCCCTCCAATAATCTAATCTCAACCGTCCCGAATCCTTAAAGGATGCACTGATATGGTCATACTTGCGGATACCATAAGGAAATCTAATGCAGCTGGTAAGTTTTAAGTTGTGAGCGCATGGCACCTCAAACAACAATTCTAGATTTCGATAAGTTTAGACTCAAAAAAACAAAAAGATCTATAAAGTTGAGTGTCATCGACATAATGATGTATGCTACCCAACCTGATATGTTCATAGAAGTTACAAATATGAAGTTTAAACAGAAATGGTCCCAGGATAGAGCCTCGTGGGACGCTGAAAGATTTTACAAGGGAATTAGGTTTATTATCATCTAGGATAACACTCTGAGTCCGATCAGAAAAATAACTGTTTAATAGCAATATAGCTGTATTGGAGATACCAAAACACCGGAGTTTCTTGAATAAGACGAATGGATCAAGTGTATCTAAAGCCTTACTATAATCAAGCAAAATGAGACAGGTGAATTTACCTTCATCCAGGGATTTAAGAATGTTGTTTGTTATCAAACTCAATGTTGTAGTAGTGCTATATTGGGCCCGAACTACGTTATCAATTTTTCTTCATAAAATAAGTTCCTCATCTGTTCTTTAAGAACCATTTCGAAAGCCTTCGATACTGTGGGAAGGATTAAGAGAATAAAATTACATGCAATACTGATTCAAATAAATCAAGACGATCTGACTGTCTGATGGTCCATAAATTTTATATAGAGAACTTTACAATCACTTCTCCAAATATTATTATAGAACATAGAATGAGTTACGGAACCGATCGAGTTATCATTTTAAATCTGTTGTGCAGTTAGAAACTCTTTCCAACAGATGTACCATCGCAAACCGTGACATAACTATGTATAACTATTTTAATTTACTAGTGAATTGTTCAATTCATTCCCAAGCAATAATTATCCATACGTTATTTTAGAAAATTGTAATTGTTAATGACATACATTGCAAGTGAAATAACTTTTGTTGTGTTTTGATGGCCGTAACCTCGGAAACATATATTGAAAGTCCAAAGCACTCATCCAGATCGGCTAAGGTTAGTCCGTGTAAAAGTGGCTCCGTTTGAAAATCAATTACAGTGTAATAAATTGTGACAATTTAATCCGTGACCAGAATAACATATACCTATCTATAATTTACCGGAGTTTAATGACACTGGCAGTTGCATAAATATACGCCGGTCGTACAATTTTGCCAGTTGGTTTACTCAGGACATTCCCTTGGAAATTATTTTTTAACAGTGATCCATATTTAATCATTATATATGGCTTTTCATTTATGCCCTAATTCTACAAGTTACAGAACCTGTGATGAAACGGGTGTTTTCTACCATCATTTCCGCATTTACTTTTTTTTTCACCTTTTTTATTGACGTCATTATCAACCATTGCACAAGATTTCATCGAAATTCATCTTGTAGAACACAAATAAGGGGTAAAACTCCCTATTGGGTCGACCATATGGTGCAGATCACAAAGCTATGCTTCTTTGATCATAGCAAAAATGATTAAAAGAGTACATCAAGGAAAAATATTTATTTCTAGAATTGTATTACAAATATAGTTGAAAAAGTATGACTTTTGGACTTCACCAAAGCAAATGGTAGAAGTTTCACTTCCAGTCTATTTCCTTCCCTACAAGCAAAGATGCTGGCATACTGGTTACTACACCACAAGAAAAACCCAACCTTTTCGCTGGAATGTTCCACTTTGGATCCACAAGAGAAGGACCCTCCTAATACTAGTGCCATATGCCTGAAATTGTCTTTCGCCAGAGCGCAATTAGGTGCAATCTGCTTGATCTCAATACCAAAAACGCTATGAGGGCAGACGGAATTCCACCTGTCGTTCTCAAGGAATGTGCTCCAAAACTAACTCCATTTTTCTGCAGGTTGTTTACCCTTTCATATAAATTTGGTGTGTTTCCTTCCAGCTGGAAGACCGCTAGAGTCCAACCGATTCCAAAAAAAGGAAAGAACACCCTGTCTAATAATTATAGACCCATTGCACTATTATCTGTGATCTCTGAAGTGATGTAGAAAGTAATCAACAACGAGTTGATCCAATACCCAGAGAGCTCCAAAATCGTGAATAACCGGCAATATGGCTTCCGACAAAGTATGGCAGAAATTGTGGTGTTTCCACAAGGATCTGTCTTGGCAACTTTGTTTCTGCTCCATATGAACGATCTGTTTGAGATGATCATCTGTCCCGTCCATAGCTTTGCAGATGATGGTATACTTCATACCGCTTTCTCATTTAAAGCCCCTATATCATCCAATGAAACCAGAGCAGCGAGACAGAGACAGCTTGTCGCAATTAATACAAATCTGTCAAAGATTTTGAAATGGGGATCTGATAATCTAGTAGAGTTTAAAGCAACCAAAACTCAAACTTGTATCTTTTCCAGGAAGGCGGATCCCACAATTTCTAATACGAAGTCATGCTTTCTACTCGATACATTTTTGTTGCCCAATTGATTGAATATTTTGCATGGCATGTCATACATGTCCACTCAAGTCCATTCTGTGTTCCATATACCTAAATTATTAACTACATTTACTTACAAACATTTCAAATCTCTTTTTATGTACATATCATAGTATATCATATTCATATTTTATTTGACAAATATGAACAATTGTTTATACATGCAATAAATACTCGAAAAAAAATACTCTACTCTTCCATATCCCTCTCATGGGATGATCATGTGAGGCCCATTGCAAAAACCGCTTCACAAAACGTTTTCTATTGCGTGCCAAGAGCTATTTTACATCCCTGCAGCTTCTCATATTCTACAAATCACAGATTTGATCTGTCCTGGAGTACTGTTCACATGTTTAGAGTTCGGCTCCCAAACATACAATTTAGGTTTTCTTCTCGTGTAGTCAAGTTATTAAAAAAAACTACATACATTTTAAGACCTGTTCGAATAACAGGTGAATGATAGTGTAGAAGAATTGAATGAGGTACTATAACATTTTTTGCCAGCATAGGTAGTCATAATAATTTACTATAAAATATTTTTAGAAATACTGCCAACTAGCTGAAGGGTCCTCAGTACTTTAACAGTATTTTTAGAGGATAAGGGTGATTGTTTCTTATTTACACTATGATAATTCAATTGAAATCTTATTGCATATGAAAATGACAAATATAACGGTAGAAAACCGCTCTTAAATTTGAGAAAATATGAACAGTAGCTGCCATCTATTGGACGGTAACCCAAACGCAAAGTAGATATGTTAGTCTCGTGATTTGCGTATATACACACACATTTTTATGCCAACATTATATAGATAGTCATTACAGCTTTTTTTAGAGAAATATTAAAATTGTAAACATACCCACCGATAAGAGTGCTTCAACTCACATTTTATCCAAATTATAATGTTAATCGGTTAACAATATTGTTTTGACACCCTATATCATCCTCACAACAGTGAGTTTTAAACCAGGCTTAAATATATAAAAGAATGAATCGATAAATATTGTTTGGCTCTCATTTGAAGAGGTTTCATCAACAAATTAATGTAATACTATAGATTACACTTTAAAAAGCAAAACTGTAGAATTATTGCCATAACATTATTAGTTTCAATGTTTCCAGTCATTTGTTCGTCCATGTATCGTAAGAATAGGAAATATATTGCATTTCGCGAATCTATAACATACTTTCAAGTTGAAGTTTCCATTAATCTTTGACTTATAATTTCAATGTCAAATTATTAAAGAAACTTATTTCTCTTTTCAGAAGATGGTTCGAATATCAGGTGTATTTTTAGCGTGCGTTTTTATATGTTTATCTGATGCATATCGACTTCCTGGACATGTCGTTCCTACGCATTATTCGTTGCAAATAGTGACTATGCTCGAAAAAGACTTCAAGTTTACAGGAAACGTCGAAATCGAGGTAAGTAAACAAGCTTGTTAATAATTCTGCGTTTCAGGAATTCAAGCAAGGTATGTTATTCAATATAGGTTACAAAATATCACTTTAAGTAGATTTATAGATTACTATGACATCTACATACAATTAATTATCCACATTGTTGGAGGTAAAGCCATCACATTAATAATATACTTGGATATTATCTGAAACAAAAAACGTGTTAAAATGGAAAAACAAATTACAAGCTATGAATGGAGATTCCCGTTACTTTTTGATATTCCATTTTTACAGATAAAAATAAGAAATTTACTTTGTTAAAAGTCACTTTAATTAAAAAAAAACGTTGATTGTAATTTCGAACTTTACAGGCCATTATCAAAACATACAATATTATTATGTTCTTTTAAATAAACTGATATTTAACAAAATAAAATTTCCTGTTTTTATCTGTAAACTAAAAGTTTATTGCACAGGTACCTCTAAACATCAAGGTGAATTTATAAATTTGGGCTTAATGGTTGTCAACCTTGAAAAGACACTGCCTTTTTCGGCAATGGTTCAACCTTGGTTGTACATTTTTCATCATATTCGATATACTGTAGAAGTTTTTCAAGTCACAAAGGCCTCAAATTCGAGATCTCATGAAGAAAAATTCGTTAATCTTGGGAGATTCATTGAAGAATTAAGAGAATTTTTATTCTTGTCATTATACTTGTTCTGTGATCAGTGATCATCATAGTCTATACTCAGTTGTCATATCAAAGAATATGTAATCTATAAGAAGCGAAACTTGGAAAAGGAAAGAAATTTTCAAGTAAGATAAAGGATAAAAGGATCACATCCAGTTTAAAGATCCTTCGTTGATATTCGGTTACTTTCAGATGGCTATGCTCTTGCTAAGGTATGGTCAAGAACTCGTTCTTGGCTTTGGTGTTAGGGGAAAGCCATTAGAGGGTACGTTAGTTTTCTGCTGCCCGCTGATTTAGTTGATCCTGAACTTCAGTTAGTAAGTTAAAATTGTGATTGTTTATTACAAATTTAGAATAATCTATTTCAAATATTATCACAGGAACATGTGAACAGAAAATTTTGCTCTTTAACCGTCCGAAATAAAAAAAAAATATATGTTTCACGGTTAGCTACTAGACTTTCTATACTTTTGAGTGCAAGGAAGCAATAACACTGATCTGTTGGAAGTGACCTCCTATCCTGTCCACAGTTTTGCAGATGATGGTACACTTCATACCGCTTTCTCATATAATGAAGCGAGAGGAGCTAGACAGAGACAGGCCGATGCGATTAATGAAGATCTGGCAACTATTTTGAAATGGGGACCTGATGACCAAAAGTCAAGCTTGTATTTTCTCTAGAAATGCTAATCCCCGAATCCCTAATATGATGATGTCGGGTATAACTATTCCTATGAAGTCCTCTATATCCATGGTCGGTGTCACCACCAACAGCACCATTGCGAAAACCCCTCATTTTCTACAAATCACAGATTCGATCTGTGCGGGAGTACTGTTCACATGCTTGGAGTTCAGCTCCCAAACATACGCTGAAGCTCTTAAGAGACTCTATCCAGAAGAGAGATATTGGTCTAATTGGTGATGGCATACTTACGAATTCATTAACTTTTCTAGAACATCGTAGAAAGATGGGCGATCTCTACCATTTTTATAGATATTTCCCTGGTCGATGTTCATCAGAAATCTCATCTGTTATTCCACCACGATTGATTCCAGGTAGACACCCCTTCATTGTCAAATTCGAAACCTGCCGAACTTCTTTTAACTAGACTTCATTTCTCTATCGAAGTTGTGGAACTCTTTGCCTAGCGAGGTTTTCCCTAGTGCCTATCCTATAACCTCCAAACTTTCAAGAAAAATGCCAATGCCTGTCTCGTCTCCCCGACATTTCACGATGTTCATTATAGGTGTAATAAAAAAATCTTGATCGACACTCATTGAATATTTCACACAATGTCTTGAAATATCGTTCGTAATTGCAATTTTGGAACCTTCAAATAAAAGATTTACCATTGAAATTTCATCAAGCGTTTTGGTTGAAACGGACTACGTAACTGTCACAATCACAAAACGATATACGTGTGGAGGTCTTGTGATTGGGACAGTTTCTTGCACCACTGAATGATAATTTCAACAGTGTCATTCCAAGGTATTGTGTTAAATCTTGTGGATATCATAACAATAGGGTCTTTTAGCAACAGGTAGAGAATATTAAACCATCCCCACATAAGAATATTCACAATGCTGATGTCAGTTCAAAAGTATTCTATTCATCCATTTTTGGCTTCAAGTACAAAATTTATCAGAAAATGCATTACTTGCAATCATTTGATGTCACAGATTAGGTATCAAACCAAGTCTGCGATTATGGTGTGAAGTAATAATAATTGGTTCTTAAAAACGGTTCTGACTGTCATATTAATAGGTCATTAATTTGGATAGTATGTGGTTTTTCATACTGTTACTTAGTGTAGTTTATATTCACCGCTTTCTTATCTATACGATGGTAAAACTGACGATTCTCAAGAGGGATAGAATAAGAACTTTGCTTGCAGTGTCCACAATTATTTTATGTTCTCGACAATAAGTTGTTGTAAGTAAAGGGTGCCTTCTTCAATTCGCTGGCGAATCCTCTTATTACAATCGATAACACGAATTCTGTGGTTCAACAACGGTTTGCACCAAATACGTAATTGAACTACTAACTGGTCCATCGATCTGGTTACTATCATTTCTCACCGGTTTTTCGTGTTTATGAGAACGGTGTTTTGAACAGCTGATTGTTAAAAATAACCGTACAACGCGATTAATATGTGGTCGGCGTTCGCAGCTTGATTATATCAGCATTTTTTATGTGATAATTCAGGAAATACAAGGATGCGAAGAATATTTTTTTTAATGAAATCAAGTTGACCCTCACAAATGGAGTAGTATTGTGAAAAAATATTTAAACACCTCTTTAATACGATAATAACATACGAGACAAACTGATCTGTCATGGCATGACCCAACTTCAAACATGTCAATTTATTATTATATACAATTGCTGATATTTCCTTCCGAAAACTTTAGCTGAATAAATATACAGGGTGTCCCAGGTTTTAGTAGCAGAACTTTAACAGTCGATAGAAAATTTGATTTTGAGAAAAAAAGTTCCTATTAACATATATGCACAGACGCTTAATTTTTGAGATACAGGGTGGTGTTGAATTTTATAACAAATATCTTAATTTTGTGTGTATCTCCGAAGATAAACAAGACGTCTCAATGAAATTTGGTACCGTGGATGCGTAGATAGGTTACCACATTTGCACATAATTTGAGACCGGTATTACTCTCAGTGGCGTAGATGTAGGTATTTAATAATAATAAATTGAAAAGTTTTATCACCCTGTAAAGGTTACCTTTCAGTAACAAATTTCGATGCAGAATTTAAATCAAAACAAACAAGGTTTCTTGATATTTCTTTGTCCCCTTTTGTGATTAATTACCACCACCATGAAAACGGATAAAAATTGGAAAAAGGTTCTCGTTGAAGTTAGAAGATCTATTTTACGACGTTGTGAACTATGTACACGAGAAAATGGAAATCATTTTGAACAATTTCTTTAAAATTAATACACAAAATTTAAAAAATGGTGTCTTGTTAACTCTTGTTGGTTGACTTACTATAAATTAAAGTACATTGTTGTAGTTATCGGGTTTAAGCATTTTTGGAAATAAAAATTTTTTATTCGGCCTTTCTTTGTAATGTATCGCTGTAGAGATTAGAAAAGACAGCTTATTCTATTTTTGTCACTCAACGACGCTCTTTAATTGAAGGTTCCTTTTTTTCAATTTTCACCAGATTTTCATGGTGGTGGTAATTAATCACAAAAATTAAATTTGTAGTGAAACGGTGCCAGGTACAAGAAAATATCAAGAGACCTTATTTGTTTAGATTTAAATTCTGCATCGAAGTTTGTTCCTAAAAAGTAGACTTTATAGAGTGATAACACTTTTCGGGTTTATTTATCGTTATTAAATACCTATATCTACGCCACTGGAAGTATTATCGGTCTCAAATTATGTGCAAATGTGGTAACTTAGCTACGCATCCACCATACCAAATTTCATCAAGACACCTTGATTATCTTCGGAGATACGAACACAATTAAGAAATTTTTTATAAAATTCAACTCAAAAATTAAGCGTCTGTGCATATATGTTAATAGGAACTTTTTTCTCAAAACCAAATTTTCTGTTGACTGTTAAAGTTCTGCTACTAAAACCTGGGACACCCTGTAGAACTGTATTCTCATTTAAAACTACATGTAGCTCTACACTTATTTATCTCTTCAAATTGTAAGACAAATTCTTGCACTGCGAAATTTAATCCATTGTAACAAAAACTGCAGACTATTAAAAGAATTTATTTCAATCAAGTCTCGTATATGGAACTTTAATCGAAGGTATCAAATTTGTTATACGAATATGGCTAATTGAGATAAACAATCGTTAAAATTGATAAATGGGGTTGATTTTCGGAAATTCCTTCCCCCAGGAAATGATTTATCAAGAAATTGAACCATACGTTTCAAATATCTCACTTGAACACTATAAATAAGAAACAATCCCCCTTAACCACTAATAATATTGTTAAAATACCCATGATATTTTTACGATAATAAGTAAAGATTTGATTTACAAGACTTTCTGAACATAAGTACTTAATAGCCAATTTGATTCACTTCCTTTCCTTGATATTAGAATTCAACATATACCTACAGAAAACCCACTCAGACAAATATGATTCAGTTATACCAATTAATTACAAATAACGGCTTCTACCTACTATCGATTTTTTTTTAATAGCTCCTTCCAATACTATTGTTCATAGGTTATTAGACTTCCCTTCACCCAACAAAATTATAAAAACCATAAACTTCAACAAATAGAATTGGATAATAATGGTAACGACAAATCTTTGTTCAATAACTTAATTTCTAAACATAAAAGGAAAATGTTACGCAACCAATTAACGAAATTAAAGTTACTACCTTCAAATAGTTCAATAAATTTCTCAAGTTTCTCTTATCATCCTTCATTAATTAATACATTTTATAATTTGTTTTCAAAATTTGCAGTACTATCCGTTTATAGATGTAATAACAAGTTAAAAACAGTTCAGGCAACACCTTTGACTTTGACAAATCCGGGATTTACAAAATCGATCGTGAGTCGTGTTCAAAATTCTTCATGGGCCAAACTAGATAGAACATTCGAACTCGATATAAATAACATTTTGTCCACATAAAGAAAAATAATGGTGAAAAATCACAATTTAAATACAGGCCACAAAATTTCTCAATAAATAACAAATATAAACTTAATTTAAAGGGGATGAAAATGTATAAGCGGAAATGCAATTTAATGAATTCAGAATTATCTGTTTCCGAGGCTAACGTAATAACGGCTTATAAAATAATAATATAATAATATAATAATAATATTTATTGCAATGAGAGTCCTAACATATTTAAATATTATAAAGTGAAAAATAATATACAATTAATGATAATATAGTATAAATATTATTTTCAATATCCATTTCTGTATAACACTTAGATGGTCTAAGTATATGTTTAGTACATACACCTCCCCATCCAATGAACCCATATTTGAGATGAGGTTCTACCAATGACTTATACAGAGTAATAAGCTTTTCTTTATTTAGGATATAACTTAGATTTTTGAATATAGGTATTAACATCCTTATTTTTTGTATTACATAATTTACGTGTCTATCCCAACGAATATGACTGTCGATTTCAATCCCCAGATATTTTATGGAACTAGTTTTTTTTATTTGAAATGCATTTGTTGTTTCAATGTCTAATGTAGTATATTGGGGTAGGGAATTTTTGTACGATCCATATGGCATGAAGAATGTTTTTTCTATATTAATGGAAAGTAAGCGGTGATCGAACGAATTTTTGATGACTATTAAATCATTTACAACTAATTTCTTCAGATTCTGCCAGTCATCAGCTTCGTAATAAATAACAGTGTCATCTGCGAAACTAATAATTTGACCTATCGTTCTCTCTATGAATAAATTATTCAGGTATATTAGAAATAATAGTGGCCGCAATACAGTCCCTTGCGGTACACCATAATGAGGAGTGCGTATTTCACTGGGTATTCCATTTAAAATTACCCTTTGTTGTCTACCATTCAAGTAATTTACTAATAATTGTAAGGGTATTCCGCGTATACCACTGTCTTCGAGGCAATTTTGTAGTTTGTTGTGGCTGACCGTGTCGAAAGCTTTTTCTAAATCTATAAACACGCATATTGACGGTTTGCCATCATCTATATTATTATTATTATCTATATATTCTACTAATTCCAAATCGTATTTAAATGTGCATATTTTGAGTTCTAATTTAGTTTACTCTGAAGATGGCTACTTGGGAGCTGAAAGGTGCCAAATAAACCCGCGCTTATAAAAATTTTTGTTTTCATTGCTATCTACTCAAATATTTTGGGCCATTTCATACAATACTTCAAAGAATGACAAATTAAAAGACCTTTAAGTTCTAAATTCATATATCAAAAGAAGATTTGCCCAGCAAATTCTATTTCCTGTGATATTTGGGTAGCTTCTGCAAATTTCTCATTAGTTGCAGTTGTTCAATGTACATTCTTATTTCTTCAATCCCTGAAATAAGTCTTCAAATCTTCACAAGCAGAAACTAACAAGCTGATTTTTTTTCAGACAACATGTATTCATCCCACATCAAACATCACTTTACACTCTCAAAACTTGACGATATCCGAAAACGAAATAACTGTTACAGATACCTCCGATAGAAATCTTAATATCAAAGTAAATAATATTGAATATGACGAAGAGAAGAACTTCCTTATTATAAATCTGGCTCAACCGCTGTTGGAAGAACATAATTATTTGTTAAATATTTCGTTTGAAGGTAAATTAACGGATGGTTTATTGGGTTTCTACCACAGCAGCTACGTCGATCAGAAAACCAAAGAGAAAAAATGGTTAGCGGTTACGCAATTCGAACCTACGTACGCGAGAAAAGCCTTCCCATGTTTCGACGAACCGGCTATGAAATCGACTTTCGAGATTACGTTAGGAAGGAAAGAAGGATATGCTTCAATAAGTAATATGCCGTTGCTGTCAACGGAACCTATGTAAGCAAGAATTCAATTGAGTTTTCTAATTTTCCATTTTTTACTTTCCATTCAGAATGGTAATGAAGCATTTCGTGCATGAATATTTGGAAATTGGAAGGCAACAGGTAGAAGTGATTTTGTGTTTTTTTATTCTAGCGCAGGGATGGCTGGTTGGTTTTGGGATAAATTCGAGAATTCGGTGCCCATGTCTACTTACTTAGTAGCTTTCATGGTATCTGACTTTGGATATACAACAGCGGAACCTATAAATTCAGAGAGCAACGTAACATTCAGGATTTGGGCCAGGAAAGATGCATTGAATCAGGTATAAATAAATAAAGTTTTAGTTTTATTTGCTGCTGCTAGAAAGATGGTACGCTCTAGTTCATCATCGCCAACAAGACATACAATCCTTAGGATACGGTCAACGCAGAGGCGCTTTTTAAATCCATTTATTAGTTGGATCGGTCCTTTTGTTCTATGATTTTTGGATTCTGTCTGAATTTATCTTTGTTCTGTGTTTCTTTTTTATGTTTGGCTGCAATACTGCTTCTATATCGTTCCCCTTTTTTCATCAACAAAGCGATTCCAGTCTGCTATGAGATCTCTAATAAAAGGAGCATATATCATCGTATTGATGACTTTCTAGATAAACCATTTGATGATTACAAAATTATTCAATCATACCAAATCGTCTTCAAAGAAGCTCACTTATGTTTTTTTAACTATTTTAAAATATTTAATCAATAACTTTTAACAATATCTTCGGTTTACCTAAATGGTTATTGTTTTGTAGGTTGCTTTTGCAGAAAACGTTGGGCCGAAAGCTCTAAACTTCTTTGAGCAATATTTCGATATCAAATTTCCTCTGCCGAAGCAAGATATGGTGGCAATTCCCGATTTCAGTTCAGGAGCTATGGAGAATTGGGGTCTTATAACTTATAGGGAGGTGGCATTACTATTCGACCCTGAACAATCATCGACAACCAGTCAGCATTACGTAGCGTCCGTAGTCTCGCACGAATTAGCTCATCAATGGTTCGGAAATTTGGTAACGATGAATTGGTGGACCGATCTATGGTTGAACGAAGGTTTTGCGACGTATATGGCTGGCCTAGCTGTAGGACATTTGTTCCCCCAGTGGAATTCCTTACAAGAGGAAGTCTGCGAAACTGCGTTGACGGTGTTCTCATTCGATGGCCTAAAGTCTTCACATCCAGTGAGTTGAATAATATTATATCTTATGGAGAAAACAATTTAATTTATTTTCAACAACTATAATAGAATAACAACCAACATGAACTATTTTTGGGTAAAAAAATAACTAGAATTTTGGTAAATTTATCAAAGATCACAGAATCTGCAATACTTTAGATGTAGATTCTATATTTAAACTTACAGAATTAGCACCGACCAGTCAAGATTAAAGATTGCCAATTAAATCAAACCAAATTTTTTAAAGCATAACAGTTTTGTGTGTAAATCATGAATGTCATCTTCGGGTTGTTTTCTCTTTAGTTTTGTAGTAGTATCTTTTCAATTGCACAGAGTCTATGCTTCTTTAACAGGTTTCCGTACCGGTGAAGAACCCCGCCGAAATTTGGGAAATTTTCGACACAATCTCGTACAAGAAGGGTTCGTTTTTGATTCGCATGATGAGTCTGTTCCTGGGCGAGAACGTTCACCGCCAAGGAGTTAGTAACTATTTAAAAAAACACAAATACGGAAATGCAGAGCAAGATGACTTGTGGAACTCCTTAACTGAGAGTGCTCATGAAAAGAAAGTTCTACCAGAAGATTTGACAGTGAAAATTATTATGGATACGTGGACTCTACAAACTGGCTATCCAGTGGTCACCGTTACTAGAGACTACGCCGCTGGCAAAGCTGAAGTAACACAGGTATGTGGTATATTGAAACAACAGATAGAAACATAACATATTCAAGCTTCAAGTCTTTTTTTCGAGGCGTTACTCGGAGAACAAGTCGAAATAATAATTTAACTGTGTCCCGACATTGTATAAGGTGTCTCATTTGGAATTTTGAATAGAATTTAAACCATTATACGGACGTTTCGGGCTCACGACCATCATCAGAACACGTTTGAAAACTAATTCACACCAACAAAAGCACGGGATTCAGCTAATTGCACTAAGCACTGAGCGGCTTTGTCGCAACAACGAACGAAACATATACAAAAAAATATATATTATATATACAAAGTATAGTACTAAAAACCAAACCTTAGAAAATTCCACCGCACTAAATATTGTTTTGATTACACACCAAGTACTGAGTGCATCCAAGTCAAGTGATATACAACATAAGGAATGCTTCACTGCCGAGTAAAGTTTTAAGTCGTCTGCGTAAAAAAGAAAATAACAGACAAATAAATAAGAAATGTCATTGATAAATAAATTGAATAGGGGTGGTCCAAATACCGGCCCTTGAGGTACCCCTGAGGTGGCATGAAATGAATATGATTTAAAGCATATATACTCTACATATTGATATCTGTCACTTAGGTAAGAATTCTCCAAAATTCGATCAAATGATTTGTAAATCCAAAGCTAGTCATTTTATTCAATAAAATACTGTGATCCATTTCATCAAATGCCTTAGCGAAATCGAGGTAGATACAATCAACCTGGCTACCCTTATCAATAACATCAGACAAGTATTGAGTGTAACAACCTAAGTTAGTAACAGTTGATCTGCCACGGATGAACCCATGCTGCTCTGGGTCTGGGGAAATCTGCAGTTTTACATGATTGAAAGTAGCATCATATAAGATATATTCAAATATTTTGTAGAAGATATTGATGATGGCAATTGGGCGATAATAATTAGTAACCTCATGCCTTTTTTTTTTAAACCGATACTGGTTTTGAAACTTTCACAGATCCGGAAAAGTATGCGAATTTAAGGCTAATAAATATATAAATGCCAGTGGAGCTGCGATTATATTGAATCTTTCACGAAGAAACCAGGAATTTGATCCTAGGCCGTTCGTAGGACTTGCTTTAAGTCTTTTAGTAACTTGAAACACTTCAGAGGGACAAACAGATGATTCTCATAAAACATGATTCTAAGTCATTAAGTTATTAAGTCGAATTTATACAAACTATATTAATTAAATACTTGCAAATTGCAAAGTATTTCTTTATATTGTTAAAATAGTGTGTAGGCTGGAAGGCCTTGATGTCGTAGTCATGAATATATTAAACACATCTGTTTAACTTCAAACCTACCTGACGCAAAGGGAGTTGTATTTACTCCTTTCTCGAGTAATAACGCCTTCAACTATAGAAACATTACATTGTAGTGGTTTTCTATTTCTAATACTATAATATAATTTCTTTATGTTGTTGATAAACATTAATCATAGAAATAACAGAATAGTCTTTTTAGTAAGGTCTATGGCGGAATCAATCAAGAAGACTAGACAGGAGACCATAAGGTACTAGAAATTTAGAGAAAGTGAATTTTCCCCATTCCCCTCCTGCTAGCCTTGGTCGATTCTTTGACTCTGTCCTTTCACGGGAGTTTGGTCTCAGTATTATATACTGTTTACTCCGATTTCATTAGTTAACTCGAAAAATAAATCATTTTTCATTTAGAAATATATCGTGTATACTGATGTATCAAACAACTCGAACAAGTACCATGTTCAGATGTTGAGTGGCAAATTTTTTTTTACGTTAGTATTATTTTAAAACCGACTCATGTGATTGTTTAAATGCATTTTATTCAAATTCTCAACATTACAAGTGACGTAGAAAATTTCACGATAAAGACGCTCACTATATTGTTCCATAACTATGACGTAACATTTGTCAAAAATTGACTGTTGATAATCATGATGTAGTCCTCATTGAGACATGTTTGCTATTTTTTCTTATAGGAACGATTCTTAAGGGATTCTATAAAAGGGAAGAATGCTGATCCTTCTTGTTGGTGGGTACCTTTAAGTTATACCAGTCAACTAGAGAACGATTTCAACCATACAACACCAAAAGCATGGTTATCATGTCCTCAAAAGCCACACACTGTGACTGGACTACCAAATGCCACGGAATGGATAATTTTCAATATACAAATTGCAGGTATGATATCATTTATTCCGAATTTCCCAAAGAAGGGACTATTTGAAGAATACATTTTCGTCGTTTCTTGACCGTCACACGAAGTAGTAAACTTACTTGAATCTATTATGTTAATTATGGGTGAATGTTTCAGAAACCGATGAAAACGGAATATTGCAAAAACACTTTCTGTAATTGAATTAATATTTCTTCATTCAGTAGAGTATTCACAACTTGAAACTTGGAGAACTGAAGAATAACTTGCTTTCAAAAAAAGACCAACCTGTACAATGACAACGCCGCTAAACTTGTATTTCTCTATTGACCATCGGAAATTTCTTTCTTCTTAATTTTCATTTTGCAATTGATCCGCCTGAGAAAACTCAACATTTTCCAATATTTCAAAAACGGCTGCAAAGATTTTATCATGGGAGAAGAGGATATCAAAATCTTGATATTGAGGTAGAAATGTTTGTAGCATGTGAGACAGGCAAAAATTGCCCTCTCTGCTCCTTCGGATTTATATTAAAATGGCCAAAAATCACGTGTGGGGCACATTATATAATTTGTGAACATTTTCATTGCAATGACACTGCAAAAGATTCAGTAATGATTTTAGATTTACAAATTATTCAAGATTTGCATTTTGTAGTTTTCCCGGTCGGGATATGTGCGTAACTTTAATTTGATACCGATAGTGTCGTTATTTTAATGATTTTATGGAATCGTCGATCTCTCGAATGGCAATTTGCGCAATTTCAGTTAGCGGGTTTGATTGCAGCAGATACACAACAACCAGCACACCATAGATAACTCTACTACCGGTAGTAGAGTTATCTATGCAGCACACTCAAATGTACGCGCGCATACGTATGTGATCATAAATCTCAGAATCTAGTGTTAACTCGATGGTAGTTTTTTGGTTAGATGTTAAATTGAATGTTTTATTTTAGGTCTTTACAAAGTGAATTACGATAACCAAAACTGGCAGCTGTTGATAAATACATTGAAAAGCGATAAGTACGAAGATATTCCATTACTGAATCGTGTTCAGCTTGTCGATGATGCATTCGATTTCGCCTGGGTGGGAATATTGAAATACGATGTTTTGTTCAATCTCATTGGTTATTTAAATTACGAAACCGAGTACGTAGCATGGAAAACATGTCTCGACAATCTTCAAACTTTGGACATACAAGTTAGAAGAACTCCACTTCAAAATAAGTTTGATGTAAGCATAGACACTTTTACAATATTTCTACATTATTCTACGAAGGAAATTGCTGAGTATCACTTTTATCCTGTCAGATTTATAATGGATTATGCACTATTTTCAAGTAGGCTCATATTCTTCGTTAACATAAGAGAATATAGGGTTGTTATAAAACGGCTTGCGCACATCGCATATTGTGTGCAACCCACTATACTGCTTTCCTTGTTTCACTTGTAAAACAATGCTAGTTCACTTTAACTGACAATACTCTCCTATACATCGCTGATATGAACTCAATATGTATATTTAAACTAATGATTCTATTCTATTTTAGTCTTTCATGAAACAACTTCTAACACCCGTTTACCAGAAAATCGGCGGCCTTGTGGTGCGATCAACGTTGGAAAATTTACGTTCCATAAAATATCAAGTTATGGTTACAGGAAATGCTTGTCGCTACAATGCTGTCGACTGCGTGAAAGAAGTTAATGAGCGTTTTGTTGAACATCAACAGAATCCAAATGATACAAGCATGTAAGTACCTTGTTGCTAAAAGATATTATTGTATCAAATCATCGAAACTATCAGATAACACGAAGTCAATTCAGAATTACAGGTTAATGCAGAGTGTGCCATTACCTCCATTGTTTACTTATGGTCATTTTGTTTCAGCATTCCTAACGACATGCGAGGAGTTATTTACTGCACAGCGATAAAAACTGGCGGGGAAAAGGAATGGGACTTTATTTGGCAAGAATATTTGAAATCCAATCTGGCAGGAGAGAAGAACACTCTACTAAGAACCCTGGGATGTGCCAAAGATACCAAGTTAATGCAACGTTACCTCGAATGGTCGTTAAATGAAGACTCTGGTATCAGGAAACAAGACTGTTCCTCGGTGTTTGCCTCTATTGCTAATAACATTAACGGATTCGAAGTCGCCAAAGAATTTTTATACGGAAATATACAAAAGATAAGAGACTAGTAAGTAGATATTATTTCCAAATAAAAACCTTCATATTTCATTTTTGATGAAGTCGACTTCGACTTTATGTAAATCTACATATAAAAATCAAATTCCACTGACTGACTGACTGTCTGACTCACACATCACGAAATCCCTGAAACTATGAAAGGACCGACTTGAAACTTGGTATATGACGTAGGCACCAGGTATGAACGGACTTTTCGAAAATCTATCACACACGGGGTAAAAGGGATTCGATGTATTTTGACTGCTAATATAATCACTTACAATTTACATGAGAGACAGATCCATAGATTAATGGATCATTATCACAGTTCAGACTTTCTATGCTACGACAGACAACACATAACCCATCAACAAGACAGGTGTCGTTTACATGAATGACAGGTGATATATTTGACAGTTACATAATATCCGTGACAGAGCATTCCATAAAATAGATATCCCTGTCTATTCAAATAAACTTTCAAATGACATAGAGTATAATTTTACATTTTTCCACGCCTTTAGTTGTTTCTACTCATTAGAAATGTTTTTATTAAGTATTGAAACTTGGGGGGATGACATCGCGGCAGCGCAGCCGGCAACGATTTCTTCTATGGTTATTTACTGTTTTTGCATAATATAAGTAAGAATCAAGGAAAGGTTTAAAAAAAAATTGTTTCGCTTTCAGTATGTCTCTACTTCTGACGAAGTTGCTGTGCAATCGAAACATGTCAAGTTAAGTTAATGCCTCAAAGTTTAAAGTGTAATCTCGTTTTTAATTCTTTTATTCTAATAATATATTAGCGATAACCTATTTAAAGATCTGATTAGTGCTTAGGAAAATGTAGTGTACACTTCATGCTGAAGATGGTAAGTGAGTATTGTCGCTACTTTTTCCGATATTGAAGTGACATTACGAATATTCCTGCTAGAAACTACGGCGGAGACGTTATTTTCAACGTTGTAAAGAGTTAAAAATTAACTCAGGAGTAGCCTGGACTCTGAAAGATAAAAAAAAAATGAAACGTGTGGCTCTCGGGGACTGCCGCGGTAAAGATATTGCATAGCACTACGCCACTGGAAAAAGTTGTGCAGAAAAACATCCACTACCCCTTCAAAATCTTCACGAATTATGAGTAAAAAAGAGTATCATCTTGATCTCTATGAAGAGTATTCTGTGACAAGTGCATAGATAACTCTACTACCGGTAGTAGAGTTATCTATGACTGACAAGTGTCAGTTGACTTGTAAACACAATTTTATACGAAAGTTTTAACGTTCAGATCTCGATAGCGCTTCCGGCTCCGAGATTTTCACGTGGCCTATCGAATTGTATAAAAACACAATTGCATGAACGCCAGACGACTTATGTAATTAGCTACGAACGTAATCATTTTGACATATCCTCGAGGAGCTCGCTGCGCGTAAGTTAGAGTTCATACATTTTACCTCTATTTTGTTAATTTGGGGCCGTTTCGAACCCCGTGCGGCCGGCGCCAAATGTAATAAAGTATTTTGGGCTATGGGCCGCTAGCTTTTACCCGCTTTCGGTATATTTAAGTAGCTAGAAAATTCCCTTTCATACGTCGCACCTCAGATGCTACTAGTAGGTGACAGCTGAGAATACCTCAATCTGTTTTAATTAAATTTTCCTATTTAATCGACATTTTTTGGCCCGAGACTATGCTATTTAGTTGGCCCCGTTCATAAACTAACGACATGGATCGAAAACCGGATGCGAAAAGTCCTCGTTAAGACGTTCTATGTACCGTAAATTTGCACTCGCGACCTACGCGCTTCTCACGTGAACGTCATTATATTTATCGAAAATTAACCAATTCAAAACAGTTTTTTAAAAGGTTCAAAGTTAACATTTCGACAATTTTAAGCTCGGCCGAGCTACATGGTAGGCGGAGTGGTGGGTGTCAGGATATTTCCTTACGGTATTTGTTTTTTGTTTTTTTTTTAGATTTTCGTTACGGTATTTGTCTTTGGTTTTTTTCTTGATTCGGTCGCCGCGCTCGAAGCACGCGATAAAAGCTATATGCAATAGCTTAAAAATCGGCGATTTAGCTTTGTTGTCCATTGAGGAGCGAAATATTTTAAATGATCAATTTACAAGACCTAATTGTGAAGTTTGCTTCTATGAAATCGTATAATTTTATTTTCCACTTATCACCTTTTGTTAATCAATCAAAAATGAAATAATTGCAGTATTTTAATTTCTGTGATTCGTTGATGATTCATTGTTGTTAATTTTAATCGCCGGAAGGGGGGGGGACAACTAATTCAAAAAAACTGTGACCAATAGATCACACCTCACTTTTGTTAGCTTGATTTTTCGCTTTCAGACTTTTGTGCGGGTCAAATCTATGATTGTAGAAACAGAAAATATATTGGAAATGATGTATTTTACAGCTCTATGTTTTACTGACAACTTCTGTCACATGATGCATCAAAATTATTGACACTTATAATAACCTTATTCCATGATCCCGCATAGCATGGAACTATGTATAGATAATAATAAGATTCTTGACCCAGTATGAATTATATATAAAAATTCTCGGGAAATAGGTCACAATAACACTTTGTTTTAACTATTCGTCTTTACGTACGTTTCGGTCTCACGACCATCATCAGAAGACTTACTATGTCTAAAAAGGGGGTTTATTAAAACTAATTATAGCACAAGCGTCCAAATCGCACAATTAAACTTCAATTAAAAGAGCCCACGCCGTCGAAACGAACAGAACCACGAATAATCGAATTGTATCGTCAGAATTAATGTATAAAAATTATTTTTTTGTAGTAAGAATCCGCTATTCAGTAATATTATTAAAATATATGAGTGCATATTGATTGGTATTCTCACAACAAATGAGAAGAACGAAGTTATTTGTCAAGTATCTACTTTCGAAACCAGATGTGTAGGATTTATGACAAGGCCCTTAAGAACGGTTTCAGGCCTGTACTGGGAAATAACAATTACGAATTCTTCCTAAAAACATTTTCTACACTTATAAAGACGTATGTAAGAATTTGCAAGAGATTATTTAATCAAATTAGTATAAATATGACTTAGATTTTGTGTGTCTACCCTATGATCGCGCGATAAAATTGTCCCACGCAGATGACCGCCCCAAAAATTTAAAAATTGTTCGTACTACACTAGAATTGAATGGCTACCCAAAAACTTTTTTCAATCCTATCATTAAAGAAAGAATAAACAAAATCTATAATGGTTCGTCTAATAAAAATAACATAAAAGGTAATACAGACAATTTTATAACTCTACCTTACATTCCGGAGACCTCAGAGAAAATCAAAAAATGTTTGAAAAAGTATGATATAAATGTTGCGCATAAACCTACTAACTGTGTTGGGAAATATTTCTCAAATCTAAAACCGTTAATACCCAAAGATAAACAAACCCACACAGTGTATAAATTGAATTGTTTAGATTGTGATGGAACCTATACTGGAATCTCTAAACAATATTTACAAAAAAGAATGTACGGCCATAAATATAGCACAAGAAATAACAACTTAGAAAATTCCACCGCCCTTGCTAAGCATTGCTTTGATTATAACCATCAATTTGATTACAAAAATGTTAACATCTTAACTAAGGAAACTAATTATTATAAAAGATCTATCCTGGAGATGATTCACATAAAACGGGACCCCAAATCTGTAAATCATAGGGTAGACACACAAAATCTAAGTCATATTTATACTAATTTGATTAAATAATCTCTTGCAAATTCTTACATACGTCTTTATAAGTGTAGAAAATGTTTTTAGGAAGAATTCGTAATTGTTATTTCCCAGTACAGGCCTGAAACCGTTCTTAAGGGCCTTGTCATAAATCCTACACATCTGGTTTCGAAAGTAGATACTTGACAAATAACTTCGTTCTTCTCATTTGTTGTGAGAATACCAATCAATATGCACTCATATATTTTAATAATATTACTGAATAGCGGATTCTTACTACAAAAAAATAATTTTTATACATTAATTCTGACGATACAATTCGATTATTCGTGGTTCTGTTCGTTTCGACGGCGTGGGCTCTTTTAATTGAAGTTTAATTGTGCGATTTGGACGCTTGTGCTATAATTAGTTTTAATAAACTCCCTTTTTAGACATAGTAAGTCTTCTGATGATGGTCGTGAGACCGAAACGTACGTAAAGACGAATAGTTAAAACAAAGTGTTATTGTGACCTATTTCCCGAGAATTTTTATATATAACTATGTATAGATTATATTTCAATGCCACAGAGTAAATACATAAAATAGACATTGAAGTAGCTTGAAGTGACATCGATGACGTCATTTTCAAATAAAACTTTCCAACAACACTTCTCCGATTTGGCTCAATCGTCTCGACACTTTTTACGCCCACACACATAGACAGTATAGTCCAGATCAATTCAGAAATGTTCAAAACGGATATATCCGGTTTTTTGCTTAATTATTAATATTAAAGTTTTCTTAAAAATAAACAAACCTTTAACCTTTCAGTCTGGACAGTAGTAGAAGACTCGCACGATTCATCAGTCCACTGGCAGCACAAATAAAAACTGAATCTGAATATGAGGAGGTTAGTATAATAAAAATTAACAAACCCTTATGTAGTATTTACAAAAATTTGATTATGGCGCATTACCAGGGCTTGTCATTTGTGAATAAAATATTCTCTGTTATGCAAGGTGAGTTCTTAATGCAGCATTTTAGTTCTTCGCGTCGTGCGTCACGTACTGTTTTGATTGTATCCTATAAAATTAGCACAAATTATATGTGGTTAATAGTGTAAAATGAATAAAGCTGGAACGATTCAGATTGCTATTGTTCATTTATTAAGAAAACCAAGAAGATAGAAAATAAGATCATGCTCGGTTAGGCGTACCAAAACAGTTCAGCAGAGCTTAAGGCATACATTTACAACTCAACTTTCAACAAAGGCACCTGGATGAAAAATATTTTACAAATTGTTTTCTAATGAATGCAAAACATTTTAATACATTACTCCCTACCTTGCATTCCCTCAGCATGTCGGCGATTGGAGATGACCTGGGTAATTGATACATTCGGGTCGATTCTGTTTTCTCATTGCTATAAACCTTGCTATTCAAGTCTTATTGCTATCTTCAGATCTGACAACACTGTATTTCAAGACATTTGTGTGAAGAAGAAAAGTTAACCTTACTTGTTAAACAATTGTTATCCGTTTTTCGTTATTCCTAATCTCAATAGCTAACTTTATTTATAGCTCTACTAATAACAGGTTGACTCATTCCGAGGTTCAGGTCTTCACCGAGAATAGTTAGGTAGCTAGCATGACCAAAAAATTTGAAGACTATCATAAACCTAAACAAATTAATGTTAAATTTCAAATTTTCTAGCCAGTCAGTCTTTCTATGGACACCTGTATGTGATAAGGAACAGTATCTTTCCTAATTTGCTCAACAAATTCTCTCAAAACTTCTATTGCATCAAATGCAGCTATTTTATTCAGGCGGAACTTTTCTGTTGCCAAATTAAAGGGATTGCTGGTATCTCTAATATGCCGGTATTGTAATCTAAGAATTTCCGTTACAATTAAATATTCTAAAGTACATTAAATAAATTTTCTTAACCACCTAGCACCTATCTATTTTCAATATTTCGAACTCTTGGATCTAATCTTTTATCTTGTCTTGTTAGGCTTGGCAAGTACTATTATGAGGTTGCTGAGTTAGCAATATCGATAGCAAGATTTCTCTAAAAATGACACATCCCATTGCTCACTTCATGACCAGAATAGCAATATTTCGAATCATGCTGTGGAAGTAATATTTTTTTCTTAACAATATTACTATTTGCAAACAGAATAGGTCCGATTAAAGGGATTGCTGGTGTTTCTAATATGCCGGTATTGTGATCTAAGAATTTCCCTTACAATTAAATATTCTGAAATAGTTTTCATAACCACTTAGCACCTATCTATTTTCAATTTTTTCGAACTCTTGGAAGAAATAATGAAACAAGTGGCAAGTACTATTATGAGGTTGCTGAGGTAGTAATATCGATAGCAAGATTTCTCTAAGAATGACACATCATATTGCTCAAAATTGATGACCAAAATAGCAATATTTCGAATCTTGCTGCGGAAGCAATATGTTTTCTTGACAATATTGCTATTTTCAAATAGCATAGGTCTGATTGAAGGGATTGCTGGTGTCTCTAATATGCCGGTATTGTAGTCTAAGAATTTCCCTTACAATTCAATATTCTAAAGTAATTTTCATAACCTCCTAACATCTACCTATTTTCAATATTTTCGAACTCTTGGAAGAAATAATGAAACAAGTTCTCTTTTATCTTTTTTATCTTGTCTTGTTATGCTTGGCAAGTACTATTATGAGGTTGCTGAGGTAGCAATATCGATAGCAAGATTTCTCTAAAAATGACTTCTCAAAATTTATGACCAGAATAGCAATATTTCGAATCTTGCTGTGGAAGCAACATTTTTTTCTTGACAATATTGTTATTTGCAAACAGAATAGGCTTGATTGTGGAATATGTTTTGGGATAGAATCCAAATATCTTCTGTGCTTGGTCACATTAAGAACATGAAAATTAGTCAGAATATCCTTGTATCTCCATTGTTGAAACAGATAAGGAATTAATCTATTAGATAGTAGATATATAAGGTCGATACCTCCTGGGTAGTTTTCTATTCATATTTGATAATATGGTTTTTAACCATAGACAACATAACCACAACGCCAAGGGAAAAATTGTACATCTAGCAGCGACGCAAAGAAAATTGATATGTTTTAACTTTATCCCACCAAATCAAATATTTGAATTCAAGATTACCAATCAGACAGAGTGCGTGATGCATTAAGAACTCACCATTATTTCTTATTTGGACGTGGAATTGTAATGGTGCAGTTTGCACACGCATTCTTATGTGATATTCATCCATGTTGCTAATCTTGCATAACATGTTCTAAATGATTATAAATAAGGCTATAAGTCATGCATCCCCTAAATGAGTGAAGAGAATGTGTATTCATATTTTTGATGTAGTGGAGTAAACTAAAATTTACGAGAAACGTAACCCTAAAAATGTCCAAAATACCCCTCTTTTATCAACAAAAAAAAACGGTTGCACCCCCTACTCGAAGCAGAAAACTCAGATTATTATAATTTGCATCAAAACAAATTCATTTTGTCCAGGTCCCGATCGCCAACGGTTTTTTTTTTAGTTTACTCCACTAGTGGTACATGATGTGAATGAAAAATTAATATGTGATTCTTTTAGTTCCAAAATTTCATAGCCAAAAATAAGGAAATGTTTGCTGATATCAAGAAAGGTGTAGAACAAGCTCTAGAAACTGCCAAATTGAACGTTCAATGGACTCGAACTCATATAGAGAATGTTTCGAGTATACTGCATAAATTGGCGAAATGAAAAACGCAAAAGGATCATAGTGTGATATTTTTTAAAAGACGTATTTATTTATTTATGCAATATGGAAGTGACTCTTCAAAATGTAGAGTTTGTCTAGCGGTCCACTTCATTACTTAAAAAAAAATGCATAAATGTCAATGTAAAACTGAATACATGTCATTCGTACAAGTGCAATTATAAATGGTGTACTTACATTCAAGAACGAATAAAAAATTTATGTGTATAATTATTTTTCTTCGTTTTTTAACCCCTATAAGTTATTGGTCTCGGTAAAAATATAAAGGACCATCCAGATTAAGTGGTAACTTCCTTTATTTTGGTAGCTATTACGGTAGCAATTTAGTAGGATTTTTTTCCGCTGATTACAATTAGTCCAGTTAATAATCTGAGGAAATAGGCTGACTTTCCAAAAATGTACTAGAAGGTCATATCGGATTTTTTTTTGCATGATGTTCTATGAACCATGAAGGTCATTCGTGACTACTGACTGACACTTCAGTCTCCCCCCATTCACCCCTATACACTAAATTAATCCTATTCTCGACCCCCTTTTAAAGATCATTTTTAATTTATCAAAAAATAAAAATTAAGCCTCCAAAATGGGTTCTAGATTTTTTGGGTCGCTGAACACGAATTCGAGGTCATTTTTCCGGGAACTTCATTCGATGGACGGAAAATCGGGGAAATTGGTAATTTTTCACGTGTTTTTTAAATAATGGAGGGTGACAGTCGCGTATTTCGATCCGATTCGTTAACTGTGGAAAACCTGAAAGAAAATCTTTCCACTTCACGTTCAAATTATCACTCGGTAGGGGTGATTTTGATCACTGATTACGGGTTTCATATTTAAAAAGTACAAAAAATCATTTTCCGGAAAAACGCGGATTACTTTTTAATTATCAAATGCGTAATCAGCGACCAAATAAACTCCTAAAGTGACTTATCACGCGATAGTTTCAATTACGTTAGTGTTTTTCCTTGTAATTTTCTTTGATTTTTCAAACTATAATTTTTTTGGCATTACTTCCAATTTTTGTTGTATTTAACATGGACATCGAAAATATAAACGTAAATCAACACGACACAAAAAAGGAGAAGAACTTTTAGTCAAATTTATAATCAGCGACTGAAATAACCCCTATAGCGTCCTATCACACGATAATTTGAATGACGTGGAAAGATTTTCTTTTCAGGTTTTCCGCAAATTCTGAAATACGCGACTGTAAACCTCAATTGAACATCTCATTGAGTTTTTGAACCAGAACGTTTTAAATGGAACACTATAGCATATTTTCTATGAAATTTATTGGAATTAGAATGAGATTGGTTTTCATAAACTTTTCACTAGAATGAAGAATAACGAAGTTTATAAGGTCCTAATCTAAAACTAAGATAGAATACTATGGAAACAAATGACAATAAGTTATAAAGGAGTAAGTAGGTATATGAAAAACAATTTTTGACGTGACAACGTCTTATAATTCGATGGAGCCGGCTGCACGCACGAGAAAACATGACTCATGAGGCGTTCCATTTAAATATGCGGCGTTACCTCGCTCTAAGGCGTTCCATTTAAGGCTTGAAGTGCAAGCGAGAGCGTCTCCTACTTGAGTGAGCGATGCGTCCGCGTGGACAGCTGTTATACAAAATAATACATTTACATGTTTTCGTCAAGTATGAAGTGCAGTGAAAAGTGAATGTGGTGTCAATTGTTTATAGCAACGATAATTGCGGCGATAAAGGTAATGATTCTTTCGATATTATATATGTTCAGTGATATATTGTCGAATATTCGTGCTTTCATCATTAAAATAAATAGCATCGGTCCGCTAGTGCAGCGATTGTAGGTTATGCTATAATTGACAAAACTAATACACAATTCTCGGGAAATAGGTCACATTAACACATATATTTTTATTTTTACCCTCGTCTTTACGTAAGTTTCGGTCTCACGACCATCATCAGAAGACTTATTAATACAATAACCCGATTACTTAGAAATACGAAATACTGTAATAACACAAAGCGTCCTTATCGCACAAATTTCGTTTAAATGCCAACGTCGCGAAACGAACGGAGACATGAAATCGGAACTATAACACAGCAATGTTGCAGCGTAAAAATTAAAAATCCACTATTAAGTAGAATCATCAATAAATACGAACACATTTCATAAATGTCTGCGAGAGACTAACAGACAAAGAGTTCTATCCTCTTTGCTAACAGACGAGACCATCTCAAGTGTTCATTTAAGCGCCAGATGTCATAATTTATTAGGTGATAAAAGAAGGTCTCTGGCCTGTGAGAAATACTTTAGACAATTCTACCTAAAGTAAACTTTTACATTATAAGGACGTAAGTAGGAATTTGCAAGAATATTAATTAATTAAATTAGTATAAATATGACTTAGTGTTTGAACGTCACTCCTATGATTAACAGACTTGGAGTCACGTTTTATATGAATCATCTCCAGAATAGATCTTTTATAATAATTGGTTTCCTTAGTTAAAATATTAACATTCTTGTAATCAAATTGATGGTTATAATCAAAGCAATGTTTAGCAAGCGCGGTGGAATTTTCTAAGTTTTTGTTTCTTGTGCTATACTTATGGCCATACATTCTTTTTTGTAAATATTGTTTAGAGATACCAGTATAGGTCCCATCACAATCTAAACAATTTAATTTGTATACTGTGTGGGTTTGTTTATCTTTAGGAATTACAGGTTTTAGATTTGAGAAATATTTCCCAACACAGTTAGTAGGTTTATGGGCTACGTTTATATCATACTTTTTCAAACATTTCTTAATTTTCTCTGAGGTCTCCGGAATGTATGGTAAAGTTATATAATTGTCTGAATTACCTTTTACGTTATTTTTATATGACGCTCCATTATAAATTTTGTTTATTCTCTCTTTAATAATAGGATTGAAAAAAGTTTTTGGGTAGCCATTCAATTCCAGTGTATTACGAACAATTTTTAGATTTTTGGGACGGTCCTCTGGGTGGGACAATTTAACCGCGCGGTCTGTAAGACTGTTTATGACGCTTTTTTTATAACAAGTTGGTGCAACGGAATTGAAGTGAAGATAGCGTTGAGACCAAACTTCTTTAGTAAACCACGAAGTTTTTATTTCTCCATCTGCATCATGCCTAATGTTCATATCTAAGAAATTTATGTTTTTGTTAACTTCTATTTCACAGGTAAATTGAAGTTTACAGTGGAAATTGTTAAATTTATTAATCACGTACTGAATTTTGTCATTGGGAACACACATAAGGCAATCATCTACATACCGTTTAAAAAATACGGGCCGAAAATCTAATGAACTTATAACAGATTCCTCCAGGCATTCCATAACGAGGTTAGCAATGGTAGCAGAAATAGGAGATCCCATTGCTGTGCCGAATATTTGTCCAAAATATTGTTCACCGTACTGAAAATAAGTGCATTCTAAACAAAACTTCACAGCATTTATAAATTCCGATTGATCTAGAGGTGTGTGGTTTTTAATCTCTGCCCAACGTTTTTTGATGCTATTCAATGCAATGCAAAAGAGAAGAATCGCAGAATATTTCTGGTAAGATGTAGGAGTTTGCAAGTTTTCCCAAATTTTATTATATCTAAATCAAAGGAGAATATGTTTAGCAGGTTGCAAAATAAGAAGGCTTACACAAAATTATTAAATTCGCTTCATAAAAGCTGTTTAAATTTATGCATTAAAGAAGCATGCGCGAATGTAACAGAGGTTGAAAACAAAATTAAACGCATTAAACAATCCTGTTATTTAAACTTTGATAGCAACTTTATCTCGCAATTTTTTCAAAATCAACAAAATAATTTCGAAAAAAATTTCAACAAAATAAAAGCCATACAATCTAAAAAGATAAATAATCTAATGAAAGGCGTAGCTTATGAAAAACAAAATATCAATGAACAATGGTTGAAAGATCTAACCGAAACAAAAATTCCGGATGAGGTGCAGCATACGTTAAGCTTAGGTCCGAAATTTGCATTGCCTGATAACAAAAAACTGCCTATCGACAATATAATTGCAAATTTAGAATGTGGAATCAGGAATAAAAATTTAGAAGAAAAGAATGAAATTAGAAACAAAATTTGTAACATCTTGACAAACAAGAAGAACAAACAGAAAGCAGAAGTAGGTACTGCAAAGAATCGTCTTAACTATCATACAAAAATAACAAAAGAGTTCTTAAATGCTAACCCTGAAATTTTAGTTTTGAACGCGGATAAATGTAATAAAACCGTCATAATGCATAGAAATGACTATGAAAAGAAAATAGAAAACCTTTTAAATGATGAAACAACTTATAAAAAATTAAAATCTGATCCTACTTTATCAATACAAAATAACATGAATAAATTGATAAATAATTGGCACAAAAATAAGATAATCCCTATTGAATTGAAAAATAAATTAATTTGCCATAATGGGCTAGCACCTTATATCTATGGGCTTCCAAAACTACATAAAATTGATATACCTCTAAGACCCATTATTAGTAATATAGGAGCGCCTACTTACAATTTATCAAAATTTTTATCAAAATCGATCAATAATATAATAGGAAATAATGAATTTTATGTGAAAGACTCATGGCATTTTAATGAATTTATAAAAAATCAATCCGTACCCGTAAACCATCAACTAATTTCCTTAGACGTTGTTTCTTTATTTACAAATATACCAGTCGATTTGGCATTGAATAGCATCAAAAAACGTTGGGCAGAGATTAAAAACCACACACCTCTAGATCAATCGGAATTTATAAATGCTGTGAAGTTTTGTTTAGAATGCACTTATTTTCAGTACGGTGAACAATATTTTGGACAAATATTCGGCACAGCAATGGGATCTCCTATTTCTGCTACCATTGCTAACCTCGTTATGGAATGCCTGGAGGAATCTGTTATAAGTTCATTAGATTTTCGGCCCGTATTTTTTAAACGTTATGTAGATGATTGCCTTATGTGTGTTCCCAATGACAAAATTCAGTACGTGATTAATAAATTTAACAATTTCCACTGTAAACTTCAATTTACCTGTGAAATAGAAGTTAACAAAAACATAAATTTCTTAGATATGAACATTAGGCATGATGCAGATGGAGAAATAAAAACTTCGTGGTTTACTAAAGAAGTTTGGCCTCAACGCTATCTTCACTTCAATTCCGTTGCACCAACTTGTTATAAAAAAAGCGTCATAAACAGTCTTACAGACCGCGCGGTTAAATTGTCCCACCCAGAGGACCGTCCCAAAAATCTAAAAATTGTTCGTAATACACTGGAATTGAATGGCTACCCAAAAACTTTTTTCAATCCTATTATTAAAGAGAGAATAAACAAAATTTATAATGGAGCGTCATATAAAAATAACGTAAAAGGTAATTCAGACAATTATATAACTTTACCATACATTTCGGAGACCTCAGAGAAAATTAAGAAATGTTTGAAAAAGTATGATATAAACGTAGCCCATAAACCTACTAACTGTGTTGGGAAATATTTCTCAAATCTAAAACCTGTAATTCCTAAAGATAAACAAACCCACACAGTATACAAATTAAATTGTTTAGATTGTGATGGGACCTATACTGGTATCTCTAAACAATATTTACAAAAAAAAATGTATGGCCATAAGTATAGCACAAGAAACAAAAACTTAGAAAATTCCACCGCGCTTGCTAAACATTGCTTTGATTATAACCATCAATTTGATTACAAGAATGTTAATATTTTAACTAAGGAAACCAATTATTATAAAAGATCTATTCTGGAGATGATTCATATAAAACGTGACTCCAAGTCTGTTAATCATAGGAGTGACGTTCAAACACTAAGTCATATTTATACTAATTTAATTAATTAATATTCTTGCAAATTCCTACTTACGTCCTTATAATGTAAAAGTTTACTTTAGGTAGAATTGTCTAAAGTATTTCTCACAGGCCAGAGACCTTCTTTTATCACCTAATAAATTATGACATCTGGCGCTTAAATGAACACTTGAGATGGTCTCGTCTGTTAGCAAAGAGGATAGAACTCTTTGTCTGTTAGTCTCTCGCAGACATTTATGAAATGTGTTCGTATTTATTGATGATTCTACTTAATAGTGGATTTTTAATTTTTACGCTGCAACATTGCTGTGTTATAGTTCCGATTTCATGTCTCCGTTCGTTTCGCGACGTTGGCATTTAAACGAAATTTGTGCGATAAGGACGCTTTGTGTTATTACAGTATTTCTAAGTAATCGGGTTATTGTATTAATAAGTCTTCTGATGATGGTCGTGAGACCGAAACGTACGTAAAGACGAGGGTAAAAATAAAAATATATGTGTTAATGTGACCTATTTCCCGAGAATTGTGTATTAATTCATACGTGGGTCAAGAATCTTTATTATTGACAAAACTATAACAATAAGTTAACAGAACTATTTCACGATGAGTAAAAAATCAATTGCTTTACTATTCGATCGAAATAATTATCGAGCGTAGCTATGATTTCAAAAAATTAAAACATAAATGTTAAATCTTCCACATATCATAACAACGTGACTGAAATGACAGGTTGGACAAGCCAGCCGTCCATTCCATCAGTATTTTCTTATGACGTTGTCACGTTCAACTATCGTCAGTATACCGACTTTACAGACAACCGATTTTTTTTTAAATACGGTACCCCTTTCAATTATCAAGAACAAAGTAGATAAAAATATATTGATTTGAACCCTCTAATCCCGTTTCTCGAAACATTTTTGATTTTAGTTAGCAACTGAACAGCTAAGCGCGATTAGATGTGAGCACACAAGCAATTATTAGTAAATTTCAGTATCAGATTATAATTCTGCGTTCAGTACTAAAATAATGGGCGTCTTTGAGTTAGCTGCTGTTGTGCTCTAAAACCAAGGAATAGAAAGAAAATTAAATATCGTTTCTTACCTTTTGTTCTCTTGATGAAGACGTGTTTGTTTTCGTTCAATTCTGTCAAATAGAGTAAAAAGGAGACATTTTATAGAGTACGAGGGTAAGGTGAAAAAATCCCTGATAAATAAAACAGATGGCGCCACAATCAAAAATCCTATGTGACATTTGTGATGTACCATCTTTAACTAGAACGCATTAAAATGTTCAGACTGATATATCATTTACTTCTGTTTTGACAACCATCGAAATAGATTTTTGTAAACATGGAAAAAAGTGAATTTCGCGTCTTGATTCAACATCATTTCTTGCGTGGAAAAAAATACGCAACCCAAAGCATCGTTTGTTGAACATTATGGGGAGGGGCGACTCTTCACCTTCGATTGTAAAAAATTCACAAGTGGTTTATTGATTTTCGTTGTGGTAGTATGACCACCATGCATGAGGATGGGTCAGCATACAAGGGGTATATAACTCGAGTACTCGATACCTTTTTAGATATCCACGCGTCATAGACGTTTATACACTATTATAGAGATCGTGACTGCGTTGACGCAACTGTTTAATTGCACTGGACGCTACTTTTTGGTTGCACTGATCGCAGACCCATTTAACCCTATACAACACAAGAGTTGCGTACGGTCGCGCAATCGTGTATTTTGTGACAAGACTCTAAAATATTTTTTTTAGTTGTCATAACCACTTGAAGTCGCAAACTGTTGCGTAGCTGAAAATTACATGTCTGTGTGCACAGTCTCAAACAAAATCATGATTTTGTAGACCAACTTCTATTCAATTTTCTTGATGTCCTAAGTTTTTTCCATTGACTCATTGATCTTTTACTTCTAATATTATCTAAATTAGGATGAAGAACAAATTTGTTGAATATAAATTTTTAAAACTGTTTTAATTACAATTTCTAATCTTCAGTTCGCCAAAAAAACATACAGATGTACAATAAGACATGTATGCGGTTATTGATGGAATATGATATAGGTCAAACTATCATCTGGGCCATTCTAGGAAACGGTCAGGGAAATTTTCGCACAATAACCCGTAATCTTTGCTGAAGCATTAGCCTGGGCCATAGCCATAGACAAGGGTAGCACCTATCCCACCCATACCTGGGCCTACCGACTTTTCATCAATTTGCCACGCTATAATGTGGCTTAGGCAGTTTCCTATACCAGTCTATCCTAGTATCTAACTATCTTGTTGCAATACGCAATACTCTTGATCAGTACAGAAATTGCGTGCAAGTCTCTTGCCATTTCAAGACATTGCACAGAATCGGTTCAGTTCGATATTAATTGCAAGTTGCTTGCAATTATGGGGGATAATTTTAGAGACTTTTTAGTTACCAACTGAACAAAAGTTCGCACAAGGACGCTTATTGACGTTGACGTTAAATTACAGAACAACTGATTTATACCTTTTGATTTATTGATTCTTGTTTCGATTTGGACTCTAGCTGTAAATTGTAAATTTTGTTGTATTGTAGTTTAAAATTAGAAAAAACATTCCACATTGTTTCAAATTTCCTAGCAATATCTAACCATTCTGCAGCCAGGTATCTTAATGTTATTATTAGTGTGATCAATTATGGACAAGTTTTTTAATGTGTTTGTATTCATCCTTAGAAAAGTTGAGAACTTTTCTATATATGAAGCAATGAGCTCTTCAGTAAAACCAACCTCTATTTTGATTTAACCAAGTACTTACTCACCACCTTCGTTGTCTTCTTTCTCCAGTCTCTCTCGCCAAGAGAGCAGCGGCAGCAATAATTATAGTAATTATAGCAATAACGTTTTTCTCTTGCTTGTTTCTATTCATTTTTACATAAAATTAAATAAATTTAAAACATACAACGAACAAATTAATAATTCTTAACTTTTCATGATTTTAGTATATTTTTTATGGTTGATAGAGAACTGAAGTATACAATTGCAAGCAAAAATTGCCAAGTGTAAAACGTTTTGACATAAAAAGTTGCAGGTCAGCTCTTGGAAGGTTAGTGTATTGTTGAAATGCTATTTTAATAAGAATTGCGAACTGTAAAACGATCTCTACACATACAGTTAATATGCTCCTAGCGGCGAGCGAATCAACTGTTCTGGCCGAGGTGGTTGCGAAGTCGGTTATGAATTTTGCTTCTCGATTTCGACACTCCATGCGGCAAGGTCAGTTATTTTAATTTTTTTGGTAATACTAGATTAGTAGTTTATTCGAAAATGGTTGCACACATTTGATTTTCCTTGCCCTTGAACACATGTATTATTAAAGTGCATGGAGATTCGGGTGGGGGTGCTACCCTTGCCTATTAGCCGCTCTGTACCACGGAACATCTATAAAGATATATACTTTCAACTGACGCAAACTAGAGTCATTTAAAATGAAAGATCTTATTTGAATTCCCATCATAAATAATATAACTACATAATACCAGGATTAATAATCACTACTGTAGAAGTGGAAAGACCCGCGGAGTAAATGTTGTATTTCCAAGTTTAGGATGAAATAAATTCTGCTTGCAAATGAGTATTTAATATAGCAAAAGGTTGTTAGAGTTTCCCAAGCCTATTTGACCATCAAGATATTTATTGAAGGCTCTGTACTTAAAGATTTCTATTGTTACCTTTTCTAGTTAAATGTAATATCGGTGTTGGTTAGCAAACTTTGAATTTGACTTCATGTTCAAATGATTTGAAATATAGAGCACAACTTCATTCCAATTATTCCATTCTCATACACTAAGCCATGGCGGCTCGTGAACTTTTTAAGAGAGGAGGCTGGACACAAAACGTTTTTTAAAAAATATACTCTACTCTGCCAATTAATTTAACTTTTGCACAGCGACCGTACCAGCTACTTCAGTGACAAAATTAATTGTTGCCCAGCAAGAACCAACGTGGAGGTGTAGTTTTCTCTTGGGAAAAAAATTTGTTGTTCGTTTTTTGTTTTTTATTTTTTTTTGGATTTTTGATATTTTTTCTTTTTTTTGGAATTTTTCATATTTTGTTTTTTTTTATTAATTTTATTAACTTTTTTTTTATATATTAACGGAATTCTACGGTCTTCAGTTTGCGAAAAATGATCAATAATATCATAAAATGTATCATTTCTTTTTCATTGTATAAACGATTTTGGTCCATTGTATTTCGCATGTAAGTTTTAATTCGTTTGAGAGTAGAAAATGATCTCTCCACCGATGCCGACGTGACAGGAATGGTGACTGTCAAACAAAGTAGTTTATAAAACTGAGGTAAAACTTGTTGCAAATCATTGTCTATCATATATTTTATCATATCGGCGTGACTGTCGTACTGGCCTAAAATATCTTTATCCGAGTATAAAACGCATAATTCATTGTGCAGTGTTATTTTATCAAAAAATTTATATTTTAGAACTAAGTTATCTAAAAGTGTATTGGGAAACTCTTTTGAAAAAGATTCGAAAAATCTTCTATTCGTCAAGTCGAAAATTCATGTAAATCGGAAAATCGAATCTCAATTTGACCTTTAATAGTATCTAAAATTTCATAAAAAAGTTGTTTATAATGTAGTTTCTTGTCTACCAAATTATATGTTTTCCTCCTTTTCGCGGGAGGAGCCTCATCAGTTGAAAAAATTTCAAATAAAATATTAAAATGAAATTCTGTATTACGGAAACTTGAAATTTTATCTGTGAGATGTTTTAAACTATCTCTTGAATAAATTATATCAGTGAATTTATGTTGTAAAATTTGAAAAATAAGATCAGTTTGTTCAAATATTAATTTAAAAGAATCAAAAAAAAAACAAAAATTCTTCATTTTCTAAATAAGATTTTAAACCAACAGCAGCATTTAATGAAACCTGATCTGTCGAAAAGTCATCACTGTTTAATATAAATCAAATGTTTCAATTAATTTGTCTTTATTTTTGTGGATGTAAACAGTAAACACTGCACGTGATGTAAAAATCCATCGAGTTGGAGCATTACAGGGAATTCTGTTTCCTACTATGTTATTCAAAATTTCAGTTCGTTTGGTGGATTTGCTAAAAAAATTTGAAAATGAATATAAAGTTGGAAAAAAAAAATCTACCTTCCTTAATGGAATTACATGCATTACTTAAAACCAAATTCATGTTGTGAGCGTAACAATGGGTGAAAATAGCCTGAGGCGAAACTGATTTTATTTTTGTTTGAAGACCGTTTAAATGTCCCGCCATTACAGATACGCCGTCGTAGGTTTGAGCAATTACTTAATTTATTCGCAATGTCAAATCGTTCAAATGTTTCCTTTAAGAAATTAAATAAATTGATCGCTGTTTCTATTTCGCGTGTACGAGCAGAATCAATCACATTAACAATATTCTGTTTACCGGTTAATTTAAACTTAATACTCGATGTAATATGTTCCTGCGATTTTGAAACTTACCTATGCTGTCATAACTAATCTTTTCAAATCCGGTAAAGGCCGTTTGTTTTTGAAGAACATTTTCTATCATATGTTAATCCACTAAATGGATTTTCTAAGAACTCTGCAACTAAGTCACTCATTATTTTAACACTTGGCAATTGAATGGTTGGAAAAACGGCAACTGTGTTGACCACACGTATTTAGCGTTTGAGATATATAGAGAATCTAGCCTCTGGCCACTGTTGCCAGATTGAAAATAACTACTGAGAACGGGGAATTAATTGTAAAATTTAAAGAATTATCAGAGAAACAGGAAATAAAATGGAGAATGATCATTAAGATAAATTGGTGAGGAGGCTGAGCCTCCTTCGAGGAGCCGCCACTGACACTAAGAGAGTTCACAACTGTGGATATACTCTATAGAGTAAACTCTAAACTAATGATTGCTACCAGGTAGCTGAAAGGTCCTCAGTATTCCATTCACGTTGTATTTGAAAATGAACAGTTTAGGTTTGAAATTGCAATCAAACAGTTTAGTAAACATAGTGATATTTAACATTTTAATTATTGTATTTTTATTTGGAATATAGATCACAAAATAACAGAAAATATATTAAATTTTTGTCAACTCATTATTCCACTTAAGAAAGCAAAACTTCACATAACTATAGTAGGTATATTTTATTTCAAATATGGAATTCAAAATGCCAAGTCCAGTAAGGTATACATACCAACAATTGGAAGAATATTTCACGAACTTGAAATTAGTTTAACAATATACAAAAAATAATACAAAAGACCAATTACATACCTAAGACAGTTAAATAATAGATAAGTGAATGACAAAAATGCATCAATGCTATATGAATATAATACTGAAATAAATTTAAATCACAGTGGAATTATTTTATAAAATAATGCTAACAAATAATTAATAAATGTAATTTCGATTTGAAAGAGGCAATTTCCAATATGTACCATAAAAATTAGACAATATTGAGAAATATAAGACATTAAGAAATTCACTGCAACATCGCCAAAAATGTAATTTTGCACATTCCTAAAATTCTACCACTACAATATTTATTCAAGTTTTTCAACACAAGTAGCCTACTTCCACTTATCTAACTCATGTCCATGCTTAAATACTCAATTTCCTTACACAAATAAGTAGAATCTTCCTCCACAAACCGAAATTCATAGCAGTGATATTTGTGATCAAACAAACCAGTTATATTAATTAAAAGATAAATCGAATAAATCAATTGCAATAAAAGTTTTTACAAATAATTTGTTTATAAGCAAGTTATTTTACCTATTCAGGTGAAAGCTTACGAGGTGAATTAGAATTATAATAAATATAAAAAATTCAAAATGAAAGGATAGTGTATTGAAACAAATTGTCCATTTTTAAATGTGAAAGTGAATATGCAAAATTACCTGAATATTTATGTAAAAATATTTATATTATAAATTTTCACTGAAATGTTCAAACTTAATAATACATTGCACTAATATTTAATAAAGTAAACAATTATGAATACAAGTTATAATAAAGCGGAATTTTTTATAATAATATTCAGTTTCACAATATATACCCACTTCTATTGAAATCAGCGGTAAATTTACCAGCAAACTTACCAAAGTGAATAATTGAAAACATGGATAACACTATCAAAAATATTTCTAAATATAATAACACCGATCAAATTTTCTTGATCGACGATAATATTAATTATTAGGTTTACTAGAGAATTTATCACATTTCAGTAATAAAGATATGAAAACTTTATCAACAGAGTCTAAGTTATATCATGAAAAACAAAAAGGAAATATTAACATAACTATATGGAATTATTTTATGAGATGCAGATATTTATTAGAAAGCTGATTTTTTGACATCTAAATCTTACGTAGGTACACTTTTACAAATTATGATACCGTCGAAATATTATATTAATGTATTTATAAAGTATTAAATGTCCCAGAAACCATTTTCGAAAACTACCAAATCCTTGAAATAACTGCCAATTTGAAGTTTATGTGTAATTTCTATAGGAAACTATTGAGTGACTTGTTCTTAAATTGGAACATATTAGAATTCAATATGAAAGTACTTTCAGTTAAATATTTTAATGAACATTTGAAATTTAATCTTTTCAGTATTTTAATATAAAATATTATTATCGTTAATTGAGAACCATGGGAACCTGCAAATATTCATCTTCATCACCTATATTTGGCAGATGAAAATAGTTGTTAAATTTTTATTTTAATACAATATATTCAAATCAATGTTCCAATTTTCAGACATGAAAAAATGTATTAGGTAGGTTTGGAAGATAAAATTTCTGATAATGCAATATCAGTGATCATGTTCTAATATCAAAATAATTACAGATATTAAACTCAAATCTTAGAGTTCAAGACATTAAAGTAGTTTGCTGATGATATAATTTTGAAATTACAGAAAATTAGTTCTTGATTTAGATATTTAGTTTCCATGAAGAAACATCAATTTATATTTCACATAGTTTATACTGCAAGGGACACTCAATTTTGGCAGGTAAAGAATTAAAAATAGCGAAAAACTTGGTACCATACACATCACAAAAATAAATAATTTCCCAATTTACAAACACTGAGTAGACAACAATGCACTGAGTAAGCCCCCAAAATAGTCATGGGGATTCAGAGTGATATTATTCTTTCTGGTTCCATCATAAAGAAAGTAACCAACGTTTTTCTCTTTCAAAAAAGTTAAAACCAAACCGTTGGATATCCTAAACTGAAAACAATTTCATTGTTAAACAAGAAACAACATATGGCGCATTCCAGGTCATATTCGCACTTCATCCCAGGTGAGGTCTTTGGATAACGCTGAAATATTGCGGGTGGTTTCTGCCTCAGGAAATATTAGGTTTCCCAAAATTTCAAGCCATATACTTCAATAATGCGCCGCCTAGAATATTTTTCATTTTTTTTTGGAATTTTATTGATTGAAAATGAAAACACGACATTTCTTCTGTAGAAAGACTGTACTGAGACAAAAAATATTCCAAATCATGGATTTTATGGGAAATTTCCCAAGGAATCCAACGCCTTCAGAATTGGTCTATCGTATCGTGCAAGCGCGCAAACTCAAAAAACAGATTTTTTCTTCAAAAATTCATATCTCCGGTGTTGCTACTTCGATCGGGCTGAAATTTTGTGTGAAGTGAATATGTACTTCAAACTGGTGTATGAATGGTCATGCATAAATTATGAAACAAAACCGCTAGTTAATTATCTGTATTTTCAAAAATTGCTAGGCCATTTCTTTCAAGTTCATGCTGATGGGTGAATATTAATCTCTAATCTGATTCCTCGGAAAATTTTCGATCGATTATGTACTTTCTAAAAAATTTTTAAGTCGATTTAATCGATATTGCGAGCATGTTTTTTCAATATTCAAATTTGTTTGAAAGCGCAGTGTACATTTCTTGATAAAAATTTGATTTCTTCTTTAAAAAAATAATCAAATAAAATGAGTTAATACTAATAATTTATTTTTTTTAAAGAAAAATAATAATATTAAAACAAAAAAATAATTAAATAAAATGAGTTATATAATAAAAATTATTATCAAATAATAATTAAAAAAAAATAATAATTAAATAAAATGAGTTATAATAATAAAAATATTATTTTTTTAAAGAAGAAAGTGAATTTTTATCAAGAAATGTATACTGCGCTTTCAATCAAATTTGAATATTGAAAAAAACATGCTCGCAATATCGATTGAATCGACTTAAAAATTTTTTAGAAAGTACATAATCGATCGAAAATTCTACGAGGAATCCGAATCTGGGATCAGATTAGAGATTAATATTCACCCATCAGCATAAACTTGAAAGAAATGGTCTAAGAATTTTTGAAAATGCAGATAATTGACTAGCGGTTTTGTTTCATAATTTATGCATGACCATTCATACACCATTTTGAAGTATTCACTTTTAGCTGCCTTCACACAAAATTCCAGCCCGATCGGAGTAGCAACACCGGACATATGAATTTTTGAAGAAAAAAATCAGTTTTTTTTTGAGAAACGATAGCCCAATTCTGAAGGCGGCGTTGGATTCCTTGGAAAATCAATTCAAATCCGTGGTTTGGAATATTTTTTGCCTCAGTAATGCGTTTCTACAGAAGAAATGGCGTATTTTCATTTTCAATCGATAAAATTACGTAAAATGAAAAATATTCTAGGCGGCGCATTATTGAAGTACATGGCGTGAAATTTTGGGAAAGCTAATATTTTTCTGAGGCAGTAACTACCTGTAAAATTTCAGCGCAATCCAAAGACTTTACCTGGGATGAAGTGCGAATATGACCTTGAATGCGCCATTTTGATTTTTGATTTGGTTTGATGAGGAAACTGGAAAACTAACTATTGATTTTTCAGCTTTAATGATACCATGAACGGAAATTTTTCTTTCACCAAATTAATTTGCTATAATATAATACAGTACAATAAAGAATTATAAATATTGAGTTTATTTAGTACATATAATAGAACTTTGCAGTAGATAGAAATAAATATCAATTACAGTCTACCCTGAAGCGATAAATTCTTTACAAGTATATGAAAATTAATATTCCAACAATTTCATATTCTAATACTCTGAATTTAATTAATTTTGGAGGCTTACCACACATCTGCAGAATCGAGTTATAGCTTCATAATTAATTTACATTTCGTTCTCTGAAATTTCTGCAATCTTTGAATAAAACAAAAGATATGGAGTTGATGTCGAATTTGGCTTATAATCAAGCAAATCTACCAACTCATTACTAGTTAAAGGGCGTACATTCTCATCATCACATTCTAACCACATATCTTCTGAAGCAGGTCTGTCAGGATGAAAATAGTTGTGCTTTGATGCAGAATTAACGGCGTTTTCAACAACACTTCTATTCATTTTAACTCCACAACAATCTACACTCCTACACATTTTCACATCGTTTAACATGCCTCGTGACATTCCATTTTTGCTGTCAATGAGTGAATTTGCCACCACTCTTGGTTTGAGAAATTTTAATATGTTAAGAGACTTCTCACTACAGCTGGCAGATAAATTATTCTTCGGTAGATCACGTGGACAATTTTTGTAATCTGTTAACGGATGGGAAGCTTTAACGTAGGCAATATAATGACCCGAGGCCATAGTACCGCCTAAATGCATTATCACACAACACAGTTGATAACAATGCGATGGTCCAACTTGGTCCCCTTCTGAATTAGAACAACCTTCACAAAAGCACTCCAGCTTTAAAGGAGTAGGTAAGTACGTATTCACTTTTTGTACACCTGTTGCAGATGAAGTGAATCTCTTCAGCTGCAACACCATAATATTTGGCAATCTTTCGAAAAGAACATCCCTACTGGCTTCATTATAACGTTTGCACTTCTCACATAAGTATTTATTGGCATCGCATAGCTTCTCAGAAGTCACACAGGCTCTACGATAAATTTCGCTGGGAGACACAGCGTTCAAGTCGAAATTTTCATCTTTCACAGCAATCGGGACTGGAATGTCATAAAACAGTTCCTTTCTTTCTGTAACACTTTCGCATTCCAGACATTTAGTACGTCTCAAAGTAATACCTTCAAAATCTTCAGCCAAAAAATTACATATTAGTTTCTTACCAATAGTTATTTCAGCATCCTCACTGTCCGTTACATTGTTTGCACTATCCAACACACCATTTACATTATCAGCAACACCATTTACACTATCCGTAACACCATTACTATCAATAATTCCATTTACATTCTCCTCGTTGATTGCTTTCTTGGAATTCTTATCTTTTTTCATGTAACTCTTTTTCCACGATCGTCTGACATTCCAAATTTTACTACTATTAGAAGGGGCAGTTTCTGGTTCATTCAGGAGATCTGGATTGTGCTGAACTTGATTTTTCAAAAAGTCACATGTTTCACGAATATTATCTAATAAATACAGTAATAATTCATGAGCATCTTGCTGATGATTTCCTTCGAATACTGTATTTGCATCCCGAACAGCCTGAAGGAGTGCAACAGGTTGATAGGGTTCGGTCGATTCCTTAAGCTCCAAGTTATGCATTGTCATGAATAACTCATGTAATCTTTCTGTAACGATCTGTACTTTAGATTTAGGCAAAATGTCATTGGAAATTCCTAAAGATAATAGGTCTTTACTACTTGTACTTCGAGAGTTTGAAGCTGTAATGGCACCTACATTGCGACCAAGTGATGAGGTTTTTGCTTTATTTAGGCTCAATCTATTATTGACTAAAGACAAATCTCCAATTAGATGATGCAAGTTATGTAAGAAATTAGGGGCAAAACGTAATGTATACAAAACACTATTTAAATAACAGGTATTCCCCATATTAGATAAAGTAGAAACAGGCGAGTCTTGGATGCTGTCTCCATTACTTCTCTGATCAGATCGAAGCCCATTCAACATGTTACTTTGTGAATCTAATAGTGGCTTCTTGGCAGGTATTATAGTTTCTTGCTCTTTGTATTTACGTTTCAGATCACTATTAAAACATTTTAGCTGTGAAATGGTGAGCTTATTGCGCATAGGAATCACATCATTCTCCAAAACTGTCATCTTCTTTAGCAAACCTACAAATGGATTAAAAATTAGTAAAAATAATGAATGTAACTGATTTCGGCAGCATTTTATAACTATAATACGTACATGTGTAATATTATAACGCAATAAATGTATAGTATATAATTTATTTGCAGGCAACAAAATTATATCATTCCATTTTCCAGCACAAATTCACAAAATATCTCATTTAATTATTAATTAATTGGCGTAGCAACTTGTTTGACGACTTTTAGGACAAGCAGGGAAGACAACTGCTCAATACTTAATACCAACCTATATTCATAGAATATGGTGCGGGAAGCAGGTTATGCCATGCACCAAAAATTCCGAACAATCTTAGATAACTACATCTCTATACCTCTATATTCTTAGAATATTTGCAGTGGATTCGTATGTACCACGGTCGTATATACAGATCTGGAAACTCTATGTTTCACATGAGTCTTACATGTCGCCAAACTCGTAGTCCCTCGCTCAGCCACCAGCTGCCGCATGAATGGAAATATGTTGTCAGGATGTCAGGATTAGGCGCCATATCCCTCGACTCATGCGCTACCCTTTTTGTACTACGCAACAGATGACGCTTAGCGGACTCACTTCTCACATAGGAAACAGGCTCGAGTTTCCAGATCTGTATATACGACCGTGATATGTACCAATCTATCATATATTTATTATTCCTATATTGCTAGCGTTCCATCTTAGGGGCTGCAAGACCTTCGTGCAGGTAGGGAGGCTTAACTACGCGAGGAGACCCTGATGGGTAATTTTTTTATGCCTATAACGTAGGTTCGTAGGTCTCAGGTTAGGTGGTTACATTTATGGAAATACCAGGTTAATAGGTTATTTGAAAGTTTGACCTAGTACAACTTATCGCGGTACCTACCATGTTGTATATGTATATTTGATGTGCCTACTTGAATGTGTACTACTTACTTATTCATAGAAATAGAATGACGCACATGTGCAGACTTTCCAACTATTTTACACATTAAATAAGAAACAATCACCCTTATCTACTTATATTGTTAAAGTACAGAGGACACTTCAGGTACCAAGTACCGATCATTAAAGTACTCTACATTAGTTTAACATTACAAAATAGATGGCAATACATCTTTTTGACATTTAATTTGTATTTTGAGATGTTAATTAAGGTAACTTGTAATTCAATGTTAAAATTCATTTAATGCGTTAAAAATCCGTAATGCCCTAGGCATTAATAATTTCCTGGGACCTGGGGCATTATTTCTATTGTACCTAATGTATCTCAAAGTAGGGTACATATTGGAAAATGACAGACAAGTATAATATTAAATTGTTTTATGCTCAATATCTATGCTGAGAATGAGAGAGAGACAGTTGTTAATGATAGTGGTTCGTAGTCAGAACTCGGAATACTATAATTATTATCATTGAGATTACGCAATAATGGAACGTAATGGAACGTATCCAACTTTCATAGTAAGAGCTTTCAGAAACTCACCAATCGCAATCGTTTACCACATCTATCAATGGGATCCCGTATCGAACTGAGTCGATTCTTTACATTATATTGTCATTTGTTTCGAATTAAGCGAAATGTTCTAGCAATAATCAAACTTATTGACGCGGTGCAAGCAAACATCAACCCAAATGCACGTCGTTATCCAAGTTACATGATACGAATTAGCTTTGCAAAAAACTTAGAATATCGGACAAGATATAAAATTGGCCCATTCCTTATTTTTTGTCGGGAAAGAGTGTACGTTCTTCAAATGGATTTGAGTTGAACTACTATCATTCTCATGAATTTATGTTCCATGGAGAACGAATTAAACATAACGCAATTTCAAAACTATTAAATAGTACATTTTCAAATTATCCAGATAAATTGAAATGTTACATCTGCCTATGAGAATTGACAAGATTAGTATTTTTGTAAATCTTATATAATGTAGTGAGGATTCAATTTGAATGTACAGAGTGTTAAAAATCTAATTGGCCATAACGTAGATTCTTGGAAGGTTATACCATCGACGATTTCCAATAAATTGCATTTAACCTTCACCTTTACTACTTACTTCAATGTAATATTTCTAAGTGAAAAGTTTAACTGAGATTTCCAAAAGTGTTTGCTGAATGGTTTAAACTTTATACTGTTCTCTATATACGTCTTAACACTACCACTTATTGTTTCTAACGATAACGATGCTTCCTTCTTTACAGCCATAGATAACTCTACTACCGTAGTAGAGTTATCTATGTTTACAGCTATGTCTACCAATTCCTCTAATTACTTCGTAGATGGGTCCTCTTTACAGAGCCCATAGATAACTCTACTACCGGTAGTAGAGTTATCTATGACAGAGCCTGTCTTCTAATACCTTTCCTTTGACATGCCCACTACAAATCTGTCTTTTAAGACTGGATTTAACACCGGTTCTGATCTACAGTTTACTGCAAGCTTTTTGATACGAGTTACGAGCATACCATCCATTGATACTCTCATTAGTACAGTAAATGGGTATGGGGTATATTGTTTGTGATTTTTTTCCAGAGGGTCCTATAATATCTTACATTTTCACATTCATTTACATCAACTATACAATTTTAAAGAATATGTTCAGGAAAGGGTATCGACAGGTTGCATGATCAATTAATGACATGACGATTTTTAACTTCAACAACTTCATTATATGCACATTTTATTTATTAATTTTGTATTACAACAATTATCTTACGGAGAATAAATTAGATATATGCAGGTATTGTATAACATGGAATCAACTTAGTCTAAATAATGTACAAAAATACTGAAGCTTAAGAAATTCATATATAAACAATGAATAAAAGAGTAGTTCTTATAAATAACTGAAATGGTCATTATTTTGCGTTAACCATTTCTCAACCGATTCATAATTTTGCTTCATCCATTTCACTTTCGACTTAACTATTTCTATTGTAGAATCAATTGCACTTTCTGAAGATGCAAGATGCTCTCCTAGTTCATCCTTGAATCTGTAAAGCTGAAATATCGAAGAATTATGAGATACGCAATAAAAAGAAGCCTTTATTTATTGCTAATTCTTCATTACTTAAGTAACTCTTGAGTTATCAAATTTCAATGATTTGGAGGCGATGGTAGGATGCTTTAGAAGACAATATATTTAGGAAGTTCTGCTATGTAATATTCATATCTATTCATTAATATATTCTTTGTAATTCAATATCTGGCAAGATATTAGCAAAGGAGAAATTTATTCAAGAATTATAACCTACGTATATTCGTAACATTTTAATCTCCTTAATTTTCGAATATTTCAAGGGTATAAAATTAGTTTGCTTTGATCAATTTACTTATATGTATAACTTCGCTGCGCATTTAACATTTCCTTCTATCATAACATTTTTTTAGTTTTATAAAAGTTACCTTTCACGAAGGAACCTCGGTATATTTATTTATATAAAAGTATTGCTAGAAGGTGAGTAATTACTGAAGCAGAAATAATAAAAGGTAATAAAAAATGGAATGTAAAGAATCGAGTTAAAGTTGCAAATCCTCCTCATAATCATGGTACAATAGAATTACCTAAATAAGGAATAGCTGATAACAAATTTGTAATAACTGTAGCTCCTCAGAAAGATATTTGACCTCAAAGTAGAACATATCCTAAAAAATCAGTTGCTATTACTATGAATAAAATTAATACTACTATTCATGTTAATATTAAATTTGATGAATTATAATAAAGCCCTGGTCCAAAATGAAAATAAATACAAATAAAAAATATTGGAGCATGCAAGGTTCGAATTAATCAACCATAATTAATATCTCGTCAAATATGGATAATTCTATTAAAAGCTATTAAAGTATTAGGACAATAGTGTATTGCTAAAAATAGTCCTGTAACAATTTGAATTATTAAACTAATTCCTAATAGAGATACAAAATTTCACAAAGTCGAAATATTTCATGGAGTTGGTGAGTCAATTAATGAATTATTGATAAATTAAGGGAGAAGTTTTTCGTAAGGGTATTTTCATTAGAATTCCTTTATTTAATTTGCAAATTTTTACAATTGCAATTACAGTTAATAAGTGAAAAATAATTATAATTATGATTTGTCTTTAAGGTAAATTATAAAATTTTCTTATAGATAAATGAAAATTATAATTATAATCAACATTAGAAATAAAGAAAATTCTTGGCTTCCGGGATGGATTCCGCGCCACCATAACTCGACTTGATGCCGACGTTTCGCCAACCATTACAGGTGGCAACTTCAGGGCAGGCTTGAGGCTTGAACTGAAACTGAATGGTTGGCGAAACGTCAGCATCAAGTGGAGTTATTGTGACGCGGAATCCATCCGGAAGCCTAGAATTTTCAAGATTAGCTATCCGCGGAAGTCTACTATCCAAGATTAGAAATAAATTTATTTATAAAATTAATTGGAATAAAAATAATAAAAATTGTTAATAAATATGAATAACAAAAATTAAATTTTTCTTTTGAAGCAATTTTGTTATATAAATAAATAAAATTAATATCCCTCCAATTATAATTCAAATTAAAATTGTTTGTTTTAATAATATTAGTCCTATTGTAAATTGTAATAGAAAAAATAATAATTAAAATTGAAACTAATGAAATTAAAGATATACAGAAAATAGTTTAATAAAAATATTAATTTTGGAGATTAATGGTAAAGGTTACTTTTTCTCTGAAGTTTTAAAAGAAATTCTCATTTTTGATTTACAACCAAAATTTTATTTAAATTATTACAGCAAATGTTAATATACAGGGTGTCTCAGATTTTAACCAGGAAAATTTAATAGACGATAGAAAATTTGATTTTGAGCAAAAAATTCCTAATAACATATATGCAGAGACGCTTGGTTTTTGAGATACAGGGTGTTGTTTATCGTACAGAAAACAGTTTTTGCAAGCATTTTCTACTCATGGTAAGCTATGTTCTTTGTGATAAAATTTTTTTTTTTAGTCATAATTGGTGAAGATTTTGAAGGGGTAGTTGGTGTTTTTCTCCCCAACTTCTACGCCACTAAAAAAAGTACGGTTTTGAGACAACTATTTGAACCGCCAATGTTTTTTACACAAAACAGGTCCTCCTGGTCATAAGCTCTAAAATTGACCGTTTTCGTGAAAAATCAAGTTTTATGTTGGAAAACATGGTCAATTCTTACTAATTAATCAAAATTTATTCAAACGTTAGAACAAGTAACAAAACCGAAAAATTGACCATGTTTTTCAACATAAAAGTTGATTTTTCTCGAAAACGGTCAACTTTAGAGCTCATAACCAGGAGTACCTTTTTTGTGTAGAAAGCATTGGCGGTTCAAATGGTTGTCTCAAAACTGTACTTTTCCAGTGGCGTAGAAGTTGGGGAGAAAAACACCAACTACCCCTTCAAAATCTTCACAAATTATGACTAAAAAAGAAATTTTTATCACAAAGAACATAGATTACCATGAGTAGAAAATGCTTGCAAAAACTGTTTCTGTACGATAAACGGTTCCGGAGATATTCGCAAAAAACAATTTCAACACCCTATATCTCAAAAACTAAGCGTCTCTGCATATATGTTATCAGGAATTTTTTGCTCAAAATCAAATTTTCTATCGTCTGTTAAATTTTCCCGGTTAAAATCTGGGACAGTCTGTATATTCATATATTTACTTTTAATATTGTTGAGTTTAGAATTTATTATTTTAATTAAATTTATATTTTTGTTCCATTTTTAAGTATAATTATGAATATCATTTTTGAATAATTTTTATTTCTATAAGAGTTTGTGAACGTGCTTTAGGATTATCTATTTTAGGAATAATAATTCGAACTCATGGTAACGATTATATTAATTCTTTTAATATTTTATGATAAAATTTATTTTATTCTTAGTTTTTTGATACCTTTATCTTTTTTAGTACATTTTTGATCTATACAATTTTTTCTTTTGATTATTACTTTTTTTTTCAATTTTTAATATTAGATTTATTATACATGATCATAAATAAAATCTTACCTCGGATAATTGGAATTCCGTATTCATGTATTTCGGCAAACTGAGAATCAGTTTATTGAACATGTTGAAACCATCTCCCATCCTGAAAATAAGTTTAGTTTATGATGAAATAAAACACTTATTACTTGTTTTTTATCATGAATACACAGGGTGTTTAGTAAAAATACGGCAAAATTGTAAAGAGTTATTCCCTTGGGTAGCTTGGGAATATTGTGTCCTTTGATGATTTCCGGAAAGCCACTTTGTTTCGAAGATACAGGGCGATAAAAATGATTTGATATTTCTCAAAGTAAGAAGGTAGCCTAAATAAACATATGGCGTTATGCACTGGGTCTTCCGAGCACATAAAATGTGCGTTTCTATCTTTCAACAGTTTCAACAACATTCTGATTACTAAGAATCGATATTTTCCGCACAGACAGCAGGCATCAGTTTGAACATGGATTAAATTTGATTTAGCATTTTCTATCTTTTAAATTTGTTTCAACTAATTGCATTTGTTCTGTATTTTATAGTTAAACTTGTATTAGTCAAGTTCTCTCTATCATGAAAACTATACGAAAGCCAAAATGACGATTGTACATTGAACGATTTCCCAACAGTAATATTCCTGTTAGAAAAATGTACCAAACTATTCATCAACATCTTCATGAAACAGGTACATTGAAACAAAATGGAGGACCAGGAAGACCAATGACAACTAAAAACCGGTAGAATTGGAAGAAAATGTGCTGAACATGAAATCTAGCTACTTCTACTAGAAAAATTGGAAATAGTTTGGACGTAAAAGTAATGGGACTGTGGAAATTTTTAAGCAACTATTTGTTGCAGAACGCGTTCAGGCACATCTTCCAGGTGATTTTCCTCAACCTCTGTCGCTGATTATTTTTATCAATGAAGTTTCTCAAGAAATGCAATAAGGATGGACTGAAGAAAATCCACATGAGGTACTTGAAGATCGTTTCCAACATCAGTTTTCGTTGAACGTTTGGGTTTGAATTGTGAGTGATTGGAACGGTATTTCTACCAGGAATACTTACCGGCGTGGTTATGGATAATTTTTGGAACAATCTCTAGCCGAGTTTCTGAAGGATGTACCATTCGTTATGTGGTTTATGCACGATGGTGCACTCCAGCATTTTAGTGCGGTTACTCGGAATTTTTCAACACTATAAGTGGAATATGTCGAAGATTCGAGAAATCGGATAATTGATGGGTGCATTTTAATAAGACACGACCCAGTGTTTTTGAAAGAGTTCGGCAGGCAATAAGGAGTAGATTGGATGCATACATCCTAGATGGTGGTAGTCATTTTCAACATTATTGTATATTAGGAAGATTTACGTGTAATAAAATATTTGTTGACGAAATCCAATTGTTTCATTTACATCAATCCTTTTAATAAAATATCAACATTAGATACGAAAAATGTTATCGCCCATTATGTTCCAAACGAAGTGGCTTTTAGAACATTTGCAAAGGACACACCCTGTATAATAACACAAACGTTACTAGTTGTGGTAGTACCGCTCCATGATGGAATGGAACTGACCGAAGCAATTACCTCAGATGTAGAGGCACATATTTTGAAGCGCAGTATCTGATTCTAAGGCAATTTGAAATTAATGTAACTCTTCATCATAACTGAGCAAATTTTAAATACTTACTGCTGACGTAGTTCTCTCCAGTGTTTACGGAGGAAATCGAAAGCCATCGGGTTACCAACTTTGTTATTGGCAATTGTTGTAAATATTCTGTCAGCGTCTTGAATTCGCATACTGGTGTGGTTTCCAACCATATAATACAAATATCTGTAATGTGAGTGAATATTAACTTTAAAGGAACTATTGCAAGAAAAAGAGTGTTGAATATGTTAGGTGTAATTTTGAATTTTCCCAACGCGGGTTCTGTGTTAGTCCCTCGACTGAACTTAGTTGATTTTTATTTTTTTTAGGATGGTACTGTACATAAATCGATGATATACTTTGTTTGAATAAAATATTATCTTTACATCACTTTGTACTAACAAAAGGTAAGCATCTTTACCTTTTCAATTTATCTTCAAAAATAGTGTCAAAAACTGCAATAGAAAACTATTATGATATTTTGAATTTAACGAAAACGGAACTGAAAAACTAGAAATACTTCGAACGAGCTCGACACACGATTCTACTCTTCACTCTTTGACAATTAATACTCTCACCAAAAACTGCATCGATCGATATCTCAAAAAGTAAACATAGAATTGTTTTGAAAATTTGGCAGCGACAAAAGTCAATGAGTACTATTCATGTAAAATATTTTCAAGATGGGGCACTTCCGGTTATGTCGGAAGTGGATGACAACTCGTTATTTTAAATGGAACACCCTATAATTTATTGCATTTTTGGATTCTACGGAAAATTCTAGGTATATTTCATTTGTCCTATATCTAACTTCAACCGTTTTGGAATATTTGCAATCTTAGAGAAAAAATTACAAATGCAGACCCGTAGGTACTTAATTGACAGTTTCTACATAACGGTTGCATATTTCGTAACACGCTTTTGGCATTTTGTAGCCGGTTACCGGATGAATAGACACTAAAAAATTGAAAGTTGCAACGAAACGTTCAAATTCGAAGAAAAACAACTTTTCTATCTAAAATTTGTTGAAATTCAAAGAAATAAGCGATTATTTTGAAAAAATTTAATTTTTGACAGGTAGCGAAAGTGACACCGCCCGAGTCATTGATGTGAATACGGAAAACTGATATGCACGTTCCTCATAAACACGTCGACATCATGTATGTGTACTTCAAATGACCCCGCAGTTTTTGATAGGGAAATGACTTTCAGTGAAACTCGTTGAAACTAACTGGAAAATATACCCTAAGTCATGCTGATCAAATGTCTCCATGAATGTAACAGCCGAAGATCTCAAGATCTCGCGCAAAAAGCTGTTCTGTGCCTGATACTGGAATTATCGAATAAATCAATATATACCCATATATCTCTTAATATTAATGAATGTTGTATTCATCATATCTATGCATATGTTCATGAATTTTGCTAAATGGATATGAGATATATGGGTATATATTGATTTTTTCGATAATTCCAGTATTAGGTACAGAACAGCATTTTACGCGAGGTTTTGAGATCTTCGGCTGTTGCGACCATGGAGACATTTGATCAGCATGACTTAGGGTATATTTTCCAGTTGGTTTAAACGAGTTTCACTGAAAGCCATTTCCCCATCAAAAACTGCGGGGTCCTTTCATTTTTAAACGAAAAATAGAATCTGAAGTTAGAAAAAAAGGGAAGGGTACCGTTGAGCACAGCTAGAAAGGGTTAATATTGAATACAACATGTATCAGACGATTCTGATGAAATGTACGATTGAAGAACATGAGCATGGAGATTCACAGATTTTGCAATTCTTGCAACCATCGGAGTTTGTTGATAACAAACATAAAATAATGACAACTTTTGTTCATTGAATCTTTTGTGCCTTTAAAGGAAGGCTTTAGCATGTAATCATTCTACCCGATCCCAAATGAAATTAAGTTCACTGGGTATGACACTATCATTGTTCAAATTCTGCTTCCGCCTCTGTTTATATGAACGACATTTTTCAGAATTAGTAAGTTTTTCGGCCTTCCATCAGGTCCTGTTAATTGTATTCTAACTATTTTAGCAATTTCGCTGTTTATTGATACAGCAGTGGAAGTTATACCAAGTCGTTTTTGTGTATCCTCAACACGACCGATTCGCATATATGATCAGCCAGTAGGTGAGAGCGTTGCACGATCACGTGGTTTCTGACGTCACGCAGTACCCGACGAGGATACCTCCCTGCCTCGATTCCAACTAGCGATATCAAGCCCCACTCTTCGTCACGTGACAGTGGTCAGTGTGAGTCTCTCGAGCGTGTCGCGACCTTGGTAAAATAGGATTCTATAAGTTTTTTCAACATTAAAAGATCTCAATATATACGGTTCATTTATGATGTATTAGCAAGCAGTTATAATTTGTTAGTGAACCCACATTTTCTCCATTATTGTGATTGATGCTAAGAAATTTAATAAATTTAGATACATGGAGAATAAATTTGAACAATTCTTTATCATTGTTTTCATGAAAAATCTTGAAATTTGAACTTCTCTTGACAAAAAAGGTTGCTTCGTTTTGATTGGACACACGAATCACAAATAAATCACGTCCTAATTTCAGACGTTCCTAATATAAATTAGTATTTTTGTTTGCAGATATAGTTGAAATGTAATATACTTATTCGCCATTTTGGATTTTTTTATTTTATCTTGAAGCGTTTCGAAGAGATTTACAAAAATCCGTCTTTAGGGTTCACCCTTTAGAGGGCTATAGCACCATTACGAACTATTTTTCGACCCTTATTTTCATGAACGTCTTAACATAGATTATGTTTTTACGGAAGACCTAATTGATGGAAACCGTTACGCGGGAGCGTTACTCGTTATACCGAGATCTTAACAGGTCTAATTGGTCGAAAATTGTTAGACCCCTTATAGTTCTTCCTTGTTTTCGTACATATTCGTGTTTGAAAAAAAATATTTATATACGCTTGAACTCTGTTTTCTGGAAAAACTAATGAGAATTATGAATTATAAGAAATTTTCCAAGGAACAACGTTGGTCCTCTTGAATTATTATAAAAAAGCATGATTTCGTAGATATTCCCGTTTTAAAAAAAAAATGTATATCCTAAACTAAAAACTAATGAGAATTATCAATTTTAAATATAGGAAATTTTCCAAGGAACAACTTCGGAGTTTCATAAAAAAGCATAGTTGCTGAGATAATAACGATTTTTTGCCAAAAAACGTGAAAATATGTATATCTAAATATATAGATAGATCTTCCGACATTGAAGGGATTTTTCAACTGTTTTTCCCTAAAAGTATATATTATTCCCAACTTTTTATACACTTATCTCAATTCCCAAAAAAAAATCCAAAAACTCCAGTAAAATGACATATAGTAATTATTGAATATGTGTTTGTACAGTGAAATATTTTTATTCTTGAATTTTCTAAAGACAAATGGGTCTAGATTTATTAATTATTGCATATAAATTTCCTGAATAAATGTGAAGAATCATTCACATCGTCGAATTTCATAAAAATCGTCGAAGTTAGTACTTGGGTTATCATAATGAAATCGAGACTTAAATTTAAAATGTTTCATTGATTATTAGAAAGTTGAGAAACGATTGAGAAATAGTGAAAATGTTTTGTTATAATGGAATATTGTGCATGTACCTGGAAAGTAACCACGGCTGGTTGGTACATCCTAGTGCATCCAATAAGAGATTTTTGTCTGTAGGCGATGACGATCGTAAGTATTGATCATAAGCGAATTCCCATTCAATTTCGGTTCCTTCACGTATGGCTGTACAATAAATAATACTCCGAAGATTTGGTTGTATTCTGAAACGATAGGAGAGCTGATTTTTGGATCACTCGATATTTCATTATTTTATGATAACGATACACTTTGTCCATATTCCCTGTTGATTTATTGAAACCGCTAGATACAATCATTATTCGGAGTAATTGACACTAAGATGGCTTTCGTCCGCAGAAATCACCAGGAGACCTGCTTGCCTACGTAACACATGTATGGTAAAAATCTGTTGAAAAACATGGGAGTATCCTCCGATACAATGGCTATCAACGCTGGTGTTCCACAGATATGTTTCTTGGCACCAACTTTGTTTCTGCTTCATATAAACGATCTGCTGGAAGGATCCACCTGTCCCGTCCACAGCTTTGCAGATGATGGTACACTTCATACCGCTTTCTCATCTAGAGACCCTATACCATCCAATGAAGACAGAGACAGGTTGACGCAATGAATGAAGATCTGGCAAAGATTTTAAAACAGGGATTTGATAATCTAGTAGAGTTTAATGCAGCTAAAACTCAAGCTTGCGTCTTCTCCAGAAAGGCGGATCCCACAATCCCTAATATGAAAATGTCAGGTACAACTAATAAGTATTATTATCATTATTATTATTATTCCTACGAAGTCCTTCATTTCAAAGCTCGGGAACATCACCAACAGCACCCTCTCATGGGACGATCATGTGCACAAATTCAACCTGTCCTGAAGTACTGTTCACATGTTAGGAGTTCGTCTCCCAAAAATTCGCTGAAGCTCTATCTAGAACAGAGCTATTCGCCTGATTGACAATGTTACACTTATGAGTTCATTGACCTCTCTAGAACATCGTAGAAAGGTGGGAGACCTCTCCCTTTTCTATAGATATTTTCATGGTCGGTGTTCATCAGAAATCTCGTCTGTTGTTCCACCACGAGAAATTTCAGATAGACGGACTAGCCCCTTCATTGTCAAGCTGGAGACCTGCCGAACTTCTTCCTACCAGACTTCATTTTTCTATTGAACAGCGAAGTTGTGGAACTCTTCATCTATTGACGTCTTTTCCTATGCCTATAACCTCCAAACCTTCAAGAAAAATTCGAATGTCTATCTCCTCTCCCAACATTCCACCGCTGGCTCACACGTGTTCTTCGAACATTGTAGGTTTCCCACTCGTGTAGTTAAAGTATAAAAAAAGAGTTGGTTTTGGCAAGCGAAGATGGGAATACATGTGCTATGGAAAAAATTTGAGTAGAATTTCTTCTGAAGGCTCTGGAGGCTCTGGTGGAGATCGTTCCTCTACAACAGTATCTGCGGGTACCGCATACCATAGTGCTGGTATTATAGTCCAGGCAATAAGCCGGGGAAAAGGCCAAAATAAAAAAAATATAGTAAGCTAGAATTTCAAAAAATTTTTTGCATTTTGTTCCTTATACCCCATAGATCATTCATGACAATCAAAACCGCGGGGGTCGACCTTTCTACCCCCCAAAACGGGGTTTCAACCCCTCAGAGGAGCATACTTATAACAATAATCCAAAAGTTTAGGAAATTAATGAATTATGAGTCGAAAATGACCCCTACTGTTTTTCGGGTCGCTGATCACGATTCCGCACTTGGTTTTCTCGGAAAACTCCCTCCAGATGGGAAATTTGGAAAATTTATATTTAATATATAATTCATAATTTTGTTGCAAAAATTACCTCTAGTAGGTTTGTTGGGTCGCTGAACCCGATTTCACTGTTGGTTTTCTCGGAAAACCGGCTCCAGTGTAACAAAATTATATTTTATTATTCCCACACCCCAGGAGAATCCCAAATATCCCATGTGGAGGGAGTTTTCCGAGGAAAATAACAGCGGAATCGTGATCAGAGACCCAAAAAACATACTAGGGGTCATTTTTGTAACAAAATTATACTTTATTATTCAAAACCGTCTCAGGAAAATCTCAAATTTCCCGAATTTTCCATCTAGAGAGAGTTTTTTGGGAAAAATAACAGCAGAATCGTGATCAGCGACCCAAAAACCTACTAGAGGTCGTTTTTGCAACAAAATTATAAATTATATATTACATATAAATTTGACAAATTTTTCATCTGGAAAAAGTTTTCCGAGAAAAGTAACTGAGGAACCATTTCCTTTTTAAACACCCTGGAATTTTCGAAATTAGAGTTTCTCCCATAAAAAGTTGTAATTTGCAGGTATAAACGCGTGGCTAACAAATGAATGAAAAAGATTTTTCGACTTATTTAAAAAATTGTAAAAAAATTGATCATTTTTGAAGCGCTGTGGCTCCCAAGCTAAGCAACTTTGTATATAGGTTAGTTGAGTTAAATCGTCATATTTTCAGCCAAGGAACTTGTGGTCTTCCGTTGTACATGCCATTTCCGGACACCCGCTATATAAACTCTCACTGTATAATGTGGAAGGACCTATTTAAATACCAATACAACGAGAATACAAAATACTGTTAATGAAAGAAGATATGAATTACCATTTCTGTAAATATATAGTTCCGACATACCTGATTTTCTGACCCATCCAATCTCTGAAATAGTTAAGAGCCATGATGGAACATTTCGAATACGAACTTCGGCACGACCATTCCAACACTGTTTTGAGTATTCGTTGAGACAAATAATTATTAATGTCGCTTCCTTCAAATTCTACATTCTTATAGGTTGCTTCAAATATAACATTGTGGAACTTCTATAAAAAGGAATAGAACGTTCATATTAATTAAGAATAATAATAAATAATAAATTGATCTTCTGTGCATTTGAAGTGCATTCTAAGAGATTTGACTTTTTTTTTACCATCACGTTTTCTTGTTCATTTTAACTTTTATGATCACTCTAAACCTCTAGTATAGTTGGTCCACTGCAGAAGATACATCGGAATTGAATAGCGTCGTTTTGATAATAATTAAGTATGATCATACATATCTACGAAGACGTAGAATGCCACGATTATTTTTGCAGACTTATAACTCAGTATTGTTACACAGTTTATTGTAATACCTATCGCTTGTGGCTATAGTACCTAACATTCATTTTGTTGCTGATCAATCAGCTAGCGCAAGCGGGCTGCATCAATTTAGCCATCAACGAAAGGTTAGTTAAAATTACGTCTTGATTTTCTTTTTCGATTGCAATAAATTTTTAAATTTAAAATTTGGTTCCAACAACGGCAGAACTTAAACCGAATCAAGCATTACCTACTAAGGAGCAATGAGTGCTAAAATCTCAATTTTAAATTAGCTTTCTAATAAGCAATATCAAATATTCTTGATACTAATATTCATCATCATTATTTGACGGAAGGGGACTTGCCTCCAAATGCTCTTAGGCCACTTAGTTGGGCCCATTGTGCGCCCCGTGGACAATAGCCTGTTCTATTCTAGCAGGTTTGTGGCCTGCCAGACACCCAGAATATTGCCAACAATGGCTTCCATAAGTTCTTCTGGAAGCAGTTTTGATTCTCCGAAGTGACGGTGCCTGAGGTATGTCAAAGCAGGGCATTCCAACAGGATATAAGAGACAGTTTCTTCCGCCTCTCTTCATTTCCTACATATAGGATCATCTGCGGTTTCTATGTCGATTCTTTGAATTGCGAGAACTTCTTTGTCAATGCGTAGCATTCTGTATCATTCTACTTCGATGTAAAACTTTACTTTTGACAGTTTGCAAAGAAATAACACAATTAAAACAATATTCCATGGCTGGGTATATTTTGCCGCACTTAATTATTATCCATAATCAATATATCGGAAGATAATACATTATTGAATTCAGATCAGTAATAGGGAATTGTAGAAATTTGCAAACGCTCACAATTCGGAAATCCGAATTACAATTCGGAAAGTCGAAGAAAAAAAAATTCGCGCCACTTCTACACGCGTTCGATCATATCGAATGTTCCGTCGCAAACTTACCTCAAACAAGCCAAATGCAGGAGTGTTCACCAACATATCGCTGATGAATGTCAATTTCTTGAAAGCAGTCATCGTTGGAATGAACATTATTTGTTCATCTCTTAAGGCCATATGTGAAATCAATTTGAATGGTATATCGTAATCTAGAAGGTTCGCTCTTGCCAAATCCATGGAATCGCTTATCAATTGTGCTCTAGTAAGAGGAGGCAATGACATAATGTGTTCGATGAGCATCCTCCAGTTCCGCTCATCGTAATTCACTATGTAGTAGCCTGGAAATAAATAATACATTTATAAATAAAAATTAGCATCCTATGACATTTTCATCAACCATATTATTCGTTACGTTGAATTTTACTAGATAATTTCAATTGGGGAAAATAGAGGACATACTTTATAAGCTTTTGAAACTTTGAGATAACACTCATGTTGAGTCTGGTAATTGAAAAGTGAGAAGTAAAGAAAAAATTTCGTATTTTAAGGGTACCACACATCATGTTTCACTGCGCAAAAAAGGATATCAGTTTTTATTACATAAAAACAAATAACTTAGAATAAACATCCTGTAGAATGTCTCATGTTGACACAGTCACATAGATTTCGTGACATTAGAGATCGCCTAGTCGAAGAATGCGAGTTGAGTTAACAATATCTTAATATACGTCGAGCGGTGAATATTCTTTCAACAACTCTGTTTGCTGAAATCATGTTTCAATACAACCGATACAATATATCCTGATACGCGACTATTACCTCTACCTTGCCGCACTGGTTAACATTCACGTCTAGCACAGTCTTCTCTACACTAGGCTGTTTTTAAGCTCGCTCCGTGCTGGTATGATATGTATAACAAGTACTGGAGGAGGAGTCCATTAGTGGTCATGGCATTTCATCCAATGAGACCTCTTCCTGTCTCAGCGTAACGTTTCCGTGGCATGGTTTAGTCATTTGCGTCAACTAGGATGTGTTAAAACCATTGACTAGAAACTAAAGTAGACACAGTTGCTGAATACACAGCTGACTGATGAAAAAATTCCCCACTTCCTCTTCTCTTCCTGGACCCTCAATATGTTGGATGCTCTACCATTTTCTTAACCGTATAGACTATCCTGTGTTCGTTTATATTTAAGATGGAGTGAGAGTAGCGAAGTCGTTTCTTGAATTAGGTTATATGACAAATGTATGTTCTCGTATAGCGCCAAATGTTAAATGCAATCCACTTGAAATGTTGACACAAACTAGATATTTATTAACATAAGAGTTCAGTGCCATACCTGAGCCGTTTTGAGTTATTATGAGCAGAGCAGTCCGCCAAAATACTCGACGCTATTCGCTTACTTTCGCAAACTGTTCGGTGCGCTAGCTATCTGGCCGATTGTAGAGAGAAATAATGCTGAAGAATCGAGATCACGCAACTAGACAGACTTCGGCTCGAGCTTTTGATCGACTTATGCAATAGGGTTGTTTAACCTAGCAATGATTCACGTGGTTACATAGTATTCCGTATCACCCTCCTTAGACATTCGTCACAATAAATTTGTAATGGACATGTCTCTTTAGGCTAGTCTTGGTGAGATAACATAATAATTATTGATCTGGGTGGACTTGAATAAACCAGAAATTCTTCAGTAAACTATTATCTAATTGTTTTCTTGCAGATTTCCATGTTAATTCACTCATTCTCTTTAAGTAAACTATTATCCAAATATTCTCTTTCAGATTTCAATATTGTATTTCACTAGTTCTCTTCAAGCTTCAATTTTTTTTAAATTTGAAATATACAATTTGTGAAGATAACATAATCGGTTATCGGATTATATTGATTATTCCTGCTGATTTAGTTATTTGTCCCTCGAACTTGAGGCCAAGGTATTGCTCGTATTGTCTATATTTTAGGACTTAAAAGATCGTGACGTCTCCATCCTTTTTCCCATGCTTTATTGCAGAGGGAACTTCGTGACAGGGCACTTCATCCAAGCTCAAGCAAGTTTCATGGACGGTAACATTTTTCTTAGTTGAAATAACCAAATTTTCTTGATCAGTTTTTTGTGATCTCTACCCATAATTGTTTCATCTACAAATCCATTTCTTAAACTTGAACCTTTGGTTCAACAAAAATTATTTGTCTCTATAAAATTAATAATTCCAAGTTAATTAATCAAATTATTTCGAATTCTAATCTGTTTCACTTTAAATTTTTGATCTTTGTTAATTTATGAAATAAGTATGCTTTTAGTCAAACTAATTAATCCGCAGGGGATTAAAACCAAATTGTTAAATTGAAACTTGTCTTTATTTCTCTGATATAATGATCAACATTTATTCACCTCGTAGTGCCGGAAATTCTATCTTACTTTTTTTTTGGCTAAAGCAGTTGGTGCTCTGGGTAATCCAATCAATCAAGAATCTAAGGACACGTATCACTACGAGCCTTGAGTGTAAAATATTCTGGTGCGCTTAAGATTGTGTGAGTGTGGCGAACGAAGTCTTTCCTCTTTTTAGCTCATACTGTACCTTAAGCCTAGATAGACTGTGGCTCGCGCTCTTGATCGACTCATTCCTCCTTTCGGCTCACGCACTCAATCTTAACCCTTTGGGCATATGAGCAGCGTACTGACCGACCTTCTAGTTATTGTTATCGGTTGATACCCGTCTAAAGTTCAGAGATCGCACAAACATGACGTCACACATGATAATCTGCGCAGTAAAATTGAGTGTGTACTGTGTACGACCGTTTAGGAAAGATTAAAAGAATTCAACTATATTAAGTCACGCATTTATGTTCAACAACATAATGTACCGGATATGAATATTAATTTTTTATTAATGATTTTGTTATGACGTACATTGTTATCGCATAATTCGTAAAATGTCATTAATCGTATTTAACTGCATGTAGAATGAGATGTTCAGAATATTGAGAATTAAGTGAATTACCTGTTTGGAATATGTTGAGATAGTACCATTTTGTCATATTGAGAGTTATTGTAGTCGAAGTTTCTTGTTTTAGCCAAAGCTTAGGAAGAGTATTATAATTAACATCAGAATCAGTTGTTAATGATATGGGAATCCACCAAAGTGTATCATCTGTCTGTCCATCTAATAAAAATCGCCTCTGTAAAAATAATATTGAAATATGAAACGAATATAATTGATTATTGTAATTTTAAATATCTAGACAAATTTTAAGATGATTTTGCGTTCTCTTATAGCCTTCATTGTGCCGATATAATGATCATCATCTATCAAATTATATTATACAACGCTATATCAGCAGTTATTTTTTGATTTTATGATTGCACAAATACATTTCATTTAATGGTCATTTATTATTCCGACAGCTGTTGTCAGATATTTAATCTTAGAAAGAGACAACCTCGACCTCTGTAGTTTGATAGCCCAAGCTAATATGTCAATGCGGTAGCGGATCACTGGAGAAACAGAAGATGTAAAAGGTCACACGTTTCGCAACATTCAGGGAGAGGTTAAATGCGGATGTAAAGACGACATCTTAAGTGTAACTATTGACAAGATCGATAAAACTCAATTTTGTTATTTCATAGTAATTCGCCAACTTGAAAGTTTATATAGTCGTGGATAGATATTATTATGATATCTTGATTATTCGAATTACATAATGTTAATGCGATATTCGTTATTTAAAACTTTCAAATTTTCGTTTATCGAACTTATCCTTGTCATACACCAAGATCATTTTTTCTTGTATTCGGTTGTATGTAATCAAATGCAAAGTTATATTTCCTTTTATCGTCACTAAATAGAGTAACAAATTTGTCAGCTTAACTATCAGAATTGTTCATATCGTTTCATTACGGCTTGTAAAATTAATTTTTAGTTAAATGTTGTACGTTGGTGACACTCAAACGATATGTCTAAAATCTACCTGTTATATATAGATATTTTATTTGCTATTTGATAATTCAACTAAAGGAATGTTAGTGAATAAGATACAGACATATAAGGATTTGATTGTTTATTAAATGTAAGTTATTCTCGATTAAATTTATTGAAATATAAGTTTTTAGATTTATAATTAGGCCATTGTGCAAGTAAGTGAACCTCTAAAAGAGGTTTAATAGGGATTTCAATAAAATTATTTGATTTATGTATTTTCAATAAACCATATAACCTTATATTTTCACTAAGTGGTCTACTTATAGAATTTTCAATGGTGTTATTAAGTTTAGTGGTAAAACAATTAATGTTTATACTGGAAATTTTGATATTATTATTATCTTCTATAAATTTTAATATTTATGGATGATAATCTATTGTATTAAGAACTATTATTGGATTATCTTTGTTTGATATTTTTTATATTATAAGTATTTATTTTTTGTTCCTCTGTTCTAGTGATTGTTTTAATACTATCTCTAAATATGTTTTTTGTTCATTTTCTATATTAAGGATTATAAAATGGGAATCTGTTCGACACCAAGTATATCAAATGAACCTCGTGGTTTCATGGTATTCCGTAGCACCTTGAAATAACATTTTTCATGATTAACGGCATTTTATGTTGAAGTCTTGGTGATTTAAAGGAATAATTATTTGATCTGGATGAACATAAGTTACTGCTTTATGAGAGTGAACTTTCTGATATTACTTGGACATTTAGAAACGACGATATCACTATTTCGAGTTCCTTAACTCTTATCCCAGCATAACTATAACCAGTAAACTAATAACTAATTATTCTATTTCAGATTTCAATATTGTATATTAATAAATTCTTATTCTCTGCTTAACAAAACATAATCAGTTGTGGGATTATTTTGAATGTTCCTGCTGATTTTGTTATTTTTCCCTCGCATTGAGGTCGAGATACTGCTCGCATTGTCTATATTTCGGAGCTCAAGCGATCGATATTCTTTCCTTTTCTCCGTGTCGTGTAACAGAAGGAATTCCTGGTGGAGAGCTTAGATTCAACACTCAACCAAGTTTCAACGACGGTAAATTTTTTTTAGTTGGAATAGCCAAATTTTCATGATCAGGTGTTAGTCCAAAATTATTGTTTCAACTACACATAACTTCCTTAACTTAAACTTTTGATTCAAATTTTTCTTCCATAAAATTGAACTTGTAAATTCAATTTAATTCTTAGAGATCTAATTTGTTTCACTATTTATTTTTTCTAAGCATTATTATTTATAAGTCAAGGTTCTTTTTTGTTTTCAATTATAATTCCCTAGAGGAATAAAACCAAATTGTTAGGTCGAAACTTGTTTTTATTTTCTCTAATATAATCATCAACATTTATTCATCTCGTAATTCTCTGAGCTAGTTGAGGTCATTAGAGACAGAAAAGGTTTCTCCAAAACCTTACAATCCTGTACTTGCCACATTGGTCCAAGTTATTCATCCAGTGATAATCAATGTCAATGATATATTCAAATAATTTCCTTAAATTTAAGAAATATCCTCATCGAAAGTGGAAAGAATGTGAGGACTGGATATTGATTATTCCCAATCATATCGTATTTGGTTATAGATCTGAATTATCAGATAGAGATCGCAACTGGGCCAAATAATATTATATTGGATTTTAATCAATAGTTATTGTAAAATACCTTCAAATTAATTAGGAAATATGAAGACTACGGAATGAAAGAAAATATGCATAAATCGTTACGAATAGTATCATTAACCTGATCATCGGAAAAAATAAAACGTTACATTACAAACGGAGTATATTCACCTGCGATATGGTAAGAATGTGCTTTTCATAATCCATAGAAGCAGAAACAACTGGAAAACCGGGCTTATTAGTCCACGAATCCATGATTTCACCAACTGTCATATTTTCTTCTAAGATGCCTGCTTGTTCATTCAACGTATCAAATAAATCAGTCTTGTCCACATTGCCATATTTATATTTCGAAAGTAAACTCTTTAGTCCTCTTTTGAATGTTTCATCTCCCAAAAAATGGTGCATCATTCGGATTACACATGCTCCTATAATCAAATTAGGACAGAATGAAAACTGCAGTATATAATAAATTTTAAGATTGAACTGGTCTGTACTTATTAGAGATCGATTATTTTAGAAATAGGAACTACACGTTATACTGGCATTTCGGTTTTTAGAACTTCTCCATATCTATGAGAAACATTGAGGTCAACAAAGTACATACACATCTATAAGCTAATGTCGATCTGAAATTATTTGGTTGTATGCTTCCTCAATATTCCGCAACGAAGTAATTATTCACCTCAATTTTAGCAGATTTCTTGTTATTTTGTTTACCTTTGGCGTATGATATCTCATTAAAAGCCTGGCGGATTTCATGATTATTTCTAACATTTCGAGACAATGCAACAGAAGATCTCAAATTATCTATCTCGAAAGCGGTCGCAATTTCATTTGGCAGAAACTCATCCATAAATCTCCATGACGGTTCGACCTGAAAACAATTTTTATCGTATTATGCATTCTAAGGAGCAATTTGGAATTAGAAAGATACTTCCATTTAGTGTATTAGACACGAAACAAAATACCAGAAAAAGTCTACTCCGCTAAGAATCTGCGAAATTATTGATACGGTTTTGGTTGGAATAGACAAATATTGCGTAACTAAAGGGCAATTCATATGGAGATATAAAATTTCCAATACCATTTTTGATTTTCAAGTAATTTTACAAAAATTGAATTTCTTGATTTCTTTTTTTTATTTTTCTCGTCAGAGATGGAACAAATTAAAGTACACTTGCGTCAATTTCTGTTTTACTATCCGACGTTCCATTGACGATCAATGAACATCCACTTTCTTTTAATACGGCTCTTTTTAGACTACAAATGTTTGAGGTTGATATTTTTCACTTTAGACTTATTAATGTATATCATGTGATGATTCAATTACTTTACAGTTGCGCTTCCACTTTCGAATTTTAATGAACTTATTACTTATCATCCTTCAGTAATTAATAAATTCCATAATTTGTTGTCTAAATTTGCAATACAACACGTTTATAGATTTAAGAAGAAAGTTAAAACCGTTTAGGCAACACCTTTGATAAAGTTACCGACTTCGATAAATCAGGGTTTTACAAAATCGATTGTGAGTCATGTTCAAAATGTTATGTGGGTCAAACTAGAAGGAATATTTCAACTCGGTATAAAGAACATTTTGCCCACATAAAGAAAAATCAGCGTTAGCCGAACATATTTTTAAGAAAGTTTATCATTTTTGAAACAGAGTAATAACAAATATTTAAGTAATTTAGAATAGAATTAGAAGTGATGGAAATGTATAAGCTGAAAAACAAATTAATTAATTAAGCTTTATCTGCAGCTGAGAGTCATCCATTATTTACATTATTATCCCCAAATACTATTTAAACAGGCACATTTTGATTTCTAATTTATTAGTTTACTCTGAAGACGGCCATTTGGTATACTTTGACAGTATTTCTAGTGGATATTTGTAGTGTAAACTCTTGTATCTCTATTTATGATTTATTGTTGTGTGAATGAATAGTGGACTATGGACAAGAAAACTGCTAGTACCATAGTTATAATTGATAAATTGGAATGTTCTGCTCCTAAACGTTTTGAAAACAAAACTTTTTTGTGTTCTCTTCTAAATGAATTACGAATCGATTTAATTTCTGCATTAATCCAGTCCGTATCTACAGCATACTTACATTCAGTTTTTTAAGCTATTGCATATAGCTTTTATCGCGGGCTTTGAGCGCGGCGACCGAATCAAGAAATTCCGTAACGAAAAATAATGTAAGACCTAAACACCTAACATGTGTCAAATTAATTAATTAATTTGAAGTTTCTAAAAGTGAGAAATTTCGTTATTTTATACGAATGTTATAACACTCTAGCGCTTTAGACTCCGGGATTTGTAATTAGCTACGAACGAAATCATTTTGACATATGCCTCTAGGAGCTCGCTACGCGTCAGTTAGAGTTTATACGTTAGACGCGCGTAGCAGAGACCTGAGAGTACCTGCTTCTATTAAGCTATTGCATATATTGCATATAGCTTTTATCGCGGGCTTTGAGCGCGGCGACCGAATCAAGAAATTCCGTAACGAAAAATAACAGGAACTCGTTTATGATGCACTCTCTCGGGTGACTAATATGGAATACTTGTATATCACGACAAAAAACGATAATTCTACATTCAAGTTTTATAATAATCGAAGGCAAGCTGCATCGACTGCATCTTTGTTGCAAGAATTCAAAAGACTGCCTTCAAATAGTGTTCAGACGACAGCTCAAAGTGTCTTAGATTTCCTTAGTAATAGGAAAGGCATTTCAATAATGACTTTCAATTGCCAAAGTCTAAATAGTCACAAATACGATTTACAAGATTCAGTTACGAGACAAACAAATGTGTTACTTCTTACCGAATCTTGCATGGCGCATGATAATCCGATTGAAATACCTAACTTCAATTGTATTGTTCAATTCAAACGAGATACTGTTGCAAAAGGTGGGGTAGCTTTTTACCAAAATAATAATAATGTAACTAATATTATGACTCCGAATATTGAAATAAATATTGCACACGTTAGCGATGTTAATGTTAGGCGCTCATTTTTTGGAGATATTTGTGCGTGCTTATGCAAACTTAGAAATGGCCTACACATACTCATGGAAGCAATTTACATTTCTCCGAATCCAAAATTGGACGAGGTAGAGCATTTTATTCATCGCACTTTACTGGAGTACACTGAAGAAGAGTCGAAAATACTTGGTACAAATGATAATAAATTTCCACTTATCTTGGCTGGCGATTTCAACATCCACTTCGCTGTTAAAAAATCAGAGCGGTTGACAACTTTTCTTTCGGAAAAATTGAATTTGAAAATGAATAATGATCCACAAGAATCCACAACAAAATATGGGGGCCACCATTGACGCGGTATTTTCCAGATATTTAGAGGATATCAAGTCTCAAACTTATGTCTCTTATTTCAGTTATTCAGTTACCATAAACCTATAGTTTCAATGATAACCAATTCCTGAATAACCTACATGTATTGTAAGATAATAAAAATATTTTAAACGATATTAACTTCTCATTTATTCAATAAAAGAAAAAAAGTTCTCTTATCGGTCACCACGATCAAAAAGTGTAACTTGAATTAATATCAAAGAAAAAAAAATACTGCATAAATTAAAAATAAATAAATAATTATAATTGCATAAGTTGAGAAAAAATGCTATGCAATAGCTTCACCGCGGCAGTCCCCGAGTGCCACACGTTTTTTTTTCTGAAAACTTGTTCAACTCTCTATATGCAGCATTCTCTAAAATTTTGTGTGCTGTATTCATCACTTTTTACCTTCCAAATACAGGTTTTTTGTCTGTACATTTCAACTCTTTCAAAAACTCTTTGTCATTAATTTTTAAATACTTTTTAGCCGAATTAATTAATGAATAATATGAAAAAGGTCAATCTCCCTATTGGATTTCCGAACAATTTGAAATTCAGGTGTCAAGCAACCAAAACTGCCAGGCACCAGATGACCTCACACGCGGGAAACCGAAACCCGGCGTTCGGAGCCTGCGTCCCAGAGGACAGACTTCAGCGCTCATCGAGATACACGAAGCATTCTGCCGGGCAGCCGCTGGCTACCGATAACAGAACGCACGAAAATACGCCTCACGAGTAATGGCATAAGGAATTACATCTCTGTTGTAGACGTTTATGATATTCTCAGGTTTCAAAAAAGTGTATATAAAATACACAATTTTGCTTACATGATCAACTCCTAGATATTGAAAGTATGTAGAAAATCCTTCTTTTAACCACAAGTCGTCCCACCACTTTGGAGTTACTAAGTTACCAAACCATTGATGGGCTAGTTCATGTGCCAGGACTTGTGCAATATTATTTTGGTCTTCGGTTGTTGAAACATTAGTCTGGAACAGTAATGCGCTCTCCCTGAAAGAATAAGAGGATAATGTGACCATTTTGACAACAAAATATATTATTTGCAATCATGCTGTCGCAACACGTTTTGCATATATCGAATGATGTGTTCAATTGTTCATGTTTCTCATTCTTTCTTAAATCGTACTTACCGAAAAATTATTAATCCCCAATTTTCCATAGCATTATAACCGAAATCAGGAACTGCAACCAAGTCGACTTTTCGAACTGGGAAATCGACATTCAAGTAATCTGCATAGAAATCAATTAATTTTGGCCCGACTTGAGAAGCAAAATACGTTTGTTGTAGAGTCAGTTTATTTGTCCATATCATGAATGAGGGCCTGCTAGTTTTCAGAGGTTCAAGGTCACTTATTACAAATGCAACTACGTATGTAGGGATAACTGGCGTCTCTTGGTAATGATCCCATAACCAGCCCTCTTTATTTTCACTGAAAAAAAGATTTCTTCATTTAGCCGAAAAATTACATTGATGTTATGGTGTTTTCCTTGTTCCACCATCTCTGGTTTCATGTTATCACTACATAGTATAAAACAAAGTCGCTTTCTCTGTCCCTATATCCCTATTATTAACTAAAAAACTTCTTTTTTAGTTTCTTTTAATTTATTGATTATGAATTATTATTAATGCTTCCGGCTAGCTTTTTATTTTGTTTATTTTGAATAATAATGAACTTCTCTTTTTATATTATTTTATGGAATTAAACACAATATTCTTTGAATGTTAAAAAGTTTCTATATTTAAATCTCTATGACTCTATTTATCTCGGGTTTCTAATTTACAATTTTATTTTATGTTCTAAGCATAGAACTAGCTTTAACCTCAAAACTATTCAATATTAATAGTTGTTTACAAAATTACAAACGACAATCTTTCTTTCAGATTTACAAATAACACTACAATGGAAATATAATAAACAAACTTACTTTTAGTTTATATCCAAAAGTGTGTTTAACTATGTTGGCAATTTTCGATTTAATTCTTTTATAATTTCGTTGATGATTCACTTTTACACAATACTATGCTTTTTCACAATAATCACAGGTAACTAATTTGGATTACTTCTTCTTGAGACTCAGGAACTGTTGATAATACTTTGTTTTATCCTTTTAGATAAAACATGAAACTTTTCGATGCTTTATTTAAATTATTGATGAATGGCAATCGTTGGAAATTTCTTCTTAATTGGAGGTTATTACAGCCTTTTTACTGGATTCAGATACTTGGATAATCGTTGACTTTATATACAACTTATTAACTTTGGTTTCTTTGAACCTATCGAAGTTTGGAACACTTTCGTTCAATTGGAGGTTATTATAGGTTATAAAATTTTGGTGAGTTGCAGTAGTACTTTCAGTCTACAGATGTAATGGCAAACTCAACTTCTTTACTTTCAGATTCGTTTTTATAGGCCTCCAAAACCGACGCTACTTTATGTCATAATCAACCTATGAGATGATTGCTTTTCAAATCAAGGATGCCAAGTTAATTGTTGTAAAACTGACACAAGTCTTCATTGTTACCAGATTGACATTAGAAATTCCTATTGACCAATCAGAATTTAGTATTCTTTACTTTTTGAATTATTTGAGATTTTCAACTTATTTTAATTGTTAGTGATTCCTTCTTTTTAAATTAATATTGCCTACATTTTTCCCCACACTTTGGTATAATTTAACCTATGATTGGGTTATTATTAATATGATTATTCCCATATTTATGGTTTTCTTGACAGTTACTTATTCTTAAATCTAATACATATCATATTATATCAATAACATTCTTTTAACATTACATAACTCAAATTTACTAATCCTAACTTACATCTATAACATTATTCAATGTTTTGTACTATCTCATGATAGTTTTGTAATCACTTTACTTATGATTTATGATTTCGTTACACTGAACGTTTCTTCACTTTCACTGAAGTTCTTGTTTATCACATCTTATACTATTACATCGTTGTTTATTATGTTTTACATTGTTAATATTAATATCCTAACTATTATTTAGCTTTTATTATTGTTTTTAATTCCATAAAATATTTTTTATTTGATCTTTTCTGATTTTCATAGTTCGGTAAGTTATTATTTTTAAATTTTTATTGTCTATGAAATGAAATCATAACAAATTCCCCTAAATCAATTTTAACATATTAATCACATTAATATTTAAAATTTATTTATCTTTTGATTTTATTTTCATGAACTAAATTTATTAATAATTATACTTGTATATTTGATCAATATTAAATATTCCCCTTATCTTTCCATTTTCAGGATTCATTAATTCATAACTATTTTCAGCATTTTCATTCATGACTACATATGGACCTTCAAAAGCAAAACATAATTTTCCACATATATTCTTTTTATTATTAGTTACTCTCATTGCTCTTACTATTACTAATTCACCTATTTCAAATTTAATTAACCTTCCTCTTTTTCTCATTTGCCTATTCATATATTTTCTTGCATTTCTTTCTAACCTATTACTGATATCTTTCAAAATTTCATTTCGCTCTACTGAATTTTCATCTAACCATTTTCTATCTGGTTTTTCGCCTTTCATTATTAATACAGGTGTTTTCTCTGTTGTAGTATTTGGACAATGATTTAAACATTTTTCTACTCTGGATATTGATTCATCCCATTGACGATGTTTACCCTCACAAGATATTCTCAGATATTTTATTACTTCCTGTATATAACGTTCTGATGGATTGGATTGAGGATGTCTGATGCTTGTTAATTGATGAAAAATTAAATTCCTTTTGCAAAAATACTTGAAACGTATGTTTTTGAAATATGTTGCGTTATCTGTAATTAACTTTCTTGGCCTACCAATTTCTTCAAAATAGTTTTCTAACTTATGCATTACTTCTCTACTTTTTGTCGTTTTGCAAGCATATAATTTTATATATTTAGAAAATAAATCTACTACAACCAAAATATGTCTATTTCCTTTTTCTGTTACTATTAACTCACTTAAAAAATCTATTGCTACTATTTCTAAACATTCCTTTACTATAATACTCTTTGCTAAATTGTGGTTAATTATATTTTTAGGCTTTGCTCTTTGACATATGTCACATTTCTTTGTGATTTCTTTTGCAATTTGGTAATCTCCTTTACCTATATAATTTTCTCTGAATATGAGCCACATTTTCCTTGCTCCTATGTGATTGAATTCACTATGTAAATGATTTAAAATTTTTAAAGTTAGGTCTTGATTTATTCTGTATAATTCTTTCCTACCTATATCTTGTAAATAAACTCCCTCTTTGATTTTACATTTTTTTTTATCCTTCTCTGATAAAGTACTTTGATTGTTTTTAATGCTCTCTAATGAAAATAAACCCCTTACTTCTAATAAAATATTTGCTCCTACTTTATATTTCCTTTTATCAATTTTTAAATTCCCCTCTTCTCTTGTTAAAGTATCAGCTATTATATTTAATTTTCCTGGAATATGTTTTATTTCAAAATCATATTCCTGTAATAACAAAATCCATCTTTGAATCCTACTGTTTACAAATTTGTTTTTAAATATACTTGTTAATGCACTATGATCAGTTTCTACCCTTACTTTATTCCCTAACAAATAAAATCTTAATTTCTTTACACAAAAACTATACTTGCTAATTCTAATTCAGTAACGCTGTAATTTTTTTCATGAACTTTTGTCATTCTTGACACAAAACTTATGGGCACTTCTTCATTATTTTGTTTTTGTAATAAAACACCACTGAATCTTTGTTTAGAAGCATCTGTTCTTAATATGAAAGGTTTATCATATTGTGCATGATAGACTTTTAATTTTTTAATGAAAATATCTTTTAAATTTTGGAAAGCTTCGTGTCTTTCATTATCCCATTTCCATTTTACCCCTTTCTTAAGTAATTCTACTAATGGAATCTCCTTCTGACTTAAATCAGGAATGAGCCTCTTGAAATAATTTATTAGACCTAAGAATCCCCTCAAAGTTTTAAGATTGGTGGGTCTTTTGAAATTTTTTATTACATCTAATCTATCTTCATCCATTTCTAAACCTTCCCTCGTTAATTTATAACCCAAAAATTTAATTTCTGTTTTATAGAATTCACATTTCTCAATATTTATTTTTAAACCTGCTATATCTAATTCGTTCAAAACTAATTTTATGTGATCTTTATGTTCTTCTACTGTTCTAGAAAATATTAATATGTCATCGATATAATGAACTACAAAAATTTCAAATTTATTTAATATTTGATTCATACTTCTAACTAACGCACTGCATGCACTTTGAATACCAAAAGGCGTAACTTTAAAACGATACACTTCTCCATCTATCATAAAACCAGTGTAATCTCTACAACTTTCATGTAAAGGAATCAACCAGAAACTATGTCTTAAATCAACTTTACTAAAAATTTGTGCCTTTATTATTCTACCAAAAATTGACTCTATATTTTTAGGAGCTTCATATTGTGGTACTGACAATCTATTCAATGTTCGAGCATCTAAACATAACCTAATATCACCATTTGACTTTTTTGCTATAACAATAGGGTTTATATATTTTGTTTTACTTCTTTCTATTATGTCTTGTTCTAGCATTTCACCGATTTTTTTCCTAACATCTTCTATGTACTTGTATGGGATTGGATAGTTCTTGGATTTAAAATTTTCAATTTCTTTAACTTGGAATTTATGAATATAATTACTAGCTATACAAGTTTCATCTATTATTAGACCTTTATGTTGTGAAATTATTTCTGATATGATTCCCCTATACTTCTCGGATACTTTCATCTGCGAGATTATTTCATTTAAATTTCTGCTTGAGTCTTTTCTTTCGACCGCATTTATTATATTGCAACCTTCATTTGGTCTGTCAATATTTTCATTTTCCCCTTTCCCTATCTTTATAATTTCATCTAACAACTTTATTTCCTTTTCCTCGTAATCTATAATAATTCCATGCTTTTCTAATTCATCAGTTCCCATAACAATATCCAATTTCATATTCGGCACTACAAATAATTGCATCTCTAGACTTGACTTCCCTATTATAATATGCTCAGTAATCATTTTTGATACTTCAGTAATTTTCTTTCCACTAATATTTACTAATTCTACTTTTGGTATTTTCAATTGATTTGTTAATTTTATTTCAGACAATAGTTCTTCCCTTATTAATGATAGTTCTGATCCTGTATCACACATAATTTCTACTTCTTTCCCTTTTAAAAAACCTTTTAATTTAATTAAACCTATACTTTCATTTTCTTCCCTTTGCTGTTCGTAGTCAATGTATTCCCTCTGATGTTCATATAATACATTAACATGGTATTCGTGCTTTCTTAAAAATCCTGATTTTGTTGATTATTTTGACTTGAAGAGTCTTCCCTTTCCCTATTACTTTCTATCCTACTACAGTTTACTTCCCTTTGATTGTTTTCATTTCTACTATTATTTCTATTATTATTATTATTTTGACTTCTATAATCCCTATATCTATTTCTATTTTGATTAGCATTATTTCCATTATATCTATTTTCCCTATTATAATAATTTTGGTTTCTATTATCCCTATTTCTAAAATTGTTTTGATAATTATTATTTTGGAATCTATTATTATAATTTTGATTTCCCCTGTAATTGTTCCTGTTATCATTATATCCATTTTGTTGCCTAGTTCCTATGTTATTCTTATTATCAATTCTATTTAAGTATGATAGTAGTTGATTCATGTTTTTAATATTTGCAATGGCTATTGCCTCAGATATTTGACTTCGATACTGTCTTGAAATGTATAAAACTATCTCTTCCTCTCTCATTTTAGGTTCTAAATATTGCGCTTCATTATATAGGCTAAGTGCATAAGCACTCATGCTTTTTCTAGTCCCTTCTATATACTTCCTAAAATATAACCTTTCTCGACATTTCGACTGCTCATTTTCACCCCAAAAATTATTTAAAAACTCATCTATAAACTCATCTAAACTATTTAATTCCCTTTCTTTGCAATTGAACCACAACAAAGGTTCATCAACCAATCGTTCTCTTATTAATTTTTTCATTCTCTCTATATTCCTTTCATACTGTATTTCATTTTTCAAATCTTTAACAAAAATGCATGGATGTAATAATTTTATGTTTCCATTAAATTTTATTGTATTCTCATGACCTACATTTCTGTATTCTATATTCATTCTCTCTTCGGATCTATTCTCAATTCTTTTTATTCTTTCATCTTGTTCATTTATCATTTTTTCCTGATTTTCTTTCATACTTTGTACATTCACATTTACATTCTCTTCAATATTCTTCCCCATATCATTCATTCTATTTTCCATAATATCTATTTCTTTCTCTACATTATTAAACTTTCTATTTACAAAACTATTATATTCTTCTAATTTATTATCTATACTTTCTTCAACATGTTGTCTTATTTCCTTTTCCTCAGTTTCAACTATTCTCATAATTTCCTCAGTTCTTTTATCAAATTTATCATTCACTCTCTTAAGTTCATCTCTTATTTCACTCATACCTTGTTCAATTTTAGCATTTGTTTCCTTCGTTTCATTAGCTTTTAAATTTAAACTTTCAAGCAATCTCATTATTTGTGATTGACTATCTATTATTGGTGGTCTTTCTGCACTAATCATTTCACCCTCTTGATCAAATCCTATCAATTCTGGAGTCCTCTGTCTATCTCCTTCCATTTTTACTTTCTTATTAATTAATCTAGTTCTTTAAATTATTTTGATACGCGGTTCTATTTCTTTTTTCAAATGGCCTCACGTTTGAGCGACAATTATTACTAAACTCTTACTGATTTTATTTTTATTTATTGATTATTATTAATTATTAATGCTTCCGGCTAGCTTTTTATTTTGTTTATTTTGAATAATAATGAACTTCTCTTTTTATATTATTTTATGGAATTAAACACAATATTCTTTGAATGTTAAAAAGTTTCTATATTTAAATCTCTATGACTCTATTTATCTCGGGTTTCTAATTTACAATTTTATTTTATGTTCTAAGCATAGAACTAGCTTTAACCTCAAAACTATTCAATATTAATAGTTGTTTACAAAATTACAAACGACAATCTTTCTTTCAGATTTACAAATAACACTACAATGGAAATATAATAAACAAACTTACTTTTAGTTTATATCCAAAAGTGTGTTTAACTATGTTGGCAATTTTCGATTTAATTCTTTTATAATTTCGTTGATGATTCACTTTTACACAATACTATGCTTTTTCACAATAATCACAGGTAACTAATTTGGATTACTTCTTCTTGAGACTCAGGAACTGTTGATAATACTTTGTTTTATCCTTTTAGATAAAACATGAAACTTTTCGATGCTTTATTTAAATTATTGATGAATGGCAATCGTTGGAAATTTCTTCTTAATTGGAGGTTATTACAGCCTTTTTACTGGATTCAGATACTTGGATAATCGTTGACTTTATATACAACTTATTAACTTTGGTTTCTTTGAACCTATCGAAGTTTGGAACACTTTCGTTCAATTGGAGGTTATTATAGGTTATAAAATTTTGGTGAGTTGCAGTAGTACTTTCAGTCTACAGATGTAATGGCAAACTCAACTTCTTTACTTTCAGATTCGTTTTTATAGGCCTCCAAAACCGACGCTACTTTATGTCATAATCAACCTATGAGATGATTGCTTTTCAAATCAAGGATGCCAAGTTAATTGTTGTAAAACTGACACAAGTCTTCATTGTTACCAGATTGACATTAGAAATTCCTATTGACCAATCAGAATTTAGTATTCTTTACTTTTTGAATTATTTGAGATTTTCAACTTATTTTAATTGTTAGTGATTCCTTCTTTTTAAATTAATATTGCCTACATTTTTCCCCACACTTTGGTATAATTTAACCTATGATTGGGTTATTATTAATATGATTATTCCCATATTTATGGTTTTCTTGACAGTTACTTATTCTTAAATCTAATACATATCATATTATATCAATAACATTCTTTTAACATTACATAACTCAAATTTACTAATCCTAACTTACATCTATAACATTATTCAATGTTTTGTACTATCTCATGATAGTTTTGTAATCACTTTACTTATGATTTATGATTTCGTTACACTGAACGTTTCTTCACTTTCACTGAAGTTCTTGTTTATCACATCTTATACTATTACATCGTTGTTTATTATGTTTTACATTGTTAATATTAATATCCTAACTATTATTTAGCTTTTATTATTGTTTTTAATTCCATAAAATATTTTTTATTTGATCTTTTCTGATTTTCATAGTTCGGTAAGTTATTATTTTTAAATTTTTATTGTCTATGAAATGAAATCATAACACTATGTATGCTTAAATCTTTAAAAGTACGCAACGGATTTTGATGCGGTTTTTTTAAATAGATAGAGTGATTGAATAGGAAAGTTTATATGTATAATAACATCCATTAAATAGTGGAGGAATACTGTTATTTTTGAGGTTTCTAATGTGATGTCGTAAATAATTACATTTTTTCCGCTTACATTGCAAACGCAGGCTGAACCCTACGAGATATATCAAAATAATGTACTAAGTATTGTACACATTGAAAAGGTCTACAGAAAACTCCGCGATGGTATATGTCTATCTCTTATGGTTATCCCACAATACCATTTTTTTGTCATTTACTTTTTACGACAAATAATGGCTAATTTTCGAAGCGATTTTAACCAATACAGCATTAATCCTTATCCAATTAAATACCTTAAATACATTGTTGATTTAATATAGATCTATATGGCCCTTTACAGCATATGATTTAAATGAATATTTTCGAAGATATTACAGATTTAAAAATTGCGGGATGTAGCGTTTGCGGCGGTACCGGCCGGCCGGGCGGGAGCGTGCCTATAAATAGCGCGTCGGAGGCCGCGGTTCTCCCTATAGCACTTTGAATTTATCAGCATTGCACCCGTGTGAAGCCGGGGCGGGTCGCTAGTAGAAAATAAAATAGAAAATGTTATAGGGGTTGCCAAATATTTCAATTCAAGAGTAGGCAACAATCAATGTTTTTCGAAATAGATTACACAGAAAATTAGGACATTTTGTGTACCTATTCGAGAAATCTATATGATTGTGTGCTATATAGCATTCATTATTATTTCAAAACCTGCAATATTCAAATGAAACTTGGCTGTTGAAAGATTCTCAGGATCAGTGGGATCGACATTCTGTCCATGTCGGTATATATCCTTCGTTGGCATGAAGACGTGATTGTTCGCTCTTCATATACGCTTCCAAATTCATCGGTATAATCGGTATTATAACAATTTTACCTTGTACTGATGACATAATGTTGTGTGCTGTTGACATATCTATGGTGTAATTCCCATGAGTATTTGCCTAGGCCACGGTCGTACATACAGGTCTGGGAACTCGAGGCTGTTTCCTATGTGAGAAGTGACTCCGCTAAGCGTCAACTGTCGCGTAGTACCACAAAGGGTGGCGCAGTAGTCGAAGAGTGTTCTCTGACAACTGTCATTCTTGACTTGTAAACACAAGGAATACCTGCGTTTTTAGAAACAAATTACGAAATCGTGCATTGTGTCGGAATGCACGACGGGGTACAAAAGTGTAAAGCAAGAAACTTCTGTTTTTAAAGTGCCGAAAGATGCGGAAATGCGAAAAAAAGTGGATGCTTGCAATTCCAGATAGAAATCGTTTTAACGAGGTCTTTTATGTGTGCGAGCATCACTTTGTTATTTTTAAGGTGAGTAATACATTTTGACAAGCGTAACAGTTCTATTCCTCTCTCAAATCAAAATCGTAAATATTGCGTTACGAGAAAAATTATTCTACTTAAAATGTGCGGTTATTATCAATCAATCTTTGTATTGTGGGGCTTGAAATTTGAACGATATGGCGCTTAATCCTGACATCAAACTTCGATCCAAGCGCTAGCTAGTGGCCGAGAGAGGGACTACGAGTTTGGCGACGCGTAAGAGACTCATGTCAAACATATGAGTCCCCAGACCTGTATGTACGACCGTGGCATGTATGATGTAGATGTATAATACTTACTGAATAACTGGTTCGCCATTCCTAGGCATGTTTGATATACTGGACATATTTTTCGGTCTGGCTAGGCTTAGAGTGAATTTGGCTTTGAAAGATGGCTCGTCAAAGCATGGGAACGCTCTTCTTGCATCAGTTGGCGAAAACTGTGTAGAAATAACAGTTCTGAAAGTATTTTTTGTAATCAATAAACCTATAATGCTATGTGATTTTTTTTGATACTTGCTCATTCAATAAACAAATCTATAATAATTCGTGAATTTGATTATTCTTATGAACAAATCAGTATTGCCATGTGAATTCAACACGTTGACTGCTAATAGGTACCAGGCACACTTGCCTCAGACGCGTATGGGTATTTTGGTAAATCGTTACCGGTATTTAATTTTCATTACAATAATAGATAACTATATATAGGCTTCAATTTTTTTCATTTTGCTAATAAAAAGTTGTTACGCCTATTGGCATCTTCAGCATTGTGAAATAAAAATATTTATCAATGCTGATGACGCGCATTGGCGTCGGTGATTTTTTATCATGAATAAGGCTATAAAACATCCAGATTTATCTAGAAAAAATACAATAAAATGAAGTAAATTTAAAAAATTGTGCCGACTAAGAACATCCACTGACATATTTAACACAAATAAGAAAAAATTACGGATGCTTTCAAACCAAGCTGACAAAAGCACAGCAGCTTTCACAAAATTCTGGCGTTAAACTAACTCGTTGAAGCGCTTAAAGTAGGGGGTGCCCATAGGCGTCATTAGTATCCAATAGAATCCGAGGGTCAGCACCATAGATATTATATATACATACATGGATAGCGCATCAGGGATTTTCATTGACTCCAACATATGGAACAGCTGACAAGTGGCAAAACATCGTTCTAGCCATAAGAGTACATGTTACTATAATCTATCATATTATGTTGTTTTCAAAAGAAAATAGCAATATTTTGATACAGAAAACTTCTTTAGTGCTTTGTTTTTTAGTTGTGATTAGTTGTTTGGCTTTTTACTTTCATTTTATCAAATGATATTGTGTAATAACTCTTCGATGACAATAAGGTTATAACAGTGAAGTGTGTGATTAATTAGTCTTCTTGGATACTTTTAATAAATCTAATATATAACAATGGTGAAATCGTGTTCCGCATTTGGAAGTACAAATCGGTATCAAAAAGGAGGACCTAGTTTTCACTGGTATTTACAAGTTTTGTAGATACTGGATAGTGGTAGTAGATACTTCATTCACAATAATGTAATTAAAACGTAGACGTTAGAAGTATAATTATTCACAATCGAAAATATAAACTAATAGTGTAATAATTACTGTTCATTTCAGTTTTCCTTCAGATGAAAATTGAAACAAAAATGAGTAATAGCAATGAAGAGAAAAAACTTCGTGCCCAACAAGAATTATCATCTTTGTAGTGAACACTTTACAGAAAATGATTTCGTGTATTCATTTGGAAAGAAATCAGTAAAAGACCGTGTAGTTCCTCCTAGTATTTTAAATTTTCCGGCGAATGTCTTTAAACGTAAGGTGAAACCCAGAGAATCTAGAAATCGGTTAACAATATGAATTTATCATAATTTCTAGATGGGTATGTGTGTTATTATTATGTTTTTACTACTTATGATGCAAACATTATTTGTTGTGAGGGCACCTCATTTAGGATCAATGAAGAACAACCTGTAGATGAACCAGAAAGTTGGTTGATTATATACTTAGTAGATTTATAACATTTTGATACCATCTTTTCTGTCCTATACCGTCATGCCCTAACATCAATATAATTTTTCAAATTGCGAAGCATACTATTGATAAGCAAAAAATAGTAATCAAATACTTGGCTACAAGGAATCGTAGAATGAATGCAAAGGTTAAAAAAATCTGAAAAATTTATTAAAACATGTGAAGGATAGGCATTTCAGAACAATGTTTACATTTATTCCCGAAGAATTTGTATTTTTAACAGTAACCGTACCTAATATTATATAATAATGTTCCTCTCTTGGTAAAATTTAAGTTTAAAATTAAGGTGACCTATAATCCAATTTGTAACTATAAACATTAATGCTGTGAACTAATTTGTATCACTTTTATTTTCTTTAGCAACTGGAATATTTTGCTAATGTTTATTATTATAACACAAAAGGTAAGCTAGCGATTTGGCATCTGCGACTAGCCACAATACCAAAAGTTCACCACTGAATAACAATAACTGTTCATTTACGTAATTTTCAGTTCTTCTTCTTTATATTTAGCATCTTGGAGCACAATCGGATTCAATCTCTGGCTCAGGAAAAATCCAGGTATGGGTTATATGGTAGCAGAATTAGATTAATAATTTTGATAAATGACATACATCTTTTTTTTTCGAACCACTCTAAGAAATAGCTATATTATTTCTGTCTAATTATTTGAGCATTTTGATATTTATAGATATATTTCTTCTATAGCTTCCTTAATTTTGAATATGTATATGTTACTTCTTTTCCATATTATAACTAAATCTTCACGACAATATGAAAGATTTTGTTTTATTTATGGTAATGATTCTGTAGTTGAACATATGTATTAATTAATAATTGAAGCTGTTGATAATTAAATATGTCATTTAACGTGGGGTAGAGTAAGTTCAGTTAATTACATACTAAAGTTTTCCATTGATGAAATACAGAATAAGTTGCATATCGGTGCTCCATGGAAATATGACTAAATTCAAAATGAGCGATATTTAATTCTATATCTTTAATGTAATTTTGTACATAATACTATTATGTATTGTTGCTGAATTATAAAAACCGATCAAATAGGATTATAACTTGATAATTCATGGAATTCGTGAAGTGCTCCATATAAAACAATGTAAATTATGCACGTTCTTGCCACTTGTCACGTGGTCAGAATGATCTTCATCTCTGTCTAATACCAGGCTGAAATAGGTCTTCTGTCTTTCTTACGCGTTGGAGTCATCGACTGAACAGAGGTTTGTATACCATGCGCTATCCATGTATGTATATGTAATATCTATGGTCAGCACTCAACGTGTTAAATGAAATTTTATAATAATGATTAAAATTATCATAATAAAGTGTACAAATAGGAAATGTATAGTTTCTTACAATTATTAGTACCCTGAAATTACATGAAATATATGGAATGAATTTAATATAGGTTCCGATTGCGAAAACTCCAGTTGTTGATTCAAGTTAAGTAGCATGGAATGAAACACCTTCTAAATGAAGAAGAGGAAGGGAATCTTTGATAGGTTTGTAAAAGTGAGATAGCTTTGGAAGTGTGGAAAACCGAGTAGAAATATTATGTTTTTAAGGATTTTGGAAATTCGATTTGTTATATTTTCAATATATGGAAGATAGGCAGCGGATAAAGCAGGGAGGGGGGTTTGTGACTCAGGTTGATTTGCGAAGTGTATTTCTTTATGGCTTTTTGAATGTTATAATGGGTGAAATTATTTGATAATAAGACAGATGAAAGATGTTTTGATTCTGATTTTAAGGATTGGGGTTGGTATAAGTTGACAGCTCTGTGGACCAAGGAGTTTATGGCAGATTGCTTTTGGGCAATGTGGTGGTGGGAAAGGCCATTGAGGTATCTATCGGTATGAGTGGGATTTCGATACACAGAATGTCCTAAATTACCGTCAGTCTGTCGACTAACCAATACATCTAGGAAAGGGAGTGAACCTTTCGATTCAACGTCCATGGTGAAAAGGATATTGGGATGTAATGAATTTGAATGATCGAGGAAGGGAACAAGATTTTCTCGACTATGTTGCCAAATAACAAAAGTGTCGTCGACATATCTAAACCAACATTTCGGCTTGGGAACAGATGAGTCAATAGCATCTTGCTCAAAAGTTTCCAGGAAGATATTACCTATGGCCCAAGAAAGTGGGAACCCATGACAGCTCCCGAGAACTGCTCGTAAAACACAGAAAATATGTGGAAGATAGACAAAAATCAATTAGCGGTAGTAAATTCATTGAGCAGGTGACAGCTGAGAAATTATGGAAAGGATGTCTGGAATGGGAACATTGGTCGAATCACTCTTTACCAATGTTCCCATTTACAAAAATCGATTGTGTGTCATGTTCAAAACGCTATGTGGGTTAAACTAGAAGGAATATTTCATCTCGGTATAAAGAACATTTTGGACATATGAAGAAGAATAATGGTCATGCCATTTCTCAAGAAAGCTTATCACTTTTAAAACACAGTACGGACAAATATCTATGTTATTTAGAATTTAGAAGGGATGCAAAAGTAGTTTATTAAATTCCGATTTATCTCCAACTGATCATCTCCAAAACTAAGTATTGCCAATAGTCAAAACTTGATTCAACTGTTTGTCCATATTTACGATATTTTGAAGAAAACAAAAGAACACAAATGATAGAAAGAAGTATATCCTTACGAAAGGCGTTGATGAAGAAATCAATGAGAATTTAGATCGTGATGTGTTAGACTCTGATTATGATATGTACGTAATATAAAAATGGATCAAGTCATGGGGATGATATTTTCTGAATAACTTAAGGCAACTCTTAGATTAATCTAGTGTATAAAATGTTTGAGTAAAATATCATCTGAATTTTATGATAATATTATTCAAAAGAGTTTATCGTTTGTTAATGCAGTCTCAACTTCTGTGCAACTTACTTATTAACACGGTCGTAATCATCGTAACGTTCGCTCTTATATACTCCTCGCATGTGATCGTCGAAAACCCCTGCGAAGTTGATATCAACAATGTAATCCATGTCCTTTTTTAGTGTTTCTTTAACCGAAATTCGATATTGCTCAGACGGCAAGTATTCCTGACTCATTACGACATACGGCTTGCTATCATTGACCGCTCTTACAGTTACGGAATGTTGATCAATTAACATGTCTTTCACGTTTAATATTATATTCGGAGTTTCCTCTTTTGTTCGTAAAACTATCGATACAACACCACTAGTCGTGTTGTTCTCAAAACGTGGGGTGAACTGTATCCTGAAAAAAAAAAGTGTTGTTTCATATACATAGAATAGAATAGAATAGAATAAAACTTTATATCAATATTTAACCCCTTACTGCATCATGGGTCATATATGACACAAATACTATTAACCAATCGTTTTCCCTGAAACTAAATCCCAAATGCCAATATTTATGGCATACGAGAGAAGATGAAAAGTTCTTGAAAAATGAAACAAGAAATGATTTATTTGGTCAAAACTTATTTTACTTCTCAACATAATCTCCTTGTAGCCCGATACACTTCGTTCCACGTTTTTCTAATTTTTCGATCTTTTCCAAATAATACGATTTCGACAATCCTCCAAAATAGGCGTTTGTTTCAGCGATGACCTCATCGTTGGAGGCAAATCTCTTTCCGCCGAGTCATTTCTTCAAGCTTGGAAATAGATAAAAATCGCAGGGGGCCAAATTCAACCTGTGCACTGGTGCGTTGTTTTGGTGGAAGAGCACTTTTTTATTTGCCAAATGCGGCCGCTTTCGCTTCAAATCAGCGTCGAATCGATCCAACAGCTCTGTATAATATACGGCAGTGATCTTTTTGCCCTTTTGAAGGTAATCGATATAGATTATACTGCGTGCATCCCAAAAAACTGTGGCCATGACTTTGTTGGCCGATAAGCCCACTTCGGTCTTTTACGGCTTCGATTCGCCAAGACAAGTCGACGGTTACGAAACGGCGCAAAAAGTCCTTCTTATCGTGCTTGAAAATCGCCAAACACTCCTTTGCAGTTGTCACACGGTAGCTCTTGTTGTCAACCTAGACCAAATGCGGCACCCATCTGGCAGATGTACTCAAAAATGTTTACAAAATGTTCAGTACTTGTTACAGTGAGATGCCCAAAGCCGTGCACTCTGCAGTCGGTCCAGGGACACTGGAACATGCCAGTCCTTGTCACCGACCACCAAACTATTGCAGCATAGGTGACCATAGGCCTGATCGAAGAGGTGTAGATTCAATAAAGAATCTTTGGCTGTTCTGCAAGCCCAGAAGGACGCCGAAACCTTCGTCACTCAATATTCGATATCATTTTAGAGTTTAGGATTACTCCCAGGAACTTCACCGACCCTTTGAATTGCAGGACTTTGCCAGAGAAGGTAAGGCCTGGCAGTGTGCCCAGCTTACGTTTCTTGGTGAACAATACCATTTCCGTTTTGTCAGGTTTGACTCTTAGCCCCTCCGTGCGGCACCAGCCGTCCACCATGCTGAGCAGCAAGTTTTGCAGCCCACACAGTGTCTCCAAGTGCCGCCCGAAGGTGACGAAAATCAAGTCATCGGCATAGGCTTGGGTATGAAGTCCAGCCTCTTTCAATTCCTCCGAGAGTCAATCGACTACAAGACACCAGAGAAAAGAACGTCACTCTGTATGTAATTTGTGTGTATATGTGACCATCATGCGGCTTCGCCTAACGTATAATGCCCCCGTTGCCTTCTTAGTACTTTTCTTGTCGTAAGCCGTACCCTGCTACAACCCATCGAGAGTTCTCCCCGGATTGACTGTGGAACGTCCCCGCGGTGTTCCCAACAGTGCCGTAGCCCTAACAAACTTTATACAAGTTTTATTTTATAATTGTTTCATTAAAGATTCTAATATAAATTTCCATATTCAAAATTGAATAGTAGGATTACCACCTCTACACTTATACATAAAACTGAGGCCATGAATAAGAACGGAGTATAGGTTAAAGGGCCTAGGCTACTGGAGCAAAACGCACTACTCTTGTGGACACTCATCGATTTTAGGTAATCTCTAAATGTCCCATACTATAAATGAAGCAAGATAGCATGATCCCTGCTATACGTCTCACTTCTCCCAAAATCCTCATTCCGGATAGAGGAGATTGGAACAACGAAACTCTCACCCTACTGCCACCAGACGGGCTCGTATGGTTCACAGATGGGTCAGGCTTCTGGGGCGGGAGTCTGTGCCTAGGCTCGCAAAGAAACTCCTTTATCTGAACAGAAGGGACATCAGAGAGATGACTGGAATCCTAACCGCTCACAAGCATCTCCACACTATGGGCATCAAGGATGATCCAATATGTAAGAATGCAGAGAGGCGGAAGAAACTGCTTCTCACATGGTGTTGAAATGCCCAGTATTAGCATCCCTCAGGCACCGAAACTTCGGAGAATCAAAACTGGTCCCAGAAGAACTTATGGAAGCCAACACTGGCGATATTTTGGGTTTCTGGCGGGCCACAAACCTGCTAGATTAGAATAGACTTCTGACCACGGGGCGCACAATGGGCCCAACTGAGTGGCCTAAGTGCATTTGGGGCTAAGCCCCCTTCCCTCAAATGATGATGATGGTAGGAATAAGTATAGTTTTACATGATACTAATGGTACGATCACGAGAACTCTAAACTTCGTGGGTACGATGTTACATTTACGCAAAAAGTTCCTATGCCTGATTCTGATTGAAAAACAGAAAGAACTGTTTAATTAGCACATAGTACACAATTACACTATTACAAATTGACATATTTTACTTTCATGTTGTTAACCTGAAAATTTTTTAATATTTCCTCGTACGTGTCTCTGAATGTAAAATACACATTCAGTTATTATTTTATGACAGTATTTTCGATGCATAGGTTGTAAAAGTTAAAACAGACGGTTTATAAGCGGTGTCTGGTGTGGCGTCTAAATTTGACGCGAAACTGCTACGCCACCCATAATATGATAAACAAAAGAATCATGTTTCAGAACAGTTCCAAATGTTCGTGTATACAAACCGAATTGAACGTGATTTATGAAATTTATCTTTGCAGATAAAAAGAAACATTTGGCAATTGGCAGATTAAATAAAATATGATTACAATTATACTTAAAGTAAACGATTACATATTTTAAATAGAACTCATCATGTACTTTATTATTTGCGGGATAATTTTTGAATGTTCCAAATAGCATTAAGGCTATTTCTATATACGAGGGCAAGGTGAAAATTTACTGAAAAATGAAACAAGAAATGATTTATTTGGTCAAAACTTATTTTATTTCTCAACATAAACTCCTTTTAGCCTGATATACTTCGTCCAACGTATTTCTCGATCCCTTCCAATTAATATAATTTCGGTAATCCTTCAAAATAGGCGTTTGTTTCAACGATAACCTCATCATTGGAGTCAAGTCTCTTTCCGCCGAGCTATTTCTCAAGTTTGGAGATATATAAGAATCGCAGGGGGCCAAATATGGAGAATATGGTGGATGACGAACCATTTTGTAGCGCAATTCAGACAATTTAGCCATTGCGACGGCGGACTTGTGAACATCGACAAACTCTCCTTTGAAGTTGTCACACGGTCGCGCTCGTTGTCAACAGTGAGCAAATGCAGCATCCATCCGGCAGATAGCTTTTAGTCCAGGCAATAAGCCCGGAAAAAGACCATAGAAAAAAAAATATATAGTAAGCTAGAATTCTAAAATTTTTTTTGCATTTTGTTCTTAATACTTCATAGATCATTCATGACTATCAAGACCGCGGGGGTCGACCTTCCTACTCCCTTAAAACGGGGTTTCAACCCCTCAGAGCAGCATTCTTATAAAAACAGTCCAAAATTAATGAATTAAGAGCCGAAAATGACCCCTAGTATGTTATTTGGGTCGCTGATCACGATTCCTCAGTTAGTTTTCTCGGAAAACTCCCCTCCAGATGGGAAATTTGGAAAATTTATATATAATATATAATTTATAATTTTGTTATAAGAATGACCTCTAGTAGGTTTTTTGGGTCACTGATCACGATTCCGCTGTTATTTTCCCCAAAAAACTCTCCAGATGGAAAATTCGGAAAATTTGAGATTTTCCTAAGACGGATATGAATAATAAAGTACAATTTTGTTGCAAAAATGACCTCTAGTAGGTTTTTTTGGTCGCTGATCACGATTCGCTGTAATTTTTCTCAAAAAAGTCTCTCCAGATGGAAAATTCGGGAAATTTGAGATTTTCCTGAGACGGTTATGAATAATAAAGTATAATTTTGTTGCAAAAATGACCTCTAGTCATGACCTCCAGTCATTTTTGCAACAAAATTATACTATATTATTCATAACCGTCTCAGGAAAATCTTAAATTTCACGAATTTTCTATCTGGAGAATTTTTTTGGAAAAATAACAGTGGAATCGTGATCAGCAACCCAAAAAACCTACTAGAGGTCATTTTTGCAACAAAATTGTACTTTATTATTCATATCCGTCTTAGGAAAATCTCAAATTTCCCGAATTTTCCATCTGGAGAGTTTTTTTGGAGAAATAACAGTGGAATCGTGATCAGCAACCCAAAAAACCTACTAGAGGTCATTTTTGCAACAAAATTGTACTTTATTATTCATATCCGTCTTAGGAAAATCTCAAATTTTCCGAATTTTCCATCTGGAGAGTTTTTTTTGGAGAAATAACAGTGGAATCGTGATCAGCAAACCAAAAAACCTACTAGAGGTCATTTTTGCAACAAAATTGTACTTTATTATTCATATCCGTCTTAGGAAAATCTCAAATTTTCCGAATTTTCCATCTGGAAAGTTTTTTTGGAGAAATAACAGTGGAATCGTGATCAGCAACCCAAAAAACCTACTAGAGGTCATTTTTGCAACAAAATTGTACTTTATTATTCATATCCGTCTTAGGAAAATCTCAAATTTTCCGAATTTTCCATCTGGAGAGTATTTTTTTGGAGAAATAACAGTGGAATCGTGATCAGCAAACCAAAAAACCTACTAGAGGTCATTTTTGCAACAAAATTATACTTTATTATTCACAAACGTCTCAGAATAAATCTCAAATTTCCCGAATTTTCTATCTGGAGAGACTATTTTGGAAAAAATTACAGCGGAATCGTGATCAGCGACCCAAAAAACATACTGGGGGTCATTTTCGGCTCTTAATTCATTAATTTTTGACTGTTTTTATAAGGCTGCTCCTCTGAGGGGTTGAAACCCCGTTTTGAAGGGGTAGAAAGGTCCACCCCCCGCGGTCTTGATAGTCATGAATGATCTATGGGGTATTAGAAACAAAATGCAAAAAAAAATTTGGAATTCTAGCCTACTATATATATTTTTTTTTCTGGTTCGTTGCCTGGACTATTTCTCATATTCAGTAATGTATGCAAAATGTTCCATACCCGTTCGGTTGCAATCTCGTGCACTTTAATTCGCCGATCGTACAATATCATAGCAAGGATTTTATCGACGATTTCTGGCGTTGTAATATCAATTGGACGACCAGAACATTCGGCGCCCTTCGTGGTCATACTACCACAACGAAAATCAGTAAGCCACTTGTGAATCATTCCAATCGATGGTGAAGAGTCTCCATAATGCTTAACAAACGATGCTTTGGTTTGCGTAATGTTTTTTCTACGCAAGAAATAATATTTAATCAAGACCCGAAATTCACTTTTTTCCATGTTCACAGAAATCTTTAAGGTTGCTTGCTTTCGATCGGTGTCAAAACAGAACTGAATAACATATCATCTTGAAAATTTTAATGCGTTCTAGTTAAAGACGATACATTCATTTATACCAAGCCCAACAACTGGGAAAGGTGTTATCATAATGTATATTATTCCTACTTAACCATTCTTGTAACACATTTCTTGGAGGCGGTTGTAGGCACTTTCATTACAGTACTGTGATAACTAGCATTATTCAGGACGTTGGTAGAATGTCCTTCTAAATTCACTAAAAGTTTATATTCATCCTGATTTAGGAAGTTGTCTTAGACCATTTTACCTTGATAATCAGCATCCTTCGTTTTTGAAGAATATCCAAGTTCCGCACCAGGATTGAACCTACTGTAAAACAAGTTTTTCTTTTAGTGTGTTTCAAGTTATATGTTCCTTTCTGTACATGTGTAAAATAACATTCCGAATTGTACTCTGTTCAAAATCATCAGTTGTGAAGCTACAGCAAATTTCTCTCTAACGGCACTGATAGGAAGATATCGCCATCATTTTTCAGTTGCCTCGACATTTTCGCACTTTACACAGCACACGACGTAAAAGTAGATAGAACTAGTCTTGAGAAGAACTGTTTAAGTACTGCTGGAGTTCAATTCTATTAAAATCTCAACGACCATATGAGCTGTCAAGTCAATTGAATAAAATAGACTTATTTAGGGAAATGTTTCATATTAATTGGTTGTACAAAAGTGTTAACTATGAGTCATTTTCTTCTATGCAGCATATAATCAACTTACCTATAGTGAAGGGGTTGTAAATTAGTTGGCAGCCTTTGTTCTATCTCATAATGATTTGGTATTTTTGTTAGAGCCTGACTAGCGGCTTTACTACATCTAGGGAGAAGGAAAAAGACTATCAATCCGGCAATGACGGCTAATAAAACGGCTCCTATCGCCATCAAAACACAGACAGGTTTCGCTATCACAACTTTACCGCTTGAACTTCTATTCACTGTGTATTTTTTATTGCTGCTATTGTTTTCTAGGTCCACCGTAGTGGGTACACCTAGAACAAAAAAATAAACGATAAGATTTCATAATTCATTCTGATGTATGTTCGTTCTGAAGAAACACTTATTTTCAAATATATAAAAAAATATAGGTACATATTTTTATCGTAGCAATTTTGCTTGGTATGTTCGTTCTGAAGAAGCTGACACTTATTTTTAAATAAATAAAGAAACGTAGGTACATATTCTTATGGCATGCGTTTTGCTTTTCCATTACAAGCATTTTGTTGGGGAAAAATTGAAATAAAAATTAACTTCAAACCTGTTAAGGATAAAAGAAATTGCTTGAATTATTGTGAAACTATGACAAATTTGAAATTCAAAACATATGTCAAATTAAACTGGTGATTATTGTAATACCTTGTCATAATTTTAATTAATCAATATGAATTGTTATTGTATCATACACCAATTTTAATTACGATTTTTCATTAATTCAACGAATTATTATTGTCTACATAATTTCAATATAAAAATATGAACTAATTCTATTCTTGAATAAAAATTATATATTTAATTTTAATAATTCAACAATTGAAATCGTGTAGAAAATATAAATTGAAGAATTAAAATTTTATTCCTACATAATAAAAATTAAAGAATTTATATAGAGGAATTAAATATTAAATGATTATAATATTGCGACACAATAAGAATGCTATTAGCTATTATCATACATTTGTATACATTTCATGTCGATGTTCCATAATCTTAAAATATTATAATAAGTAGCCGAATTAAAATTTCATCATGGCGTAGAAAAAAAATATCAGCAATATATTACTATATGTAGAAAGCTAGTGTTAGTGCTTAGTACAATTAATGATAAATCCTGCGCTTTAGTTGAGTCAGTTTTCAAACTGTTATTGTGATCTATTTACCAAGAAAATACAGGTAGTGTGACTGTACTACTGCTCATTAATAATATTAATGTTACACTATCATCGATTTTAAATCGATCCGAAGGCGAGGTCTACGGTATGCGAGTGTGGAATATGCCATTCCAAACTTGTCTGTAGACTATACTTTCTCTTACAAGATTTTATTAATTAGTAATAAAACTTTTGTTAGGCTTACTGCAAACAGTGTAAACTTTCTAATAACTTTACAAAACACGGCTAAATCTTTGGTAAATCCTTGTCTAAGGCACAGGGACTTGAAAATAATGAAAGAAATAACCATAGCAACCGGAACAAAGGTCGTCAAATGGACGCTGTTATTCAACAAGGCGTGGACCAAGATAATTAATTATTTCAAGACAACAGCTAAGCTGTTTCCGATTGTTTGAAAGCAGTGATAGAATTACATTTCGACACAGTCTGTTAGAATGATCTACGTTACAATCTAATTTTTAATCATTGAATAGATAGTTTCTAAAAGCGTGTTAGAGAAAATCGATTACATGCCATTTTTATTATAATGTTCATCACACATTCCCTACTATGTTATGCAGTTTCTGTGAAAGAATACAAATTGAAAATTATCTACGGGATAATAAAATGTCAAACGGATTGTTCAGCACATAATAGAATACAAAAGATGGACTACGTTCTTAATATTTACTTTTCCTCATTCCTGTGGCGGGAATAAATCGCTTTCGACTCAAAAACTTTAAAACGAGTTCAACAGGCAACATTTAATTATTCCCAATTGAAATTGTATGTAGGGGTGGCATGAAAATGAGAGTTAAATATGGGAATGAAACTCTTTCGAAAATAATGTTTTGATAATAATGTTACGTGATTAGAAGAGTACGTAGATATGATTGTATTTGATCATTTTGTTTATTATAGACGTCACGCAACTCGCTGCATATCACAATGTATATTGAGTATCATCACTCGCTTTTCATAATTTATGAACATAAGATGAATAATAATGTCAACAAAACATTATTTGGTCAATAAAATAATATACTGTTGATCTTATGTTAGGTCAGATTATAATTACTAATCGAACCAGTCTTTAAATATAAATTTATTTGAATTAAGTGATAATTAATTATTTATAAAATAATTGGGCATAGCAAAAACAAGAATTAAAATCAAAACGAACTAACTAATATAGATACTCGAATTTGTTTCGATAAGCGATATTGCGTGTTTTGAACATTCAAGCTTTTCTAAAAGAACGCACAATGAACAAAAAAACTTTATAATGAATTCGATAATAAACCGCTCTTATTTTCATTAAAAACATCCTGACATACATATGTCAAATTCGGATAGTTCTACAGAGAAATATAGGTTATGTGAAGCCTTGGTCTGTGAATATTCTGAAATATACATTTGGTATACTTCTTTCAATCCATTGCAATGAGTCATAAGTATCGAGTTACAAACCTTTACCAGTCGTTAGTCGTTGAAAAATAAGTCTTACAAATTTAATTTTTTTGAGGTTAGCTTACTAAAGGAGACATACTCTTCGTCTTCGGAGTTCGGTTTAAAAAATTTTTCACCTGACCTGAAGACGCAGTTCGAGTATTATTAACAAAATTTTCCGAATCTTTCAGAAGCAATCCACACAGCTTTGACTGTTTCAGCTCTAACCGTCCATCGTGTTTAACACAATTTTTTAACTGCAAAGAATTTTCAATACTTCTCAACTCTACATGCAGTAGTAGTTTCGTACTACCAGAGAAAATCACTTGAAGAAAGCATTGACAAACCCTTTGATCAAAACACTTGTATTGCATGCTGTTTCAACAAATATATTAATTCGATGAGCTTGACATGGAATGTAAGGGATATTTTTATCGCATTTCTCCGATAATTTTTGCTGCTTACTGTTATACTTTCAGGACACCTTTCATGCCAAATCGTACGAAATTTTCACGACAATTTTCGCCACGAATTTTTCGTAAATGAAGTGGGGAATTTCTATAGTCCATTTTTGATTAGACTAGATTCTAGTCGGCATTTTGAAAATTTAAAACTTTCGAAAACGATGAGCTAACGACTACGTTTTGGTCTCACGATCATCATCAGAAGAAGTTTGACACATTCACATCAACTAAAGCGCGGCATTTCTTGAACAACAAAGTACAAAAACAGGAATAATTGAAATTTTAACACATTAAAGTCCAGAATAGATGAATATGTATAAAAAAACCACTACAGAGTAGTTTTTCTATACTTAAAGTATATCTGGGCGACGATGATAAATAGTCTGAAATCAAAATTCCTTTGCGCCAAAGTACCTAGAAGGTTGAACAGATGTGTTTAAAATTAATGACCACGATAGGAAAGGTATGTGCTGAACCTATATAACTGACTCGTATCAGCTTTTTAAATATACAAAATTTTAAACAATAGAAAGAAGTACGTAGGAATTTGCAAGTGCTTAATTAAATGAATTTTTATAAATTAGAGTTAATTATTGTATATTGGTTCCACTATTTACCAATTCATCATCTCGTTTCATGTCAATTATCTCTAGGATACATCTTCGATAATAATTGGTTTTTCAACTAAAATATCAACATTTTCATAATCGTACTGATGGTTATAATCAATACAATGATTAGCGAGGGCAGTGGAATTTTCTAAGTTATTGTTATTAGTGCTATACTTATGGCCATACATTCTTTTTCGTAAATATTATTTAGAGATTCCTGTATAATTTGACTCGCAATCTGAAGGTTAGAATTCGAATAAACGTTTTATGTATTATTAAGAATGTATCAACTGGGAAACTAACGATTTTTTTTTGATTATTCAAGTGTATGAACGAAACTTCGGATCATGGGGACTTCCGGAATGTTTTTAGCATCTATATTCATATAAAAATGCAATAACTTCAATTGGCAAGTATCTCATAGCAAAGCCCATCTCTTCAGATATATACTATTTCAATTTTATCGATTGACATCGTACAGCACAGATTGGTGGGTTTTCTGACTACTAAAATTAAATCATATTGTGTATCAGAACGAATTTATTCGTCATTACATGGAGTGAATCTTCAAGGATTGATTGGTTAGTTTCTAATCTACAACAAAGTAAGAATCAAACATATTGCTCATCAGCGTTGTTTGTCAATATTCTTAGAAACATTGTGGCATAATAAACAATAATATTAAGCTCTATAAACGAAAGGCTGATCCTCTGTGACGAATCACGGACAGTAAACTATAATACAATACAAATATACTAAGTCATACGCTAAAAATAATACCATTCTCACGTTCATAATATGGTTTTAATACAGGCTATATAAAATCAAAACAAATAACACTAATACGTCAAATTATCGATGCTGATCTAGTGATGGTAGAAAACAATTGAATCAACCATGTTATTCCATTTTAACTACTTACATTAAAATACAAAAACTTTGGTAAGTTGTTTCCAAAGATGTACAAAGCTATAGAGCTCTCATTTGGGTAATTCCTCATCCTGAAAACGTTTGGCCAGGGATAGCATGAGTTTAACGATTAGGTATATACGAGTCTTGTAAGTTGGAGCCTTAGAATAAATAGTGAAAGGAAGGAACGTTTACTTTTGCTACCTGAACTGGAATGAATCGGGGAGGCAGAAGTGAGAAATATTCACACCCCAGGTATTACTCATTCAGAGCGACTTACGTCTATCGTGATTTTTCGCTTTGCCGTTTGATAATTTGAGTTTATGGATATGGTCAGATGTGAATACGTGGATGTTCTCAAACACCCAAAAACAAATTATTTGGCATTACATTCCATCAGTAACTATTTATTATTTTCTCTTATTTAAATAATTATTCGGTCAATGTCAATGAAATGTGATTGCAACTTTAACTGAATCAGCCATTACCTGATGAAATCGATAAATGCATATAGTCGAGGAAATAAAGCAGATGAAGGCCAAAGTAAAAAGAAAATTGGATGAACCGATTTTGATAATTTTTTTAATCGATTCACGAAGTCATTCAGAAAAAATGTTACCATTTTTTTTCTAATGTGCATTTTAGCATTTCTACAGAGGAAAATGCATCTCTGAAATGCAAACAAATTCCCGAATTTCCTGGAGACGACAATAGTTCCAGCATGGTCTGAGCCTCACGTGCGTCGTTGTTCGAATCTGGTATCGGAATCGTGTTCAGCGCCCACAAAAACACCCGAGATACGAATTTGATTGCATTTCAGAGCATATTAAAAAACAATCCATGGAGATGACCTAGGTCATCAGGGTATCCTGACCACCAGGTTACTATTGAGTGTCATGATCATAACCGGAAACCTCAAAAGAACCTCCCCAATGCACTCCATTGCAAAGAAATTTTCACGAATTCCCTGAAGACGACGATAGTATCACGATGTCCTGAGCCCCAGGTGCGTCGTAATTCAAATCTGGTACCGGAATCGTGATCGGCGTCCCCAACAACCCACGTGTGAGAATTGTTGGCTATATTTGGCAATTTTTTCAACATTTTTAATATTATCTCCTGAAAATGCATTCAAAAAGATGCATCCTCTGTATAAAAACTAAAATGCACATTAGAAAAAATAGGGTAAGATTTTTTCTAAATGACGTCTAGAATCGATTTAAAAAAATATATCAAAATAGGTTCATTCGATTTTTTTTTCACCTTTTCTGCTTTATTTCATCGACTAATCCGTATATTCCGAAAATTATCATTAATGTTTTTATGGCGAACCCTAAGCGCTGATGCGGGGTAAGCCACTGAACAACGGAAACATCGATCCGCCATATACAGCCCCCATCTCCATCCACAAAGAATATACCAATAGGTCCTTCCTCTTACTACTTACTACTACATTCTAAGGTTGGGGCGATCTATACGCGTTGTATTGCTTTACAAGATAAACAAGTAAAACTCTACCAAGCATTTGGAATGTTATTTTTTCTTTTTTTACTATACCAGAGGAAAATCATTAGTGTTCGTAAAAAAGTTGTGTGAGCCAGTGGTATAATGTCGAAACGAGGTAAAAGGGATTCTATATATTGACATTTTTGACAGTTCATATAATCACGTTTTTCATGACAGACCACACAGAAACCTAACAGGGTAAATAATTTTGATAGTCCATGTGGAAGCAGGTGTTAGAATAAAAGAGTTGTGAATTGTGGCTACTACACCACAAGAAAAAGCCAACCTTTTTGGTGGAATTTTGTATGTAAATTCCAATTTGGATCCACAAGGGCAGGCCCCTCCTAATATTGCTTCCATCGACAGCGCACAATTAGACACATTCAGCTTGATCTCAATACTAAAAAGGCTATGGGGCCAGGCAGAATCCCACCTATCGTTCTTAAGGAATGTGCACCTAAATTAACACCAGTTTCCTGCAGGTTATTTACCCTTTCATACAAACTTGTTATGTTTCCTTCCAGCTGGAAGACAGTTAGAGTTCAACCAATTCCAAAAAAGGAAAGAGGACCATTCCTAATAATTATAGACCCATTGCATTATTATGTGTGATCTTTAAAGTGATGGAGAAAGCAATTTACATTGAGCTCATCCAATACCTAGAGACCTCCAAGCTCATGAATGACAGCCAATATGGATTTCGTCAGCAGAGATTAACAGGAGACCTGCTAGCCTACGTAACATATGTATGGCAGGAATCTATTGGAAAATATGTGGAATCTCTAGCTGTAGCATTGGACATCTCCATAGCTTTTGACGGAGTCTGGGACCAAGCCCTTCTCGGGAAACTTCCGTTATATGGTTTTCCGCCTCCACTTTGTCGCTTACTATCGAGTTTTCTCCTCAGATAGATCACTCCATGTGGTGGTTGATGAACTATCCTCTGATACAATGGCCACCAACGCTGGTATTTCACAGGGATCTGTCTCGGCACCCAATTTGTTTCTGCTCCATATCAACGATCTGTTGAGATGCTGCAGATGATGGTACTCTTCATACCTGTTTCTCATCTACAGCAGTCTCTATACCATCCAATGAAGCCAAAGAATCGAGACAAAGACTGGTTAACGCAATTAATGGAGATCTGGCAAAGTATAGAAAAAAAATACGTTATGTAGATAATTTGAATAAAATCTCGTTGTATATTTTAACGTATTTTTTTAACCTGCTTCTGAATATATTTTCTCTTCTTACAACCATACATTTTTCCCGTACGAGTTTCCAAAAGCGAAAAATGGTGCTAACAAAAGTAAGGAAAGACAGTGATCGATTGATGACAGCTTTTTTCCAGAACTTGAAATGGCAAATTCATTGTGACCTGACACTCGGTATGAGAAGCTAGTCGAAATTGGATCTTTGGTTTTACAGGTTAGTTTATAGGAAACAAGGCGTTGCTAGCAGGATATCCGTAGTTCATTAAAGGTATAAAAGCGGGTGACGTATCCTTTTATTAACCACCCAGAACGTAGAAGCTTGACCTAATTTGCCAATTTTCAACATGACATATTTTATTTAATGTCAAGGATAGAACGATCAATTAAAGTGATGCCTATGTCAACACAAGTACAGAAATAGATACCTGTCATCTTGAACGAGTGATCCTGTTTTGGTGCGCTTGGAATTATGGACTGAAACTGTTACAAACATATTATGTGTCGATTCAAATAGACTTATTTCTTGCTGGAATATGAAAAGAACATGGCCTACATTCAGAAGATTATTTTTAGATTATTATGTAAATTCTTGGGAAATAGGTCACATTAACAGTAATATCTATTATTTTTTCATCTTTTCTTACGTTTCGGTCTCACGACGATCATCAGAAGACTTTTGAAAACTAATTCGTATCAACTAAAGACCCGGACTTCTTAAACTAATTGTACTGAAGACTAAGCGTTTTTATTGCATTAATTTCAATTAAAAATGACCACGTCGCAACAACTAACAAAACACAAATAATTGAAATTATAACACATTACATTTTCAATTAAAATTATTGAATGATGAAGACGCTTAGTGCTTAGTACAATTAGTTTAAGAAATCCTGTGCTTTAGTTGATGTGAATTAGTTTCTAAAACTCTTCTAATGATGGTCGTAAGACTGAAACGTACTTAAGGACAAAAATATGATAGATATAAGTGTTGATTTCATTTAATTCTTAAGAATTTACATATATTTCATACTTGGTTCAATAATCTTCATTATATGTTCTTTATAGAAGAAGTGAATTCTATCAACAGAGACGTATTTGTTTTGAATTGAATTAACATTAATAAGTAAGGATTAAGGAAGTGCTATTCCTTATATTGCAAGATAAATATTTTATCATTCACCATATCTGAGGCTTCTGTTGAAACCGCTCTTTTGAAATTGTATCCCAAAATGAGGCAGGTTGAAATTTTGATGTATTACCTATATTATCTCCAAGCGGCAATTTTAAGATAGTGGGGGGTTATTTCTAAGTTCATTTTTGGATGCAATAGCATTAACCAAGCAAATTTTATCCTCTCCAAGCAGCAATTCTGGGTTAGTCTGTTATTTGTGAGTTTATTTCTAGATGTTGTAATATTAATTGAACACATATTCACATATAACACACATATAACACATATAATTATTTTCAACCAACAATTCTGTATTATCAGGATATTTGTAAGTTTATTTTTTGATGCAATAACATCAACTGATCACATAATAGATCTTACATTATCTCCTAGGTACTGACCTAGGAGGTTGTTTGTAAGATTATTATTGAGTGCAATAACATTAACTGAACATCTTATGGACATAATCCCTGCAACAATAATCCTTCTAATAATTTCTGGCAACTTACATGACTTGGTATGGTGAAACAACATGTGGGAACGTTGCTTCAATTTTATGTTTTTACATGACCGCCTAACTATAGGTGACCTTTTCTTGTTAGGTTGTGACCGCAAAAGAAAACCCTTTACACACAATTGTGGCATCCTCAGAATGATTTATTAATTGTATATAATAACTAAGACGTAATTTCACAAATTCTATAGCTTCTCAAATTCCATACCTTTATTAGGGACAGGGTGGGCATGACTATGCAAAGCTGACGTTGTGGTTCAGCATGAATATGTCTCAAATGATTCAGATATCAACTCCAATCATACTCTAATGAAATGTTAGACGACAGTTAAGCCACTTAAGGGCATTACAAACGAGGTTGAATACTAAGTTTGATAGTATAGTTAATAAAAATTAATTGAAATTGAGATAATCAAGATGGAATTTCAAACATTTCGATTAGTTTAATGGGTTAATGTAGTAATGTGGACGAAATAAATCAGCTTGTTCAAACGGACGAGTAAACCAAACCAAATCAAACAGTTTCAAATGTCAATAGCAATAACCATTAAAATTTTGAATGATGTGAAAATTACTACTTGTTTATGAAGATACGATAATAGGAATCTCTTGAGTAAAAAGTGGAACGCCAGTTCCTCCTTGGAGATTATGACTTCATTCTGATAGAAAGCAAACACTTGGTACATAGTATAAATATTTAAAATATGTCAGTGTTATACTGACAATGCCAATATTAAATATTTATGCTACAACTTCGCACTAATATTCCGTAAACAGCTCTTCTGGTTTACTTTTCTGCAGTAGGTATGCACCGAATGTTGATTGTTGATTCTAAAATTAACCACAATTGAGATCTATTGGCTCTGACTCGCAAATTGTGGCACTTTGCTGTATACAAATCAGAGATCCGGAATCTGAATTATTTGGGGTGTATTTTAACTACCGATAAGTAAAAGATGTTCCTTGGCTTTATTGGTGTAATTTACTCTATGATGTTTTATTCTGCGGAGGAATGTAGCTTCGCTTCTCAACACGTTCCATAATTTACTAGGTCATTTTTTCTTATATAGTAGTTGAGTTTGCATTGTATAGTCATGAATCCTGTTATGATGCTTAGCTTATCTCTGCCTCCCCTTATGATTCCCAAGACGTCCGTTCTCCTAAATTCCTCTAGGAGGATCTTGAATTGTCTATGTTTAGTACTAGTTCTTTGCCTTATGCTCTGAAAATTTCCTGTGTAGTGTGTGTTCTTATACTACATGAAAGTCCTATCAGAGGCCGTTCATTTCTCTCAATTTCTGTATGTCCTAAGACGAACAAGCACTGCGTCGTAGCGTCGTAGTCACCCTGAATGTGCCAAACACGTTCTACTCAGCAAACTGGAATCGAATTATGGAAGCTCTAACATCTATGAAGGTCCCGAAGTACATTACAACATGATCGCGAACTAGTTTACCGAACTGACGTTGTTGTACAATTCGGACGAGAGGCCATCACACGAGGCGTTCCACAAAAGCTCGGTACTTATATCCTTATTGTAGAATAGCATGTATGATACAGTGCTGAGGTTGCCCATGCCCACAGGAACAAAGGCTGTCGGGTTCGCAGATGAGATTGCTATGATTGTCATTGCGAAGTACTTGGAACAAGCCACTTAGAAAGCTAACGAGGCAGTAGCCACAATCCGCCAGTGGATCTCGGCGAATGGCATGCAATTGGCAGACCATAATACCGAGGCAATACTGGTGACCAGCAGGAACAGGACAGAAACTGTGACAATCACAGTTAGGGCTACGACATACCTTCGCAGCCATGATTGCGATACCTGGAAGTCCAGATAGATGCCAAGCTGCGGTTCGACGAAAACATCTGCGTGTGGTGAGCACGAGAGCAGCCGCAGTAGATGCCCAACATTGGATGACCCCTTCTCAGAATCGCCATAGGCTACGTGTGTGTTATCGTCGACATGCCACCAATCCATCTGATGGTGAAGGAAAGAGCAGAGTACTTCAGCGTAGGCGCGAATGTAGAGAAGCCTATCGACGCACCATAACCCAGGATGCGAGCATAGCGATGTCAGTGCAATAACAGCGGCTCTGGAATGCATCCACCAAGGGACAGTGGATCCATCGCCTCATCCCATATGTTCCGCATCGAGCAGGAGGTGGCACGAGGAGGTAGATCACTACCTCGTGCAGCTGCTAACAGGCCATGAGGCCATGGGTGCTTTAGGACGTATCTCCAGCATATCCGAATGAACGATGATGACCTGCCAACACTACGACACCACTAGTCAAAGGGGGAGTCTGAAGTGACCCATTAAGAATATCAAGCGCCACAGCAGAAGTGAGCTCTGTGATATGGTCAACAAAGACCCCTGGAAAAGACCACCTAAAATGATAATGTCCAGGCAGAAAAGCCGCACTGTGGGTTCCGCCATTTTGTCCAGTTCTGCTTAGAAGGATAGTAGCCCTGGTCCCAAAACAACCGGGACCCACCCATTTCGGGAATGAGCCGGTCATTCGTCGCTTCGGCGTCATGCTCATTTCGAAAGAAGAGTTGATGAAAGCCTGCATCTAGAAAGGTGATGCCAAAGCTTCGGATCCAGACTGTATCCCGAACGTCGCGCGAGATTAACGGCGACTCTTGAAGATATTTACCAACTTTCGCAAAAAAAAAAATACAAACACAGACATAATGTCAAAAATAGATCGATTCAGAAATATTATAATAATTTCCTTCTTATACTGCGTATAGTGAGGGAAGTAAAAATTCCTTAAGCAAGGTTGTGAATATGAATATGTTAGTGTACTTCCTACTTTGATTAAATAATAATAGAAACTGCAGACTCACACAAATGAGTCGGCCGAAAGCAAGAGTACAATTCTAGAGCACATTTTCCTTTATTACAATAACGAGGTACTTTTAATTTTTTCAAAATTTTCAATTTGATATGGCTTTAAGGTATATATTTGAATATAAATTTTCTTGTTCCAAAATTTTTGAATTGCGAGCAAAAATTTTACAAATGTTGCAATAGCCACATTTCAGTTTTTCCGATAAAAAATAAAAGTCCTCTAGTACAGGAAAAGTATCGAGCCATCAGAATGCGTAGAAATAATACATCGCGAACATATGAACGAAAACTATAATACTACTTCCAAATATATGAAAGAAGGCGCCGGCCGATTTCTGAACTTTCAAGCAAGGAATTTTCAAATTTATATTCAAATGTTTTTCAACGCATTATTATTAGAAACCCCCAATAGTATAAACATAAACAATTTACTGTAGGATCTAAATTTATATTCGAATGCTTATCGACACATTGTTATTAGTACCCTGGTACAATTTACTGTAGATTCAATTGATTTCGTCATGTAATGAAGTTTAGCACAGCTTTGTTTATTGACAAATTAATCCAATAAAATGAGAAACGAGTTCAACGTACATCGTTGAACTCGTTTCTGCTCTTTTACAGCAGCTGAAATCATACGTAAAATATTGTTTTTTCACAGAGGCAAATAGAGAAGTTGTCTATGTCTCAATATGGAAAATGAGTCGTTCTAATTATTGTCAAGAAATTTTTTATACCTATACTCATACCTCAAATCCATATTTTATCATTTCCTATACTTAGTTAACGTTAATATAAATTTACTACAAACTGATATAATTTTTCATTCAAATAATGATAGATGAAATCAATGAAAACTAAATAATAATTCAGTTTAACATAATCCGTTAATAATAGTATGTTAAAGTAGCTCATACATATGAACTAACGGAACGTATGATAATGAAATTGAAAATCTAGAATGGACTCCAATTGTACGTGCTACGAATTGAAGACAATCATTCACCGGAATTTATGAACTTCGGAATAATTTAATATCTTTTTATAGGTGTGATAAGGTGACAAGTGGGCGCCACATTGTTTGGAAACTTATTAATTTGGATATTTATCATAAAGAGTGTCTTGATTTAAACATAGGGATTTGTTTTCCCAATTAATAAAAACAAAACAATCCAAAATAAGCTAGGCTATGATAGTTGTCCAGCCATAGACATAGACCAGAAGACAAACACCTGTTAGGAGATGATCATGCATGTACAACAAAAAGGACACATATTGGATATAAGAGAAATTTTTATACACGTATGATTATTATATTAAGTAGTTTTGAATCATCAAATAGATATTTATAATTCATGATCAATAATAGAAATTTTTTCATGAATAGTAAGTTCATCTGTATTACCTGTAAAACATTCTATAATGTCATCTCATATCTATACCAAAAAATTAATTTGTTTGTATGTGATGATTTGAAAAATATTGTTTTAATGTTGGACATAAATATTTCAGCCGAGAAGGGACTCAATGGAGAACTAAGCCTTGATTTTGTTTGTAAAATTTGTTATTAAACTCCAGGTAATTTTCTGAGATACAAAGTTCAATGTTAATGTTTTGTTCCTGTTATATATTTTTAATTAGTGGTAGACATTATGTGCTAGGTATCATACTAGAAGCATCAAACAAAATGGGAATTGAATTATTTGGGATGTGAATATCTTTAAGTTTGTACGCGAGTTCGAATGAATTTTTTATACTGTGTTGTGATGAGAAGTTTGGAATTGTTTTGAATTTAGAATTCTAAATCCTTCTATCTGGTAAACAAAATATGCAAACAAATGCACTAAATACTTGAAATAGTTGAATGACGTTACTCGCAGTAAAATCGAAACTACAGAATTATTATAATTTTCTTAATATTTGTCCTGATTCACATTATATATTTCGTATTAGTTGATAGAAATGTTGTACAAAGAGACCGCGCAAAAAATCTCTTAATTGACAGAAACTGCATCCAATTAAATAAGCGAATTAATAGTGAGATAGAGAACGTAAATAGATAATCGAATGCATATTGTACCATTAATTGTCACCTTGAAATTGAGCGTAACACAGATGGTCGACGTCGCGTGAAATTTAATTTCTAGACAAACTTAATCTAATTATAGCAGCTAACAGTTGGGAAGTATTTAATGAATATTTCTTTTGATTTCAATTGTTAACAACTGTTTTCTTGTTCGACCAGTTGCAAATGTTGTGAAATAACCTGAGCTTCAAAACTTATAATTACTGATAGTCATTAAAAATATCATATAGTATATGCATTCAAATATGCAGAAATGCTTTGGATTATCCTATGAGGCATTATTTCCAAGCATGCAGACCTATTGTCACAATCATTAATAATTTAATTTGTTCGATCATATAATAGTCAGGAGCTAAAGCGAAATGGTGGTCCTGAATGAATACACCTTGGCACTACTATATTATATTGGTGGTGAAAGGTTCAATGTACAAAGCTCTCACAGGCCGAATCGTGTATTGTCAGGGGTTTCCAAGCTACAGCTACCTCAAATTTTGAACTTTATCATTGCACGACCGCTTTTTCGGAGTTGTTGTATATTGAAAAATATGGAATTCTCATGCATTTCCATCTAGAAGCAAGGTTTTTTATCGAGACAATTTCTTGAAGCTGATGGCCAGTTCATTTAGTGGACTAGATGGAATGCACGAACACAGTTTCTAAACTGGTGAAAAATGTTATGTTGTTATTGTTGCCAGTTGTTGAAAAAACACACGCCAAGCTTTTTTATAGGGGCATTTCCGGGTAATTGGTCATTATTTTGACTAATTTACGGCTAAAACGGGTGCCTAGCGACAAAATACGTTAATGTGTTGACAACGAATGATCAATATGAGTGCCAAAGTTTTTTTCCTAATACCTCAACCTCGAAAACCTCAAGCATAAAAAAATCAGTAATTTCGATATTTAACAGCTGTCAGAGTCTAAATAATTGGGTAATTTATCATAACATTTATTTGATTATCTACCTGTTTCATATGTATGCTTTATTTCCACCCTCTTCCCCCATTTTAATTATTTTTACCCCTAGTGTGTGTATACATACACATACATATACATACTAACATACCGTTATAATAAAAATAAATTCAAAAAAATTTCATTTTCGTCACACTATACGTATACTCTGCTTATAAGGAGGTATAAGCTCATAGGGGTTGACTTAGGGGTGGAATGAAGAGGTGGGATAATGCATTGGAATGCATATATAAGTATATTTATAAGCTATCTGCCAGAAGTGTGCCGCATTTGTTCTCTGTTGACAACAAGCGCGACCGTGTGATTACTTCAAAGGAGTATTTGGCGATGTTCAAGCGCGATAAGAAGAATTTTTTGTGTCGGTTTGTAACTGTGGACGAATCATTGATTCATCATAACACACCAGAGACCAAAGAACAGTCGAAACATTGAACTGGTCCTGGCGAATCGAAGCCGAAAATAACCAAAGTGGGTTTATCGGCCAACAAAGTCATGGCGACAGTGTTTTGGGATGCACACGATATCGTCCATATTGATTACCTTAAAAAGAGCAAAACGATCACATATATGCAAAGCTGTTGGATCGATTCGATGCCGATTTGAAGCGAAAGCGGCTGTATTTAGCAAAGACAAAAGTGATCTTCCACCAGGACAACGTACCGGCGCACAGGTTTGCAGTCGCAATTGCAAAATTGCATGAATTGCGCTACGAATTGGTTCGTCATCCACCATATTCTCCAGATTTCGTCCCCTGCGATTTTTGTCTATTTCCAAATTTGAATAAATGGCTCGGCGGAAAGAGATTCGGCTCTTAAGGTCATCATCACTGAAACAAACGCCTATTTTGAAGGATTGCCGGAATTGTATTATTTGGAGGGATAGAAAAATTAGAAAAACGTTGGATAAAGTATATCGGGCTACAAAGAGAAGACGTTGGGAAATAAAATGAGTTTTGACTAAATAAATCTTTCCTTGTTTAATTTTTCAGGGAATTTTCACCTTGCCCTCGTAGGTACTAAAATTTTAAAACTCTATGTTCAGTAATCTGGGCAACAGAAGACCCGCACGAGGTACGACCTCGACATTTTCGGCAGGAGTTTAGTGTAAACATCTGGATGAGAAAAATTGGGGAACAAGCTTCGGGAGTTACGAGCTTCAGCTCTATTATGAGGCAAATATTTTTGGAATTCTTTTTTCCCCGTATATAAATAACTGGTAATAGAAATATTGTTAATTCGAACATTCCGAAAACAACAACACAATCAATGTGCACAAGATTAGAAACATTGAATTACAAAGGATAATAATAAAAGCTACGTCAAGCAATGTTAAGTGTATGAATATGAATCTTGATAAAAGCCTTTTTTCAAATAGGTAATCTTGAAACATCGATAGGCGTTATTGTGTTGTACTATATCTAATAGTGATAAGAACTTCGTACTAAGTACATCTTTGTTAGCAATTCAGCAAAATACTTTTTTATATTATTTATATAGCTAATGGCACCTATCATGTAGGTATGTGATACATTGATAATACTCAATTGCCTGGAATGTTTTTGCATGATGTATATCGAGGAATTCCTAGCTTTTTACTGGGAATTGTTTATTGTATTATAATAACACAGACATAGCCACCCGATAACAATCTATATTATACAGTTATTGATAAAGTATGAAACAAATTCGAGATCTCGGAAACAACATCCAAATAAATTCAATAACAAATTAATTAGTAACTTATTCTCGTTGTTTGCATGTTTTATAACGTAACCCTTAAAATGTCTCACAAGTCGATTAGAAACTGAATTCAGTCACAATGAATGTATGCTGCGACAAATTTCTCTCGTTTGTAACAATGTAGAAACCGCATTCGGTAGCGTAGTGGTAAGCACGGTTACCACTCAATCCGGCGACCCGGTTTCGTAATCGGGTGACGGCTAAGATATTTTTTATTATCTCGGGCAAAGATTGTGATTTTCATCAGACAATACAGTATCTGACTGTCTAATCTTCCTTCGGATGGGAAGTAAAACAGTAGGTCCCGTGTTCTGTACGATGTCACTGCATGTTAAAGATCCCTACCTGCACTTGGAAATAGTCTGGATTCGGCGAAATTTCCAGGCTGGTGTGAACTTGCCTCCTGACGTCGTTCATTAGCCACAGTAGCAGAAATAGGCAGGCGTTAAATAAAAATATTACGAGGGCGGTGTTCAGGGCTCTCACCTAGGGAGCTTGGTGACCACTCTTGACTGGAAATCGCCCCTTGGAAGCTTAGTGAACACTCTTGAGTGGGTACCGTTACACTACAGGGGTGCAAAGCACTTCGTCCATGGCATTAAGGAACCTTACCGGTCCCCCACTCAATAATAATTATAACAATGTAGAAAAATCAATTAGGAATAGTAATATTGCTACTGATAGTTCTTGAAAGTTTTTCGCTCTCTCGAACCCATCACCTTCTCGATATCTACGAGGGCAGCGCCATAAATTCCCGGCCTAACGTAGATCCAGATACCGCAGTGGATCAAATTGTGGTAACACAAAAGTTGAAGTCTTGGTAGCCTGGCAAAAACAAAAATTGATTTTAGGTCAAAGACTTATAGTTTATCGAAGTCACGAAAACGAGAAGGTATTTCTCCTCGAAGCATCAAAGATCGGCTAGATTCGCCCTCTTATTAGGTGGTAACAGATTGATCAAAACGATTCCAAATGGGGCAAGAATCCTCGAAAGAGGGCGCTAGAACAGAAAGGATGATGGAAGTGGTGACACGACAAATTTGCCCTTGTTGAGGATCTCATTTTAGCCGATCGTTTGAAGGTTAAAGCTTTTGCCGAATCATCCACGACCATTTGGCATGATTAAAGCTACTGCACACTGAATAACTCTCAACAGAGCGCCGGAATTCACGCAACATTCATGGTGAGAAAGTTCATCGTGAGAACCTTCATCGCGGAAAAATGTATCGCGGGAAAGTTCATCCCGCCAAAATTCATCGAAGGGAAAATTCAGCGCAGAGAAAAAAAAATATGAGGGGAAAATTCATCGTGGATTCATCTGTTCTTCGATTTTCTCAAAGAAGGAACGACCGCTCAAAGAGGGAGCAAAAGTCGAATAATAAATCACTGGTTATTTTTGTTTTGCGTCAATTCAAAAATCTGATTAGTGGAAATACTAGTATCCACTATAAAAATTTTCCGCGATGAATTTTCTAGCAATTTATTTTCCCGCGCTGGATTTTCCCGCGATGAATTTTCCCACGATGAATTGTCTGCGATGAATTTGCCGGATACCGAGGGCCTGATATGGGCTGTGTTGAATATTGACTGTTGCCTGTTTGAGAATTTGAAAAAGTACCGTCGTGGACGTCATTTCAGTGATGTCGAAGAGGTAATTGCAGTTGTTCTAACATAGGAACATTAAATAAGTGAAATTGAACGTAATGCTATGTAATTCCGGTTGCATACCATAAAATAGATGGGGCTAATATAACTCACCCAGAGAAGCGAGCTCCTCAGAACTATATATGAAGAGTCTAACTATGTTATTACATATAATATATATGAAAATAGTTCCAATAATAGCTCTATACAATACTACAGCATTCAATTGTTTCGTAATATCGATATCATTTATTAATCTTAGAAGTTCATTGTGCAAGTTCATCGCTATAATAACTTGATGAATGTTGATTATCTTACAATGTGTCCAATGAACGCCTATATTAGTTCAAGTTATTGACCTTGCTTGATCGAAGTGAGACTTCTTCTGTCATTTTTGTGTAATTCTACTAGAAGACCAATACCAATTTGATTAGAGTTCATCTTGAGAAATCTCGGAAACAGCAAAATATGGAAACACGGTGTCATAGTCCGGGTCACACAACAATGTTCTGTCGAAACATAAAAATTATTTTTAGCACCTATTTCTCAAAAATAATTAACCTTGTTTCATGACATATTCTGAATTCCACGTTCGCAGTAGATCAAATCAAATAATAAAGCAAATGGAAAGACAAAAGTAAGTCAAGTACAAAAATTCGTCAAATTTATATCCACCTCCCAAATAAATTGTATTGGAAACTGGACCCATTCTGGCTATTTCATCATGTCATGGGACCCTCAAGCTATTTTGCTGTGTTCTGCCAGAGCGCTGAGTTCTTTGCGGCATTCCCATACCAATCTTGGTGTTCAAAACGTCTGACTGTCTGGGCATATTCTGATCTATGGGTTATGCAATTCCCTCAGGTTTTCTCTTGCACATTGCAGCATTGCGTACATTTCCGCTTGCAATACGGAAGTATGTATTACCTAGTGACTTCAGCGGAGATTGACTACTTTCACCTTATTTTCGAGGACTAGTTTCAGAACAATCTTAATTGAACATTGTTTTTATAATATAGATGAATTTTCTAATAGAAAATTGTGATTTATAGCATTGTGTAAGTTTTTGTCGTGTGTAATTGTCATTCTGTATTGATTATTACTATTTTGTTGTAATTGTATACTCAACTAATTTTTTTAAAACACATACTGATATTATAGAACAATTATTACTTTGTTTTTATCATTTATATAATAGAAGCACTAACGTAACTTAAGTTTCGACAACTAGCGTGTCATCTTTAAAAAAATACTAATGTATGAATAAATATATAAGATCTTAAGATATTTATAGTCATATAACCTTTGAAAATTTCTACTCATTTCAGGGGGTTTAATTAACAATCTCTACACTGGTTACGCAAAATTTTTATTTCATCTAAATTTGGAAAAATGTGCACTGTTTCTACGATGTGATTCGATAAAGGTGAATCTGTTTTATCGAGTCTAAAAGATCGGAGATTTCTATATTACGACTTGATCTACCAATATGAGAATTGTTACTTTCATAGGATGGCAATCAACGCTGGTGATCCACAGGGATCTATCTTGGCACTAATTTTGGTTTTTGCTTCATATCTGCTGGGAGTGACCACCTGCCCCGTCCACAGCTTTGTGGATGATGATATACTTCATACCGCTTTCTCATCTACAGCCCCCAATGAACCCAGAGGAGGTATTTCATTATGCGTATCCATACTTTCAAGAAAAATTCGAATGAGTATCTCCTTTCCCAATATTTCACCGCTTGCTCACACGATGTTCATCCAACATTATAGATTTCCCTCTCGTGCAGTCAAAGTAGAAAATTAAAAAAACACTCTAAACAGGTTAATTTATATACTCCAGCATTACCAATCTTATTCGTTTTATCTTAAGCATTGAACAAAATATAAGATAATTCATTTTGGGATTTAAAGCTATCTTTTCGATTATGTTTTGATAAAATAATTTTTCACTCATAGCACCAAAATATGTTAGGGGAACCTATTTTGATGAGGAATCAGATTTTTTTTGTTAAAGCATAAATACTTGAGTTTAATTTCTGCTTTTTTCTATAAATCAATTTGGATATAATTTTAGGTTGAAATCCATTGTTGCTGGCTATAACCTTGATTATATTCAATTCTTCATTTGAGTTTTCAGGAGAGAGGAAATGATTTGTATGTTGCTAATTTGTCACTACGGGGATAGAAGGAGGAATTAGCAACAGTTGTCGTGATGTAGGTACTTTTGAAGAAGGATAAAACATCATCTACATATCTAAACCAGCAATACATTTTTAGCTATATGCGATTTTGCCATTGCGACTGCGAACCTGTCTGCCGGTGGGTCGTCCTGGTGGGAGAGAACTTTTTTCTTTGCCAAATGCGACCACTTTCAATTCACACTGTTTTCGAAATTTCCGATGATCCCTTACTCTAAACTCATTAACCCTATTGTACTTTAGTACTTATTTACACTTGAACTGTTTATTGTTTACTTCATAATTTTATATCTGTCTGATAAGGTGGTGAAACTATAGTAACGTTTTTATGTTATTATTAAGAGTGGTGTAAAGGCCAAAGTAATTGTTTTTTCACTTAATCATAAAGTAATAAATGTTTTATTATAATATACAATGAATACACAATAATATTTTGAATTTTATTTATGACTATAAGGATTGTTTTGAATAACGTTGATTTATTATTATTATTAAAATATTTGAATCCTCAACCAAAGGAATCTTGTGAACTTAGTAATGAAATTGAACATATATTTCACAGTTCATTAGGCGCGATGTGAGAAGCTCGAAATCCGGGGCCCGCTCATTTCTCGCATAAAAAGGTCAAAATATTCGCCTAGTGAACTATTATATCTAGAGCGTATAAAAAACGTGAGCTGGCATTGAACTAAATATATTAATATTATCTATATACCTGTTAACGTACTGGGCAACAACCGAAGATGTCCACATTGAATGGAATTTCAAATGATTCATAATTGATTATCATCTTTTCTCTCTTTTAATAGATGCTAGATATTTTTAAAATAGTTCGCGGAGAGAACAACATGTTTGTAGGTTTATTCGCACCGGAGCCTGGTGTTAGAATAAAGCTTGAAGTCGGAGCATTCTATAAAATTAAATATTGAATATGATCTCGTGAAACAAAATGTACACAAAACTTACAACACTTAATTTTAAACAATTAATGCTGATAAATCAAAATCTGTATGTGGTACAAATTGATAGATGGGAATAGACAATGATTGGGGTGGGCGTGTTACAAAATTGTTGACTTAATGGTGAATTATATCGATTTGGTCATTTAATATTATGTTACAGTAAAAACAAGAAATTTTACTTTATTAAATATCACTCTATTTAAAAGAAAGTTTATTGCAATGTCGGACTTCACAGTTCATTATCAAAACAAACAATGAGAAAACACTGAAACATCATAGGTATTTATATGAAACTTACAATGAAGTGAATCGATTCTAAGAATTAACGGTACCCTTAGCTGCTAAGGTTAATTATGTTGAGATAGTAAAGAATACAATTAAACTGTCGAAAATTACATTTTAAGGATTCTATTACGTGGATTTTAACAGGGTGAAAAATCAAGAGAAAATCTTTCAAATTAACTATTAATTAGATTTATACCAATGTACAACAAAAAACTAAGATAAAATATGTTACCTTGACGTACTTTGCGCCAATATCTGATAAAATTCCGAATATCTTTAAAAAAGAAAAGTTAAATGTAGCTTTCAAACCAAGCAAAAACTTTCAAACATATTTTTTAATTGAAAAACTAAATTCAATAAATTTTGAAAGTCAAGGGTTTATAAGTTATGACTTGTGATTTATGTATAAAATTCTCGGGAAATAGGTCACACTAACACATATGCTCATTATTTTCGTCTTTACGTCCGTTTCGGTCTCACGACCATAATCAGAAGACGTATAACTGTATAAACGTGAATTCTTAAAACTAATTGTATCATCACAAGGCGTCCTTATCACACTAATTTCAATTAAAAATGTCCACGTTCATCGCCGAAATGAAGAGAAACACGAACAATCGAAATTATAACACAATCAACTTTCTTTTAAATTAAGATGATAATTAACAAACTAAAATTGTTTTTATCTGTAAAAATGGAATACCACAAAGTAACGGACAGCTCCATTCGAAATAGTTCTCTAAATTTTTCTAAATTTCAATGGATTCTAGAATGACGAGCTTGTGTTCTGTTTCCGGAATATGTACAATATCAGAATTAAAGGTGAAATTCTGATTATGTTTCACTAGGTTACTTATCAAATGCTAGTGGAACCTTTTACTGATACTATGTCCAGTTTGTCCTACGTACAAAGCATTACAGTTATCGCACATCAGCCTGTAAACCCCAGATTTCTTTAAGTTATTTTTTGAATTATTAATATATGAGTATAGATTATTTGTTGTTTCAAGGGCGACGTTTTTATTCTGGTTTTTAAGAAATTGGGATATTATTTGTGTAGTTTGAAATTCATAATTTCAGCGAGTGCTGAAACTCGATTTTAAAACTGGAGGAATTTTTTAGTAGGCTGGTACTTCTTGTATATAGTTTGAATTACTAAATGTGTCAATATCGGCTATCAAGTGTAGAACCCACGATTTTAATGATCGAAGATGGTAGTGCATGTTATATCTTTAGCCAAATATTTCAATAAGTAAAATTTAGCTAGGACGAAACGTGTTGATGTATAACATATAAAGTGACAGAAACATGTGTAAATACAAACATTAGACAGGCCATAAATACAAGCAAACAAACAAGAATTTTATTTTTAGTTAAAGTAGTTTCATTGAAAATTCACACAGATGTTTCAAAATCCAACCACATAATCTTAAGAATTGAGCATAAATTGTCTGCTTACTTTTTGTAAGAACGAGCTAAATCACTGTTTAGGCAACACCTTTGTTAAAGTTTACGAAATCGATAAATCCGGGATATACAAAAATGTTCAAAATGCTATGTGGTTCAAACTGGAAGGAACGTTTCAACTGGGTATAAAGAACATTTTGGCCATAGAAAGAAAACCATTGGTGAAAAATCAAATAGTTGAACATATTTTGAATACAGGTCACACCTCAAGAAAGTTTATCATTTTTAAAGCACAGTATAAACGAAAGAGCAATTTATTAAATTCCGACTTATCTCCAGCTGAGGGTAACCCCTCGTTTGCATTATTATACCCAAATAGTATTTAAACAGACACATTTTGATTTCTGATTTAGTATATTCGATGATGGCTACTTTGTAGCTAAGATCCTCAGTACTTTAAAAGTATTTTTAGTGGATAAAGGTGATTATTTCTTATTTATAGTGTTATAGTGTATCCACAGTGTGAATTCTTCTATAATTTATCAGAATTAACTAATAAAATTAACAATAAGGTACTCCAAAAACTACAAGCCCTTTCTCTGAATGTCATTTTACGAAAGTTCTTAAGTTGGGAAAAAATTGGTATGATTTCTACAAACATGTTTGGATACATTTTTAGATTTTAGCAGCCTATATCATCCTCGTTTTTTTTTCTCATTGTTTGGCGGGCAAAGTGACCTAGTGGCAAGTCTTTCAAAATAAAGTAGGGAACATATAATTTAGAATTATAATTTATACTTTACGTGGAATATTATACATCCTTTGAGAAGACGCAAATTTAAAATGTTTCTATGTTTTATTTCCTTTTTTGATTTTTCTGCATATCTAAAACAAAAGTTACACGTTCCTCGAATTATGATTTATTTTGGACAACCGTCTATTATTTTTTATTTAAGGTTATCGAGTTGAATTTCGGAATTGAATTAATTAAATTTCAGTTTCTGGTATGAAACTATTACGAAATGCCTATATTGCTAGTATGAGACGCGAAACTACTGCTTCTTTTCAAATATTTCACATTATATTGACGGAAATAGATCTTTAATAACGAAGAAGAAACAAGAGTGAGATTCCAAATTAAAATAGCTCAAAGCACACAAAAATAAAATACACGTACCCTGATTATTGTGACCCATCATTTTACTTAATTAACTCAAACATATTACGCGGGAGATGTCGGTAAAAAAAGCAACCTGTCAGTATAGACCCACAATAGGACGCAGCCTGTCCGCCACTAACGAACGACCACGACGCGCTTCTGCAGCGTCGCCGGAAGTTTCGATCTAACTTAAACAATCTATGATGACAGAACAAATCATGGCAGTAAAGGTTGTTGCATTAAAACAAACCCACGGCTGAATAGTGTAATCTTCTGGAATAAAGCCGTCAAGAGTATCGCATTGGCATGATTATCAGGACCGGCCGAAGAATGTTCGACTGGGAAGAATTTGTATTCAATACTCAACGTAAGAATATATTGTAGTCTCTATGTATCCTTATATCAACCCTTACAAGAGTCAAGAACGTATGGTACTAAGATGATGCCTTCTCAATAAGTCAATATATCACAACTATATGGCATTGATATCGTATTATTAGTAGTTTCGGAAGTTGGAGAAACTCAATTTTACCCATAGTCCAGTCAAAAGTATGAAAAATAGGTCATTACTAAAATCTTTTAGACCGCACGAAAAACATGTATAGGCTTTACACATAGTTAGTCGAAAAAAAAGGGGGGCTCGTGATTATTACTATTAATAAACAATGAAAAGCCATTTTCAATTAAAGAATAGTATATATATAATATATTTATAACAAATGAATTATCCCGGGTTTTTGAAATTTACCAGTCTTCATTTTTTTATCGAACAGCGAAGTTGGGGATCTCTTTACCTAGTGAGGTCTTTCCCTACGCCTATAACCTCCAAATCTTGAATTTACTTTCAAAAAAATTCAAATTCGTATTATCGAATGTTTCATTCAAATTAAACTTGATGAGATGTGTACATTGCTTCAATCTTCGATATATCTATTAAAACGGCGTTCCATAAATAATACCTCAAAATGTATTCCTCTATTATCATTTTTAACAACGAACGAGAACGAAAACAAATTGCAGACATCACTCTCTTATCATGTCCCGTCACTCGTCAGTTCAAATGACATGTCAACGAGTCGGAAACATGCTTTGGCTCGAGAAATATGAAATATGAAACATTAACATCCGATGATTTCACCAATGCAAATAAGATACATGTAATATTCGAATATATAGGTACACGTGCACCATGCCAATGTTGTGCTCGTGTCATGTCAGTTAAAAATTTTATTTTGGTAGATTGCATTTCGGAATACACATCCGTAGGTTAAATTTAATATTATGATCCAAGAAAATTTGTTACTTGTCATTTTAACAGCTTCATCGGGCTCTGAGACTAGCTGAATTGGTCGGTATAAAAATATATGATCTAAATAATGTAACATCTGCATTAATTGTGAACACCAAAAATAAAGTAACACGAACTTTTAAGAAATTTATAAAAAGTACTCTAATTTACGACCCAAAAGTATGGTAGATGCAAATAATAGACTTTTCATTAATTACCAGAAATTTGAATGTATTTCCCAGTTTATAGGAATAAACAAGTTTGGTGCAATGGCCAAAGAAATCGCTGCATTCTTGAAACTAAAAAACCCAGAAAGCTACACTGGTCATTCATTTAGACGATTTTCAACCACAATATTAATTATATATAAATTCTCGGGAAATGGGACACACTAACACATATTTTTTCGTCTTACGTACGTTTCTGTCTCACGACCATCATCAAAAGACGTATCAATTTCTAAAACGGTATTTCTTTAAACTAAATATATTAGCGTCCTCATCACACCAATTACAATTAAAAATGGCCAAATCGCCGAGACGAACGAACGAGTAATCCAAATTGTAACACATTAATGTTTTAAGTATATGAATATGTATCAAGAATACACTGGTTAGCAAGTTTCTCATATAATTCGAAAGCACCGTCCCATCGCAATCTAAACAATTTATGTTGAATATTTTGTGGGTTTATCTTCAGGTATTAAAGGTTTCAGATTTGAAAAATATTCACCAACACAGTTAGTAGGTTTATGCGCAACATTAATATCATACTTTTTTAAACATTTCTTAATTTTCTCTGGGGTCTCCGGAATGTATGGTAATGTTATAAAATTATATGTATTACCGTTTATGTTATTTATATATGACGTTCCATTATAGACTTTGTTTATTCTTTCTTCAATGATGGGGTTGAAAAATGTTTTTGGGTAGACATTCATTTCCAGTGTATCACAATTTAACAGCGCTATCTGCAAGGCTGTTTATAAACGCTTTATTATAACTTGTTGGTGCAACTGAATTGAAGTGAAGATATCGCTGAGACCAAACTTCTTTAGTAAACCACGAAGTTTTTATTTTTCCATCTGCATCATGCCTAATGTTCATATCTAGGAAATTTATGTATTTGTTCACTTCTATTTCACAAGTAAATTGAAGTTTACAGCGGAAAGTGTTAAATTTAATAATCACGTACTGAATTTTCTCTTTGGGAATACGCATTAAGCAATCATCCTAAAGAATACGGGTTGAAAATCTAATGAATTTATTACAGATTCCTCTAGGCATACCATAAATAGGTTAGCTGAAATAGGTGATCCCATTGCTGTGCCGAATATTTTTCCTAAATATTGCTCACCGTATTGAAAATAAGTGCATTCTCAACAAAACTTACGTTGTATTTATAACTTCAGATTGATCTAGAGGTGTGTGGTTTTTAATCTCTGCCTAACGTTTTTTGATACTACTCAATACCAAAACGACTGGTATATTTGCAAATAAAGAAACAACGTCCAAAGAAATTATTAGATGATCCACGGTACGGTTTGATTAAAATGCCATTTTTTCCTATTATATTGTTGATAGATTTTGATAAATTGATAGATAGGCGCTCCAATATTACTTACAATGGGTCTTAAAGGTATATCAGTTTTATGTAGATATCCATCGATAAGGTTCTTACCTATTATGGCAAATTAATTTATTTTTCAAATCTTTAGGGATTATCTTATTTTTGCACCATTTATTTATTAATTCATTCATGTCATTTTGTATTAATAATGTAGGGTCAGATTTTAAATCTTTATAAGTTGTTCCATAACTTAATAGAATTTCTATTTTGGTTTAATACTCATCTATCTCTATGCATTCTGACGGTTTTATGACATTTACTAATATTTGAAGGTTGGCATCTAAGAATTCTTTTGTCTTTTTTGTGATAGTTAAAACGATTTTTTGCTATGCTTATTTCTGCTTTCTGTTTATTCTTTTTATTTGTCAAAATTTTACAAATTTCATTTTATCTTCTAAATTTTTATTTGTAATTGCGCATTCTAAATTAGCAATTATATTGTCGATAGGCAATGTTTTATTATCAGGCAATGCAAATTTCGGGCCTAAGCTTAACGTGTGCTGCACCGCATCCGGAATTTTTGTGTCTGTTAAGTTTATTAACCATTGTTTATTGACTTTTTGTTTTTCATTAAACTATTTATCTTTTTTGATTGAATGGCTTTGATTTTGTTGAAATTTTTTTTGAAATTGTTCTGCAGATAACAGGATTGTTTAACGCGCTTAATTTTGTTTTCAACCTCTGCTAGATTTGTGCAAGCTTCTTTAATGCACAAATTTGAACAATTTTTATGAAGAGAATTTAATAATTCAGCATACACCTTCTCATTTTGCATCTTGCTTTACATATTATCCTTTGATTTAGATGTAATGAAATTTGCAAATACTTTCTTGCTAGTACTATATTCATTAACTTTCCGTATTCCTTTAAAACTCTAGGATAGGTGTTAGTGGATAGTGGCAGTGATCTATTGATGTTCAACAGACATGGCGACTGGAAAAGCGTCACAGTCGCCTACTGTTATATTAATGAATCAATCAATAAAAAAATAGAAATATGCAATCAAATAACCCAGTCTGTAGAACATGCAAATGCACCATGCACATAAATTGAATATATAAGAATCCCTAGAAATTTTGAAAATTGATCAAATGGACACACTCAGGTTTGCCATTATCCACCCCACCCCACCCCTTATTATTTATCTATATCAAAGATGTTGCTGTAATCAACCTCATACTCACCGTTTTCCCGGTAAGTATTCATAGTAGTTGGACACTATAACAGCTTTTCCCACTTAAATTTAAATAAACGCAGTCTTTTCCGTTCAGTAATTTCATACACACTGTATACTTACATAATAACATGGTTTTACGTTTTATTTATATCTTTTGGACGCCGTGTAGTGCACTGCTTTCAATTGATTTGTTTACTACAAACTAGGAAGTGCAAACACGAGCTGCATATGCTTTTTGTTATGTTATTGAGTATGTTCGATGAAGATAATGAAAATTAATACCAGCAGGCAAGGCAATAAATGGAGAAATGGCTTTCAAACTCGCAGTAATCACGAAATGGTTTCATTCCAATTTAGATGATGTACACTTACTTAGATAGTTCGTCATATTTTTCGAATAATTATTTAGAGACTACAATTTTGCGATGCCTCGTTTTACAGTATTATTGCGCTCAATTATATCACAAGAACAATAAAATTAATAGGAGTTTTATATAGGTCGCGAATGTGTCAACACAGTGCCAACTTTTCAGAGTTAATTAATTAGCTTCAATATTTCAGTCTTGTTTAAAAGCGTTTGATTTTATACGAAATAAAACATTTCATAGTCGTCAAATATTTACGTTGAATGCTTACAATTAGTGTAATCTGGAATTTATACTGAGGTTTCTAGATGAGCGAAGCATAATCCAGTTTTGGTCGAACCAATGAATTGAATAGTGTTTGTAGTACCTCCAAATTGTTGGAATATTTGGAATGCCTGAGTATAAACCCTAAAGTTCTATTAACTTTAGCACACATATCACTTATATGTAGATTAAAGGTAAACTAATGATCGTACATAACACCTGAACCTTTGACTGTAGTACTACGAGGAATGATTACTGAATCTGAAAGATAATCGAAGGAAATAGGATGAACTTTACGACTGAAGCTAACAACACAACATAATAATAACTAATATTTATACTCAATTTATTGTTGGTGCACTACGCAAAAATATTGTTCAGATCATTTTGTAGTGCATAGCAGCATCTATGATCTTTATATCTAAAAATATTTTCAAGTCATCAGCAAAAATTAATTTCAAGCCGATTATGGTTTCAGCCAAATCGTTAATAAATAACAGGAACAGTAGAGGACCAAGGTTTGGGCCTTGAGGCACACCGGATTTGGCGATGAATAAATTTGATATTTGACCTTAATATTGCACAAACTGCAATCTATTGATGAGGTATGAGCAAAAAACGTTACTAAGGAGGTACTAAACCCAATGGATTTGAGCTTGCCTAGAAGAATAGTGTGATCAAGTTTAATACGTCAACTTGTAATTGGTTGTCAAGAACAGCACCAATATACGTGTTCAAACAAGTAAGATTCGTAACCGTAGATCTCCTTTGAACAAATCCATGTTGGTATGGTGCGTTGTTGGTATATCATATGCGAGAAAGTACTATGAATGAGTTCATACAGACACATCTTAGAAACCTTAGATAAGTTACACATTATCGCAATTGGATGATAATTGAGTATAATACCAACATCACCAGATTTGTGAACGGGAATAATCTTTGCTTTTTTCCAAACACTAGGAATAACAAAGAACACATTTCCTCTTTCCAAACAACCTCACGCGAATAATAATTTCCTTCACAATAGTATTGTTTTGTTTGTACAGTGAATATTGATTACACACTATTTTGCTGGAAGTTAATGAAACTCGAAATTTTGTAGTTTGATTGTTTATTGGAACTAACTATTTACACTAACTAAAAATACTAAAGTGAAACTGCTGGATCTTCAAATCATGAAGTAATGATTGAATTGTCGTAATACAATGATTGATGTATCAAAATACTGAAATTTATTTGACTGAGAGACTTGTTGATACCTTTGAAAAACTCTGATATACTGCTTTACTTCACAATTTCATTCAATTACATAAACTTTAGGGAGTGGAAACCTTATGCGGAATCAACCAATAGGAATAATCTTAATAATAAATATTAAATGTGAAGGATAGATGCCACACTAACATCTTGAGACCATCTACATTGAGATTACTATAATTATGCTAAGGGTTGTTGACTGGCTTTTATGGATTATAGTAGGTAAAGAAATGTACTAACTTATAAAGAAATAAACTAAATAACAATCCTACCGACTCCTAATAACCCATTACGATCCAGGTTAATAACACTGTGCATAATGGGATATTAGGCAAATATCGTAAGCATCCATTCTGAAAATATAAATTGTTGGTAACTCATTTATTATCCTTTATACCTAATTAAATTTTGATATTAAAACATTTTTGCTCTTCTGTTAGTGTAATAATGTCCTCAACAAGTATGTCAAGTAAATATGTCCAACACTGTAATTCAAATTAATAAAAATTACAGATAATAATAAGAAATTGTACTGGAATCTCATAGTATTTATACGAAATTTACAAAGAAATGAATCGATTCTAAGAATTAAGGTTACTTATGTTCATATTGTGATTGTTTTTGGACCTAAAATTAACACAACAAAATTTCTTTTGAGATCTATAGAAAGCCTACTTATACAGATGTAACAATACGCCCATTTGCACATAAAATAGCAGCGTTCCAATCTATGATGCATAGAGCCTTTTCCATACCATTGGAAGCCAGCGCTTTTGACTGAGGCACTATAAGAAACATTGCGATACACAACGGCGTTAATAAATAATTTAATCAAGAGACCATTTTTTAAATTAACTATTAATCAAGTTTATCCCAACGTGCAATAAAAAATTGAAAAAAATATGTTACCTTGCCGTACTTTGGGCCAATATCGAATACCTTTAAGAATCAAAAGTTGAATGTAGCTTACAGACCAAGCCAAAAACTTGTAATGCCCTATACATTGGTCAAACATGTAGACGGTTTGAAGTTAGATATAAAAAATAAAATTTTCAAACCACGTTATAGAAACCAGCATCATTTCTTTTCACTGAAAAACCTAAATATTTTATCAAATTACGAAGGGTAGAAATCAATTACAATCTATAGAAATAATCAAGCACAATAATCCTTCATACAATTTACTTAACGAGCAACTAGATTTAAGAAATTCCACTTTGTTCAGCCTGCTAAATTCCACTTAATACAATCCTTAGAACGTCATTACCGTTTATTCCCTTGCCGATTACTCAAAACAATTAACCTTAGTAGCTATGTGTACCATTAATTCTTAGAATCGATTCACTTCATTATAAATTTCATATAAATACTATGATGTTTCAGTGTTTTCTCATTGTAGGTTTTGATAATGAACTCTAAACTTCGAAATAACGATCAACTTTCTTTTAAATAAAGTGATATTCAACAAAGTACAATTTCTTGTTTTTATCTGTAAAAATGGAACATCACAAAGTAAGAGACAGGAGATTCAAATTCTAATGAAAATCAGTTCGGGGCAAACATGTCACTTTACTTCGCTTTCATTGAAAATGAACAGGTAATGTAGGAATTGTATAATGATTAACGCACGAATTTTATATTTATATCACATGCTGAATCAGAAATGTAGTTATATTCAATATATGAAATAGGAGTGGGTGACATTTTTAAGATCTTACATCTTCAGTTGCATCTAATTGGCTATATATATATATATGGCTTATAGCTTGATTATACAAACCCACAATAGATGACGTAACGGCGAGAGACTGTAGGTACGTTCAGTTTCAAGTTCATCCGGTGTTGAAAATACTGATATATTATGTATCTATTATCTGACTTCAATTACTGGAGTAAGAAGAAGAATAAGATTCATTTAACTGATTCAAAAACATTTTTTATTTATGGCTTACTGGAACGAGAGTATCACCAGGTTCAAGTTTGAAATCAATTTTGTAATAAGTTTCAAAGAATTTTTCACAAACTTGGTGCGGCTTGGAAGTTGCTAAAATCCTTCACTAACCATTTTGCTATGTTATACGTAGGACAGTTAATGTTTGAAATGATGAATTGGTAAGCAATACAGTTTAGGAAGATTACGATTTGAAAATCCAAGATTTGAAACACAGTACAGACAAATATCTAGGTAATTTAAAAGGATGGAAATTATAAACGAAAAAGCATTTATTGAATTCCGATTTATCTTCAGCTGAGGGTAACCCATTGTTAACATTATTATCCACAAATAGTATTTAAACAGGCAAATTTTGATTTATAATTTAGTTTACTATGATGATGGCTACTTGGTAGCCGAAAGGTCCTTAGTACTTTAATAGTATTTTTAGTGGATAAGAGTATATCAATAGTATACAGGATTATGGTAATGAAATAAACGACGAAATCTTGTATCATACATCCCTAAGTTTTTTCCTTAGAAGCTTTTGCTATTGCATTTGGTAGTGTCTAAGCGTCTGAACTGCAATACAATTCTAGTCAATTGTTTCTCCTCCGTATCTTTATTACAGTCTCTACATCGTAACTTACTGCATTAGTATAATTAATCCGATATTCTCTAAGCGTGATATTATTATTGATCGCATCATCCTCATTTTGAACGAGGGAAACGTGTCAATATCCATGGCCAGCGCAAGGCGGCGTGTTCCCGAAACCAGGCCCGTATTTAGAAAGAGCTCCTCGAACAGTTCATCATAAAGTAAACGGGACTTCATGCTTGGTAGCATGGTTATTAAGCTATTGCATATAGCTTTTATCGCGGGCTTTGAGCGCGGCGACCGAATCAAGAAATTCCGTAACGAAAAATAATGTAAGACCTAAACACCTAACATGTGTCAAATTAATTAATTAATTTGAAGTTTCTAAAAGTGAGAAATTTCGCTATTTTATACGAATGTTATAACACTCTACCGCTTTAGACTCCGGGATTTTCACGTGGCCTATCGAAATTAGAAGGTTCGAATTATCTAAAAACATAATTGCATGAACTCCAGACGTCCTATGTAATTAGCTACGAACGAAATCATTTTGACATACGCCTCTAGGAGCTCGCTACGCGTCCGTTAGAGTTTATAGTTAGACGCGCGTAGCAGAGACCTGAGAGTACCTGTTTCTATTAAGCTATTGCATATATTGCATATAGCTTTTATCGCGGGCTTTGAGCGCGACGACCGAATCAAGAAATTCCGTAACGAAAAATAACAGGAACTCATTTATGTTGCGCTCTCTCGGGTGACTAATATTGAAAAATTGTATATCACGACAAAAAAAGATAATTCTACATTCAAGTTTTATAATAATCGAAGGCAAGTTGCATCGGCTGCATCTTTGTTGCAAGAATTCAAAAGACTGCCTTTAAATAGTGTTCAGACGACAGCTCGAAGTGTCTTACATTTCATTAGTAATAGAAATGGCATTTCAATAATGACTTTCAATTGCCAAAGTCTAAATAGTCACAAATACGATTTACAAGATTCAGTTACGAGACAAACAAATGTGTTACTTCATACCGAAACTTGCATGGCACATGATAATCCGATTGAAATACCTAATTTCAATTGTATTGTTCAATTCAAACGAGACACTGTTCCAGAAGGTGGGGTAGCTATTTACCAAAATAATAATGATGTAACTAATATTATGACTCCGAATATTGAAATAAATATTGCACACGTTAACGATGTTAATGTTAGGCGCTCATTTGTTGGAGATATTTGTGCGTGCTCATGCAAACTTAGAAATGGCCTACACATAGTCATGGTAGCAATTTACATTTCTCTGAATCCAAAATTGGACGAGGTAGAGCATTTTATTCATCGCACTTTACTGGAGTACACTGAAGAAGGGTCGAAAATACTTGGTACAAATGGTAATAAATTTCCACTTATCTTGGCTGGCGATTTCAACATCAACTTCGCTGATAAAAAATCAGAGCGGTTGACAACTTTTCTTTCGGAAAAATTGAATTTGAAAATGAATAATTATCCACAAGAATCCACAACAAAATATGGGACCACCATTGTCGCGGTATTTTCCAGATATTTAGAGGATATCAAGTCTCAAACTTATGTCTCCTATTTCAGTTATTCAGTTACCATGAAGTTTCAATGATAACAAATTCCTGAATAACCTACATGTATTGTAAGATAATAAAAATATTTTAAACGATATTAACTTCTCATTTATTCAATAAAAGAAAAAAAATTGTTTTCTTATCGGTCACCATGCTCAAAAAGTGTAACTTGAATTAATATCAAAGAAAAAACTTGAATTAAAATATCAAAGAAAAAAAATACTGCATAAATTAAAAAAAATAAATAATTATAATTGCATAAGTTGAGAAAAAATGCTATGCAATAGCTTTACCGCGGCAGTCCCCGAGTGCCACACGTATTTTTTATACATTGGCGTAAATAACGCCCTCGTTTTAGACATTGATACGTCTTCTTATGATGGCCGTGAGACCGAAACGTACGTGAAGACGAAAATGATAAGCATATGTGTTAGTGTGACCCGAGAATTTATATATAATTCATACCTGGGTCAAGAATCATTATTAATAAGAAAATAATGAATGTAGGAAATTGTAGCCTTTATTGAATTCAGAATTTATCAGTTAGAAAATAGACAAATTGAAATTAAAGACTTTTTAAAATATCAATAAATTGATTTGAAATCATAAAGTTCGTCTTTTTTTTAATCTTAAATCAACAACCAAAAATATTTGACAATTTTGTTAACTGTATGATGATTTCTTGTTTCGGGCGACACGTTTTATGCGTAAATCAAAAACAACCTGTAACTCTCTCGTTTCGGGCGAATTAAAAATTATCGAGTTTATTCCTCTCATTTCGTGCGTCCAAGATAGATTCTACAGAGGCAGGCAGAAAGCTTTGGGATTTAAATCTTTACCAAAAAATATACGACGGCCAGGAAGATCGAATATTGTTTTTTTGCGGTGATAGGACACTTCTATCCCAAGGCTCAGAACTTTTTATGGACGGGACGGGCAGCTGTTATTCCCTGTTCGACCAATTGTTTACAATACACGTAGATTTGGGAAGCGCACTGATGTCAGCACAAGGATTTTTCCAGCCATCTATGCGCTTCTACCGGACAGAGGAGGAGCCACATATTATATATACTGTTGAAAAAAGTACAAAATTCAAGCCAGAAAAAGTGCACATTGACTTTGAACGGGCAGCAATAAACGCTCTCAAACAAACTTTTCTGGGAGTAAAAATCCAATCAATGCCTGTGGCGAAAAGTGCAAGAGTTGGGTTTGGTTACAGGATACGAACAAAATACAGAGATTAGGGAACATGTTCGTATGTGTGCAGCCCTGTCACAGTTGCCAAAAGAGTACATTACTGAGGCATCGCTTCTGATAATGGAAAACTCCTCACAGGAAGATGCCCTGGTGAAGTTCAACGACTATTTTGTGGAGCAACAATCGTGTTGGAAAAGCGCATCCAAATATTTATGAACTGCTTAAAATACTTAATGATGAATGACGGTACTACTATATTATTGTAAAACAAACTGAGCTGAATATGAACACTCCAAAGCGTGCAAAAAAGTACAGTGACTTAGATTATCGTATAAATAAGGGTGTTGATGATTTTGTACAAAGTAAAGTAAGCTTAGGCGAAACTTTAAGAAAATTAATGTATATAATAAAATTTGAATAAGCTGTTAATAATAGAAGCATAATATGTATTATTTTTCTTGAGTTAGGTATCTACTATTAACATTAATGTTAATATCTATAAGTCTATTGTTTTTGCAATTTTTGCCTTTTCTACTAAACGATTGTGTGAGTAAATACCAGTATATACTACTATTATTATAACATGTCAATTAGTATTCCAAACGTAAATTTTAAGAAATAAAAAATATCTACTGCATATAAGATTATTAGTTATTATTTCTCTATAATCCAACCAATCCTATGATAGACTAAGATATCTCTAAAATAAAAGTAGGTATTCTAAATTAGCTAAAAGTATAAAGTAAACACGAATGAATCAACTGTATATGGTAAAGTTCTATATTATTCAGTAAGTATAAAGACTATCTGAGTTCATGCTTACGTTAGGGTATATCGTTAATGACCATCTGGGTTCGTGTTTGATCAAAAAATTACCTGTGAGAGCGTCTGACTTAAGGTTCACCATGTTATTCACAAGGTTTGCACCTGCACCTGTTACATTTTTCATTACGACCCTTCAGCCTTCATCAGTGTACATTATTTTGCGATCGAATATCGATCTATATCATATCTTCAGCAAAGAGTATGGTCATCACTTCGCCGACTTGTCTTCGCCGATTCGTAGTCGCCGATTCGTCGGCGAACCGGTCGTAGAATAATTATTTTTCTTGGAGTCAACTAACTATCCCTAAATTACCTTTAAGGCCTTTCATTATTATCATGCCCTCCCTATAACTAAAATATTTAATTTCAGAGATATTACCAATTTAATAATAGAAACAGATTTTCAACACGTTTTCTGTTTAGTGTAAAAATGACGAATAGAGAAAATGTTATAAAAAATTATAAATCATCAGTTATCAAAACAAAGCTAAAATTAAATTAATTAATTTTGTAATAACCATATACATTGCGACTTCGAGCAGGCCGCGTTTACTGCTATGAAGGATATTTATCCGGATGTACGGATATATGGCTGTTTTTTCCATTTGGCTCAGAGAGAAAGAAGTTGGGTAACCCAGATTTATTAAGATTTTGCTTGAAAAGCAAAGATTGTAATATCTTTGGCTTTTGATCCGCCTGCGCATCTGGATGAAGCTGTTGTTGCATTAGGTGATGCTTTACCGCAAGATCTGCAACCACTGTTGGATTGGTTTGAAGATAATTACATAGGATATCTGATCGGGTATGTTTATTTATTTAAAATATGTAAATATGTGGATGTTTATTATACGTAGCTCTATATTGTATACTTATTATGTGACGGACGAGGCAACGGTCGACGTCCACCGCTTTTTCCACATGAAATGTGGAATGTTCATCAGCTAACAATAAATGCCGAAGATAGGACGAACAACCATGGGGAAGCCGCTCATAGGAGACTCCAACTAGAGTTGGGAACGGACCACCCCACAATATGGAAGTTCAGTGACGGCCTGAAAAAGATCCAAAAAGGGAGAGATGCGTTTTATGAGCAACTTGTAGCAGGTCATCCCCCTCCGTTGAAGCTGAAGAAGTATAGGCATGCCGATATACGTGTCTTAAGCCTTGTAGACAATTTTCGTAACATCAATATTTTGGAATACCTTAGAGGTTTAGCACACAATTACGATTTGCAAATAAATGTAAAAAAGTATATAACATAAAAATGTATCAGATTCAAAGTTCTTTTATTTATCAATATATACGACGACCACGAACTGGTTCGGCTACGAATCGGAGACGACGAGTCGGCGACGACGAATTGGCCTAGCCTAAACCCTCATCACTATCATGTGAAGTTTCAAAGAATGAACTACTTATGTAACAGTTTTCCAGAAGTAAACATGTTTCGAAAACCTATAGTTTGCTTCTGTTTTCGCAGCTTGCATAGTAAACTTTGAATTCTCTGTAATTTTCCTGTTAAGGCTACTTCAAAAGATAATTTCAAATGAATCTGCCGAAAACTATTGTAAAGCTATTACATCACTACCTAGCTATAATACACACTATGACCGAATCTAATGGCAGAATTTTCATCATTGATAAACTGCTAACCCGTGAAAGGCGCATTTTCACACTTTTCCTTGTTGTTCTGCCTTTTCTTGACGTTGCGAAAGGAAACTTTCTCTTCTCAACAAATCTATCAAAGTTGAGAAATCAAAATTTTTTTAGAAATATATCACATTCCACAGTTTTATAAACCTGGTGATTATAAAGAAACATTAAACAACAACATTTTTACCTTTTGTTAAATATAATCCATTATATGCTTGGAACCTTCTGGCACGAAATTGGAAATATATGTTCGACCACATTATGCAATGCGTTATACCTTCCTCGATGAATTGAAGATTGGAAAGCTTTTCCCAAGGCCTTGCAGAAGAGCTTTCCTATATTCCTATCACAAATATATTGTACACAATTTCAATATCAATAACAAAATCACAACACCCTAGCAAACATCTGAATCTTTCAGAACAAAACCAATACTAATCTTGAGCATTCGGTGTAGGATAAAGTCCAGTGGTAAAGAGAGCGCGACATTGTTTACTTTTCTTGATACGATAAGCATTAATAACGATTTCATATTTGAATGATCAATTTTATGTTGGTGACCTTTAGTTATCGTAAGCATTACGAATAATGCAATTGCCACAAAATCGAGAATATCCATTGAAAAAGAGTCAACATAACGCATCTGACGAATACTGGACTGGATTGGACTGTGGTGGGCCCTCCTGGCAACCAATGTCTCATAATAGTCAAGAAGCCACAGGTTTATAACATTATGTAATATATCAGTGTAATCATAGATTACAACCAAAGACTTTTTCCAATGTCGGTGTGCTCACTTCTGAGATAATTGGTTGAGTCAGATAGGGTCTTTCTAGTTCAGATAGATCAGCAACGTCACAAAGCTGTAGTTCCAGACAGCTGTTTCGCTCTTCTCATAGAACTCATGGAACGAGAAAGTTTGCAACGATGGCGCAGAAACCCCTGCCTGTAGAAAGATGTGGGCAATCGCTAGCTGTCGCATTGGATACCAAAGCAATTAAACTAGTCTGGCTCTCAGATAGATCACTCCATGTGGTGATCGACGGAGTCTCGTCTGATACAAAGGCTTTTTATGCGCCATATCAACGATCTGTTGGAAGTCTTGTCCCGTCCACAGTAGATGATGGTACAGTTCATATCGCTTTCTCGCCCAATGAATGAAGCCAGAGGAGTTAGACAGAGACAGGTCGACGCAATTAAGATCTGGCAAAGATTTTGAAATGAGGATCTGATAATCTAGTAAAGTTTGTATTTTCTTCAGGAAGGCGGATCCCACAATCCCTAATATGATGATGTCAGGTAAAACTATTCCTATGGAGTCCTCCATGCTCACCACCAACAGCACCATTTCATGGGACATTATGTGAGATCCATTGCGAAAGCCACTTCACAAAAACATGGTTATCTATTCCGTGCCAAGAGCTACTTTAATCCTTCTCATAATCTACAAAGTACACTGTCCTAGAGTACTGTTCACATGTTTGGAGTTCAACTCCCAAACGTACGCTGAAGCTCTTACATTCTATTCAGAAAAGAACTGTTGATATATAATGTTGGCAACACTGCATTATATCTTTATTCTGTGTTATACGTAAGTTGTTCTGTGTCTATGAAAAAATGTCAATGGTATTCTGTAAAAAGTAAGCACGCAGCACGTTATTATTGTGAGAATAAAACTTTATAATAGAAAAGGCTATTCATTTTTCAATAGAAGAAACCAAGTTTCAACAGGTTATGGGCCCAGTAACCGACAATAGAGAATAGAATTGAAAAATGAGCAAGTCAAACGATTGTGGAAATAACCTTGTTCAAGTGCACATGGCAATGAACAAATATGGTGTCATACCATTTACTGGTGTAGGCTTTAGTAATTGGTTGTACAGAATAAAAACCGTGTTGTCAGAATACGACAGCCTGGAAGTAGCAGAAAAAGACAGGGTAGAATCAGATACAAATTGGGTGAAGAAAAATGCAAAAGCAACCTCAATTATAGTGCAGTGCATAAGCGACAGTCATCTTGAGTACATCAAAGACTGCAAAAGTGCCAAAGAAATCCTCGAAAAATTCACTAATACCTTTCAAAGAACTGGGATAGCATCACAACTATTCATAAGGAAAAGGCTTCTTATGTTACGACATGATGACAGAAACAGCCTAGAGAAACATTACATAGAATTTGACAAATTATTGAGGGACTTGAAAACTTCTGGTGCTAAACCTGACGACACAGAAATCATTTGCAATTTGTTGATGACCATGCCTGCTACATACAATAGTGTAATAACAGCAATAGAAACAATGTCACCAGCAAACTTAACTATTGAGTTCGTAAAGAATCGTCTACTTGATGAAGAAATAAAGAAAAAGGGAGGAATTGCTGTAGCAAGTAATGATTTAGAACTGCCATCAGCATTCTATAATTCAACAAGTAATGTACGACCAGACAGTAAGAAATTCCAATATGAGTGCTACAACTGCGGCAAGAAGGGGCATAAAAAATTTGAATGTAGGTTCAAGAAGAAGAATATAGGAAAGCCCAGAGAGGATCGAAAGAAAGAAGCACATGTTATGGTTGAAGAAGAGGGTGAAATAGCTTTTATCGCTTCAACAAATAATAAAATGAGCATAACGACCCAGGAAGAAATAGAATTCATAGCAGATTCAGGCGCAACAGATCACCTCATAAATGATGAAGTGTATTTTAATGGAGGAGCGGTCGACCTCGAGAAGCCAGTTAAGATCAATGTAGCAAAGGAAGGAGAATCACTAATTGCCACTAAAATGGGAACCATAAATACAACAACCTGCAAATTAGAAAATGTACTTTTTGTCCCAGGTTTGAGATGCAACTTATTATCTATTAGTAGATGTGAAAATGCAGGCCTTTGTGTCAAATTTGAGAAGTCAAAGGTAATTATTTGTAAAAATAACAAGATTATTATAGATGGTCAGTGTAAAAATAATTTGTTCAGAATAAACCTCAAATTAGTTGAACAAAGGCAAGCGTATAAAGCCTATTCAATTCATGAAAACAGTGCTCTCTGGCACAGACGCTTGGGGCATACATCTGAAAAAAAATTAAAAGAGTTATTTACTAGAAATATAATAAAAACAGATATCTGTAATACAAATAATTCAATTAAGTTATGTGAAACATGTCTAAAAGGTAAACAAAGTAGATTGCCATTTAAAACAAATGTAACGAAAACTGAACGGGTGTTGGAACTGATTCATAGTGATATATGTGGACCAATTACACCAGTCACACATGATAATAAAAAATACATTCTGACAATATTAGATGATTTTTCACATTTTGCTGTTGTCTATCTTCTTGAAAACAAAACAGAAGTAATTAAATATTTTAAAGAATACATAGAAATGGTTAGTACAAAATTTAAACAAAAGGTTTCAAGACTTAGATGTGATAATGGCAAAGAGTTTGCAAGCAAAGAATTTCAGGATTTTTGTAAAAATAAGGGGATTAAAGTAGAGTATACGATAAGGTACACACCAGAACAAAACGGTAAATCAGAGCGCCTCAATCGTACATTAGTAGAAAAAGGTAGAACAATGTTAGCTGAATACAATTTGGAAAAGGGTTTGTGGGGCGAAGCAATCTATTCTGCCACCTATGTGATAAATAGAATACCAAGCGTGGGATATAAAATACCAGCTGAAATTTGGTATGGAAGTACTCCCAACTACTCAAAGTTGAAAGTTTTTGGGTGTTATGCATTTTCACATATCCCTAAAGAAATCAGAAACGGTAAGTTCGAAAGCAAAACACAAAAATGTAGAATGGTAGGGTATTCTGATAACGGATATAGGTTGTGGGATGAAGAAAAAAGAATGATATTGAGAGCTAGGGATGTTATTTTTGATGAAAGTGAGGTTAAAGAACATGAACAAGAAAAATCTGATAATGAAAATGAAAATATCCTAGTCCATCAAAATTATGAAAATGGGGATTGTGAAGAACGAACCTTTGCATCAGAGTCAACTCATGAGCAAAAACAAATACTGGAAAGGGAATTAATTATTGAATCCGAACAAATCCAAGAAAATTCTAAACGTACTAGAAAACCACCTGAATGGCATAAAGATTATGAATTATCTGCAGACTTAATATCAGAATCAGATTACACCGCATTCCAAATTTTTATGGAAGAAATCCCCATTACTAAATCAGAAGCTATAGTAGGGGAAAATAGTAAAGAATGGGAAAATGCTATAGAAGATGAACTAGAATCCCATAAAAAACATAGTACTTGGACACGCGTTGAAAAACCAAAAAACAAGAAAATAATAGATAGTAAATGGGTTTTCAAAATTAAGAAAAATTTAAACACACAAAAATTTAAGGCTAGGCTTGTGGCCAAGGGGTATCAAACAACAAACTATAAAGAAACATACTCTCCAGTAGGTAAACTTACCACATTAAGAACACTTTTAACTGTAGCCAACCATGAAAACTGGGAAATATATCACATGGATGTTAAAACTGCCTTTTTGCATGGTACATTAAAAGAGGAGATATTTATGAATCTGCCAGAAGATTTAAAAGAAAAGGATTATGTGTGTAAATTAAACAAATCAATCTATGGACTCAAACAATCACCTAAATGCTGGAATGATGAATTCAATTGTTTTATGATACACTTAGGTTTCGAATGCTCTAAATATGATACTTGCTTGTATGTTAAAATCACACAAAGAGACAGGCTTTTCTGTTTTCTCTTCGTAGATGACCTACTTTTGGTTGGCAACAATTTAATTGAAATAGAAAATTTTAAAAAGGAGTTGAAAACCAAATTCGACATGGTAGATATGGGAAATGTAAATCTCTTTTTAGGTCTCAACATAGAAAGAAATAGGGAATTAGGAATCATAAAAATTAACCAAAAACCATACATAAAAGAAATTATATCTCGATTTGGGATGTCTGATTGTAAAGGTGTAAAGACACCAATTGAAAAAAATTTAAAATTAAACAAATCAGTGAATCAACAAGATTCATGTAAATATCCATATCGTGAATTGATAGGGTGTTTGATGTACTTAATGATAGGGTCAAGACCAGATATCAGTTTCGCAATAAACTATTTCAGTCGATTCCAAGATAGTGCAACAAATGAACACTGGATACATGTGAAAAGAGTACTACGCTATCTGAAAGAAACAGAAAACTTAGATTTGGTTTATACAAATAAAAACAATAAAATGATTGCCTATGGATATGTAGATTCAGATTGGGGAGGAGATATAGAGGATCGTAGATCAGTAACTGGGTTTTGCCTGATGGTGTATGATAACTTAGTTTCATGGGGAACAAGAAAACAAACGAGTGTTTCATTATCATCTACCGAATCAGAGTACAAGGCACTATGTACAGCGGTGTGTGAATCATTATCATTAAAAGGTATTTTGAATGACATGAACATAACAATACAACATTTATGCATATTTGAAGATAATCAATCATGTATACATTTGGCCCAAAATAGAGAAAATAACAAAAGAACGAAACACATTGAAATAAAATATCACTTTACGCGAGAAAAAATTGAAAATGGTGATATCATCTTGAAATACGTTCCAACATCTGAACAGGTTGCTGATACTTTAACGAAAGCTCTAAACTTCAAATTGTTCGAATATTTTAGAGATAAATTGGGACTGAAATAAATTAAAAAAAAAAAAAATTGTTTTGTATAATGTTTATTTTTGTTTACATAGTGTATAGTGGATACATATATCTGTAGCTATTATACATTGTTTGATGTAAATTAAAAAATTGCAATGTTGAGTAGGGGTGTTGATATATAATGTTGGCAACACTGCATTATATCTTTATTCTGTGTTATACGTAAGTTGTTCTGTGTCTATGAAAAAATGTCAATGGTATTCTGTAAAAAGTAAGCACGCAGCACGTTATTATTGTGAGAATAAAACTTTATAATAGAAAAGGCTATTCATTTTTCAATAGAAGAAACCAAGTTTCAACAAGAACTATTCTTCAGATGATGATTGTTGATGAAATCATTTCTCAAATCAACTTTTGATGCATTATTTTCATTGACCAACCCAGTTGCCATATTCAGGTGAAGATTCTGTCTTAAAATTTGTATCGATTAACTCAACTCAACAGTACCTTGCAGGAGCTTGTTCAATAGGTCTTGATAATTACAAAAGTCTGGTGTAGCGAGGACAATCTCTCCATTCAGCCATAGAAAACTACCATTATCATCTTTCCCAGATGGTATAAAGCCTCTGAAGAAAATGGAAATCGGTGGCAAATCAGTCCACTTTTCCGAGTCGGTGAAATATCTGGGAGTCATCCCGGACAAAAAACTACTTTGGCAGAAGCAACTGGAGAGTAGGTGTCAAAATGCTATTATAATCTTTTCGCAGTGTAAGGGAGCAAATGGCATCAAGTGGGGTTTGGTACCTAAGCAGTTGTGGTGGATTTACTGTTATTATCCCAACACTCAATCATGCAGTGTATCGTGGAAAAGAACCGAACTGGTTACATCCCAAAAACATAATACAGGAACTCCTCCTCAGAGGCATTACATCCACAAAGAAGAGTACACCGACTGCAGCATTGAGGGTGTGCCACCTTATCTATGACGATGGGAAATCTCGCAATGATGGCGGTCTACAGGCTTAGCTGCAATGGTTCCCTAAAGAGATGGAGTGCAGACCAATCCCGTCTAGTTGGGAAACCGCCTGGAAGGCTGTGATTAAAATCGCAGCATTAAAGCCCTGTGGTTTGCGGAGCAGCATTTCAGGGTCGTCATCCCGTCAAGGGAGGAATGGGAAAATGAACGCACTCCAAAGCACGGCACAATTTGGTATAAGATGGGCTTAGAACAAACACAAAAGTCGGAGCAAGCTTTTGCGGTCCTCAACATTATTGATGGGTACTCCGTGCGAATGAAGGATCTCAACACACTCTTCCAAGCCAAGATGCTTGTCATCTACAGATGTGCGGTGAAACTACTAGGCAATGGTAAGATAAATAAGACCATCTGGATCTGTTCAGACAGTCAATCGGCACTCAACGCATTGTCGGGGATACCAAAGAGATCCTTAACAGGCTAGCCGGTGGAAACAGGCTCAACGTGACTTGAATCCCGGTTCACTCCGGTGGGAAAGGAATGAGAGAGCGGATAAACTGGCCAGAGACGGGGCCAGATTTGACACACCTGCTGGTATCCCCTACAACGGGGGTATACAGATTTTGCGGAAATACTCCCGCTGAGTGGGCAAAGCATCAGGATAATATCCGAGATCTTTACAGGTCACGGAAATCTGATGAAATTTAAACATACAGTAGGGAAAGCGACACTCCCTCCTTGGGGTCCCGGCCTGGGGATGACACAAAGAATCTAATCGTAAAAAGATCTGAGGATTCTGAGGAGAAACGTAGTTTATTGTTCAATCACTTTATTCCAACATTATACGGATCAGGACACGTTTTTTACGATGCGTAATCACGTGTGGAACAGATTTCTATGAAGTGGGGGTTTCAAATACTAATAAGATCTGTATCCTCGTTTAGATTATACAAATTCTCCCTTGAATCGCTAGTTTTTTTTGTCGAAAATGGGAGGTTCATCTATCTGATGTAATGGAACTTCCTCATAACTTATACATTATGAAAAGTTTATGATTATTGTAATACTTAGGTCGAATGACTAGAAAACCTGCTTTCTTGAACTTATTCTTGGCAGGTAAACAAGTACGTGATGTGGTAGATTCCGATCAAGGGTGATGACCGGAAACATCGCTTTACTCATGAAATTCCCAACGTTGAAGTATATGTAAGAATAATTTCTGAATGCGACTGTCATCGGAATAATTCATCATAAAAACTTTGTGTCAGCGATGCAATGCAGTCGATGCAATGATTACTATTATGAAATAACAACAAGAACTAGAACGCGTTGCTTGTTCGGATAAGTTACTCTGTACCTTGTTTCGCTCCTTTGTAATCTTAAACTTTATCGATATGATTTGATTTGTTTATGCGAGTGGTTTGCATCCTGTAGAAATTACCGAATATCAGAGAAGTTTTATTGAAACACATGTCTATACAGTCTGATAACCACAGGAATAACAAATTTGCGACGACTTCCATCAAGCATGTCAACTGAACTGACACTTGTAAAATGAGGAAGAAACATACATTGAAAAAAATAATAATTCATATTGTAATGAATAGAACTCTAGAACGTTTTTACCATTTGCCATTCTTTTCTCCTTTCAATTATGTCAGTTCAAAACTATTCATTTATTTTTTAACGAAGTTTATTGTATGATCATTAATGTGAGAATAATGGAATCGTTTCCTTTCAAACAAATTAGAAATTCAAATTACGTGCTTATGAATAATGTCCGTTTACTTTATTTGTTTATTATCAGCGTTTTCAAAAATTACATGCTCAGGTAGATATTATTATAGCCATATCTAGAAATGATGTAATATTTAAACTTCAAGTAATGACTATTCTGCATTACTTCATATTTTTCACAGTCCATATTTGTAGCGGTGAAGAGAAAGTTAGTTGGACTTAATTTTCATTATTATTGGATACGTATGTTGACGTATAATGCATATGAAATTTCCCCCCATTTCAAAACGTTCATGAGTTTACAATATTTTTTTGATTCAATCTAAGATAGAAGGTAAATATTATAGTCAATTAGTTCGGAAATTTAGAAAATATGAGGGCAACCTTCGCACCAAAGCTTCGTTATAGCTTTAAATGGATCTAATGGATCCAATCAATCCAATTAGATAATATAGAATCAATCAAGGCAGGGAAGAGCGCTTACAGCATCATGTAGAATTGAAAAATAGCCCGTTACAAATGCAATAAATGAAAATATTACAACCTTGATGGAGTTTTCTTAATAATTCATGATATTAGACTTACTAATTATTGGGAATTGTGAAAATAATATTAATATCGTCCGAAAATTCATTGAATAACATACACTAATCAATGGAAAATCATATAATACTAAATATATTAATATGAACATACAAATTTTTTCAGGGTCATTTTCAGGGAGTATTCACCGATAAACAAGCAGTTTGTGAAAGTATAGAAATTGATTAACTTTAGAGTTAGATAGAGCAAAATCGACATAAATAGTATTACAGGTCTCAGCTACACCCAATTTTGTCCACGTTTCTTCCATCGCCTTGAATAGAGTAGAGGTGGCAATCACTTCCTACATATATTGTATTAAGTCACTTATTAGGCTGCTATTTCAAAATAAAATTGGAGGTGAGGTCGTTAAATTTCCCTCGCTCTTCTTTCTTAGCACAATTTTTAGCTTTCCGAAACTTCTGTGGGTTAAGTAATAGTATGACATTGTAAGTTTATTTGAATTGACAACTATGTAATTTACAACTCTATGATTTAGACAAAGTTTTGGTTCACGAAGTTGAACACACGTCTTTTCTTGGCAGACGCGTCTGCCGCGTCCCATTGACGAGCTCATCATAAGAGCAAAACAGCTGTCTGGGACTAGAAGACGTGTTGTCACTGTTTCCTGGTGAATCGAAACTTGGTCTATTGATTTCTAACACGAAATGCGATTGTAGCTCAATATGCCCTCTAATACATATTATTATTATTATTATGTTTTGCTGGCCGATGAACTGTCAAAATCAAAGACATAAAAGACCATGTCAGCCCTATTTTCACGATAGCACAGAGTGATTACATCAAAGTAATCTTATTAGAAAGTATCTTATGGTCCATGATCTGTAAATTTTAGGATTACTTCTATGACCAGGAACACAGTGATATCAATACTTCGATGACATTGAAAAAAATTATATAATTTCGGACACATCTGCATGTTAAATGTATCATTATGATATGTAGTTATAACCATGAAAACACTGTTGTCATAATGACGAGCTATTGCTTCTTTAAACAAAACAGTTCCACATTAGTAAAAACCCTGGAAAAATAATTTCCCCTCAAAATAGTTAGTACCCTACTTTGTTCAAAATTGACCGTTTTAGGTCGATAATTTTGGACTAATTTTAGTCAATTCCTGACCATCATATTCAAATTGTAGACCAACTTCAGTAAAGAGCTTAGACAAAATCCAAATCCGGGGAATAAAGCTGGCAGTCCTACAGTTGTGAAATATTAAGAATCGTGTCAATGAATTTAGACTGAATTTTCTAAAACTACCCCTTGAGCGTTAACATCCTTGATAAATCGAGAATATGCAATCTGGAAAAACAAACCTGTGAATAAATGTAGACTAATTTTAAACTACCCATTGATAAGTGCCAATATGCTGAAACTACTCCTTGTGTGTTAACCCCAACCCTTCATATAATGAGTATATCAAATCTGAAAGAAATGGCAAACAAACTGATTAATTGTAGACTACCCATTGATCATAGTGCCGATATTTCCAAACTATCCCATGATGGCTAACCTCACCCCTTTACATAACGAGTATATCTAATCTGAACAAAATGGCAAACTTAATTGGTGAATAATTTTAGGCTAATTTTAGACTACCTATTCATCATAATGTCGGTATTATAAAACTTTATTTTTGAAGAAGGATCAAGTTCGAGCAGTTTTTTTCTTCTTTGAAAAAATCGAAGAACAAATGAAGTCCACGATCATGAAGCATCTAAAGCAGCCGTATTAAAAAATGGGCCCTATGGGCAATCGGTAGTCTGAAATTAGACTAAATTATAGACACGATTTTTTTAGATTTCACAGCTCTGAGTGTGCCAGGTTTTTACTGAAGTTGATCTAAAATTTGAATTTGATGGTCTAAAATTAGTCTAAGATTATCGGCCTAAAACGATCAATTTTATACAAAGGAGGGTAATAAATTCTTTGACGTCGACTCGGAAAAATCTACCAAATCCTAGCAACAAACACAACATAACCATAAAATAATACTCAGCGACCACAAAAACCTGTGATTTGACACGTTGGCCGAGGGCCGAAACAGGAATATGAAGGAAAAGGACGCAATTTTCCAGAATTTTCGTTCTTTTAGTGAAAATTGTACCGAGACATATCACGGCATCTTATTGTTCCAATACCACAGTCCGAGAAAAAATTTTGTTTGTTGCTAAGAATTGGTAAACTTTTCCGAGTTTTTCAGCAAACGGAGAGAATTTTCCATTTTTCGAATTCAGATTCGGTTTCAGCGGACCAAAAAACTTCCTGATACCAAATTTCAGAAACTTTGAATCAAAAGAGCCTGAGATATTCCATTTGTTATAAAAGACATTCCATTTGTTAAGTGAAAATGGTTTTTCATTGTTTATTAATAGTAATAATTATGAGCCCCCTTTTTTTATGACTAACGATATGTGAGCCATCCTGAACACGATGGAAAAAGAATTTTGCATTATCGTGCGGTCTATAAAATTTTAGATGTTTTTCACACTTTTGACTGGATTATGTATAAAAATGTTAATAGAGTTGCATTTTGTTTCGTTTTAATTAATAAATGTATAAAACATAACATATTCTCCTATTCTGAAACCTTGAATCTTATGACAGCTGTCAAAAACACATTTAAAGTTGATGAGTTCATAAAAAATTATTATTAGGAAAGCAGGAGGTTTATCCAAAGCAAAAAAATCGGCACGTGGTCTACGGCAGTTGGATTAAAATGAGTAACATCATACATTTATGGGAGAATTTAAACACCTCCATAAGTGAATTTATAGATTGGATGGAAAATTTAAATTATTGCAGAAAGAGTGCAATTTCCCTAATTTTTTTTTAGCTTACTCCCAGAAGATTTGTTCACATCTCTTTGATTTGAGTTGTACTTGTTAATAGTTGAAATATTTTTCTCTATTCATGAATATATTCTTCGGTTTGGATATTATTCGAATAAACAACCAGGGAAATATTCACAGCTTCTATATTAAAACATTAATAGTTATCTGGCTAACTGTATTAACTTACATAAATGTTTATATTACTGGATTGGTTATTAATTGTGATAGAAACTATTTTTCTCTCTCGATTGAAAAGTAACGTTGTATATGTACGAAAATAACAGTGTAATTTTATATCATTCGCTTCATTCAAAATAGATAATTTCGCAAGTTATATCCATCTGTTGAAATAAGATAATTGTAATAAAAATTCTTTAAAATTGGAACTGATGCCGAAATTAAGTATAACACATAGTTAATGCTGCTCAATTACGGAAAAAATATCCTACCAGATTAGACGTTTTCTCTACCGATTCAGATAAGTAATCCCCGCTTATACAGTGCTTACGTAAAGTACTGAATAAACTCATTTTTAGGCAAACTATCCATTTCTGAGGAATCTCCTAAAACATGTCGATTTTTAATCTCAATTTGCCACATTTATAAGGGAAAATTAAATATACAGGGTGATCCACGTTTGAGTAATGTTGTCCGCGACAATTTTTTCAAATGAAACACGCTATATATTATTCAATTTTTTTAATCTCCATGGAAAGCTGAATTCAACGATATATCACACATAGGGTTTGTATACGGTGTGTTCGTTAAATTCACTGCTCTCGTAAAGTAGTTGGTAAAGTCGTACAAAATTGAAGGAAAAATTTTTGGAAAGAACGCTCGAACCCATCGAATTTTATTTTCATTTGGGCATTCTTTCAAATTTAATTAACACATACAGAATGGTTCGTGTAGGAGAAATGACGTCATCGGTATTTTTTGATGACAACCCCATTTTCCAAGAGGGAATTTGAAAGGAAACCTTTTTGACATACGCTAAGGTAACTTGAGTATGGGTCGCATGAAAATAAAATAGGGTTGCCATCTAACAAGAATCATTCTGTATTTATTAATTGAATGTGAAAGAATGCCCAAGTAAAAATAAAATTCGACAGGTTCGAGCGTTCTTTCCAAAAATTTTCCCTTCAATTTTTTGCGACTTTATCCACTACTTCACGAGAGCACTGAATTTAACGGACGCACTGTATACAAACCCTATGTGTGATATATTTTTAAATTCAGCTTTCCATGGAGATTCCAAAAATTGAATAATGTATAGGGTGTTTTATTTGAAAAAAATGTTGTGGACAACAATACTCAAACGTGGATCACCCTGTATATTTAATTTTTCTTTATAGATGTGGCAAATTGAGATTAAAATTCGACCTATTTCAGGAGATTCCTCAGAAATAGATAGTTTGGTTAAAAATGAATTTATTCAGTACTTTACGAAAGCACTGTATATTGCGTTTAATAACATTATGTTTGAACAAATGGTTCTGCTATTAACAACAATACGATTAATTATTCATGTTTAAATAGAATTCGGATTAAAAGTGAAATATAATTGTCATGTGAATTTATGAAACAGTACTCACTGGAATAGTCCATTTTTCCCACCATTTTCACCCAATCAATGTACAGCTACGTAAAAATCATCAAAGTAACGTAGAACGGGCTGCACTTCTGAACGGAACAAGGTAACTGAACGAAAAAATCTATTGAGCGTAACATTACCTCACCGTTTAATTCATTTTATTTATTTTATATATTAACGATTCTAACGTGCTAAGTTTATTCAATAAATATCGCAGATTCAAATAACCGCAAACAGTTTTCGAATGAATCACGTTGAATCAACATTCACTGGATTTAAGAAAACCGTGTGTGCTCAGCTATTTTAATACCGGCATGGCATAATTTTCAAAATACCCGGTTTGCCCACACATACACTTACGCGTTCGATTTCAATCTAGTTACACATGGAAACATGTGACAAATGTATTGTTGTGGTGCCGTACCCGTAATTTATATGTCTTGCTTGACAGTGTTTTGTTACTTGGTTGAATTGCGGAGCGCGTCGTTTTATGTCTTTCGTTAGCTTTATGATTGTTTAACTGACAACAAAGCCGAAAGATAAAAATGGAGTGGAATAGTAGATACTTCATAAGTGCACAGAAGCAGCTATTGGTATATTAGTTTGATAATATTAAGATGAGGTCACGATATTTTATACAATAGCGTATAAAATTTAATGGCTGCATACTAGCACATTAATAAACATTCTTCCCGCGAAGGTTGTTTTTGCACTCATGATTCACATTCTATTTTGCCATTTGATTTAACTGTTGGAATATTGGTTTATCTTGAAGAAACAACTACCATTGAGGAGGCAGGTCTTTCTAACGTCAAAAAAGAGCACAAATCAGTGTCAAAAAAACGTATATTTCTTTAATAAACTATAAAAGAGTTCACACTGTGGATATATTGTAACACTATTGATAAAAAATGATTACCCTTAGCCTTTGAGTCTCAAGGTCTAATGTGAGAGTCACCATTCCAGGCATACTCACTAAAAACTTCACCCACTTTGTAGGCTTGTCTGGTTATTGTCTCCGGGGGTGTGACCTGTATTCAAAATATGTTCGACTATGACTGATTTTAGATCGTTCACCATTATTTCTCATTATATGAACAAAATGTTCCTTAGAACGAGTTGAAATGTTCCTTCTAGTTTGATACACATAGAATTTTGAACACGAATCACAATTGATTTTGTAAATCCCGGATTTGTCGAAATCGGAAACTTTATCAAAGGTGTTGCCTAAACGGTGTTTTAGCTTGTTCTTACAATTACAAACTGGTTGTATTGCAAATTTAGAAAACAAACTATGGAATTTATTAATTATTGAAGAATGATAAGTGAAACTATTGAATTTTATCGAAGTATTTGAAGGTAATGGCTTTAATTTGGTTAGTTGGTTACGTTCCAATTTCCTTTTTTGTTTAGAAATTAAATTATTGATCAATGATTTGTGGTAACCATTGTTCAACGCGATTTGCTGAAGTTTCGCAACTTCGTTGCTATAATTTTGCTAGCGTATACCCCGGCGGATTCGACTACAGGATTTAGATATAAAATAGCTCCGTTTAATAGTCTAGATCATAGATTATTGAACGTTCCTTTGAGCCAGCAAAATCATAACAACGAAGTTGAGAAACTTCACCAAATTGCGTTGGACAATGGTTACCACAAATCTTTTATCAATAATTTAATTTCTAAACAGAAAAAAAATTGCAACGTAGGCACCTAACCAAAATTACAATTAAATTTGCAAAAATTATTAAGTAACTAATTGAACAACAACTTTTATTCAGTTTACTTGCTGAAAGAAATAATGTCAATACAAAATTTATTATTATAAGATAATAAAATCAAAAATTAAATTCTAACAGTCGAGTAGAAATTTAAACAATAAATTTTATTCAAGTATTTTGTAAATTTAAAATCATTTTCTGAACGAAGAATTTTATGAAAAAATTTTCTAAATTGTTATGACGTTGTCAAGTTCAACTATCGTCAGTAAACCGACTTTACAGACAACCGATGTTTTTTTCATCACACAGTCTTTGAAATGACCATATCGTATATTTCTGGGAGGTTGTGGGGGCGTTAGGATGAGGTTTGGTTTTGGAAAAAATCCTGACACAGATAAATCCTTTTTTTTGACATTGAATGGATGTCCCTCTCATATACATAATATACATATATGCATTTGCAAGAGTTTTATGCGTTAGAACTCCTGGGACTAAGTGTAGATATTTGTAATTCAGAACCTTTAGCTCCACCAATAAATAATCATACTGAAAGGAGTTTTTTAGTCTAATTTGCAACTATCTCCTAGATTATTGTAATGAAAAGGAAGTAGACTGGCATATATAGACGTTAGTGTCAAGATCGATGCGGGTGAACGGACTGTGGGCATCTTCTTAGACTTGATACCATTAATACAGAGTTTCTAGCCCTTCAGTTAGGAACCATCGGCCTAACAGGGCCATAAAATAGGTGGTTAAGGTCATATGCCACGAACAGGAAAAATGTTTTCTACGCAGTTAATACTGAGTTGGGAACACCACAGGACGCAGTACTCGGACCCTTGCTGTTTATAAAATATGTTATTGGTCTCCCGGTTCATGTAAGAGACTGCAAAGGAGTACTCTTGGCAAGGAATAGAAAACTTATTTTTAGTGGAGTGGTTTTCGCAATAGACCTCAGATAATTAAACCATAAGAGGGTGTAGTTGGAATGGTGGTACCTGACATCATCATATTAGGGATTATGTGATCCACCTTCCTGGAGAAAACACAAGCTTGAGTTTTGGCTCCATTAAACTCTACATATAAAAATTCTCGGGAAATAGGTCACATTAACACTCTGTTTTAAATGTTCTGTTCGTTTCGACGGCGTGGGCTTTTTGATTGAAAATTGTGCGATATGGACGCTTGTGCTATAATTAGTTTTAATAAACCCTTTTTGACATAATAAGTCTTCTGATGATGGTCGTGCGACCAAAACGTACGTAAAGACGAAAATTTAAAAAAGGGTGTTAATGTGACCTATTTCCCGAGAATTTTTATATATAATTCATACTGGGTCAAGAATCTTTGTTATTAAACTCTACTAGATGATGAGTTACCCATTTTTAAATTCTTGACAGATGTTCATTCGTTGTATCGACCTGCTCCTCTGGTTTCCATTGGATGATATGAGGGCTCTAGTTGAGAAAACGTTATTGAGTGTCCTACCACTATTTGCTAAGTTATGGATGGGATAGGAACAGAAAAAAAGTTGGTGCCAAGACCTATCCCTTTGAAACACCAGCATTAATAGTCATTGTATCGAAAGAAATTCCGTCAAACATCACAGTCATCTATCAGAGAGAAAACTGGATGGTAACGACAAACGGCGGCAAACCATATGACGGAAGTATACCGAGAAAGCTTTGGTGCCAAGCTAATTATGCTCTGACAAAAAACAATTTCAGGCTATCCATGGCAGCAATATTGGGAGGGTTATTCCATTTGGGGTTCCAAAGTGGAATTTTTTGTTAATTGAATTGGCTGTTTTTTTACCCTTCAATTTGTAAACTTTTTAAATGTTCTATTTCCTGGCCTTAATTTCAAAGGAATATGTATATTCTGAACCTTCATATTTTAACTCACAGGTTGAACGATTTTCGAGTAAATTGTGACTAAATAAAAAGTCTTCGGTTGGTCTACTCGGTTCATTAGCTACCAGTCGACGATTGTTTTACTAATGTTCAATTTGTGCAATCCTTCACTTCACATTGTATTAAAATGAGTAGCATTCAGATGCCCCAAATCAGTTTACGGAGACATTAAATGCAGGAAGTGCACACATTACTCGTCCAAAACTAACACTGTATAAATCTACATAAAATGACGTAATAGAATATTTTAATAGACGCTTTCTATGCATCACATATATGAGATATAAGATTCCGCAAACAATAAAATTGGTATAACTGCATAATATAGACTAATAAAAATAAACATCATGAATCCAAAACTATATTGCTTATATCGAGAAAATGAAGAAGATTCGACAACTTCGTTCCTACATACCATTATAGAGAGCTATCAAAAATGAACGGAAGATGTTTATCTGTGAAGGTCTCATGATATAATAATAATAGTCTCTATTTCCAAACAAAAATTATAATACAACGAAACAATTAATTCTTATAAAATAAGCGAATACATTTTAGAAAACTGCTAGTATATGTTGCAAAAAGTAGAGGTCCAAGTATGGAACCATGAGGAACTCCTGAAATTGTTCTTCTAGATTGAGATACCTTATCTAATATCTTACTCTTTGTGAACAATTGACCAGATACGATTCGATAAGTTGCCTACTTCGGAAGTCTAAGTCAAGATATTTCATTATTACCAGCTTTATGGTCTATGGTATCAAAAGCCTTACCGTAATGAAGTAGAATCATGGCTGTAACGTAACCTTTATCAAGTCTATTTATGACATCATATGTTGTGCTTAATAAAGCAGTAGTACAGATATAGCCCTCATGAAAGCCATATTGTACAGATGGCAGGAGAGATTTTTTTTGTTAGATAGCCATTAAGTTGTTATTATAATTTTTTTCGCCACTTTTCATAAATCAGGTAGATTACTTATTGGACGCAGGTCACTGTACGTGGTGGGATCCTTAGTTCTGGCAATAGGGTTACTCTCAAGTAGCATAGTATTTATCATGTGAACAAGATAAGGAAGAATATGTGGACAGCACAACTTGATAAAATTGATATTCAAGAGATCTGATCCTGCAGATTATCCTTTAATCTGAATATTGAATCTGTGATTATTTTATTTATATTACTGATCTGTGATTGATTTAAGTATCATTTTAGATAGCCATGTATTATTGTTTTTATTTAACTAATAACTTGTTTCAATAACAATTTCATATAATTATCAATCCTTATATACAAATACATGTATCTCCTAGCATAATAAATAATTTATATAACCTTCAAATAAAACAACTCAATTAAACTCAAATTTACAAAAACCTGTAATATTTGATTTGGAATTAAACCTGACAAAGTGTTCCACCATATTGTAATGCTTTGTACATAGGACAAACTGGAGGCAGTTTGTAAGGTTCCACGAACACTCAAATGAGAGGTTACGGGCTCAAAAAAGAGGACCCTAATTACGCGAATCGCTTATTGGAACATAATCACAATTTTACCCTTAATCCCAATATTTTTATATTTAAAAAGGACATAAACTCAATATTCTAGAATCCATACATTTTAAAACACTCAAAAAACAATCGTAACATAATATTAAATGACCAAATCGATACCTATAACTTACCACTTGCCAACAATTTTGTATATAAACTTCCATCCAAACCATTGTATATCCCCATCCCTTAATTTGTACCACATTTACATTGACTTCTAATATTTAAAGAAAAATTTTAGATTTGGGAGCAGTTTGTCTGTCAGCATCAATTCTAAATTGATTATTTTGTGTTTGAGTTTAATTCTCCAACTTCCAAAAGTTAAAATGATTTAACGCCGAAACCATTGATTTAATAAATGCTGAAGCCATAGATTTGATATTTTATTCAATGAAATTCAAAAGTTTCATATATTCTTCAATAATAAATAAGTGCCATAATTTGTTATAAATACCGTTCATAGATGTAAGAACAAGCTGAAAAAAAGTTTAGTCAATACCTTTGATAAAGTTCGACAAAACTAGAATTTGCAAAATTGATTGCTAGTCATGTTCAAATGCAATGTTAGTCAAACTAGAAGAAATATTCTAACTCGGTATAAAGAACATTTTGTCGATATAAATAAAATAATAGTGAAAAAGCAGGTTCAGCAGAACATATTTTTAAATACAGGTCATACCATTTCTCAGTGAAGTTTATCACTTTTAAAACACAATACTGACAAATATCTAAGTCATTTAGCAGAGATGGAAATGAAGCTGGGGTAACCCCTTATACTAACTTTAAATAATATCCAAACAGGCACATTAGGGATTTTTTTAAATAATTTCACATTGTATCGTTTCAGTAAACGATTGTACATTGTCAGGAGACCCATCTCGACCCCAAGCATAACCATCTCGACCTTAACTCTAATTAAATAGCTATACCATCGGTACATTAATTCATATATGCTCATAGTTTCTGTTATGTTACGTTCCTTACATCTGTCTCACAGAGGAATTCTTGGCATACAAAAGTTTACTGAAAATGTAAGAAAAGATAAGTATCTGCTGGTGGCTAAAAGTATAGCATTAATCAGATAATTTTATGTGAAACATGTGCCAGAAACATCTTTCTAGAACGAATTATGATAAGTATACATAATATGCGTAAATTAATAGTTCTCGCTCACAGACATCATGTCAAAAATAGTCTAGCGATTCAGACATGCTCAAAACGGATACATCGGCGAAAATACGGAAAAATAATAATCGAATTGAAGTAATAAAACGTAATAAAAGGTTGTAGAAAAAACCTTTGTATTACACTAATCTTAAGCACTTAATACAAAAATAACACGGTGGAAAAAAATGGTTCACGTATCGATAGAGATGCAAAAATGTCTTTTTGACAGTTGAACAAAAAAATTGTTTTTGGGAAAATTGGGAATGGAGTTGCCACCCAAAATCTAGGAATTAGGTACATCCCAACAATGTCAGCCCGGAGCCCACTAAGTATTTCGCGTTGTTTCGTAATCTTAGCTTTAAATTCAGTTTATATGTGTATTTTTGATAATACCTCGCTCCATCGCATCCGAAAAGTGCTTTAGATATAAGTTATAATGTGGTACAAGAGTGATAGTGTAAAATAAATTATAATGACTTCATAACTAAACATGTCTAAATGAACGGTAACTCCGTGATTCACATAAATGAAAATACATGTCGTAATTCTAATAATTTAAAACAGTCATTGTGAGCAATGCTGTTAAACTATACAATTAAACAGACAATAAGATCATAAAAATTCGAAATGGGCCAGTGCACACCCTGAAATAGTGTTCTGGAGATGGGAGAATCACTTCCGTACATTCGGGAAATACTAAATCATAACTCCTACCTCGTCATGGCTATTTTATAATTTGTTTCACCTATTTCACGAATAAATTGAGAATACAAACATAACGTCTATAAATAGAATTTAGTGGTTGTAAAGAGAGATAGAGTGGCATTGCTAAATAATCCCACTAAATGAATAATTAAACTGAATCTAGGACATGACTTACGCCTTGCTGAGAACGATTTTTTACAATTCCTTCTCGTTGATGAGTTTCACAGACTACATCGTTATATTAAAAATTATGTCGGAAAAAACGTAAGTATACGCTTTTTAATCGCATTCGGTAATCATAAATTTTCCTGTGTCCTGTGTTTCACTGACACTTCGTTTGTGACGTCTACATTTCGTGAGAATTGAAAGTGGGCGATATAATGGAATACTTGCCTATGGTGGAGAAACAATTTCGAGCTTCTGTGCCGAACGTTTTAGCCCATCAATTTAATTTTTTACTTGAAATTGAATTGATTTGTCCGTTAGCTGTGATATTCCATTTTAAAATTCAAAGTCTACTACTAGTACAGTAAATAAGCCGAGAAAAAGTGCCAATAGATTAAAAGTGGGGAAGTAGCTCGGATTTGGAAAATTCTTTCCGCATCGTGTTCTTTGGACCCCAAGGAGTATTTATTACACTTAAACCGTTTGCGGGTGGCAGCAAAATGGGTACTTGGGAGTTTTCGACGTAGCTGATACGAATCTGAGGTCTATATACTGAGTCGGTTTAAAACGTCTTCCGATGTCTTCCGATTTCCAGTCTCTATTTTTCTCTGTCCATCCATAGGCCATCTTCCATGTCTCTTACTCTTTTCAAAGAGTTCCTCATTACTATCGGCTATGACGATAACATCACTGTCATCGGCGTACTGTACTAGTTTTCCCGCTGGTAGGACGTATGCTGGTAAATCGTTAATGTATTCATTGAAAACAGTAGGAGATAAGCAGGAGCCCTGAGGAGTGCCCAACTTAACTTCTTGCGTATCTGATCTAACTCCGTTTATTTCGACTGTCTGAGTTCTTTCCTCGAGATACGAGCGTACCCAATTTAGGGCTGGGCCTCGTATCCCCACTGGTTCCAGTTTGTGTGCTATCAGATGGTGGTTCGCGGTGTCAAATGCTTTGGACATGTCAAAAAACAGCTTCAATTGATAACTCCTCGCTTTGAGAGTAGTTTGTCAGCATTAATTCTAAATTAATTATTTTGTGTAAGTTTGAGTTTAATTCTCCAACTTCCAAAAGTTAGAATGATTTTACACTAAGTAAACGCCAAAACCGTAAATTCAAAAGAGCGGACCGGAAGTAGAGTCATTTTCTCATGAAAAACCTGTTTTTTTTTTAATTTTTGGGCTGAAAACGGGTACTTGGGGTTTTTTGAAGTCTCTGATTCAAATCTGAGGTCTAATTAAAATAAATTATAGAAAATATGAAGTATAATTGCTTCGGACTTGAAAAACACGGAAGTTGTAGGATAGATTAGGCTATTATTTTTCTTGGGTGTTGTTACAACCCTACTTGTAAGGACTGAATACAAGTTTTCCAACGTTAGCAAAAATGAAAAGAAAACCAGGATTTTTATGAGAACATGACTCTACTTCCGGTCCGTCATTTTGAATTTACCAAATTAGACCTCAGATTCGTAATCAGCGACCTCGCAAACCCCCAAGTATCCATTATCAGCCAAAAAACTAAGAAAAAACAGGATTTCATGAGAAAATGACACTACTTTCAGTCCGTCATTTTGAATTTACCAAATTAGACCTCAGATTCGAAATCAGCGACTTCAAAAATCCCCGAGTATATATTTTCAACGCAAAATGTCCATTTCAAATTTTTTTATGAAAAATAGCTCTGTTCCCGATCCGCCATGGTGAAATACCTAAATGAGACCACGGATTCGTGATCAGCGACCTTGAAAACCCCCGAGTACAGATTTTCAAGGCAAAATTGTCATTGAAAAACATTTTTTTCTGAAACCTCAATTTTTGGGGCAATTCGGAGGCTTTAACCGCCCCTACTTCGTCATTTTGGCCGCCCGCAAACGGGTTAAGCGTAATGAATACTCCTGGGGGTCCAAGGAACACGATGCAACAACAATTTTTCAAATCAGAGCTACTTCCTCACTTTTTTTTCACTGCACTAATCGTGTAGATTCATAAAAGGAATAAAATGAGAATAAAATACAAATTTAAACTTTAATAACGATAACATATTAATAATTTTGTTTCATCACACAGTTCCCATTCTCATAATCAGAATGAGTTGTCAACTGAAAATGTATAGACTGCTTGGCTCCTTTGCAATGTTTACTTAGAAATACGATATTTTTGAAACGGACGTTAACACAAAAGCGCCAAACATAAGTAATTACATCCGATGTGTCTTCCGACACCATATGGATAATCGCACACAAATAAACATTTCTGTATGATACTGTGATAGCTAAAAGAAAAGTATAGGCCCAATTTAAACGTTTCGTAAATAACTACTTACTAATTATGCGCTAAAACTGTCGTTATATACGTCAACTTGTTAACTTGACATGTTCAAGATGCCAATTATCTACAAAAATATTCTCGAACTTACTGTATTTATTTTTCACTACTATATTATTAATAGCTGTTGTAGCGATGAAACGTGATAGAAGTGTCTAAAATAAAAATGTAAGATTCGTTTCAAAGATGTTCTTTTTCGAGATTATTTATTTATTTGTTTCAAAAATTATATTAAAAATGTGATGAAATTCTACTATGTGTTATTTACTAATTTAATTGTTACTAGGCCAGTAGTTTGGGCACTTGTGTTGTTTCTAATGTTTACATAGTATTACGTATATTTTTTTTAATACTAGATGGTACTGAATAAATATAAATGTGTGCCTTTCAAATGGCTTCCACGGTTCCTAAACGCGTATATCTTGTATTGTTTACATGACTGAAAGAAATTCTAGTTTTGAATTTTATTTCAGTTCTTTACTTATATTATCTTTTCTTCACAAATGGACCGTTTGCGATATAGCTTTAACAGAAGACGGCCATTTAAATAATTGGAGGATAATTACTCCCAGAATCACTAGTCTAGAGAGGCTAGACCATAAGATGGAGGAAACATATTGGGGAAATATCTTTAAGATGCTGCGAAATTTGCAAATCTATAATGTAGTTTAGGGAGATATTTAATTTCATATTGTCGAGGCTGCTACTATATTTAAAAATCGAAGTGATTGATATTTTGAGGATTATATTATCTTTTGCAGGAAAGATGCTACCAGAACATGGCCATGCCAAACTGTGATTGTCCGCCATGTATGAAAAAATTACGCATTCAAACTGTTTGGATTGGGTTATTTTTCAGTTTCAGCGAGGTAAGTTTAGTACCGATATTTCCAAGGTTTTATTTATAACCTATGACATTTTATTGCACGAATTAACATTCCTCCCATCAGTACAAAGGAAACACTTGTTGAATAAGTGATGTCATCTTGTAACGACCCCAAAGAGGGTTCGTCCCATCTTCCAGAAACTCAATAGCTGTCGGAATTCACAAATGTTACCAAATTTCTGATTAAACTGAAATTCACATTAGAATTTTCGATAAAAACAGCGATTACAATTTAGATAATTTTATATGTTATATTATATATATATAAGTTCTTTTTTCAGAAGATGATTTCGTAACTATCGGAAATTATCAATTTTCCAGATTTCAAATTTTTCTGATATTCCTCCACATATTAGAATTTTTGAAATTTTATGCGTAATATTTTTCTTACACTACCCAATTTATCCAATTCTGAAACTCAATAATACGTTTTTGCCTGAAACCAGCAATGAGATCATTTTCAGGTGAAAAGTACGCTTGGCTTTGGCTCAAAAGCCAAATATTGAATACGCTAATTAATTGAAATGCTTTGCTATTTTACCTTTCGTATGATAAAATTGTCAAAATTTAACAGAAGATAGCATTGATATGGAAGATATGAAAATCCTGTAATGGCTGCAGTAATTTTTTGATCAGCAAACCATAATGATAATATGGTAAAATGTTCCACACTTCGATACAAATAATTTTTAAAAGGAATTTACAGAAAGCTACTTTTGACACCTTACGTTCAACTACTACGAGAGAATATGAGTAATAAAAAAGAACGTCATATTATTTGTATGTTTTGAAAATAGGGTGTTTGAAAAACATAATTAATTGCCTAATTTGACCGTATGATCTTCGCCGACAGGGGTTAAAATTGTCCACGGATGTACAAATGACTTTAGGCGCCGGTTGGTACGATTTGTTTAGCGTTTAGGTTACCGAACTAATAAATATTTATTTCATTCGTCTCATTCTAATTTTTGAATACATTTTAACATCTCATCTGATATTTTTATAGTTCTTAACAACTTAACTGGTACAGTGAATTTCACAATAATAGTAATGTGTGAAACACTCAGTGGCGTAAAGAACACTTCCACAACTACAACATTGAGGGGAGCGGGGATCAATTTTCGCGCCACTCCAATGTAAGTATGTGATTTGAATTCACATTTTGGCAATAATTAATACCTACTTCAGAGTATAACCAAATACGAAATCATCATTTATATGGAATTGTTCATTGTTAAAAAAGGAATAAATCATAAACCTAAAAGTTCCCTTTTTCATTTCTGATCTTCGTACCTTTGGTATCAAAGCATTGCGGCCTGAAAGGCCTTTTGCGCTGGTCCTCATTGGATTACTGGTTTTCAATTATCTGTCCTGTCTCCCTGAACAAGTCAAGTATTTGTGCATGCCACAATGACACAGTAGGTATATGTGCATAGACATCATCCTCGTCTACATAATGTCCCTTGAAACATCTTGAGCTATTGTGACGCGGAACCACCCGGAAGCCAAGATTTTTCAAGATTAGCTATCCGCGGAAGTCTACTATTCAAGATATAATGTCCCTTGTTCATCCAGTGAACACGATTAGATGTATGGGCTTTTCATGCCTGCCCCTGTGGGCTCTAAGCCTACGACTTTGAGAAAGGAGATGGAGAGTATGTTCTTTTTACGCGCCTCTGTGTTACCTGTTATCAGTTTACGATTGATGAGTAACCGTTGGTCTCATTCAAAAATGCCAGTGAATCCTATACGCATTTTCTTATTAAAGTGCTACCTGAATTCTTGGAAGATTTACCTTTAACAATGAGACATTCCTTCTGGTTGGTGCACGATGGAGCACCTCCTGATTTTGCCTTAATTGTTCGGAAGGCCCACAGTTTTGGGGACCTCTTGAAGAAGTAGTGTACACTACTCCAAATGAGAGCATAGAAGAGCTGCAGAATCGAATAATACACTCCTATAACACTATACGTAACAAGCCCAGAGTTCTTGAACGAGTTAGGCAGTCATTGAGGCGACGAGTAGAAGCTTGCGTTAGGGCCAATGGCGGTTATTTCAACATTTTATTTAGTTTTATAATTTTTTGTAGTAGTTATCAGTTATTTTTAATAAAGAGTTTAATAGATCGTTACATTACTTGTAAGCAGTGTTCGTATTGGTATTTGGCAAGGTGCTGTGCTAAAATGGAGGGGGTATTTACATATCTGGTAAATGGGCACTTCAGGACATAATAATATGCTTATACAAACTTTTTTCATACAAAATTTAAGCAATCATCACCTGTAAAGTTTTACATTACCTACTTAGAAAACACTGTTGCTAATTGTAGCCCGATTTTCGGCTGTTTTGTTATATGCAATGAAGTCGATTGAATTTTTTTTCTCAAAAACAGTTCGATGTACAAGAAAAACTCAACAGACCAATATTGTTAAGAAAGGATGGAAAATTAATAAAAAATTATTTTCTCGGAAAAAAAGCAGTAGCTTATCATTTTTTTTAAGCAAATAATTCAGGGGCGTGTGCGTACGGACGCCACTGGTTCAAGTAGAAAAACAATTCCTAATGGAAAAAGACTGTCTTCAATATAGACACCACATATCAAAATTGAAGGAAAATAAGTAAGCACCAATCAGAGGCGTCGCATTTCGAACATGTTTCCCGAATTCAAAAAGCAATTTCCACTTGCCAAACTTTGCAATTACCTTATGAATTAACCTGTATTAAAAAATTTTAAGTATTGGTCTAAAAAATTGTTGTCACATTAATATAATTTCGAAGGATTGCACTCTTTTCTTGATGCCTAAAATTCGGTAACTAAATAGAATTTGGCCACGATTGCAAACTTATGTAAATCTTATTGATGTAGAATAAAGCTTTGATTGATTTTAATTGGTCTTACCCAAAACTGATCTTTACCATTTTCAAATAAACAATCATAATAACCTAATTTTTATAAAATTGATTATGATAATGTTTTTATGCAAAAAAACTCTCTTTCTTGACGTTTCGACAATATTTTTTATCTTTATCAAAAACTGTTTTGTCAATTGGTGTTTCCATGTAATTAATAAAAGAATAAATGATTTTGATTAATGAAATGCTTCTGCGACCAACTTGTGTTTTTCAAATTCAATCAAAAATGCAGAAAATATTGCATTAGTTGTGTGTGAAAGAGTAATGTATGGCTAATTATCAATTTGAAATGAATTGAATATAATTAATTAAATACATAAGACACTATTTTAAGATTATACAATTCTGAATATCTATGAGTATTTTATGAATTTAATTAGCTATTCTGTGATTCACATTTCATTTCTATTTCTAACAACTAATCAAGTTCAAGATAATTCTATGGAATCTAACCTCAAAACTGTTACTCATAAATGTCAGATAATACATTATCTTTTTTTGGCTGAATTAAATAGACAATAGAAACTGGTACTCAAATATAACTGATTCGGGTTAAGTTTGAAGTAGTTTATTACAAAGCTTTAAAAGACTGGATACTATTTTGTCATTAGCACATTGTTTCTTTTAATTTAGATACTTTCTAATATCAAACATTTATTATCATTCTTTTCAATATTTAAAATTTTTTGACTACAACAAATTCAACAATACACAATACAAATACGACTTTTCTGTAAAGTCCTAAGCTTCAACATACGCAAAGGAAATCAGCTCGTATTCAATTACGTAAAACGTATATTCAAAATTCAAATATTTTATGAGAAATTAATTTATTTTGTACATAATCACCGAATTAAGCTAGTTGTATATATACACATAATTTTTTAAATATGAAACTTAAGTTCAATGCTTATAAAAACCTGAAAATTTTTTTGTCATAAATACGCATTGTATAATTTTTCTTGTAACCAATTATAAATACTTGGTAATGGGGAGCACCAATAGTCTCAGAAACATGTAGATAGATTGTTTTGATTAATGTATTTGATCTGATTACGGTGAGTACAGATAAGCGGACCAGAAAAATGTAATTTCAATTATGAAAAACAAACGCACATGAATCATCAAAATCTTCAAATTTTCTATGTAAACGTACAAGATAACAAGATGATTTATGACATCATAAGCTAAGAATAATAAATTATAAATCTTTTCATACCTTATTATGTCAAGAATAAAAACATAAACGTACACAACGCCTTAAATCTTTCAGCCGTTTCAAAATTGTACGATTGCTGTTTGTTCAGGACTGGATGCGATGTTCGTACCTATTTACTTTCGTTGTTTCTTTTACTCGTATTACGGATGACCAGTGAAACCGGTCTCGAACTTGGTAGATAATCAAATTTTTCTTCTGATTAGGTTAACAGTTCAATAACTTATTTCGTTATCGTAATATTCCATACCTAGCTACATCAGACAACACCACCATTGACAAGTGCAATATGCACTTATACAGTTTTCTGTATCAGAATAATAATCGTAAGCACCAAATAAATATAGGTACACCAGCACCACACATATATTTGGAAATCTGAATTTCAGTAGAAACAAAGAAAATGCCAAACTTATTGCCGAAATACGTATTGATATTTCCAAATATAAATTTGGTGCTTGTTACTTACATTTTTTCGCTTACTGTTGTCCACAAATTCAGTTAACCTTATTGAACTTGGGTAAAAATTATGGTTAACGCTAAAGATAAAACGAAGTCCAATGAATCTGCAGAAAATTATTTTGACATTGGTAGATCAACAGATAAAAACAAGAAATTTTACTGGATGGTCTTCACATGTTCTTCTGCGAGTTTCCTTGGAGAAGCGTATGTTTTGAATCTGATGACCCAGCGCAATGTGCTACAGAGATCTCGGATATTATCAGGGTAGGAATGGAAACTTACATACCCCATATCAACAAATCACTATCATCTGGTTCTAGGGATGTGTCTTTAAAACAAATAGCATACCGTCGTTGGCGAGATAACCCATGTCTGGAGACCAGAACAAAATATGTTGAACCCAGAAATATGTGCAATGAAACAACAAAAGTTTCGAAAGAAGCAAATAATGCCAAAATAAGATCAAGCTTATCGAATGCCCGAATGGCAATTGATAACAATTTCACTTCCAGCTCATTCCTTCTCCTAACCAAAGATGATACTGACTACTACACCACAAAAGCCACTCTTTTGCTGGAATGTTTTCAGCAAATTCCACTTCTACAAGGGAAGGACCCTCCTGATATTGCTGCCATCGATAGCCTTATGCCCGAAAGTATCTTTCGTCAGCGCACAATCAAAAGTCTATGAGGCTAGACGGAATTCTACCTGTCGTTCTTAAGGAATGTGAGCCTGAATTAACTTCAGTTTTCTGCACGTTGTTCACCCTTTCATACAAACTTGGGATGTTTCCTTCCACCTGGAAGACAGTTAGAGTGCAACCAATTCCAAAAAAAAAAGAAAAGAAGACCCTTCCTAATAATTATTGTTAGCAGAACGTGGTGAACACGGAGATAGATAATAATTATATTTATCTTCGTGTATAGTTTTTATTGTTTGACTGATAGAAATGAGGTTCATTGACAAATCAGGTGCATGTATGACATTTTTAAACGTTGCATTTTTATGATTCGCAAGTAAAATGTTGACAGTGCCTTTACCGGTGCATTTCTGACCATTTGCAATACCCAATTCTCTATCAGTTTCCTCTTGAAAATCTTGTAACTGTGATTTGTTCGGAGTAAATTGAGCTGTTACTCCAGAATCAACAAACCATTCGTCACTAAAGTTTTGTTATAATGATTCATCACAAGTAAAAGCAATTGAACTATTTTCTTTCTTATTGCCACTGTTTCTTCGGTTTTGGACATTCATGCGCTTTATGTGAATACATGTTACAATTGTAACATCTGGGAGCTCTTGAAAATTTTAGTGATTTTCTACTTGTTTTTTCGTTACTGTACAATGCTGTATCAAAGTTCTGAACACTCATTGTTTTGAAATTTGTTTGAAGTAACAAATTTTTCACAAACTCCCTAGAAGTGACTTGTTTTGATTCTTGAATGCCCAAAATAAAAGTTTTGTATTGTTCAGGTAGCCCTCCTAATATGATACCACCCACAACATTATCTTTGAATGGTTCTCCAATATTATCCAGTTGCTCGGCTATATGAATTATCTTGTCAATATATTCTCGTATAGATGAACATGACTTGAACCTTGTTCTGAACAGACTTGAGTAAAGACCAACTAATCGAACAATTCCACTATCTTCATATGGAAAGTTTGAGATTCCCCATGCTTCTTTAGCTGTTTTGTTTTTTTTTGTTTCAGCAGCCTCAGTAGGTCTAAGGGACAGATTTATTTTGGCTAAAGCTGTCTGGTCAGAATCAACATATACTACTTGATTAGGTTTTGGATCTACACAACCCCACAGACCTGCATCAACTAGGAAATTCTTCATCCAAAATTTCCAGTCTCCATAATTATTACCATCCAGGTGTTTAGATTCGGCTAAACCTCCAACAGAACTAGATCTCATCATTGTGGACTTTGTTTTGGTAGGTTCCTCCAACTCTTTCCTTAGAGTGCTGAATTGAACTTCAATCTCTTCGACAGTAGTCATTCTCGTAGTAATATATAATTCAAGTTCAGAGGGACTGTACTGGGCCCATAACCTGTTAGCAGAACGTGGTTAATTCGGAGATAAATAATAATTATATTTATCTTCGAGTTAACCACGTTCTGCTAACAATTATTAACATCGAGCTAATTAAATACCTAGAGAGCTACAAAAACATAAATGGCCGACAATATGACTTTCGTCAGCAGAGTTCATCAGGAGACATGCTTACCTACATAACACATGTGTGTCAGAAATCTATTACTGTATGATTGTATATCTCCAAAGCATTTGACCGAGTCTGGCACCAAAGCCTTCTTGAAAAACTTCCGTCATATGATTTGCCGTCTTAACTTTGTCGCTTATTCGAGTTTTCTCTCAGATAGATCAAACCATGTTGTGGTTGATAGAGTATCGTCCGATACAATGGCTTTCAACGCTGGTGTTCCACAGGGATATGTATTGGCACCAACTATGTTTCTGCTCCGTATCAAAGATCTACTAGAAGTGACCACCTGTCACAGCTTCATTTTTTTATCGAACAGCGAAGTTGTGGAACTCTTCACCTAGTGGGGTCTTTCCCTAAGCCTAAAACCTCCAAACCTTCAAGAAAAATACGAACCCTATCTCTTCTTTCTACATTCCACTGCTGGCTCACACGATATTCTTCGAACGTTATAGGTTTCCCTCTCGTATAGTCAAAGTATAAAAAAACATTCGCTTAGGAGATAATGTAGTAATTTTTCAAAATTTTAACACCCTTTATATCGAAAACGAAGTGTCCTAGAGAAAAATTCTATATGGTAAACCCCTATTATATTATGTATGATAATAATCAATGCACATAGTAAACAAAGAAACTATAATTGTGAAGGGCTTAATAATTTAATAGTAATGCCCTTTGAAACTCAATAAAAACTAAAATAATATGCTTTCATTCCAACGTTTTTTTTCTTTTCATTGAATTAATTTTTCTACATCCTAGTACAAAGCCATTAAGATGCAAAATTATTAAAAGAAATCCCGAATGATTTAATGTGAATAATAACAATATATTTTTCAACACATGATCCATTCGTTGAGCGGTAAAAAACAAAGATCCCAGCCAATAGTCCTAAGGGATATTCGGGTACGCCCCTATTTCGAACAGAACGATGCGTTATTGGCTCCATAAAAATATGTCACATGTAAATGAGATTTCTTGGCTTCATCCCACATCACTCTAGTTAATTAGTTTAACATCTAGTGAGCGACAGTAATTTCGTTAGTTTTAATTAAAGTTTGTGAAATATTAAATCGTCCTAATGCATTTCGTTGATAATATTAAAATGGAATCAGTACAAGAAGTTCCGGTGCAGAGTCCGTCACCCTCGATCTACAATCCTTTGATTTCGTCGTCTTTCAATTGTTTCGGACCATACTCTCGCAGTCCTTCCTTATATCCTTATATTCCTTCCGCAAAATCGTCACCGTACGGCGAGTTCAGTGAATCCCAAGTGTTCCGAGCACAACAAATGGACGAGTTCGTGAAAAATAAAATATTAATTGCTGAAGACAATTGTGTAGTTCCCAGTGTTTGTTCGAACAATATATCGGATTATTTTTATTACCATCCACAAAATTATCACGAAGATTGTAGAAGATATTCAGAGTATCGTAATGAAGACGGTAACAGATTAAATGGTTGCGATGGAATGGTCTTGGAACATGCTTACGGAGTATGGAACTATAGAAGTGGTGATAATTGTCCAATTAATCAAGAAACGACGACAGAAGAAACGTATTCTGACGATCAGTTAAACGTTAACTATCCATATTCGGACGATTCAATTGGTAATTAATGGTTGACAAGTTGTCAAGTGATATATATCAATTAATTTTTGTTGTTCTGTTTTTAAATTCCGATTTCATCGATGTGTAGGATATGTGCAGAATATCGAAAACTCTTGCATTTGGACTGTTAGTCCCAGAACAGCATTCCCTATTCTTTCAAAGGATTTCATCATCTATATCGCGTAAGACCTCTAATTAGTATATTGCAATTGTCATTTTTTGTGTAAAAATTTTGAGCAATATACAGACCTGGTTTTTAAGGAAGGTTTCAAATTCTAGAACACAGCCCGCAGATGAACGGAAGGGTAGTTTTTGAGATGTATATATATTTTTTTTTGCGTTTTTGGTCTTTTATTGCAATTTACGTGAAAAATATGAATTTTGGTGAAAATTATTAAGAGAGCAATGTTGTATGGCGGAAATTTTCCTTTTTTCATGTGCCAAGACATTTTCGAAATTACGTATTTTCACCGCTAGAACGCCCCTTAGAATGTGCCCGGCTATAGATAATCAACTTTTTAAGTGATTTTTCACATTTTCATTGTGAAATACTAATTTTGGGAAAAATTATCAACAGAGCAAAGGTGTAGAACGGAAAATTTCCTATATTTACGTTGCAAAGACATTTTAACCGCTAAACTGCGACATAGAAGGTGTGCGATTATAGATAATCAGCTTTTGAAGAGATTTTTCATATTTTCAATACTAATTTTGGTGAGAATTGTCAAAAGAGCATTGGATAACGGAAAATTTGCAACTATTTATTTCAACTTATTTTAGCCGCTTAGAAGGCGCTAATGAGATATAGAATGATACATATTCTAGCGTTTTTTTTTCCTTTTTTTTCTGTTTTTTATTTAGAATATTTTGGGGGAAGATACAAGAAAGCTTATAGCAGGAATTTTTCTTGTGTGAGTCAAAAAATTATTTTTTTCTTTAACGAAAATGATAATTTTTTATTAGCATTAATTCAGATTAAAATGTGAAGAATCTTTTAAAAAGCTTATTATTTATAGCCGCGAAGCGTCTACGACGCGTTCTAGCGGAGAAAATACGCAATTTCAGAAGAAACTTAGTTTGTTTTCTAAATTTGCAATACAACCAGTTTTATAGATATAAGAACAAGCTAAAAAACCGCTCGGACAACACCTTTGATAAAGTTTCCGACTTCGACAAATTCGGAATTTAAATTATCGATTGTGAGTAGTGTTCAAAATGCTATATGGGTCAAACTAGAAAGAACATTTTAACTCGTTATAAGGAGCATTTTGCCTATATAAAGACAAAGAATGCTGAGAAATGAGCGGTAGCCGAAAATATTTTGAATACAGGTCACACCATTCTTCAAGAAAGTTTATCTCTTTTAAAACACAGTACAGACAAATATCTATATAGGTAATTTTGAAGGGATGGAAATGTAAAAACGAAAAAGCAATTCATTAAATTCCGATTTATCTCCAGCTGAGGGTAACCTATTGTTTACATCATTATCCCCAAATAGTATTTAAACAGAAGCATTTTGATTTATAATTTAGTTTACTCTGATGATGGCTACTTGGTAGCCGAAAGGTCCTCAGTACTTCAGTATTTTCCGTGAATTAGTGTGATTATTTTTTTCAATAGTGTTAATAATATATCTACCTACAGTGTGAACTCTTTTATAACATAAATATAACTAATAATACTCAGACACTTTCAAATTATAAAGAAATGATACACTAGTGATAAATATTTTGCAAAAGTAGGTCTTGATATGTAAAATAATATTACTGACTCAACTATCATATTTGCAGTAAGTTCCCTAACTAAAACAATTTTTTCAAACCTGTCACTAATAATCAACTTTTAAATACATGAGCACACTGAAAAATAAAAGTCCACCAGGACATGATGGTGTCTACTAAAATAATTAAAAAATTTAACACAAACTTACACTCCTAAAATAGGTAATAAATTTCATCTTCAGTTGAATATAATCAGACATTACGTGATGGAAGTTCATTATAAACTTAGTTAAAATATCTAAAAAGTTTTATTTTGAATAATTTAAAATATCAATTACTGCTACTGGCTTCGCTGTGGGTGATACCTTATATACACTGATAATTCCAAATAGAACAAAAATCGTTGCTAGAAGCCGTTACTCTATGGTAATTTATCATTATGATTAAATGAAAGAACAAATACTTTGTTTTTATACCACTTTTAATAATAACATGACAACGTTACTATAGTTTCAACACCGAACTGCCCTTATCAAACAGATAGAAAATTATAATAATTAAATTATAATTCTGTATCTGTTTGATAATGCCACTTCTGTGTTATACATAGTAACGTTTTGATGTTATTATTAAAAGTGGTATTTCATTGAATTCCAAATAGTAATTAAATACCTGACAGGAGTGACAGGTTAGTAGCATCTTTGAATGTATATGTATACGCTGTATATGATGTATATGAAACAATTGACATTATCTGCTTGGCATTTTGCACTCATGTAAATGAATCATGAATATTATACAATAATGGTGACAAATCATTCATATTTTTAACAACTTTACATCACCTACATAATGTCTATAAATCTCAAGTTTTAGTCATGCTTCCGTTTAATCATAATAATTAAATATAGATATCTATTATATTTTAAAACTATTACAAATCGCTGATAGTAGTCTAATAAGTATCAAAAGTGAGATAGATACTAAACACCTGTGTATAAAAACTGCTATTTAATTTCATAGATAGTTCTAGTAGCATTTCAATATTAAAGATCCGCCTGCTACCGTTATTTAACTTGGTACATAACAGTGTGAAAAAATGGTAAAACAGACCTCTCTGCTCACAACTTTTCAATCTAGTTCGTATGTTTTGAACGTCGTACAAATTTCCCTTTATATATTCACTTTAACGCGAGATATTCGCGATTTACATGAGAAAGGTAAACTATGTAGAAAGCAAAATTTGAAGGGGTATTTTACTTTTTATCGCTGTGTTGTGAAAATTAGTCGAGATATGGCCAAACCTTCACGAAGAACACCTTTTGTTATAAAAAAAATAAGGAAAATGTACGTGTCTTACCGTTGAGTGAACTCAAAAATTTATATATCAATAGGGTAGTGTAAAGGGTTGTCAGGAGATCGATAGGGAAAAGTATAGGGGTGGTTGAGGTATCGTTCGAAAAGGGCTAGACTGTAAATTTGCCAAAAAACTCTAACAATTAAAAAAAGTTATGTCGTTTGGGCCACTGAAATTCGAGGTTACATACTGAGACAGGCATTTTTAATGTATGGTGGGTGGTAGAAACTCACGTCGCCTTAAGTCAACTACCACGGGCGAAGGACGGTACTTACTGAATATTATCGCGTAGTGTAAAGGGGTGTCTGGGTGAAAGGTACAGAAGGTAGGGTAGTGGTTGAGGTATCGTTCGAAAAAAGCTAGATTGTAGATTTGTCAAAAACTCTAAAAATTAAAAAAGTTATGTCGTTTGGCCAGGATAAGACACTGAAAATTAAAGAAAAACGACTCTATAGCTTACGTTTTTTTAGATTTTTATGGTTGATGTTGGCTGGACAGACTAGTTATTATGAATTCATCAAGCATATTAAAATTGATAATAATCATAAATCATAGTCTATTTTTTATATTCCATCGCAGATTAATTCGTTATTGATGTGGATTGTGAACCCCTATCTCCTAACCTGGAAAATATACGTCGATTATATTAATTTGAAAAAGTTCTAGGTAAACAACAAAAGATTAGCAACATTACCCCTAATAAAAAAGCCCTATGCTTAATTTATCCGCAGATTAAGAATAATACCAAAACTAATTTTACATGTCTAACATATTTAGGTAAACAGTCACAAAAAGTATCTCATTTCTTAAAAACCAGAATAAAAACGTCACCTTTAAAACAACAAATAATCCATACTCATATATTAATAATGATTCTTAACCCAGGTATGTATTATATATAAATTAGCGGGAAATAGGTCACACCAACACATATGCTTATTATTTTCGTCTTGACGTACGTTTCGGTCTCAGGGCCATCATCAGAAGACATATAAATGTCTAAAACAGGATTTCTTAAAATAATTGTATCAGCACAAAGCGTCCTTATCGCACCAATTTCAATTAAAAATACCCAAGTCGCCGAAAAGAACAGAAACATAAGTAATCGAAATTGCAACATAGTAATGTTTTAAGAATATGAATATGTATCAAGAATTCAATGCCTAGCAATCTATTACACTATTCGGAGACATCTCAAGCAATGTTTGAGTAAGACTGAAACTAAAATATAACGCTCAAGTTTCACTTTCGAACCAGATGTTAAAGACTTGTAAGGTAATAGAAAAAGGTTGTCAGACCTTATTAGAAATATTGCTATTTGAGCATTAGTTTCCATAGTTAAGATATTAACATTTTTGTAATCGAATTGATGGTTATAATCAAAGCAGTGCGGTTTTTATTCTCGAACTATACTTATGGCCGTACATTCTTTTTTGTAAATATTGTTTAGAGATTCCTGTATAAGTCATTTCTAGACATTATGAGGGCTTTATTACTTTTATCCGCATTCAAAACTAATATTTGACGGTTTGCATCTAAGAACACATTTTTCTTTCTTGTGTGATAGTCAAAACGATTTTTTGCTATGCCTATCTCCGTCTTCTATTTATTCTTTTTATTTGTCAAGATGTTACAAACTTTATTTCTAATTTCATTTTTTCTTCTAAATTTTTATTTCTAATTCCGCATTCTAAATTAGCAATTATATTGTCGATACGCAATTTTTTATCATCAGGCAATGCAAATTTCGAACCTAAGCTGAACGTGTGCTGCTAACCATTGTTTATTGATTTTTTGTTTTTCATTAGTTACCCATATCAACTATTTATCTCTTTTGATTGAATGAATGATTTTATTAATTTTTTTTTCGAAATTGTTCTGCTGATTTTGAAAAAATTGCTCTGCTTCGCTTGCCTACAATTTTATTAACTGAGATAATCAGTTTTAAAACTGCAGCAACTCTTGCAAGAGGTGCGAGACAGAGACTGGTTGACGCAATTAATGGATATATGGCGAATATTTTGAAATGGGGCTCTGATAATCTAGTAGAGTTTAATGCAACCAGAAGTCAAGCTTGCGTCTGCTCCAGGAAGACGGATCCCACAATCCCTAATATGATGATGTCAGGTACAACTATTCCTATGAAGTCTTCCATATCCATACTCGGGATCACCATCAACAGCACCCTCTCATGGGATGATCATGTGAAATTTACTTCGAAACTGCTTCAGAAAAACTTGGTTTTCTATTCCGTGCCAAGAGCCACTTTACATACCAGCAGCTCCTCATAATCTACAAAGTACAGATTTGACCTGTCCTGGAGTACTCTTCACATTTTTGTTGTTTGGCTCTCAAACATACGCCGAAGCTCTTGGATTCTATCCAGAAAAAAGCTATTCGTCTGATTGATGATATCACACTTACTAGTTCTCTCTAGAACATCGTAGAAAGGTGAGAGATCTCTCTTTTCTATAGATATTTCTATGATCGGTGTTCATCTCGTCTGTTGTTTCACCACGAGAGATTCGAGTTAGGCGACAAGCTCGAGACCTGCCGAACTTCTTCCCACCAGACTTCATTTTTCTATCAAACATCGAACTTGCGGGACTCTTTACAAAGTGAGGTCTTTCCCTACGGCTATAACCTCCAAATCTTCGAAAAAAATTCGGATGTCTATCTTCTCTCCCAACGTTCCACCGATGACACACAAGATGTTCTTCGAACATTATAGGTCTCCCTCTCGTGTAGTCAAAGTATAAAAAAATATATATAAGATAGAAATGGATTGCTAGGAGTGTGTAGAACATGTGGGTATAGTCAAAATGTGTAACGAAGAAGGACGTATTACAAGACAATTACAAATTTAATACAAACTAATTATCAATTAGCCTATAAATATGGAACATTTCTACATTGAATACAATCATTGAAAATAGATGAATATTAATTTTGAGTATGGAACAATTATTTTTACTAATCCGGATCTGTTTCAAAAACAATATTTACTGACATAATCAGCACATTATAAGTGAATATAAAATAACGTATGGTTTAAAATAACAACCACCGATAATAAATCCTACATTAGTATAAACATCTAGGTGTAGGTAGACTGTCAAAGGCTGTCTAACGATGTTGACCCATCTGTTCCGACGGTGGCTCATAGGAAGCATCACGCAATTTGTCAATCGTCTGTGACGGAACAGATTAAATTTCAAAATCTCTTAATCCTGAAAGTTAAATATCTGAAAGTCTATGTGTGTGGTATTTGTATCAGAAATGGCCAAGCTAAATTCGTGATTATATTTCCTCGACATCAACTCGAGCAGTAATTGCTTCCATCCGATTTTTGCGCGTATTTGAAATGTTGCAAATTAGGATACATATTATTTCGTCCGCGCATGCCCCGTTTCGAGATGTTTTTTCTGACATCCTTCTTCATTATTTCAAATGGAATTAAGGTATTTTATTAAACCGTAAGGACAACCGTGTTTTTCTGGTTATAAATATATATCACACGTTTATATTTAACCTGGAGAAATGTCCGAAATTCTCATTTAAAGATTCAAATGACGTCATCGATGTGACGTCACGATCTATTTTATATCTTTATTCTGTACAAGAAGGGGTCTTCTTGATTCTGCGGTACATTTTTATAGTTCATGTGACAGCAAGTGTCAGTATAAAACATAGGTTATATTACAGTGTGAATAATTGCAAAAGTAAGCCTGATGGTGTCAGTATGAAACATGGAGTTGTGAAGTACATTATGTCAACCATTTGTATAAAATACAATGTAAGATAGAGTATAATTTAATATCATTCATTAGCAGTTTCTAAATCATTTCCAATATATTTTCTGTTCCTACAATCATTTTGGCAGATTACAACTGGACACCTGTATATATATGCATACGTGTGTCCCAAAAAAAGGTGTCTGCCGTGATTGGGATATCCGAAACGGTAATATGTACAGTTTTGTTTAAATGAAGTAAAATTTGAATTCATTTTGGAGCATAAAATTCCAATATCATTTTTGATTTTCAAGTAATTTTAAAAACCGAATTTCTTGATATCCTATTTTATTGATGTATTTTTCAATCTACTCTCATTAATCAATTACGTTCCAGATTGGTGGTTGGGTCAAATGCTTTGGAGATATCCAATGATACAGCTAGAGATTCCCCATGTTTTTCAATAGCCACACATGTATTACCTAGGCAAGTAGGCTTCCTGTTGATCTCTGCTGACGAAAGCCATAATCCCGGTCATTCACAATTTTGTAGCTCTCTGGTATTTGATGATTTCGATGTTGATTGCTTTCTCCATCACTTTAGAGATCACAGATAATACTGCAATGGGTCTCTAATTATTAGGAAGTGTCTTCTTTCTTTTTTTTTGGAATTGGCTGCACTCTAGATGTTTTCCAGCTTCTTCTCTTTTTTTTACTTTAACACTCGTATTTTCGTAGCGGAAAATTTTTGGACCATAGTTAAGCAAACAATCATTAATTTGCATGTAGAATCACACCCTTATTCAATATTCGCATACCATTAGGAAGTACACATTATTAATTCCAAAAAGTATTTAAACAAGCACATAACTTATATAGCATTTAGATGTCAGTTGATTATTATTGTTTTCAATTTAACTTAACTTTTCAGATGTGAAGCATGTGGATTCCCGAAATAAACCCAGAAAAGAACGGACGGCATTTACAAAAACTCAAATTAAAGAATTAGAAAATGAATTTTCCCATTCCAATTACCTCACTCGTCTAAGAAGATACGAAATTGCTGTTGCATTAGACTTGTCTGAAAGGCAGGTTAGTTCTTATGGTTATTTTAACTATAACATTTTGAGGAAATAGCAAAGGTTTTTAAATTTTCAACTGTAACTGGTCTAGCATTTTGAAAATCAGTAAGCAAATATATTATTACACTTTACCTCTACTAAATTTTATTAAATTTTGGTGCATTATCCACTGTGGAGAAGGTTGAGCCGTTTTTATTGGTCTATGGATTTAAAATTTAGCAAAACTCGTTTGAACGTGGTAGCCCCCATAGTCAGTATACTTTGACTATGGTAGCCCCCATTCAATTTGTATTTTGACATCCACCTTCAGTTTTTCAAATTTTTTTTTCTGGTATAAATATGATATCATAGGCATGTAATTATTTAACCTGCAGAGGTGTCCGACATTTTCATTTTGAGATTCAAATGATGTCATCAAGTCTATTTTATGTGAGTTTACTCTCTGACAAATTTCGATAGTTCATATGACAGCAGCTGTCAGTATAAAAAAGGTTATTATTATAGTTAATAATTTCGAAAGTCAATCTGACAGCAGGTATAAAACATGGAGCTGTGTAATTATGTAGACCATTTGAATAAAAATTCAATGTAACATAGAGTAAAATATAACGTCTCTCATAAGCTGTTTCTAAATCATTTCCAATATATTTTCTGTTCCTTACACACATTAACAAAGCGAAAAATTGTGGGAAAAAGGCGAGAGGAGTCAGTGATCGATCGATCATAGCTTTTTGCACTATAGTTCTTAGTTCTCATTATTGTCAAATCTGTAATAAATTATACCTATTACCTATGATTACAGGTTAAAGTTTGGTTCCAGAATCGGAGAATGAAATGGAAAAGAACAAGAAGCATTGAAAAGTGTCAAAAGGAGAAGCCATGCAAGAAAAAGATTTAAAAGCAAATAATAAGTTTTTATATTAGATAATATTTTATGTACATTTCTATATCCATTATTGTTGTAAAGTTTTGATAAAGTGTAAAAATTTTAATATAGGCAAACACTATATTTGCTTGTGTCAACTTTTTATTCCACATATGTTATTAACTTTAACCAAGAAGTTCATTCTAGACTTCTGGACATTAACACCCAACACCTTACCACAGAGTAGCGATATCCAAACTTTGTGAATTTTGACCTTACTACGTGCGAAAACCAACACAAAAGTATCAAATAAAGGTACTCATATTCAGTGGTGGCTCCTCGAAGGAGGCTAAGGAGGCTCAGCCTCCTCACAAATTCATCTTGTTGATTATTCTTCATTTTATTTCCTGTTTCTCTAATAATTTTTTAAATTTTACAATTAATTCCCCGTTCTCAGTATTTATTTTTAATCTGGCAACAGTGCCCTGAGGCTAGACTCTATATATCTCAAACGCTGAGCATGTGTTGTTCAACACAGTTGCCGTTTTTCCGACCAGTCAATCGCCAAATAGCGTGAAACAGCGAAAATGGCAACAGCGTCTGGAGGCTAGCCTGCCGCCCGCCTTTAAGTTCAGTACAGTCGGTGTGGTACGGAATACGACACATGCGTATTGCGTCAGTGCTTGTTTTGTTTTATGCGGTTATAATGGTTGAGTGACACCACGCGAAATAAGGTTAGATTAGAATTCGTCTGTTCGGTAAATTATTAATTGTAAAAATGGACAACTAGTGGAAAGATTATTAGGGTTCTACGATGTTAGTTCGAGAAGAACAGCGGTGAATTTATTCAATTTTTTAATGGAAAAATTTCCACGATTCGACTTTGCGAATAAATCAGACTTATGACGGCATCTGTAATGGCGGGACATTTAAACGGTCTTCAAATAAACGAACGTAAGTTTTAAATAACATAGTAGGAAACAGAATTCCCTGTAATGCTCGAACTCGATGGAATTTTACGTCACGTGCAATGTTTAGTTTACCATCCATAAAAATAAAGACAAATTAATTGAAACATTTGATTTTATATTAAACAGTGATGACTTTTCAACAGATCAGGTTTCATTAAATGCTGCTGTTGGTTTAAAATCTTATTTAGAAAATGAAGAATTTTTGTTTTTTCTTGATACTTTTAAATTAATATTTGAACAAACTGATCTTATTTTTCAAATTTTACAACATAAATTCACTAATATAATTCATTCAAGAGATCGTTTAAAACATCTCATTGATAAAATTTCAAGTTTCCGTTATACAGAATTTCATTTTAATATTTTATTTGGAAATTATTCAACTGATGAGGCTTCTCCCGTGAAAAGGAGGAAAACATATAATTTGGTAGACAAGAAACTACATTATAAACAACTTTTTTATGAAATTTTAGATACTATTAAAGGTCAAATATTGAGATTCGATTTTCCGATTTACATGAATTGAAGTTTTTCGATTTGACGAATAGAAGATTTTTCGAATCTTTTTCAAAAGAGTTTCTCAATACACTTTCAGATAACTTAGTTCTAAAATATAATTTTTTTGATAAAAAAGCGCTGCACAATGAATTATGCGTTGTATACTGGGATACAGATATTTTAGGCCAGTACGACAGTCACGCCGATATGATAAAATATATGATAGATAATGATTTGCAACAAGTCTTACCTCAGTTTTATAAACTACTTTGTTTGACAGTCACCATTCCTGTCACGTCGGCATCAGTAGAGAGAACATTTTCTACTCTCAAACGAATTAAAACGTACATGCGAAATACAATGGGCCAAAATCGCTTATACAATGTTAGTTTAATTATTGAAAAAGATTTAGTAAAACACTTAAAACATAATGATACATTTTATGATAATATTATTGATTATTTTTCGCAAATTAAAGACCATAGAATTTCGTTTATATATAAAAAAGTTGATAAATTAATAAAAAAAAACAAAATATGAAAAATTAAAAAAAAAAGAAAAAAATTAAAAATCAAAAAAAAATAAAAAACAAAGAACGAACGAAAAAAAATTGTGGGCAAGAGAAACTCTATACCTCCACGTTGGTTCTTGCTGGGTAACAATTAGTTTTGTCACTGAAGTAGCTGGAACGGTCGCTGCGCGAAGGTTACATTAATTGACTGAATATAGTATATTTTTACAAAAACGTCTTATGTCCAGCCTCCTCTCTCAAAAAGTTCTCGAGCCGCCACTGCTCATATTCCATCACATTGTTAAATGAAGTGCTTGTGTACATTTATTTGATGCAATTGTGCGCTGTATTTCTACGATCGTGTGCTCTTCAGCTTGCTGTTCCTCTGAAGTTGTTGTTCGAAAAGTCTCTCCAACTGTCTATATACCCTGCTAGATGGAAGCTTAATTTCACTCTACCATTACACAAAAAAGGTAGCCGTACGGCTGTAGATAATTATAGAGGGATCAGTATCTGCTCTGTAATTCCTAAAATATTTGATTCAATTGTAACTGACAGGATGTTTGAGATGGTAAAGAGGATGATCGTTGAGGAACAGCACGGCTTCTTCAAGGGTGGATCTACGGCTACCAATTTGTTCATATTCACAAACTTTGTAACGAATTGTCTTGAATCTGGCAATGAGGTCGACTGTATTTTCACAGATATAGTTAAAGCATTTGATCGCCTTGACATTGAACATCTGTTACGTAAATTAAACATGATTGGTATAGGTGATAATTTAATATTGTGGCTACGATCTTATTTGACTGATCGGAGTCAGGTGGTGAGGGTTTGTGACGCGGGCTCGAGAGAGATTTCTGTGACATCCGGCGTGCCACAGGGGTCCCACTTGGGACCTGTTCTCTTCTTATTGTATATGAATGATGTCAAGGAAGTGATAAAGTATTCACAGCTTCTACTGTTTGCCGACGACCTAAAACTGTTCATTAGAATAGAGCATGAATCTGACTTTTCACGTCTTCAGAGCGATATAGACTCCTTTATCGACTGGTGTGATAGGAATTATCTTGAATTGAACTATGCGAAATGTAAAATGTTGAGGTTTTCTAGAAAGAAAATTGTAAGTTGTCATGAGTATATTGTTCGTAGCCATGCTCTTGAACAAGTTGACAATTATAAAGATCTCGGTGTTGTTCTCGATTCAAAGCTGAATTATAACCTACATATTGACGCTATTATAGGCAGAGCAAACAGGATGGTTGGTTTCATTATTAGGCAGTCCCAAGAATTTTCAAACATCAGGGCATTGATGATTTTATATAATAGTTTAGTACGCTCGATACTCGAGTACTGCTCAGTTATTTGGTCTCCAGGTTATAATGTTCATATTGAACGGATTGAAAATGTCCAAAGACAAAAAGTTTGTGAGATACTTATGTTTCAAATCACATATTGATTATAAGAATACCTCCTATGTAAATATACTTAAATATTTTGGTCTTCAGCATTCAAATGTAAGACGTACTTCGACCTTTGCTTTGTATATAAGGTATTAAATTTTGAAATCGATTCTGCTGCGGTCTTGGAAATGTTTACTTTTCGAATACCGGCTTGTACTGTGAGAAAGAACCCATTGCTTATGGCACCTTTTTGTAGAACCAACTATAGTGCATTCTCGTCTTTGAGTAGGATGTCTAGGGCCGTTGCAGATTGTGAATCCTTGAATTTGTTCGGCTCTACATTGTACAGATTCAAGTCGGATGTGACTATTGCTTATGATGTGAGGAGGGGTCGCGCTCTGCCCATCCGGGATCTGTTCTTGTACTGTGATTGTGTAGTTTCTATTCTAGTGTAGATGATTTATTTTTATTGTGATAAGTTAGGTTACCTTTTTAAACTTTTATATACAAATGTACATGGTGATTGAACCGTTAATAAATCGTATATTTAACGGTCTATTGGCTCACACCATATTACACCTAGTGTACTCAGCTTTTAAATAAACGGTTGGACGAGAGTCCTATTGTTAACGCACAAGTGTACAGACCATAATACCACAGTATGGGGAAAATGAGCATATATCAATTAAATGATTCCCCATCTGAAACCTTGAGACAATTATCTCCGATTTTGAGAATTTATTACCAACAATAAAAAACAAATTAACCTGATGAACTATTTTCTGATTAGCTAAGAAGAGCCTTTTTCAAATATTACAGAATGTTACTTTAACAAGTATCCAAAGTCGTTTGCACTCAGATATTCTTCTCCACGATCTTTTAACCTAGAAGCATTCAAAACGTTAACGTTGCATTTCTAGCCTTCATGTATCTCTTTTAAGGGAGCAACCGGCGAAACCAGCATTGATAGATAGATAGAGATCATTTTATTCATGTTATGTACATAGTATGTGTACACTCGTCATCATAAAATATAAATAAGATCACATTATTAAATGTAAAAACTTATTTTTAATAATAAATTAAAAAATAATAAAATTAATAATAAAAGAATATTTTTAGCCGATTTCTTGAATTCTTTCAATGGTAATTCTCTAATGGGTTCGGGCAATTTATTAAAATATTGAAACGCTGAAAATTTTGGGCCATTTTGAGATTTTTTAAGTCTAAGACAATTTTTACGAATATTTCTCTTGTTACGAGTATTGTAATCTACATTTCAATGAAACTGGAAAATAACACAACATTTGACTTAGAATCGCATTTCAAAAAAATACACGGAACTAGCAAAGGTTACTAGTTCAAAACTCTTTAAGCTTAGAAATGCATAAATCTCATAAAATTGAAAATTTCCGGTCCAGTACTTCCATCAATATATCTGACAAAAATTTTGACTTGTTATATACACAGAACAACTAATTAAACATAAACTGGAAAATTTCCATCAGATCGCAGCTTTTAAATTACTATTGATTGAATCAAATATACCATAAAACCACAATAATTTCCCCTAAGAAGACAGTGTTGCCAGATTAGGGGTATTCCCCCTAAATTCAGAGTTTTTATTAGTCTTTGGTGAACATTTAAGGGCTTTTAATGGTTAAACTACATTGCAAAACAGCTGTGCTTAATGTATAAAGATAATAAAAACAAAATGTATCTGCATAGCTACATAGTCCATCTTAAAGAAATTCACTGTATCTATGGTTTCGGCGTTTACGTAGTGTAAATTCATAATACTTCAGAAGTTGGAGAATAAAACTCAAATTTTTTACACAAAACTTTTAACATTTAATTTTAAAATGCTGACAAATTGTTTCACCACACTGTGGCATTATCAAAGCGAGGAGTTATCAACTAAAGCTAAATCTAAAAGTATGTCCTTAAATATCAGGGATCAGAATGTGGTGCAAATTGAGGGATGGGGGTGGATAATGGTGGGAGTGTGTTTACAAAATTGTTAACAAGCGGTGAATTATATGTGTCGATTTGATCATTTAATATTACATTATTATTGTTTTTTGCGTGTTTCAAAATTTCTATGGATTCTAATATATTAAGTTTATGTCCTTTTTCCTGAATATGTAGAATATCAGGATTAAGGGTGAAATTGTGGTTATGTTCTAACAGGTGATTTGCGTAATTAGAGTCTTCTTTTTTGAGCCTGTAACTTCTCAAATGTTCATTGAACCTTACGCTGAAAGCTTAGGACAAACTGGACGCAGTTTCAGCGTAAGGTTCAATGAACATTTGAGAAGTTACAGGCTCAAAAAAGAAGACTCTAATTACGCAAATCACCTGTTAGAACATAACCACAATTTCACCCTTAATCCTGATATTCTACATATTCAGGAAAAAGGACATAAACTTAATATATTAGAATCCATAGAAATTTTGAAACACGCAAAAAACAATAATAATGTAATATTAAATGATCAAATCGACACATATAATTCACCGCTTGTTAACAATTTTGTAAACACACTCCCACCATTATCCACCCCCATCCCTCAATTTGCACCACATTCTGATCCCTGATATTTAAGGACATACTTTTAGATTTAGCTTTAGTTGATAACTCCTCGCTTTGATAATGCCACAGTGTGGTGAAACAATTTGTCAGCATTTTAAAATTAAATGTTAAAAGTTTTGTGTAAAAAATTTGAGTTTTATTCTCCAACTTCTGAAGAAATTCACTGTGTTGAAAACATCCTCAGCCAATGTGAATGACCCCATACTAAAAATGTGTGTTGTACTTGCTCATATATTCCTGAAAGAAAGTACTTCCCTCAGCTTTGGGGGCATATTTGACATTTAGAAGCCTTTATAATTTCCGTAAGCAAGACCACTAAGTCTTAAACGTTTTCTTTCTTTTTTAACACTTTCTGTACCGCTTTTTCTTCTCTTACAAGCGGTATTTTCAACTTCTACTTCCACGTGTGTATCCTTTGTCAATACAGAAAGGCACTTAAGAGGCCTTTAGCCTAAAATATGCTCATGGAGTAACACGACATGCCATCTAGTAGCATTTTATTCAAGCATTTGCTCATGGAGTTACACGACATGCCATCTAGTAGCATTTTATTCAAGCATTTGCTCATGGAGTTACATGACATGCCATCTAGTAGCATTTTATTCACGTCTGGCGCTTAGGCACATAGACTACAAAACCAATGAGATCTCTAATTAAGAGTATTGGTACTTGAGACAGTTTTGAATTAACACTCTTCAAATATTTATTTAAATTTCTACAACTTTTTTTATAATTATACATTCCTTTTATCAAGTCAATATTGAACATATTTAAGATACATTTTTTACTTTGTATACCTTACCTACCTTACCAGAAAAATCCAATTTCCTTCATTTGTAGCCTAGATTGAGGATTCAATGACAGTCCATAAGACTGGTGTAGCACAAAATGGGGGAAAAATGTTGGGATCAAATTCAAACACTTACACAAATTTCAAATCATTTATTTTTTATTTCAGATAGCCAAACAAGAAAAAATAACTGATGATGATTCAATTATTATTATTATTATGTACAAGTATTTAATAAGTACATATACCTACAGAGTTTTATTACTTTTCATTTTGGGTTTAAGAGATCTTCCTTTTCTGATTATTCTAGTCTCTTTTTTGACACTCTGTTTTATTTCCTTCTCTTTTGTATCAGTTTTATTTTGTTTAGCATTCATTTTTTTATCACTTGTCTTTATACTCAATGAGTCTGATTTCTTCACAGTGGGGATTTTCTTTGCCATAAGCACGCTCTGAATAGTTTGATTCAAGCTACGTCGATTACCAAGGGATGCTCTTTGTTTATTTTCATCAACACCCACAGTTGAAGATCTAGTTTTGGTCAGACTACCTACTTTCAATTGCGATACTTTTTCGATAGATTTTTTTTGCCGAGGAGATAATTTCCTATGAACCTTCTCCAAATTTTGACTACTTTGTTCCTTTTCTACCTTAGAAGCAAGTCCAGTTATTCTATTCGAAATATTCTTCAATTTGTCTTTGCGGTTCACACTGATTTTTATTTCAATATCTGAATCATCTGAAAGTGTCATATATGTGTGATCTTTGATTGTATCATTCGCAACAGCAGTTTTGGTTTCAACTTCAGGCTCTAACTGATGGTTTATACCAAGTTTTTCCAATTTCGCGAGTCTCCGAGTTAATTTTCTAAGTCGCGATTTCGTTTGCTCTTGGAACGTTTCAGAATCGATTTCTTTATTTTTTGCTGCATTTTGTCGCAATTGGCGATTCCTCAATGTCAACCTGAGGGGATTTGTTACTTTAGTAACAAAAAGTTTTTTCGGCCTAAAATTTGGTTCAACATAGCTCACTGGAATAGGAAAATAATCCGAAATTACACATTTGTCACATATTATCACAAGAAGTAACATATCATATGGGTTGAATGAAAAAATAAGTTGAAACTGTTGGGAAATAAAAGGTGTAAAATGATATGAACTAATACATATTGTAGTACATAGATTCACTTCATCATCAAACTTTAAATCTCACACTTGCAAATGAAAAATGAGCCGATAATAAACCCCTTGAGTATTCAATTTAATCTTTCATTTACTTATTTTAATTATCTATCATAAATATACAGTCAAAATCCAATACTAAATTTACTTGAAACATAAATTCCTATATTTGGACAATTCTAAATTAAAGGAGACTGCAGAACTTGCCAAGAAATTTTATTGTCCGTTTCTACACCGTATTTGAACTCGTTTACCGGCATTTAGAGATTAAAATACCCTTTAGAAAGTTTTTTATGAATTTTTTCAATTTTTTGGGTTGTTTTTCAACGAAGATGTTAAAAAACAGTTTTTGACCCCAGAAATCGAAATTTTATAGTAATAAAAGTCCAAGAAGTCAGTTCCGATCGAAAATTGGCCGCTGAATCCGAAAATGGTGTCAGTTTCCTTCCATAATCCTTACATAACGCATCATTTTCTATTCATTGGCTGATTTTCGGCAAAATTCCTTTTTTACGGCGTCATATCGGTGTGAGAAGCCACTTAAAAAAATTTGTTCTTTGTGAAATCTGCGTGTTTTTACCTCAGCTTTACGATATGATAAGAATTCTTCTGACTAAATGGATTTTAGACGTCGAAAAATCGGAAAAACTAAAAAAAACGACAAAAACCCGATATTACTGTACAAAAATCTGCCGTCAGGTAGCTGACAAGTTTTTTTTTGAGACATATGAATTCGGAATCGGATTTAGCGGGAAATTTTAAGATAAGTTCACGAACGTCATCCAACAATTTTTACACTCCAGTATACCATTAATTTTACGCTAAAAACCAAGTAAACGTAATTATCTTCCAGTTTTTGACCTTTTTCAATCTCAAAGTTGCAGAATTTAGAATCGTAAGTAGGATATTTGGATACCTTGGACAATTTTCGATCGAAAACATGCTATTACATTATTTTTTTTTAAATATTTTGGTGCTTTGGAAAAAAGCTTTTTCGTAGCTGCAAATCTAGAGACTTCATTTTTTGTAATTTTTGAAGTTTGTTTCTTAAAACTTTAAATCGACTAAAATCGTAATCAAAATGACTGATTTTGATGTAAAATTTCCCTAGCAATCTGATTCTGACAATTTTTCAATCCCACATGATGACCCAGAGCCACAAAATTCAACAAAGCGCAAAAAATAGGAGGCAAAACAACGAAACCGAATATAAATTAGTGTACTTTAGTAATTTTTTGGCTCTGGATCATCATGTGGGATTGAAAAATTGTCAAAATCAGAATGCTTGGGAAATTTTACATCAAAATCAGTCATTTTGATCACGATTTTAGTCGATTTAAAGTTGTAAGAAACAAAATTCAACGATTACAAAAAAAACGAATTCTCTAGATTTGCAGCTACCAAAAAGCTTTTTTTCAAACTGCTTTCCCAAAGCACCAAAATAATGTAATAGCATGTTTTCGATCGAAAATTGTCCAAGTAATCCAAATATCCTATTTACAATTCTAAATTCTGCAACTTTGAGGTCGAAAAAGGTCAAAAACTAGAAGAAAATTTACGTTTACCTGGGTTTTGGCGTAAAATTAATGGTATACTGGAGTGTAAAAACTGTTGGATGACGTTCGGGAACTGTTTCCTTATCGTAAAATTTCCCGCTAAATCCGATTCCGGGTCATATGTCCCAAAAAGACTTTTGTACAGTTATATCGGTTTTTTGTCGTTTTGTCGATTTTTCGACCTCTAAAATTCATTTATTCAGAAGAATTCTCATTTTATCGTAAAGCTGAGGTGAAAACACGCAGATTTTTAAGTGGCTGCTCACACCGATATGACGCCGTAAAAAAAAGGTATTTTGCCGAAAATCAGCCAATGAATAAAAAATGATGCGTTATGTAAGAAAACAGACACCATTTTCGAATTCAGCGGCCAATTTCCGATCGGAAATGACTTCTTGGACGTTTATTTATTATAAAATGTCGATTTCTGGGATCAAAAACAGCTTTTTGACATTTTCGTTGAAAAACAACCCAAAAAATTGAAAAAACTGATAAAAAACTTTTCAAAGGGTATTTTTATCTCTATATATCGGTAAACGAGTTCAAATACTATGTAGAAACAGAAAAAAATTCCCCCGGCAAGTTCCGCAGACACCCCCCCCCCCCCTAACAAAATATAACAAATATGAATTAGTAACAATGTAATATTAATTTATATGTAACTCAAATATTCCATTAATTTCAAAATCAAACAAAAGTTATAGTCATTACAATATTAATTGTCATTTGTTATCTAAAATTCATTAAATTATAAAAGATAAAGATTTATGCTTATTTTATAAGTGAAACAAAAGATTCATTGGAATAACACCTTCACCTTGATTTTTTTTCATTCAAAATTAGCAAAATCTTATATACAAAGCAATGAAAACATGAGTGTTCTTGAAACTTTCAGTTCTGATGGAACAATAAGCACTTTAACTACAATGAACAACTAATGGGATGAATCAACTCAAAGTCTATGCAAATTATGTCACTAATTCATTAACACTGGTTACTATAGAGAATTTGATGGAAAACAAATTTTAGATCAGTACATACCCACTATTCTCCTCTGGAACATCAAATAATTATTCATAGTTTCTGCTGCAACCTTTGCCACCTCTGAATGCATGAATTCCACATAACCATAGCCTTTACTTTTTCCTGTTGAACTAGATCTGCATACAATAACATTGGTAACAGCACCAAATTGTGTGAAATATTTTTTCATTTCAGATTCATAGAATCCATGAGGAATGTGCCCAACATAAATTAGACCCCTATTCTTGAAACGTGGCTCCCTCTTGGTTTTGCCATCTTTGATTTTAATCTCACCAGTCTGGAAATTAGGATTCTACATTAATACCTAGTACAAAATACTCTCTTAACAACCAAACATGCATTTAGAAAGTACACACTTCCATTTAAATTACCACCTTGGCTAATTTACCATCATCTTTGAGCAAAAATTATACTATTAGTAAAAATATTCAATGTCTAGAATCTATTTATCATTAAAAGCTCATTGTCAACTTCCCTAACTGATTCTATATGTACATATTCATACAGCAGCAATTTTCTGCTACTTTTCTAGCTCCTGACACCAGTTTTACAGCCATGGAGATCAATAGTAATTTCTACCAATACACCTACATTTATAATTTTGAGATTAGGTACACTTTACAATGTAAAAGCTAGTATAAACTGCTATATTAAGTCAAGCTTCATATACACCTTTTGTAGGGAATGTGAAGAAAATGTAGCAAAATTTCAGAGTACTCCGATAATGGCTACTTGGTAGCTGAAAAGTCCTCAATATTAGTGGATTAGTGATTCTTTCTTATTTATTAGTGTTAGTGATTCCATAGTGTGAATTTTATAGTTTATCATATCAAAATTTGTTGATTTCTTGACACAACTAATACTATTGATTATAATATTATACTCAATCTGGATGTTTGTTGTTTGAGATCTTAATTCATGTGTATATTTTGTAGTATAAATGAAAATTAGTAACGCGATATGTTTTTTTGCAAAAGCTCTCTTTAGAAATGTCATGGAATTTATCAATCATCTAACTATATGGATGACAGAATTCTTCAAGATTCATAATTTCAGAATTGTCCATGCACTCAAAAAGCATAATCGGAGGTAGTATATGGGAGATAAATCTACCATTATCAATGACTGCCCTCTCAATTGGATCACAAGAAAAAGCAATCAATCATTGATGTTGGTACTGAAATACTGTTATACCCAATTCACAATATAACCTAATGAATTGACAAATAAACTTACCTCTAGCTTCTTCTTGAGTTGCCTGGTTCTCCTGGCATAAGTTTTCTGATTCTTTTTTTCTAGAGCAAGAGTTTCAGAGTTCTTCATTTTTCTCACAATGTTCCAAAAACAAGAGAATTACCACGTGTAATATACGCTCGTCGTTTTATAAGCAAATTACACAAGTCACTGTGATATCTGCATTTATAGTCAGGTGCAAGGTTCAAAGAGAGGTTTTTTTTAGTATTCTCAACCAAAATATACTATTGCAATTTATTTTCAATGTTTAAACAGATTAACGTTTAGTTTTATTGCTAAGCGTAAGTTAACCCTACTTAACTCTATACTTTACCGTGATACTTTATCTCGCACCATTGAGATGAAGAATATCTATGCTCGCAACACGCAACTATACTATACATAGAAATCATACAAGTATGCAATTACCAAGACCACGGTCGTACATACAGCTCTGGGAACTCTATTTTTTGACATAAGTCTCTTATATGCCGTCAAACTCGTAGTCTCTCGCTCAGCCACCAGCTAGCGCTTGGATCGAAGTATGGCAACAATCACATTATTAAGTAAAATAATTTTTCTCGTTACGCAATATTTACTATTCTGATTTGAGAGAGGAATAGAACTGTTACTCTTGTCAAAATGTATTACTCACCTTAAATATAACCTCCCCTTTTTCGCACACATGAAAGATCTCGTTAAAACGATTTCTTTCCGGAATCGCAAGCATCCACTTTTTTCGCATTTCCGCATCTTTCGGCACTTTAAAAACAGAAGTTTCTTGCTTTAAACTTTTAGACCCCACCGTTTCTAAAAACGCCGGTATTCCTTGTGTTTGCAACTGAACAATGACAGTTGCGGAAAACGGTCGTATACGTGCCAGAGATCATTCCTCGACTCATGCGCCACCCTTTTGGTACCATGCAACAGCTGACGCCTAACGGACTCACTTCTCACATAGGAAACCTCGAGTTCCCAGACCTGCATATACGACCGTGACCAAGACCAAATCAAAGGTTATTAGAAAATACTCGTCATCGGAAGCCACTTATATTATTTCTCTGTGGTTCATATACTGCATGTATTGGTATATACTTTATGGTTTTCGTTGACAGCTGTCAACTTGACGTTTATGTGTGAGGTTTATTTTACTTTGAAGTTGATATACTCATGAATAAATATATGACTTCGCAGGAGTCCGTTGTATTCAACAACTTTATTTAAATAGTAAATAGAAAAACACTTTATATTATATATGCTCTTAAAATCAACATGTGCGGTGGGTTTACTTGTTCGAAAAATGCTTTAATTGCATTGAACATACTATACATTGTAAGTACATATATGAATCTTATCATTATCTAATTAATTCGATAATTCAACATCTTTTAGGTTGTCGCATTCATTTTAATCGGGGTCGCTGTTTATGGACGAGCTGCTTCATTAGTGACCAATTTACCAATTATTGGTGGTATTTTAGCATGTGGGATAATTTTGATATTAATATCAGTACTAGGTCTTGTAGGTGCTGTGAAGCATCACCAGGTTATGCTGTTCTTTGTATCCTTTTCTATTTTGATATTTCACCATAAATTATAATTTGCAGGAAGTTACATATTTGGACTTCCTGTGATAATATAATGAGGTATAATGTGCCATTAACTAGTTTGATTTTGATTAAATCTGATTAAGGTTCAATTAAACAATCAAGACATATGTCCATATTGTCATTTCTTAATTATTTATATATAATTTTGATATGTGTTGTTAATGAAACTAGTCAATCATATTACTATTGTTTACCAAAATAATCCTTAAAACAGTAGATGGATGGTTCAATGAGGGAGTAAAATTAATTGATCCAGTTTTTTGTCATCTTTTGAATGCCATGTAGTTTCCCCAATATCTTGAAAACTGTAATTGGTAGCCACATTTTTTTTATAATGTCTGATCCCAGATTGTTTTTCTGCCTTTTACATATGTTGCCACTACCATTAATTCAAATCAATCTAGGTATAACACTCAGTTCTCGAGGATTTTCCACCATTTGTTATTTTTCATTCTGGGGTTATGGATCTAGATGTAATAGGATTCCCTAGCAATTTCTTGGGAAATTCATTATTCATGAAAAACTGTATTATCTGACTACTTAATTTAAAACAATAATACTGATTTAGTATTTTATTTGTAAAATTAATATAGAATTGTATTTTTGTCTTGTATTTCGGTCTCACCTATAGCTAAAGAACGTTTTGTATTTAACCAACAAATATTAAGTCAATCTATCAAAAAGCTCATACTTTTTAAAATCCCTGAAATGAGAAAATATTAAATTTTTCACTTATAATTACACGAGAGCTTTTTTTTGTCGAAGTAAACTTGACATGTATTAATGAGAATTTTGTTGCCTGGCAATTTAACGAAAAAAACTGGCCCTGAAAAAGTTATGAGTCCGCAGGAAGAGTAATTTTTTCTGGCAGTTTTTTGAGTTTAATTAACAAAATTCGAATTATAAATGTCAAGTTTACTTCGACAAAAAAAAAAGCTAGAGTGTAATTCGGTAAGACAATTTAATGAATATATGAATCAATAAATTAAAAAATAAGATGTAAATTAGTTTATTTAATTTAACGGAAAAGTACAATTGTTAAAAACACAATTATTAAAAAAAGCTTGATTTTCAGGACTTTCTTGTCTTTTGTTAATAGTTTGCTGCATGCTAGTATTTTGAGTGGTGGTAGTAACTGTTTCCTGGACGGTAGTACGAATGGAACCAATGATTTTTTTATGATGTTCTTCATCTAACTGAAGGTACGGTTTTAATGTCGATGGGTTGCTATGTCCCGTAATTTTCACAAGTTTTTGTTCACCTATACCACTCCTGGACAATTCAGTTACGGCGGCAGCTCGATTAGAATGGTTCGTAATTTTCACCCGCTTGACATCAAGTCCAATATTTTTCGCCGAGGATTTGGTCCATTTAGATATTTCATTTATCCCAATAGGAGAATTCTTATACCATCCTTTCGAATTTGTTTTTTGCCAGAAAGGATTTGGAGTTAAAAAAAAATTTCACATGTGATATGGTTTCCGCGTCTTCCCATAATTTGTTTAAACAATTGTACTGGACATAAACAATCTTCTTCATTGTTTGCTACCAACCATTTACTGTCGGCCAACTTCTGATTTCCACCTTGTGCTGTCTTCGAAAACACTGGGTTATATTCAACTCTTCCGGTCTCTCTTCCACGGTTGTCTGTCTCGATTTTAAAATAGAATACCTTACAATTTGCTGCTTCTCCACCTCTCCAAGCCAATTCATAGGCAGCAATATGACAAAATTTTCTTTGAAGGCCTACAGGTTCTTCTTCACTCCAGAATAGTGCCATTTCAAAAATGTCTTGTTTTGTGAGAGCCTTAGAACTCACTTTCCTTTTTTCTGGGATTGCTTGCAAAATTTTGCGTTTTGTGTCGCGAGCATTTCTCGCTTTCTTAAACTGTATGTCCGTGAACGGATTAAAAATTCTTTTATTTTCTTTGAAGTACTTCTCTTGTAACATTTTTGCTGAAGTGTTCCAAATCGTTTTGACTGCACTCTCTTTATAGTCTTCTCCATTGTTCTTCTTCATGTTGAATGCCCAGTCACATAAAATAGAAGCTAACTCTTCAGTGGAAGTTTCTGCAATGAGTTCATGTTTTTTTTCCAAACAAAACATCGCAAATTGTCGCCAAATTGACGTAGTTGAATTCACAGTATTGCGAGGGACATTATTATTGATGGCTTCTTCAATTTCTCCACTCGAAGACTGTCCAAATTGCGACATTTCCACAAATAAGATACTTTTCTGACAACGCAAGTTTGAGAAAAACTGACATAACGTCATCAAAAATTTGTTTACAATGCTGGTTGTCATGCTTTCAAAAGTTAGGTTCCGTTTTGTCGCTGGAAAAGTTAGGGCAAACTTTTTTCGCTGTCATAATGACAAAACACCGCGACATATGGCATTTTTAGTGCATGAATTAAATTGTCACAGGAAATGTTCTATGTTTGTTGTTAAATGTGTGTGGTTGCATGCCGGATGTTAATAATGTTCTTTAATAATCTTTGGATTCGTTACCTTTTGTATCCTCAGTTCTCCAGTTTTCTTGTGCTGAGTCAAAAATAATACATGGCAAAATTAACTGAATCTGAAAAACATCATCTTCATAGTTATTAAAACTGGCAATGCAAAAATCTTATTAATCATGGGAACAGAAGCATCCTTAAATTTAATTTTTGTTTTTAGTTTCTAATTAAATCAAATTTAAAATTAATTTTATTTCACAATTAACTTTTAGACAATAATAATCATAATCTTATTGTCTATTGCAAAACTAAATCCGAGCTCATGGAATTTATTCCATAGCACAATAAAAATACTAACAAATGCTGTGCCTAATTCAGATTCAAAGCAATTGAGAAAGTTTCCTTATAATACATCCAGTACATGGTAATTCTGTTTTTACTCTTCTTGATACAGTTTTCTGTAGCCTGTGCATGCCTTGGAGTTAATACAGAACAACAGGAACAATTGGCAGAACAAGGCTGGAGGAGAGTCGAAAATGATACAAGAAGTAGAGTACAAGATGTTTTCAGTTGTTGTGGATTCGACAAAGGAGATGTTGATAATGAAATTACTCATCCTTCTTGCAGTATGGTAGAAGTGAGTAGAAAACTAAATTCAAATATACTAGTCTGATCGGCACGCCTAGCAGAATCGACTGCTACAATGTGTTTTTATTTTAAACTGTCACTACTCCGGTCATGATTAATATCTTCAAGAAAGCGATGTCGGTTCAGATATTCCAAAAACACTCAAAATCACATTTCCTTTCCTTTACATTCGAAGCCATGTCGATATGTGGGTACAGAGCCGGATTTAGGAGTGGGCAGAGTGGGCGGCTGCCCACAGGCCTCCACCAAGAAGGGGCCCCCACCAGGTATTATAATAGGTAATTTCAACGAAAATGATAGGATGATTTTGTTAAAATAGTAACAAATTCATAATTTTTTAGTAAATTTGTGCAGAATTTGAATTCACATATTTTAATTATTTATTTTACATTACAAAAGCAGGAAATATTGTATATTTAATATTTATGCAATGGCAGGTGGAAGTTGAAATAAGCTATTTCTGACGTCACACTACATAATAATAACAAGTTCATTGAAATTAGTTATTTGAATTTTCCCGCGTGCTTAGTACGTGGCGCGCCGTATTACAGATAAGTTTCTAGTCCTTTGACATTACAATTGCATTATAATTGTATTGTAAAAATATTTTGTGGCATTTAATATTACTGTCTACCAAAGGGGCCCCCACCAAACTTGTGCCCACGGGCCACCACCACTCTAAATCCGGCCCTGTGTGGGTATCCACATTAACTGATATCTGAAACATAAGTATCAGTTTTACATCTCTTTCTCTATATGTATATCTATATCCTCAAACCTAAACCTTCAAGACATTTTGTGTATCGCCTACTGATCACCTAAATTGATTCATAATGGTCTAATCATCGTGCTCAAAAGCAAAATGTCATAAATTTCCTGGTATATAATAGTAAACACAAGCATTTAAACTCTGCTTACGATAATAAACAAATGACGTCATAGCTAGTAATTTAGTGCAACCAAATGATTTGAACAATTTCCCCTAAAGTGTCACGTATACACTCCTCTACACTCGGTTGTTTCCGCGCTCGCTCGGCGGTGGTATAAGAGAAGGAGGTGCCTATTGGTGGTCTCGACCAATCAGACTTGTTACGAATTCACGTAACGCTTTCCATCATTTAGATCCTCCGTATGTCAAAATGAAGTCGGTGAATAGTTTGAGCTCGTCTAGTCCGCCTATCTGAAATCTCTCGTGGTGGAACAACAGACGAGATTTCTGATGAACACCGACCATGGATAAATCTATAGAAAATAGAGAGATCTCCCACCTGTCTACGATGTTCTAGAAAGGACAATGAACTCGTAACTGTGACATCATCAATCGGACTCTTCTGTATAGAATCCAGAAGAGCGTATGATTGGGAGTCAAACTCCAAACATGTGAACAGTACTCCAGGACAGGTCGAATCTGTGCCTTGTAGATTGTGGGGAGCTGCTGGGATGTAAAGTAGCTCTTGGCACGGAATAGAAAACGAAGTTTTCGCAATGCACCTCACATGATCGTCCCATGAAAGGGGGATGTTGGTGGTGATCCCGATCATGGATATGGAATAGTTGTACCTGACATCATCATATTAGGGTTTGTGGGATCCCCCTTCCTGGAGAAGACGCAAGCTTGAGTTTTGGTTGCATTAAACCCTACTAGATTATCAGATTCCCTTTTCAATTGCGTCAACCTGTTTCGCTTCTCTATCAAGACGAACGTGACAATGGTTAGCCTTATCTTCTTATCACTGCCGTTAGTGACAGAGTTGCTGCAGCTTTAAAACTGATTTCTCATTTAATAAAATTGAAGGTAAACAAAGCAGAGTCCAAGAAGAAAACGGCATCGAGCTAAAGTGGTTGTAAAAGTAGATGATTTTGTAAGAGTACAATATTGGTTTGATCTAAATACTAAAGTTCTTTAGAAATAACTCTTTCTTAGGCACAATCAATTAAAAGTGATTAGTGGACATGTGTTGTTGCTATGTGATATTTTAGTTAATGTTTGATAAACTGAATAATTGTGAGTTATTGGTTAATGTGCAATATTTAATGGAGCTATAGTGTATAAAGTAGAGAAGTAATATTTATTATTTTAATGTGATTGTGCAATAAGCTGGACGAGGAGCATAGGTATGATAAACATGCCAATTCATTTTTATACCTTTTATTTACCTGACAACATTGAATCACATGCTGCTATGACGTCATCTCTTTCTTATTATGAATCGGCTTTAGGACAGATGTAGGAGAAATCTTGTGGAAATATCTTTAAGATGTTGCGAAATCTTCAAATCTTTAATGTAGTTTATGGAGATATTTAATTTCATTTGGCCGAGGTTGCTACTATATTTAAAAATTCGGATATTATAACGATTTTTATCTAACTTTTGCAGGAAAGATGCTGTCAGAACATGGCCATGCCGAACTGTGATTGTCCGCCGTGTATGAAAAAATTACGAAGTACAATCAGTTACGCATTCAAACTGTGCGGTTGGATTGGGTTATTTTTCAGTTTTAGCGAGGTAAGCTCAGTACCAATAATTTCAAGGTTTTATTCATAACCTATGACATTTTATTGCACGAATTAACATTTCTCCCTTCAGTTCAAAGGGGACACTTGTTGAATAAGTGACGTCGTCGTCCAGAATCTCAATAACTGTCGGAATTCAGGAATGTGGCCATATTTCTGAGTAACTGAAATTCATATTAGAATTTTCAATAAAAGCAGGTGTCACGATTTAGATAATTTTGTATATGAAGTTCTTTTTTCAGAAAATGATTTCGAACTATAGGAAATTATTAATTTCCCAGGTTTTGAATTTTTCTGATATTCCGCCACATATTAGAATTTTTGAAATTCTATGGGTGATATTTTTTCTTACACTACCCAATTTATTCAATTCTGAAACTCAATAATATTTAGTTTTTGCCTGAAACCAGCAATGCGATCATTTTCAGGTGAAAAGTACGCCTCCTGGTGATTGACCTCAAAAGCTGAATATTGAATACGATAATCAATTGAAATATTTTTGTTATTTTACTTTTCTTTGGATAAAATTGTCGAAATTTAACAGAAGATGACTTTGATATGGAGGATATGAAATGATCATGTAATGGCTGCAGTAATTTTATGATCAGCAAACCATAATGATAATATGGTGAGATGTTCGACACTTTGATACAAATAATTTTTAAAAAGAATTTACCGAAAGCTATCTTTGACAATTAGGAATCTTAGAGTATTTTTTTGCATGTCTTTTGACTTCACGAGAAGAAAAAAATGATCGAAAAACATCGAGTGGGCCAGCGATTGAATGTTGGGTGAGAAATTAGGCCTTAGGAATTTTTTGTATCTGATGGGCCTACTTTGAATAAATTCAACAATCAAGACTCAGAGACATAACATACCCATTTGCACATACCAAGAATGTACAAATCATAAATATGATACTATTTGATATACATGTTACAGAACCAATAATCGTATGGAATTTGATTTATAGAAGCCGGATGTGTCAAATCATTGGCAAATAGGATGGAACATCCAATAAGCGACATTTCCGAATAATTTAAGACTACAGACAGATCAGAAAACAACACGTCCGCTACAATTCAAGCAATTGTTTGATTGCATCATGTCTTAAGTATTGATTTTACCTCAGCGACATCGCGACCTGAAACATCGCAACTCTCGTTGACTCGACACTTGATATATATACTCCTGACAGTGGGCACGAAGGGAGGCGCAAACAGTGATAGCATAAGCCGCATAAGCGATGCTGACATTCACGTGTCTCTGGGCGCAAGCTTCTAGAAGTTGCATTGTTGTAATTTGGATAGGACCGATACTTTACATAATACAACGATCGCAAAAAATTTGTATGGACCGTTTCAATTGTGATCCTATAAATGATTTTAAACGGGTTCCATATGATCGCAGCATATTCAAGGATCGGTCTCACCAGGGAGCAGTACAAACTCCTCAGGAATTAAATTTCTGAACGAGCAGAAATAAAGTTAATGCCAATATAGAACCCTGTGGAACACCAACGTTGATAGATATTGCATCAGAAGAGACTCCGGCGACCGCCACGTGATCTATCTAGATAAGGAAACAGTTAGGGCGACAAACCATATGATGGTAGTTTCCCAAGAAAGCCTTTGAGCTGTCTTAAGTATTGGGTGAGCTTGACTGCTTTCTCCATTACTTTGAAGATCACTGATAGTGGTGCAATGTGTCTATAATTATTAGGGAAGGTCTTTTCCTTGGAATAGGTTGGACTCTGGCTGTCTCCCAATGGGAGGAACCACACCAAATTGGTATCAAAGTATAGAAGTTGCAAAGAACTGGTGGTAATTCTGGTGCCCATTTCTTGAGAACAGTAGCCGGAATTGTCTGGTCCCATAGCCTTTTTGGTATTGGAACCAAGCAACATGCGACTAACTGTGCGCTGACGCAAAACAATTTAGGCATTTGCTTATCGATGATAGCGGTGTTAGGAGGGTCCCTCCCTTGTGGATCTAATGTAGATTTTGCTGCAAACATTCCAGCCAAAATGTTGGCTTTTCTTCATGATGTAGCCAGTGTGCAATGATCTTTGGTTAGTGGAGGAAATGATTGAATGTTCTTCCAATTGTGTTGGCGAAAGTCCAAACCGAACGGGAACCATTTGAACAATCGACAAGCTCTGATCTTATCTTAGCATTATCACCTGTCTAAAAATAAGAGTACCTATATTATATGTTTCTTAAAACATCCTAGAAGCTGTTAATATTTCCCAAGGTTGACCAACTCATTTGTTTTATGATCAATTATATCATATTTTAAGAACTCTCTTCTCATGTAATCCTCTCCGATTTTATCGCTCTCGTCTAGAAAATAAACAATTTTTCTTACATGGCGGTGTGAATCATATTGCAAATTAATTTATATCGAGAAGAAGAACCTGATTGAAATCAACACTGCACCAACCAACACAATTAGGTAATATACGCTGCTGTGCTTAACTAACTGAGTTGCTACCAGTTTTGAGTACATAACCAAGGGATACATTTCTACAACTTGCTGACGTAGGTAGTGTTTTGAAAAAAAGTTATTACTTTCCAGTAAAGGCGACAGTAGTTCCAGATGCGCGCGATATTAAAATTTAATATTTAATTGTATTATTTCGGAAATAGTGCACGGGTTTCTTTTGCTGTCAATTGACCTTGAACATTTTGATATAATTTGACTTTTAAAGCAGTTGTAATTTACATCAATTTACAACAAATTGGTATCATTTTTTAATATAAGCAAGGGAAAAAGTATTTTTGAACTCAAAGACTGCTTTTCGTAACTGCTACGTCTGGCTTACGAAACGCCCTTTTTTTTTCTCACACAACCTTTTCACCTTGCTGGTCACAGACTCGACCAATAATAGTATTAATAACAGTGAACACTGGCGCCTTTTTGTCGCATGACCTCATTGGAGAAAAAACCTTAATCAATCAACTCCAGTCATTTTGTTCAAAAGATAACCATCTGTAATCCCGAGGCTTCAGGAGAAACAGTTAATTGAACGCAAATAAAGAGAAAAATAATACACTACCGCTTGTGGGACGACACGTATTGAAAGTGTAACATATTTGTATGGTATTGGAATTAATTGATTTTTAGAAATTAGTATGGTGATGGTTTTATCTAATTGGCTTTGGTTGCATGTTTCAGTTTATGGGTGTGTTGTTAACTGTACGTTATCGCAATCAGAAAGATCCAAGAGCTAATCCAAGTGCATTTCTCTAGTCATACAACTATATTTTGATGGGTGGGTGCTTTTAATAATATATCTGAACAAAACTTTTACCAACAAACTTGAGTAAAAAAAACCGTTCAAAATATAAAGAAATTATCTATTAACTATTGAAAGAACCATTATTCCTTCAGATTTCTTTATATTTAGACTACTAATAACAGCTTTAGAATACGAATGTTTTTGAAAGTATGTAAATATAAATACTAATTTAGTTATGCATGGAAGGCTAATATTCTGATAATATTCTTGCACGCCAAAAAAAAAGGTTTTTGCTAAAAGTTTTGTTATTTCCAATGTGCTTTGTATAAACTGCTATCGTTTTGTATTCTACGTAGTTTTCCACATTGTTCATCGTTATTGATTTTATTAGTATTGCGATGATTCGTTGGTTATCTATTTTATTTGCGTTTCATATCTACTCTGGAGGAACGCTTGATTCACTGGTACTGATAAACTATAAAAGAGTTTACACTGTTGATTTACTATAATAATATAAATAAGGACTTATCCACTAAAAATAATAATAAAAGTACAGAGGATCTTGGTAGCCGAAAGGTCATCAGTACTTTAAGAGTATTTTTAGTGGATAAGAAAAAATATTTCTTACTTATAATGTCACTGGTACTGGAATCTGTTCTATTCCTCTGAAGAGACAGAGCGGTTGAAAGAGCTTTATGGAAACGTGTTGTTACGCACAGTCGTGTTTAAAATGGACTATTGTAAAATTATAGGAAGTTTTTTGATTTACCCAAATTATATTATTCTTGTCGAAAAGGAAACGGTGTAATTTTTTTTCTATACTTTGCCTACACGAGATGGAAACCTATAATATTCGAAGAACATCGTGTGAGCCAGCGATGGAATGTTGGGAGAGGATATGGGCATTCGAATTTTTGTTAAAGATTTGAGGTTATAGGCATAGGGAAAGACCTCAGTAGGGAAAGAGTTCTACATCTTCGCTGTTCGCTAGAAAAATTAAGTCTGGTAGGAAGAAGTTCGGCAGGTCTCGAGCTTGACAATGAAGGGGTGACTAGCTTGAGATCATCTAGTCCCCCTATCTGGAATCTTCAGAGGAGAAAAAGGCGAGATCGCCCACCTTTCTAGGATGTTCTAGAGAGGTCAATGAATTCGTAAGTGTGACATCAGTCAGACGAACAGCTCTCTTCTGGATATAATCCATGAGCTTCCGCAGATCACTGATCTGGAGCAGAAACAAGTTTGGTGCCAAGACAAACCCCTGTGGAGCACCAGCGTTGATAGCCATTGTAGTGGATACTCCGTCAGAGTGCCATCATCTTTGCTTAGGGGAAGGAATAAACTGAAAGTGAAATGTCTACCAATTGCTTTGCCGAAAGTTCAAAACGAACGGGAGTCATTCGGCAAGCTTCGATCTTATTTTGGCATTATATACCTCTTTCGAAGCGCTTATTACTTCATTGCACATATTTCTGGCTTCAACATATTCTGTTCTGATCTCCAGACATGGGTTACTGCACCAACGACGGTATGCTGTTTGTTTTGAAGCGCCGGCCCTAGAACAGATTTTATTGAACCATCGCGTTCACCAGGTGACGGTGATTTGTTAGTATGTTGGTATGGGATACGTTTCATTCCTAGTCTGATTATATCCGACATCCCTGTGGCACATTGCATTGGGTAATCAGATTCAAAACATACGCTTCTCCAAGGAAACTCGGAGAAAAACATGCGAAGACCATCCCAGTCGGTTGAATTGTAATGCCAAACTGTACGTGGGGGTGTTGGATTGGTTTCGTGGAGTGATATAGGAACAGGACGTAGTGATGAGTGAATAGTCTGAGTTTCCCAATGAATCTTTACTTCATAGGGATCTGGATTGTTAGTGAGGAGTAAGTCAAGCGTATTGGCATAATGATAGCTGTTATCAGGGATCCGTAGGTAATGGCGCCTGACGCCCTGCGTCATCTGTCTTGTTTGAGAACTTGAGTCAAGCGAAGTTCTGAACGTTGAAATCTCCCATGATGATAATTTCATCTGCTGGATAGTTCTGCTGAATGAGGTCAAGTTTTAGAGGAAGAAAGGGTTCACCATGAGCTGTTTCATTTGGTGATAAATAAAGACAACAGAGAAATTTTGTCTGTTTGTGATTATCAAGCTTGAACCACATTACATCGAATTCTTGTGGTTCTAGATTCTCCTCTCGGTGGCATGAGAGATCATTTCTGGAATAGAGACAGATACATTTCAGGATAAGCTTGTTTATTTACAAGATTTTGATAATTTGAATCATTTCAATTCTCAAAATATTCTCTACAGAAGTTGTTATTTATCAGGAGCAGGTTCAATGAAATTGAATCGTTACAAATTATCAAAATATCGCCAGAATTGCCATGTGATTATGAAGCCAGAATGTCTTGGTCTCACATTCTATACATTGCGGAAACTTGTACTTTCATGTAATTTTTTAGTTCAGTTAGTTCGATAGCGCTTCTTACGTAAAACCACCATATGCTTATGCAGTTCCAAGTCAAATCATGAATTGTAATGATAAAGATCAAACAAAATCATGCCTCTTCAGGCTTCAGTTCATTGAATGTCTTAATGATTAACCATCGACATTGCGGGGGAAAAAGAGTAATTAAACATTAGGTACTGTAATTTCCAATAATGACGTCTAATATTAGATGACATTAAAAGCAGAGTATAACATTTCCATTGTTTTAATCAAGATAACGAATATCGCAACAAATTTAATCAAACAAATGATGAACTGATGTAGTAATCTAAACGTTACACATAATAATTTCTTATGATCTCCAGCTTCTAGGTCTAATCCTATCGAGGCATTATCGCAACCAAACTGATCCTGATGAGAAACTACCGACGGCCATTTTTCCCAGGAACAATTTCACCTATTAATCTAGTCATATTTTGAATTTTTACTAAAATAATTGCCATACCAAAGAAGAAGTCTCACCTCATATCTTATATTGTCCAAGCCCCACCCTGATAACGCCTATCGATGTTGTAATGCGTAATGTGCGAAAAATTTTCCTTGATAATGAAGATGAATATATTTGAATCAGAATGAATATGTATATTTTATTTATTCATGTATAAAGATTAACATTGAGAATATATATGTATTGCAAATTGAGGTTGTAACATCGTGCAATGAACATGATTTATTAGATACAGATCAATAAGACTCAAGAGAAGAACGCATTCGCTATATAAGCTTACAAGCGATGCAATTTAGCAAACGAGACTGCTCTGTTAATGCGCATAGCTTAAGCCCTTAGGCTCTTTCCGTCATAGATTTCTTTTAGCGTTAAGTCAGTCTTTTCTCCCAATCTAGTTGCTCTTGTCTTTCATTTTTTAAATTTTTAAATTGCTCAAACTGTTCCTTATTTGGTGTTGAAGCTATTGCTTTGGCTGTTTTGGTTTTCTTCCTCGAGTACCTACTTTACTAAAATGTAATATAATCAGCTATTACATGATGAAAATCCATTATAAACTTTAAAAAATAACTACTAAAAATTTGATTTTGATTAATTTAATAAATAGCCTTCGCTAACAACGTAGCTTCTTCAAAAAGATACTACAAAGAATTTTGAAATTTAACCTGCTTTTCTCGTTAATATAAACAATGGATACAAGATATAACATTTTTCATTTGCTCATCTACGTTTGGGCATGGCCTACTAGCACAGCATAAAGACTATGCTGTGCTAGTCTTTATGCTGTATTTATGCTACTACATTGTTAGGTCATGCCACCTGGTCAAGTAACTTTTATTCGGCCTTGAATAACATTTAAAATTACATAAATATTTTGTGACTTTTCAATTACAGTATCTCATTCGAAATCACCGGTTATTTCTTTCAAAAAGTTGGAATTTGGGGCAAAGTTGAAACTACAAACTCAAAAATATATATTACGTTAACTTTGAGTTACTACGATTGGTAGAAAATTATTTTATGAGTATGTCAAAAAATTTCCACTATAATTCGCTTCAGGGCACCCCTGCAGAAAAAAGTTCCGGAAAATACCTGCATTGCGAGGGTGACGCTAGAAATACTACATATTTTATTATTTGAAAAATGTTGGTGTGAAATTTTCACTTTTAATATCCCATGTGCAAAATTATTGCACATCGTCTTCGACTCGGGATAATTTTCAAAATATTCGCCATCTCGAAAAAATTTCCGGAAATTAAATTGTGCATTCGGGATATTCAGTAAGAGAATTTCACACCGAAGAAAAATTAGTTTAAAATGACAATGTGATATTATTTGACATTTTGTCATGAAAATATGGAGACATTACGAAGGAATGCCATAATTTTGTTGTTTTGTTATGAATTGTATCACTTTCAAACTCATTTGTTAAACGTCAAACAATATACCTTCAAACAATTTTGCTTCCCTACCCTAAAAGAAAAAATATCCGCTGAATTTTTTTCGTTAGCATGGCAACAAGTCAAAATAAAAGTATTTCATTGGTCGAAAATTGTCAGTGTGAAATTCTCCTCTGAACTTGTTTCGCAATCGCAAGTTCTATCAGGCTTGTATTGATCATGTGACGAGCATCACGTAATCAAGGTGTCTGCCTGATATCATGACAATTCGAGTTGGCTATGCGGCATATAACACACTACTTCATAGTAGGCGACTTTCCTTACTATTCGTTACTACAGCTTAGGCGTAATAGTCTACGAGCTAGAGCGATATGGTGGGCCTAAATGAATATACATCGGCATTACTGTATATTGGTGGAGAAAGGTTTAATATACAATAGCTCTCGCAGGCGGAATCGTGTATTGTATATTCAACCTTTCTCCACCTATATACAGTAGTGCCAAGGTGTATTCATTCAGGCCCACCATATCTTTCTAGCTCCCAGACTATAATGTATAATTTTCAAAAGTTTACACGTAAATGGTGTTGGATCATTCTGACTGTTCTGTTATTGATTAATTATTGTTCTGATGAAGATAATGAAGTGTTCATTGTAGCGATCGTTATGCTATTTTAATTTAGTAATTTGTCCAATTGAAGTTTGTTATGTTTATTATTAATACATCATTTAATAACGAATTACGTACGGCACTGATTGGCGCACTATTTTCAATTGAACTGTAAGAGTAAATGAACATCCTACATAAGTACCTATGTTAATATTTCTTATCTTATTCCTTAGGTTTAATCTTGTATTAATTTATTATTCATTTACATAATGACAATATTCACAAAATGACTTCAAATACTGTATTCAACAAATCTTATGTGTTATAGTTTTTGCGCCTTTGTATATGGCAGAATTCACGTGGAGTAAGTTTATCTTGATTCATTATTTATTGCTTATTCGAATGAATGTATATTAATATTTTCTTTCATCATTTTTCGATATAAATATAGGAACTTATTCATGTGAAAACCATCACACCCTGGCCCGTGACCGATATATTTTCAATTGAATTGACTCCCATAGTGAGCTGATCACACTCCGACCAATTTGTGATAAAGATTTAAAATACGAATTTGAATATATGGCGGTAAAAGGTGAGGTTGTGATGTCACACTATCGGAGTCAATTTCTGCCCTTATCTCTCCCTTTAAGTGGGCCTTGGCCTCCTAGATAGGCGGTTTGGCGGTTCCTTTGTGACCAATTGCATGTATTCAAATGAAAATAGTTCAAAATTTAGTAATTCGGCAAAGCAAATCGAGTTTATCGTGGAGAAAATGTATAGGCGGCAGGAGAAAAAATTCAATTATTATTAGAACAAAACAGTGCAATTTCGGTTTCTACTTCTCCTTGGTGTGTAATAACTGTGGAAATTCTCATTCACTATCTTATATACATACAAAACAATTATTTTATTTATTTTTAAGTATGTATAATAACTAGAGGGTTATTGCAATGCCTAATCACATATTTTAGTTTTTATTTATGAGGAAGGATTGAAATAAATCCCTATTATATTTCTATTAATTTTATAATATTATTATATGTTTTGGTTTGAATTCGAATTTTGCATCTTTCATTTGATTGATCACTCAGTAAATTGAAATTGAAATGGGCAGAATTAAATGTATCCGATATTTGTGATGTGTGTTATATTATTTGCATTTATGTTTGTATTGTGTTAACTATGTATGCATATAGGTAGAACAAGAATTTGGAACCAGTGTTATGGCTGTTAATTACGAGCAAATATTTTAATATAAAATTTACTTGCTATAAGTATTTATTCCAGTGACGCTCATAGAGTTGAAGAAAAAATGTGTTGTTTCTTTTCGATATGGTCAGATCCAATTCCAACTTCTCTGAATGAAGTTTTACTTCAGATACATGATACAGTTTTTGTTCCATTTGAACAATCTAGGCCACCAATTGGTTTTTATAGAAAATGAATTTGAAGTCGTTATATAATGGGACGGGTTCCCTCGATTTCCAACAGTGGCTGTAGGGAAGGATGAAGCGACTGATTGGAAGTAACTATGTGCTGACATCAACATAATGCTTATGGGTGCTATACTAGATTTTTTCAATTTTTCCCACCACCAGGGAAATAGTTCGAGGGTTGGGATCTTTGGGATCCCATCAAGTCTTCATAAATGAAGAGGACATGTGATAGGTTATTGTTTACGCTATGTTTGGGCGTATAATCAATCATTGAACAAATATTTTTATTGCTTTTGATCCTTAGTTATTATGACAAGAAAAAAACTATTTTTTCTCATTAACCTACAAAAACGACCCACATGCTGAACACTTTGAACGTGGATATTACTCAATTTGCATTGATAAGCTTCACATGTTTTTCGATCTGGGGTAAACATTGGCCAGCGAGGATCATTGTTCGTCAACCTGACATCATTGGGCACGCTGTGATTATACTTTCTTTTTTTGGACACCGAAGATGAGGTTCAATCAGGGCTATTATGAAAAGTACTCCAAGGCCACTTGCAGTGCAGCATTTACCCTTAATACCTCTGCTTACGTCTAGAAGTGTTTTGTAAAAAATACAATGTGATGGTCTAGATTTTCGATCTGTATCAACAGAAGCTACTGTACTGTGGGTGTCTGAGTTTTCCAAATTGCACTATATAAATTAGTTAGCAATTCATTTATTGAGAAATCCGTTATTTTGGAATGTAAAACGAACTGAGACAATCTGTGTATTTAGAGTCAATGTGTTTGAGTTCCTACTCTTCCTTAGCGATATATGATTTATCATGTACCTTCCCACACTAGAGATATCAGATGTGTCTCAAAACATTGCTCAATACTCTTTGAAACCATATGCTTGAAAGTATTCATAATGTTGCTCAAACAATTAATTAATTATGTTTATTTATATTTTCTATTATATATAAATTCTCGGGAAGTAGGTCACACTAACACATATTCATATGTGTTAGTGTGACCTATTTCCCGAGAACATACATAATTCATACCTGGGTCAAAAATCATTATTAATTTATTTTATATTATTGTTTTCAAAGAAGTTAATGGTGGCAGAATGTTTAAAACCATTCTTCCCTCTGCAATGTTAGTAATTGTAATTAAATATTACTAATCAATTGACAATGACCATTAAAAAGACGACAATAGTACTCCTTGTGGATATTGTGGTAGGAATTTTCATTGTAACAATTATTTCGAGATGTCGGCATCGCGTATATTTTCAATTGCCTGAAAAGGTAACTATGGACTAGTTTTGGCAGTCAACATGGAGCGTGTTTGGAAAATATTGAGCTTGTGCTGATCAAAAACCCATGACAAATCTGCTTGCCAAATTTCTTCAGAAATACAATTTTGATTAACAACTAACTGACCGTGCAAAATTACAAATTTTACGGAGAAAACGTCGATATCCTCATCTGTAAACATTTTATGTTATTGTTTTATCTTTAATCATATAAGATTACTTGGAATCAAATTAAGAGGAGTTCACAGAATTTTGTCTCAGTGTATGTGTCTGTTTATGTTAATAAGTTATCTCATAAGTTTTCCGAATAGTGAGCTTATATGCCAAATTATTGTTTTTAATATTTTTTTATAATTGAAAAACAGTTTTCGATTTTATTCGAATACACATGATGAGCTTGAACTTTAGTATGTAGTTGATAGAGTTTTTCACAGACCTTCTAATTTATATTGTAATTAATAAGTAGAATATTAAAATTTTTGTGTATAATTTCAACAATTTCGTCCTTATATTCAAATCAATGATGAAGTACATTATTATACAGGGTGAATCAGTTTTTTGTAGACAAACTGCAACAGGAGATAGAACAAGTGTTTTTAAGACGTAAAGTTTCTATAAACATATGTCGTAGAAGGCTTCGTTTTCGAGATACAGGAGGGTGTTGAAATTGAAAAAAAATTCGTTTTCTGCAAATATCTCCGGAACCGTTTATCGTACAGAAAACAGCTTTTGTGAGCATTTTCTACTCATAGTAAGCTATGTTCTGTGCGATAAAAAATTTTTTTTACTCTTAATTGGTGATTATTTTGAAGGGGTAGTGGGTGTTTTTCTCCCCAACTTCTACTCCACTGGAAAAAGTACGGTTTTGAGACAATCATTTGAACCGCCAATATTTGACCATGTTTTTCAACATAAAAGTTGACTTTTCTCGAAAACTGTCAACTTTAGAGCTTATGACCAAGAGTACCTTTTTTGTGTAGAAAACATTGGCGGTTCAAATGGTTGTTTCAAAACCGTACTTTTTTCAGTGGCGTAGAAGTTGGGGAGAAAAACACCCACTACCCCTTCAAAACCTTCACCAATTAAGAGTAAAAAATTTTTTTTATCGCACAGAACATAGCTTACTATGAGTAGAAAATGCTCACAAAAGCTGTTTTCTGTACGATAAACGGTTCCGGAGATATTTGCAGAAAACGAAATTGAAATTTCAACACCCTCCTGTATCTCGAAAACGAAGCCTTCTACGACATATGTTTATAGGAACTTTTCTCCTTAAAAACATCTGTTCTATCTCCTGTTGAAGTTTGTCTACAAAAAACTAACTCACCCTGTAGAATTATGTACACGTATCGAAAAAATAAAAATTTGAACTATTCAATCTGATATTCATTAACAATTTGATATTTATTATTATTATTGATAAATAGTTTATTCTTATAGTCGCACTTCCGATGAGTTCATTTTAAATATGTTTATTTTATTTGCAATAATTACATTCAAGAAGATATCAAGTAGCATTGTTTTAAAATAATTCAATGCATGTAAAAGACAACCCTCGAAATATTCTTCTTTTTTATAATAAGTTCCAGATATAGGCTATTATAGTAGTTTCAAAATAAATTCCTATCAGATACATTCGTTGGTCATTCTTTTGAATATAAGAACTTAATAAGTTTTGTAGCTTAAAAGACATTTTTGTTACAGTTGATATTTAATTAAAACACAGTATGATCCTAATTGATGTTTCATTTCACACCCTACTTCGTAAGTAATTATTTATGATGTCGTTGTTTTCAACAGAGATGAGAAATTGAATATTTCAGGCTGCAAAGTTCCCCCCTTAGAGCTTTACATGTTTTTTTCTATGGGCTGGTTGATTGATGGTCCACTCTTTCATAGTGGAAATCATAACCATTATTTTGGTTATTATTGCCTACAGTAGTACAGTTAGTGTGATCTGTCTATACTGCCGTCCTAAGATCTTCAATCACTTGTTTGGAGTAAATAAAATTAAAAGCAGTACTGAAATTTAAAAAATACTTTCTTTTCAAAAATACTATTTCAAATTATCTCTTACTGAAACACTGCAAATACTGTATTTTGCTTGTAAACAAGAATTAACTGTATATGAGAACAAAAACATTATTTGCATAATGATTGTCTGCATCCAATTTTAGAATTGCAATATTTTGGCAGCTTCTTTCCGATTTACATTGGTTCGTTGAAAATCCATTTCAGAACATCATGCTGATTCTTTACCCATGAACGACGTTCTTTATTACGAGGATTATTTCTGAATAAAATCTAACTTCAGCGTATTTTTGGGAGTTAAACTTCAAATATGTGAACAGTATTCCCACAGGTCAAAACTGTGCTTTGTAAACATGAGGCTGGGGTGATAATATCTTTTGGCACGGAATATAGAAACCATGTTTCTGTGAAACAGATTTCACAATGTTCCTGGGTGCTATTGGTGATGGTGAAAGCGGGCATGGATATGGAAGACTTCATAGGAATAGTTGTACCTGACATCATATTAGGGATTGTGGTATCCGCCTCCCTGGAGAAGACACAAGCTGGGGTTTTGGTTGCATTAAACTCTACTAGATTATCAGATTCCCATTTCAAAATCTTTGTCAAATCTTCATTAATTGCGTCAATCTGTCCAGCAGATCGTTTCTATGAAGCAGAAACAAAGTCGGTGCCAAGACAGATCTCTGTTGATAGTTATTGTATCGGAGGAGAATCCGTCAACTACCACATGGTAGTTCTGAGAGAAAACTCGATAGTGAGCGACAAAATTGAGGCGGCAAATCATATAACGGAAGTTCCCCAAGGAGGCTTTGGTGCCAGACTTGCCCAAATGCTTTGTAGATATCCAATGCTACAGCTAGAGATTCGCCATATTTTTCAATAGATTTCTGCCATACATGTGTTATGTAGGCAAGCAGTTCTCCTGTTGATCTCTACGGAAGCCATATTGCCGGTCATTCACGATTTTGGAGCTCTCTAGGTATCATTCAGCTCAATGTTGATTGCCTTCACTTCAGAGATCACAGATAATAGTGCAATGGGTCTATAACTATTAGGAATTGGTTGGTCTCTAGCTGTTTTCGTCTAGAATTTCAATACCTGGATTATAAACCTTTAAGGGTTAATATTTTCTATTGACACTGTTCATGTTAGCCATTTGTTTGATCAACATTTAGATTAAGTTATTCCTGTTCAAATAAATTTCAATATTCATTATGTTTTTGGCTTTATCTACATTTTCATCGTATTACCTATAAGTGGATAAGTTTCTGCGATGGAAATTGTAAGCTCAGTAAAATTAGTAACATATATATTTTAGGTTAAATGCGGTGTTAACAGGCAATAAATATATGGTTGTTTCTTGTGACCCATTATTTGCAAACTGCACCGATATGAATGATATCATGAAAAAGTATGATGTTTGTAAAAAAAGGTACGCTTTGATAGGATTGCAATATAAAACATTTTATTTACATATAGTCTACATATAAAATTGTTCATTGACCGTGACATGGCATTCGTCTTTATAAAGGCAGTACATGTGAACATATACAATTAATCGTAAATTAAGTTGATAACTAAACAATAAATTATAAATATTTAAAACTAGTTCTAATATACACCACCATAGAAAGGTAGATGATGTGGATTATGCTTGTAAAATTTACTAGATTCTTGATGTCCAAGCAAACTCTCTTGGTCAACACCATTATTGACTGCATAAACCGCTCCATTACCCGCGTATTTCTTCTGTCCGTATCTTCCTTGGTCGGCGTTCGAGTTGTCAATGAAATGCTGGTTATCGTAATGTCCTTGGTTTTTGTGTTCACCAGAGTTGAAGTTTCCATCTTGATGACCGCCTTTGAAAGATGAAGCTCCATTTTGGCCAAAGTTACCAGACTGACCGTTGAACAAGACGTTCTTTCCCTCATCGTTCTCTTCATCGAAATATTCTTCGGTTTTTCCAGATTCATCCTTGTGATGTGACGTTTTGAACCCTTTTATACTGTGTCCTTTTTTGTGCCCATTGTTTATGTTCTTCTCACCACCGTTTTTACCTGAAATTAAAGTTAAAAATGAGAGATATTTCGTAGGTATTGTAAAAATGGATACAAAAATTCTATCGCTTCACCCTTCACGATGCTATATGAAATTTTATTCATATGTTGTTATACTCGAGTAACGGAAGTTATAATTGAAAGTGATATCAAAATAGTAGTGTTTCATTTTAGAATATCGATAAAAATTGATACGTTGAAGATAATATCTTGTGAAATAATTGTATGAACTGCACATCAAAGTGCCTGTTTTCAGCTCAATGAAGTGAGAAATGAACTACATCTTCAGGGGATAGATAATATATACCAAAAGAGAGGAGAATATCCAAAAAAAAAATAATTTTAGATAATATCAGTGAGTATGGAGGCAGGTGCCTCATATATTGTATGATTTTTTTTTTCCAATAGTGAAAATTGAGATTTGATTGTTCATGGTAATTCAACAATATAAGTATAATTAAAGAACATTTCAAACCAACCTCCAAGCTTATAAAATTATCTATAATTGTTTAAACGAACATAATGTTGAATAAATTCATTTCATTTTCTAGCCAATAGAAGAATAAGAGTTGATATTGAAAATTATTTTGCAAGTAATAGTTTTCATTTTCCAAACAATTATAAATAGGTATTAGCTAATTTTGATAAAGATTGTTACTCTCCAAATATTTATAATTGAAAATTTGTCGGATATCAATAGTGTCATTTTTTAATATGAACATTATCCTTTCAATTATTGTAAATTTTAGATTATAATATTGCAAAGTAAAATCAATATCTTACCTTCTTGGGCATAATGTTGCCCTCCGTAATACTTTTTACCATCTTCAAATGCTTTCTTACCACCTTCTAAGTCATTGTAATAACCAGCTTCTCCTTTATCGTTCCTGAGGGCAACTTTTCCTTGAGAATATCCTTCTTGTCCATGATCTACTTCTTCTCCATTCTTTCCTGAAGCTTTCTCGTATTTGAGATCGTTAAAATTTTTCTTTCCACCACTGTAAATGTTTTTGTCAACGATTTCTCCTCCATAACCTCCGTGATGATATTCCGGACCTCCTAAATAATGCCCACCTTCCGAACCATAACCCGCTCCTCCCAGACCAATTCCAGATCCGTAGCTGCTGGCACCGCCGAAACCGCCGCCGATTCCAGCATGTCTAAGACCGGCTCCACCTACACCGAAACCTCCACCGCCAAATTTATTGTAGCCTCCTTGTCCAAAACCACCTCCAACATATTCTCCTCCATAACCTCCTTGACTGATTCCTCCATAACCTCCTTGACTGATTCCTCCACCACTTCCGACAAATCTTCCTCCGATATTACCACCGGAGTTCAAGCCTCCGCCAAAGCCGCCTTCGTAAGGGTAGTATCCACCCTCAACAACGTGATAACCATGAACTGGTACGGATGACGCGGCTGTTTTCATAAGATCTTCTGTTTCGTACCGATATTTATACATTGGTTTTCTTGAATCTTCTGCATGACTCGAGATCACCATGATAATCACAACAAATAATCTGAACATTTTTCGAACTATACAAGAAATGATTGCTGATGTGAATGAAACCGAACTGATACCTTGTTCTTGCAAGTTGAACTATTTATACTGAAACTATTGTATTTATTCTTCGGTTGATTAATTTTCCTGGTGTAATGGATTTAAGTTTTCTTATTCGGCAGATAAAAAGTCAAGCTTGACCTTAGAGGTTTTGCATTTCGCGCGTAAAATGCCAAGTCATCGGCGACCTTGTCTGTTCGTATTGTCTCGAAGGAAATGTGCTTTGTGAAGAGGACATTACCCACATTAGGATCTAGTATATCCATATGTCCGTCGACTTGACCTAAAAAAGAGAATTTAATTAAATTCTAAAATGAATGAACTTATTACACACTAAAGCGCAAATAATCATGAAAAAATATATTATACATATAATCACTTGCGCGTGTCATTCAATATCCTCCATTCTCTTTTTGTTAGAATCACAGAAACATTGATCAATTTCCCTAATTAAAATTATCTTCATATTTATATAACCATGCCTGCGTTTGAGATAACCAAAATTTGACTCCATTAATTATTAGAATGATGCAGGCCCCAAATGTTGGAGGCAGCATCATTACGATTATCAAATGTCCACATTTCTTGCGGAGATTTCGATAAATATTCACGTGCAATGTCTTCTTAATCAAGGAACTTTTGATTTGATTCAGTTCCCGAAAACACTAAAGCCGATGGAGTATTTCGCTATGGAACTAAATTGCCGCAAATGATTAGGGGCAATTTAAAACAGCTCGCCAACTTTTAATGTACGCCTAATGATGACAAAAGGGGCGACTTGAAAAACGAAATGGAATATTTAGCCCAAATATTTATTCATTAACCATGTCGATTTGGGATTTGCCACTTCAAAGGCCTCGCTCGATAAAGCAATGTTAAAAATGGCTTTTGTCAGAATTATAATTTAAGTAGTTGATAACTCCAGAAATATTTCAATCAAATATGGTCCATAGCGAGAGAAAGTCGATAGGACAAATATTATCTAATTTATTAAATTTTTGATACAAAAAATTACCTTGATTATTAGTAATTTTTTATTATTTTTTACTTGCAGCTTTTATATGAGAGAATGAATAATTAAATTGAACTTCCAGTAAATAGAGATATCAATTAGATAATTAGCGGATATTCTATAAAGACTTTTTCAAGATTGGAGTCGTATAACATTTTTTCAGGTTTATTTTCAATGCATTGTTGTCAAGCAAGTACATCAGAATAATTTATATGAAGACATCCATTTCTTCATATTATAATTAGTTTTAATTAAGGATATTGGGATACCAGTATCTGGTACTACAAGGATATGTTTGTACTCATCTATTTGTATGTCAATTGTATATGCAGTTGCTGACTTGGCTTTATTCTTAGCCATATATGAATTCTCGGCAAATAGGTCACACTAACACATATGCTTATTATTTTCATCTTTACGTACGTTTCGATCTCACGACCATAATCAGAAGACGTATCAATGTCTAAAACGGGATTTCTTAAAACTATTTGTATCAAGTAATTTGGAAGAAAAAATTAAATTAGAAGTAAAATTTGTAACATCTTGATAAATAAAAACAATAAACGCGAATAAATGTAATAAAACCGTCATAATGCATAGAGATGACTACGAAAACAAAATAGTAAACCTATTAAATGATGAAATAATGAATAATAATCTGACCCCACATTCTCGGTCCAAAATGACATGAATAAATTAATAAATGAATGGTACAAAAATAGGATAATTCCTATTGACTTGAAAAATAAATTCAGAATTAGAAGTAAAATTTGTAACATCTTGACAAACAATAAACAGAAAGCAGAGATAGACATCGCAAAAAAACGTCTTGACTATCAAAAAAAAAGACAAAAAAATTCATCGAGGCTAACCTTCAAATATTAGTTGCCATAATTGGCAAGCACCTTATATCTATGGGCTTCCGAAACTGCATCTAAGTGTTATACCTTTAAGACACATTTGTAGGTACCTGCAATTTATCAAAATCTATCAATTATATACCAGGAAAAATTAAATTGCATGTGAAGGATTTTAATGAGTTTATTATAATAAATCAATCCGTACCCATAGATCATCAATTTATTTCCTCGAACGTTGTTTTCTTATTTACAAATAACCAGTCGTTTTGGCATTGAGTAGTATCAAACAACGTTTGGCAGAGATTAAAAACCACCCACCTCTAGATCAATCTGAATTTATAAATGCAGTAAAGTTTTGTTTATTGTCAATATGGTGAGCAAAATGTTTGACATATTTTTGACATATTCGGCACAGCAATGGGATCTCTTAGTTCAGCTACTATTGCTAACCTAGTTATGGAATGCCTAGAGGAACCTATAATAAACTCACTCGATTTTCAACCCGCATTCTTTAAACGATATGTAGATGATTGCCTAATGTGTATTCCCAATAATAAAATTCAGTACGTAATTAATAAATTCAACTATTTCCACTGTGAATACAAATAATTTCATAACATTACAGTACATTCTGGAGACATCAGAATTAAGAAATGTTTAAGATAACATGATATAAATGTTGCGCATAAACCTGTTGGTAAATATTTTTCAAATCTAAAACGTTTAATACCTAAGGATAAACAAACCCATACAGTATATAGATTAAATTGTTTAAATTGCGATGGAACTTACACAGGAATCTCTAAACTATATTTTCGAAAAAGAATGTATAGTCATAAGTATAGTTCTAGAAGCAAAAACTTCCACCGCTCTTGCTAAACATTGTTTCAGTTATAACAACCATCAATCCGATTACAAAAATGCTAATGTTTCAACTAAAGAAACCAATTATTATGAAAGATCTATCCTAGAGATGATTCAAATAAGTCTGCAAATCATCGAACAGACGTTCAATCATTGTGTCAAATTTATACTAATTTAATTAATAAAAACCCGTTTCTAGTTCCTCCTGAAATGTAGACCAAAGATTTAGAAACATCGGAATCGTAGCCAAAAATCACAAAAGGAGATATAGCGTTATGTCCTTAGTAGCGTAGCATAGTCTAAAAGTTAAAATTCGATGTCCTATAATCGTTACAGTTTTACTTCATTCGACAATAATAATATATAATTATTGTGTCGTCAGATCTGAAACACTTCACGTCTAAGTTGCTATTACGCATACGTAGGATATTCTCTTCGATTTATCCTGCAACAGGCCTAACAAGAGTCCTGCAGTTTGCAGGAACACCCACCCCGTAGCGTGGTTGACGTACGAACTAAAACGGCGCACCTTAATATCGTTTTTAGTAGTGCTAGAAATGCTAAAATACATCGCGTGAAGAAATTGAACCGAACCTCCTAACTCTTCTTCTCTTTCAACGAAAATCGACAACTTTCCATTAGAACAATGGCTCATATCGATGAGGAAACTGACGAGTAAGTAATTAATCATTAAATAAGGTTAATTTACATGAAAATCAATTTTTGTTGATCATTTATCTGCATTGATAATTATTCTAATATTCAGGAGTTAGATGTAAAAATTCTTCATTTTGGGAATACGTTATAGTAACATGAAGACCAAGAATAGCACTTAATAGACAGCTGTTTGAGGAATAATTTTCTGTATCATCTTTTCTTCTTGTTTAGTCATTGATTGATACACAGGGATGGAAAAAATGTCAATACATCATAGCAAAAGTTTTCCACTCATTTCATGTTGGATTGAATTTTGCCACTTATCTTCAATATAATAATTATTAACAATAAACTAAGCAGCCTTACGTTGATTAGGGAAATTATGAAAATTACTTAATGATGCGGATATATAATTTATTATTGAATTGAGCGATTTCATAATTTTATGAGACGGTTAAGATATCATGTTTGCAAAAGACATATACAGGGTGTGTCCCGATGATTTAACATTAGTCGTGACACTACTAAAACGAAGAATTTGTGTCAATCGACTTTATATCTGCAGTTATGTACATAACAAAAAATATATCTTCAAAGTGAATACAGCATATTGGAATCAACAGTAATCAAATGAAAATATGTTCATTGATTATAAAGAAATATTTCGTAAAACCTATGGCGAATTTGTATAGATATGGACTGTAGTGTAATCTTTTTATTTGAATGATATTACAATTCTGTAATTATAATAATATGTGAATATGTCAACTATAAATTTAGTTCTTTTTATGGATAAAACTCTAACTTATTGTTACTTTGACATTTTCCTCTGACAGTAGTTTTATTTACTCAAAAACAAAAAACCAACTCTCGCTTGATGCTATTTTTAACGCCTCCCATTTCGTCGCGTTATGGAATAGTCTATATTTTAATGCTGCCTCAACTCCTAATATCAGATCAAAGGGAACAGATTCGAAATTAGAAAGTGTTCATAATATTTATGGACGAAAATACCGGGTAAAAATTATTAGATATATAACGAAGGTTCCATTCCTATAATTTTTCCGAATATTTATTTGTTTTAGAGATTCTAAATTTAGTGGTAATAATTTTTTTTAAGTAAATATAAATTAAGATTAAAGAAAATACTATGATGGGTGTGGAAGGGCATCAAAACTCCAGTAAAAAGGTTTCACATTTTCTGTATCTTTTATCTTCCATTCCTATAATTTTTCCGAATATTTGTTAGTTTTAAAGCTTTAAAAGATTATAAATTGGTGATAAAATTTTTTTAAACAAATATTAATTAAGATTAAAGAAACTACTATGTTGGGTGTGGAAGGGCACCAAAATTCCAGTAAATAGGTTCCACATTTTCTCTATGTTTTACCATTAAAAACCAATGTTTGACCGAGTAGTAAATCACAAATACAATTGAATACTAGTGTGACTGGCCAATTTATCTTCAATATAACGATTACTCAAAAATCTAAAACAAGAATTTCAAATAAGACGAGCTGCTAGAAATCTTACATACAAAGTTAAGGTTTCGTGAAAATCTAATTGAAATGTGCAATGTGAAAATAATAGTTATAACAGAAGAAATTAACTTTCGGTCTAAATAGACATATGAACCGGCAAAATTAAGATTATTGTCACTGAATACAACGGAAATACTTTGTATTCTGTGTTCAGGTTGTTTTATTGGCAAAATCGTAATATACCTGTATTTTTTAACGAACTTTACAGGACCTCTCCTCCTGCAATTTCTCCAAACGGAATTGATTCCTTCACGGCCATTCAATTCATTAATGAAGCGAGCCCTTGTATGCCTTAAAACAACTTGTGGGATAAAAAAGACGGTGCTCCACTTCACTACGCATGCTATGTTCGCTGATATTTAAATTAAGTATTTCCCAATCGATGGATTGGATAGGACAGCTCTAATCGATTGGGCAGCCAGGTCTTCAGATATTACACTTTTGACTGATTTTAACATTTCACAACTTAAGTGATAGCATTACGTTCAATTTTACTAATTAGAATTCATATTTAAAATTTATACAGGGTGTCCGGAAATTGGTGATTAAATTTGAAATTTTAATGTCACAAGTTCCTATAAAATTTTGTCGAAAACTCGAAAATAAAAGTTTGTTTTTTAATTCAACTTTTGTCATAACAATTTTGCTGGTATGCCGATTTTCATTAATAGATATATAGATTTATTAGCCATTTGTTATAGATTCTAATGATAAGTCACACAGAATTGTAAATAAACACAATAATCTGATTTACTAAGGACGTAAAGTAAATACAGATTAAAATGTTTACCAAACCTTGATGTTGAGTTACATTTAACACAATTTATTCGCTATTGCTTGTTATCTTCCGTATTTGTTTTAAAAAAATATTGAGTATTTCTCATTTTTTTTCACGACTTCATTAAATAACAGATGGTACCCAAATATTATGACCTAAAAAAATAACATTTCGGCCATAAATAATATGGTATCATATGAAAGCTTATTTATTGCTCTTCCATTTGCAATGATTTAATTGAGGATTGTAGGAAGAGGTCAATTGTATAAAAAAAAATAGAAAATAGCGAATTTCTTGTTAACCGTTGAAAAACTTTATTGTGGAAATGTGATATAGAATCACATATTAAATTTTTTAACATATATCCTGATCCCCCCTGTATTTCAAATTTCCACTTTCCCACCGGCTTAATTTTTCAATTAGTTCCTTTTTAGTTCAGTGTTTTCTCACAAGCTAACTTCGGTGACTTATCCAACTCTAAAGTGTTCAACCAAGACCTTCCATTTAAAATTTTCCCCGCTATATCGGATCTGTTGAAAGTACACATGTCGTTCTCATTCCGAATTTGTTAGTCAAAACAAACGGTAGACAAAAATGGAGCCATACGTTGTTGCCCAACCCAGTATTATTGTAATTCACTTCAAAAATCGTTGAAATTTGACAGTTCGCTATGTTTGCAATGGATTTGGTCGACATGAAGCTCCTTCTAGCTCAATTGTAGTGAACTTAATCGCTAAATTTGAACGTTTCGGCCAAGTAACAGATGTTCAGAACTCAACAAGTCTTAGAGCACACAGATCAGCCGAAAATATTGCTGATAGTACTGAAAGATTCGAGGATGTCAATTTCACAGCAATTAGGAATTATATTCAAAATTAAATACTAGTCGTATTTCTGTCGTTTGAAAATTTGGTATTGCCATCAAATATTCCTCACCACATGGACAATAACGTGAAAAATGCAAAAGTAATATTCTGCTCGTTTTATAAGTAATTCCAGTTGATGCCATCATTATTAATTAGCCATAGACAAGCAAGAATACAGATATCAATTCAAGCAATAAAATTTTATATAGGTATGTCAGTAAAATGATTCGTTTGAAATTAATTGTAAAAGACAACATACTCATTCTATAGCTTATACATAAGCTTGAAAATTCAGAAATTCACTTAATGAATAATAACATTTCTCTATTAGATAATGTTGTGTCTTCTTGAACTATAACAAGCTTGTAAGTTTTGTTAAATCGTTTGGCAATTTATTATATATGTGATTAGCACCACATAAAGGTGATTTTTTGTATTTTGATGAATTATATTTGTTTATGTATATTTTATTTTCGTTCCTTGTTGTTGAGTAGGAATGTGTTCTTGGTTAAGTTTGAACAATGATTTATTATTATATACAAACAACCCTGCCTTGTAGATATATAATGAATGTACTGTGAGAATATTTCCCCTAATAAGGCCAGCAGAAACTGCTTATACCCTTAGAAGAAAGCGTCGGCTGTGTCGCTTCGATTTCATTCCCCAAGACTGAATACTCAATAAAAATATTTCCAATGAGTAGAAACATCTAAAGGGATGGAATGACATAAAAATATTCTCTTTGTCATGGGTAAGTTTATTTGAATTGCCAGGGACATCAATGTTATGGAATGGTCTATCACCGACATCATGTGACTGTCAAATTATTAGCTGTCTGTCATGTAAACGTTAGTTGTCTTGCTGAGGGGTTATGTGTTGTCCTTCATAAACAGCCTCAACTGTGATAACGATCCATTGAGCTATGGATCTGTCTGCTATGTAAATTGTAAGTGATTATATTAGTAGTCAGTGAAGTAAAAATATACCTAATCCCTTCAACCCTCTCGTGTAGTCAAACTTTCAAAAAAATGCGTTCTTAGCGACTTAGGCACGTGAAGAACATATCTGCCAAGTTTCAAGTTGGTCCGCTCTATAGTTTTGGAGTTTTCGTGATGAGTGAATCAGTGAGTGGTATTTACCTTCCATATAAACATAGACTAGCTGCTGTCCGACTGAAATTTACAGTACTGCATAACCCCAGATAACCAGATTCATACAAAATTTGTGTAAAATTGCTTCAACTAAAAACAGGTATCGAATAACTAAAAAAAAATTAATTAGCCCCCTTTGGACATTTTGTGGATCCGCCCTTGAATTATTAATTATTTGAATTGACAGAAATATTTATGTTATGAAATTCTCTATCACGGCCATTATGTGACTGTCAAAGCATCGTCTGGCTGTCAATTGAACGTTATCTGTCTTGTTGAGAAGTTATGTGTTCTCTGTGACAATTTGAACTGTGATAATTATCCATCGATCTATGGATCTGTCTGTCAGGTAAATTGTAGGTGATTATATTACCTGTCAAAATCGTCCAAATATATCAATTCCCTTTTACCCTATTTGGAATTGGAAAAATCCATTCTTAGCGAGTGCCTAGGTCTTATAAGTAACCAATCTGCCAAGTTTCAAGTCGGTCGACTCTATAGTTTCGGATATTTCGTGATGAGTGAGTTGGTGAGCGATATTTGCCTTTTATTATATAGATACTAGCTTCTGTGTCCACATAACCATTACAGCTGTAACAGGTGTATTATATTTTATTGAATTTTATTTTATTATTTTCTGGCAATTTATCAAAAATCTTTGAAATTTTAGATATCGATTCATATACACGGGAATGATGTACCGAAGTATAATTCATATGCTATTTTGACAAATTAGCTAACTGTTCTGTCCCGAGGATAATTCTTTAGGCTTTGTAACGCGTCGCCTGTAAGTCTTAAAGATATTTATACGAAGAATAACACCCATGTTACCATTCCTAAAATTTGTGTAGTCCAAATCTAGCCTACGCCGCTGTCTTTAATCAACTAATGTTGTTTTGTAGCAGTTATAGTTATACCTAATATACGTCTATAAATTTACTATTTAGTAAATAATAAATAATATTTTCCATAATAGTACGTAATAGTTCCGTCATTTAAGATAAATTGGGATTGTACAAATCCTTGTTTAGTAAACATAAAGTACGTAAATGTCTAGTTTCAAATTTTCCATGGATTTCAAGTGTATTTTTCATTTCAAAAATAATAAGGTAGGTATACTTTCAGCTTTACTTCCCATAACAACTTTTGTTTTACTACAATATCGATCTTGCTAACTCCATATAATAATGAAGTTTCAAAATAGGTAAACACACTGCTTAATTCTAAGAAAACATACTATACATTATACTGGTATGTTACGCAAACTAAATTGTGAATGACGTTGAAAATACGATTAGCAAGAATACAATTGAATGTTACGCTTACAGCCGGTTTAATCGAATTATCTGAAAAACTTCGAAGAATGGCATTGCATCAATACAGCATTGGTGCCATGAAATTTCTATTAACATATACATATTGAGGCCGTAACATTTTTTATAATTGTGAATACATGCTTGTTATACGTAAGTTCTCATTCATTTCTTCCAGAACCTCTGTTCAAACTGTATGCCAGTAGGTTCGATTTATATTTTCTGTTCAGTGATACCTCCCCCAAAAATACGAAGCAAAGTTAAAATAAGATGCAGAATAGGTATTCTAACTTCGGTTGAATTTTTACCAACTCTCAATTATCATTATTATTATTCGCCATACGATTGTATATTACTCTTTATAGTTATTCTTCAATTTGATCCTTCTGCTTCTGAAATGTGCTAGCATTCGCAAATTAGATATTGGTGATTTATCTAATAAGACTTCTTTCTTTTCCTCATTGGAGTCTCCCTTTTTCAGAAGAAGATACCATTTAAAGATCACAGTATTGGTCGGTCGTTTTAAATCTTCTTCTTTTTCTCACTTTCACATTTTTATAATACCTTGGTTGCGGTAGTGTTTACGGCGTTTTATTGCCTTAATTAGTCTTTCTTCTGTTTCTTAGTTTAAATCTGAAATCTTGAGGAAGGAGAGACCATTTTTTGCTGGCACTTTTATAATACCGTGATCACAGTATTCCTCGTTGATTTTATTGCCTCAATATTACTCTTCATTTTCTATTCAAATGGAATCTGAAATCTTGAGGAGAGAACATTTGGAAGTTCATTTGAAAGAGTTTTTAGTGGCACTTTTATAATACTGGGCAGTGCTCTTGTATTTTGGGGCTTTATTACTCTTCTTTGCTTTTCTCAGTTTGAATCTGGAATCTTAAGAAGGAGAGACATTGAAAGATCTATCTTAGAAAGCATTTAGTGGCACTTTTATAATACCGTGATAACAATATTTTCGTTTATTTTGAAGTCTTAATTTTCGTTTTCTCACATAGAATCTGAAATCTTGAGGAGAGAACATTTGAGAGAGTTTTTAGTGACACTTTTATAATGTCGGGATCACGGTAGTGACCTCTATTTTGGGGCTCAATTTCTCTTTCTTCTTTTTCTTAGTTTGATTCTGGAATCTTACGAAGGAGAGAGCATGTAGTGATATTTTTACCGTGATTTCAGTATTCGTCGTTCATTTTAAAGCCTTAATTATTCTTCTTTTTCTCACATCAAATCTGAAATCTTAAGAAGGAGAGAACATTTGGAGGTCTATCTGAGAGAGTTTTTAGTGATTGTTTTAGAATGTCGGGTTCAGGGTGGTGCTCTTGCGTTTTGATGTTCAATTACTCTTTCTTCTTTTTAGTTTGAATCTGGAATCTTAAGAAGGAGAGAGCATGTAGTGGCACTTTTAGATACCGTGATTACAGTATTTTGGTAGTTCATTTTAAGGACTTTATTACTCTTCTTTTTCTTACATCAAATCTGAAATCTTAAGAAGGAGAGAACATTTGGAGGCCTATCTGAGATAGTTTTTAGTGATTGTTTTAGAATGTCGGGTTCACGGTGGTGCTCTTGCGTTTTGATGTTCAATTACTCTTTCTTGTTTTTAGTTTGAATCTGGAATCTTAAGAAGAAGAGAGCATGTAGTGGCACTTTTAGATACCGTGATTACAGTATTTTGGTAGTTCATTTTAAAGTCTTTATTACTCTTCTTTTTCTTACATTGAATCTGAAATCTTAAGGAGGAGAGTACATTTGGAGGTCCATCTGAGAGAGTTTTTAGTGACACTTTTATAATGTCGGGATTACGGTAGTTCTCTTTTATTTTTGAATCTTAGAAAGGAGAGAGCATGTAGTGCATGATACCGTGATTACATCATTTTAAAGCCTCAATTACTCTTCCTTTTCTCACATTGAATCTGAAGTCTTGAAGAGATACGTGATCTGTGGATACCATTGAAAGATCTGCTTTTTGAGTTACGGTAGTGCTATTTTATTTTGAGGGATTCATTAGTCGAGACCATTTTTCTTTATTAAATATGTATCTTGAATCTCGGTATTGCTAATAATGCTTATCTATAAGATATTATTTTTTCTTGCTTTTGATTCCCTGTGTGAATATGGACAGATTCATGATTTTATTTATTATCACGAATGTTTATTGAAACGATTACATTACACGGTAAATTACTCAATGTGGTCACATTCAATAATAAATAATTATTAGAAGGGACAAGGACTAATACATAGTCGCCTAACAATATAGTTTTTGCGATAAATTTATTCATGAACAGCTAGGTAAGCGTAAACAAGGAATTATTTCCTTCGTTTTCCAACTGATTACACAGCTACACGGAATAGACTTGATTTCATTGTATGCGAATCAAACGTCACACTCTTTGCATAGTTGCCATGGCAACTTGAAATTGATGATTGTCTGAGTCAGTATTTCGTTTGGGTTTGGCTTCTGTGAGCTGTTGATCCATTGTGTAGAAAAACGCCGGATAGATACATTATACTGAAACAAAAGGGATAAATACAAAAATATTCACTATTCAGAAGGGAATGCAGACAAATAAACTTGTAAACAACAAGAAACATGAATCTATCAAGGTTAATCTGTTCATCAGTTAAAAATAAGATTTGTCTAGTCGAAAACCTTTTTTCTATTTTTCATTAAGCTTTTGCTGTTCATTCTAATGTAGATTTGGAAATGATCCAAATATTTTTGAAGTTAATTATTCAAAATTATAATACTCTCTTGTTTATAAACTCATGATACATTCTACATGACAAACTGTTAATTTAGCCATTTTTGTAATCAGTACCTAAAATACAGTTTTTGTGGACGAATCGTTGTTGTTTTCTGCCGAGCCTGGAATAGCAGATGATCCGCAAAAACTTACTAGATTTTTTGGGAATAACTCCCCAAACTTTTCACATAATAATGACGAAATTTCTATTGTTCAACAACAACGATTCATCCGCAAATGAATTATTTTAGGGTTCTGTGACAAAAATAGAATATGTCAACAATATCGGTAGTAACGTACAACTATAGGGCCATATCTAACCTAGAAATTAGGGGAGTGTTTGGACTTGGAAACCTCGAAAAGAAAATTTTTTAATATTTCAGGTTCAAACCGGTTTAAATTGTAGGTTAGAAATTCAACTTAAAATTATGTAGCCCTCTAATAAAATTAATGTGGGTCAAATGTTTCGTATTTTTATATAAAAATTGTTTTGGGAGTCATTGTGTGGTCTTGTCTTGACGACAACATCGAATACATATCCGAAACTTTTTGACCAACCTCCTCCCAAGATTTGGATACTTCCAACATCGTTCTTTTAAAAAACAAATTTTAGATTGGGGGAAACCCCGGAACTAGGCAGCCCTATATTTGATTTGGGGGGAATTGATTTGGTAGTGAACAGATCGCTCTCCAGCACTTGCTGCGATTGTTCACTGTATAAATTCTTATATTTATATAAAAAACAATGAAAAATAAAACTATTCGACTCTATAACCTACGTTCCCAATTTAAGTAATGATACTATTTACGAGTTGAATTCACAGACGCTTATATTTACGAGATAATGAATATTTAGTCCAGGCAATAAGCCCGGAAAAACCATACAAAAGAAAAATATAGTAAGTTAGAATTTCAAAATTTTTTTCGCATTTTGTTCCTAATACCCCATAGATCATTCATGACTATCAAGACCGCGGGGGTCGACCTTCCTACTCCCTCAAAACGGGGTTTCAACCCCTCAGAGGAGCATTCTTATAAAAACAGTCCAAAATTAATGGATTAAGAGCCGAAAATGACCCCTAGTATGTTTTTTGGGTCGCTGATCACGATTCCGCAGAAAGTTTTCTCGGAAAACTCCCTCCAGATGGGAAATTTGGAAAATTTATATATAATATACATATGAATATATAATATATAAATACATAATATAATAAAGTATAACCGTCTCAGGAAAATCTCAAATTTCCCGAATTTTCCATCTGAAGAGTTTTTTTGGAAAAATAACAGCGTAATCGTGATCAGCAACCCAAAAAAACCTACTAGAGGTCATTTTTGCAATAAAATTATAAATTATATATTATATATAAATTTTCCAAATTTTCCATCTGGAGGGAGTTTTCCGAAAAACTGACTGCGGAATCGTGATCGGCGACCCAAAAAACATACTAGGTATCATTTTCGGCTCTTAATTCGTTAATTTTGGACTGTTTTTATAAGAATGCTCCTCTGAGGGGTTGAAACCCCGTTTTGAGGGGATAGAAAGGTCGACCCCCGCGGTCTTGATAGTCATGAATGACCTATGGGGTATTAGGAACAAAATGCAAGAAAAATTTTGAAATTTTAGCTTACTATATTATTCTTTTTTTATTTTCTGGTTCGTTGCCTGGACTAATTGTTCAATGATCGTATCGACGGTGTAGTTTCATGCACATAACGAAGCTCCCGTTTAACTTCTTTTGAAATATCTTTATTATTTAATGGTAACGAACTCTGCATAGAAGATTGACTGAAGTTATGTTCGTAACACCTGTAGAAGAATCGAAATAATCATTTACAGAATATTCGACAAAGTGTCTTGTATTCTTATTTTATGTCATGGAGTTATTAAAACAACTGACGATTGCAAAGTTCGGTTGCGTTAATCGAACCAATTTATGCATTTCAATGAACAAGGAAATTAAACGTAAACCCTAAGATACGGAAGACCAGCTAGTTGCTATTTTGGGGAACAGCTGACGATCGCCATTGTGGTACTCGCCAGATTGAAGAAAATCATTTCGCTAATCAATCGTGACAGTAAATAAAGTAAAAATTCTTAAAAATTCTCCCATCGACGAATCTTTGACTTTGAGTGTTTGTTTGCACCCATCATTGATTAATATACTTAATCAATGCACCCAGAGCTCAAACCCATATTTTCAGAATTTGAGGGTTTGCGTATTGGCCGCTATTTCGGATTTAGATGTGAGCCAATTTTTACTATTTAACTCCCGAGGAACTATTGACACATAAGAAGAATGAAGTAGTTCGTTATAAAATTATTCACAAAATGATGTATTATCCAATGCATAGTGAACTACAAACACATTTCTAGTTAGAAGTCAATACATAAAGTTTTGGTTCACCAGAAGTGACAACACGGCTTTTAGTTCCAGACAGCTGTTTCGCTCTTCACATGAGCTCGTCAGTAGGACGAGGCAGACGTGCAGTCACTGGTCGAAAACGTTTGGCGAACCTTGATGTTCGAACACCATCTGCCGGAAAGCAGATGGCATTGTGAATTGCATTCTCAGTGGAACATCTACTTTCCGGCAGGTGGTATTGGAACATCTAGATTTGCCAAATATTTTCGAAGGTATTTTATCATATTACTTTCGGAGATGGTTGATTAGTAACTTCAGAACTCTCAAAATGGCGGATTAATGTCAAAATCTAACTTTCATTAGGGGGATTCCGCTATAGCTTCGCCATTTCGCGAATTGCGCAATACCATTTTATTTTTATCTACGTTCGAAATGAGCTCTCGAATCATTTATCTTACGCTTTTACGTTTTGGTTTAATCCAGCCAGGGGATTCCGATCTGCACCACCAAAATGTAGTTGTTGCGATGGCGGAAATATATTCGATTCGCCACAACTTCCAGGGCAATGAACAAGTTGGTTCAAATTTGTGAATTGAAGTTTCAATGGCGAGCCGGGAAGGATAATTATACTAAGGGCAAGGTGAAAAGTCCCTGAAAAATAAAACGGATGGAGCCACAACCGAAAATCCCACGTAACAGTTGTGATGTACCATCTTTAACTGGAACGCATTAAAATTTTCAGACTGATATGCCATTCAGTTCTGTTTTGAAAGCAAGCAACCTTGTAAACATTGAAAAAAGTGAATTTCGCGTCTTGATTAAACATTATTTCTTGCGTGGAAAGAACATTACGCAAGCCAAAGATTACGGGTACGGAACTTTTGCATACATTTTTGAATATGAGAAAGCTAACTGCCAGATGGGTGCCGCATTAGTTCTCTGTTAACAAAAAGCGCGACCGGGTGACAACTTCAAATGAGTGTTTGGCGATGTTCAAGCGCGATAAGAAGGACTTTTTGCACCGTTTCGTAACCGTGGACGAAACAAGGATCCATCACAACACACCAGAGACCAAAGAACAGTCGGAACAGTGGACTTGTCCTGACGAATCGAAGCCCAAAAGGCCAAAGTGGGTTTATCGGCCAACAAAGTCATGGCGATAGTTTTTTGGGATGCACATGGTATCTTCCATATCTATTACCTTGAAAAGGGCAAAACCCGGTGTACATTATGCAGAGCTGTTGGATCGATTCGACGCTGATTTGAAGCGAATGCGGCCGCATATGGCAAATAAAAAAGTGCTCTTCCACCAGGACAATGCACCGGAGCACATGTCCGCAGTCGCAATGGCCAAATTGCATGAATTGCGCTACGAATTGGTTCGTTATTCACCATATTCTTTAGATTTGCCCTCCTGCGATTTTTATCTATTTCCAAACTTGAAGAAATGGCTCAGTGGAAAGAGATTTGGTTCCAACGATGATGTCATCGCTGAAACAAACGCCTATTTTGAAGGATAGCCGAAATCGTATTATTTGGAATCGAAAAATTAGCAAAACGTTGGACGAAGTCTATCGGACTACAAGGAGATTATGTTGAGAAATAAAATAAGTTTTGACTAACTAAATCATTCCTGTTTTCATTTTTCAGGAACTTTTTACATCGCCCTCTTATATCTAGTTATCTACCTGTGAATTGTCAGTATACAATTTTAGTAATTTCTGTATAATTGATATTCCAAGGTGTACTGCAGTATTTTCTCCATCATTGTCAATGTTACTACCACAAAACAGGGATGGGCGATTTTAAATCGATTCAAAGGTGTCGATGTCCCGGAAAAAAATTATTGATCAAATCGTCTAGATTATTTTATTGATCAATTCAAAAGTTTCGATTAGTTAATTCGTTATCCGCTCACAGTTGTTTCATCATAATCTGTCCACTGATTAGTGAACAATAATGAACTGTAAATCTGTCAGGAAAATATAGCTTTTGCGGAAAACATTGATCGAAGCTATTTTTTTTATAAATCGTTAGCGAGTCATTTGAATCAAAATGGTGTGGCCCCAACCACCACCCTTGGGCATTTTTGGGATTATCAAAATATTTTTGGATTTGATTTTTCGGGAGAACGGTTCGCTCGGGCGTAAAGAAAAATTGTGTAGACAAAAAGAATATGCTTTCGCTGCGCTACAACCAAAAATACAAAGCAAATATTTGATGATTATTATTCTCCCTCACCACTGTCAGCCTTTGTCATCTAAAGTGAAAAAAAAATTACGCCGTATTTCCATTCTCAAAAATTAAAATTTTAGTTGGCTGCTCTAAACTGTTATTAGATATATGGATCGAGTGTAGCTAACCCCTATTCTATTATCAAAAATAAAATTATTGTTGGTCGTTTCAAACTGTTATTAGCAAACATAATAAAGTTCCGATACAGATTATTGATATGATATCGGCTAACCTTCACAAATATTGCGCTGTCGCTTTTTAAATATCATATATCGCTATCCGGCGCTAGTGGCGGTCCATGAGTTATATGAATTGATAGCAACATAATACACAAGCTCATAATACATTACATCATTACACTCAACTGAGTAGAACAGCTGAAAGCACCTAACTAATAAGCACTTAGGCAGTTCTCGGGTACCTACTGTGTGTGTAAGCAATGTCGTGCGAACCAGACAAGAACGGGGCAACTTGTATACAACGCTTGAAACAAGAGAATATCGAGTATGGAGAGACAGGAGCCGACTCGGGAGATCAATCGGAAAAGTACGTTCATTTAAATATTATTCTTTCTAAATTCTGAAATTTAAATCTTAAAAATTTAACCGATTAAATGTTTGTAATATGTCGACTGAAAACAAGGAATTAATGCAATTGGCAGGCTATCGCAAATAATGTGTGTGAAATGAGCATGTGTAAACCCTGCTTCACTTCGACTTGGCAACACTGCGCGCTTCTACCTTAAAGCTTCTCACACATGTTTTACTTACTAATATTGAATGCAATTTGTTTGTACCAGTATTAATTTTTGAGTAGCATCCTGATGAAATCATACTCTTACGGCTTAAACGAAATAGCACAGTTGGAAAGAATAAGAACTGACAGTACTAACAGATTTTTACTTTATATCGATTACATTGTTGTGTAGGAAGGATTCAGCCTATATGTACAACAATACAACTATCAGAGTAGATTCCAGAAGATGTGAGGTTTCCTTTGATGCTATACACAATAGGGCACCAATAAGATAGCATACTTAAAAAAAAATAAAAATGAGACAAACAGAAATTGAAAACAATTAAAAATGTACTTATGAGATGTTTCAGTTTTTAATTTTTCTGTGTATGCTATCTCGTTTGTGCCGTATTTTGTATAGTATCGAATTGAAGCTAATATCTTCAGGAATGTACACTGGATTTTTCATCATTGCACAGAGAGGCTGAATATGTCCTTACGCAAAAATAAATTGAAAAAAATTTAACAATCCATGAGAAGTATAAGTTTTTATATTTTCTATGTTTGCTATCTCGTTTGTACCGTATTTTGTTTAGTATCAGATTGAAGCTAACACTGAATGTACACTGAAAATTACAGAAAGGCTGAATGGGTCCTTACGCAAAAAGAAATTGAAAAAACAATTTTAATGTATGAGAAGTCTCAGTTATTATTATTTCTAAGTATGATATTTCGTTTGTGCCGTATTATGTATAGTATCAAATTGAAGCTAACAACTTCAGAAATGTTCACTGGATGTTTCATCATTGCACAGAGAGGCTGAATGGATCCTCACGCAAAAAAAAAGTCTCAGTTTTTATTTTTTTAAAGTATGCTATCTCGTTTGTGCCGTATTTTCTATAGTATTAAATTGAAGCTAACATCCTCTGGAATGTGCACTGGATGTTTCATCATTGCACAGATAGGCTGAATAGGTCCTTACGCAAAAAGAAATTGAAAAAAAAAATTAAAATTCATGAGAAGTATAAGTTTTTATTTTTTCTATGTACGCTATTTCGTTTGTGCCATATTTTATTTAGTATCAGATTGCAGCTAACACTGAATGTACACTGAAAGTTTCATCATTGTACTGAAAGGCAGAATGGATCCTTACGCAATAAGAAATTGAAAAAACAATTTTAATGTATTAGAAGTCTCAGTTATTATTGTTTCTAAGTATGATATTTCGTTTGTACCGTATTATGTATAGTATCAAATTGAAGCTAACAACTTCAGAAATGTTCACTGGATGTTTCATCATTGCACAGAGAAGCTGACTGGGTCCTCGCGCAAAAAAAAGTCTCAGTTTTTATTTTTTTAGAGTATGCTATCTCGCTTGTGCCGTATTTTCTATAGTATTAAATTGAAGTTAACATCCTCTGGAATGTGCGCTGGACGTTTCATCATTGCACAGAGAGTCCTTACGCGAAAAAAATTAAAAGAAGTACCAACTTCTATTTTTTCTATAAGTATGCTTGCTATCTTGTTTGTGCCGCATATTGTATAGTATCAAATGAAAGCTGACATCATTCCACAGAGATTCTGTTTTTATTTTTTCTAAGTATGCTATCTCGTTTGTGCCGTATTGTGTATAGTATCAGATTGAAGCTAATACTATCAGGAATGTACACTGAAAGTTTCATCATTGCACAGAGAGGTTGTATGGGTCCTTATGCAAAAAGAAATTGAAAAACAATTTCAAATGTATGAAAAGTCTGTTTTTATTTTTTCTAAGTATGCTATCTCGCTAGTGTCCTATTGTGTATAGTATCAAATGAAAGATCACATGTTCGGGAATGTACAGTGAAAGTTTCATCGTTATACATGTATGATGAATCCTTCTTACGCAACAATGTGATCGAAATAAAGTAAAAATCTGTTAGTATTGTCAGTTCTTATTCTTTCCAATTTTGCTATTTCGTTTAAGCCGTATGATGTACGATTTCATCAGGATGCTACCCAACAATTAATGGTGGCATAAACAAATTGCATTCAATTAGAGAGTGATATGTAGTATTACATTTCCTATTCATGTAAAACATGTGTGAGAAGCTTTAAGTTAGAAGCGCGCAGTATTGCCAAGTCGAAATGTGGCAGGGTTTTACACAGGCTCTCTTCACACACATTCGCAACTAGGTACTACATCCGTTTTTCGATGGAGATTGAAATTACGGATACTGCATATAGAAATATGACGTATGAACTATTACTATTTTTTATTGATAAAGGACAGTTTTTAGGATATGTTCCAACCTAAATAATTTGAAAATAACATATTTTGAAAATTAGGAATGTTAACTTAGGTCCTTGTTCTATAAGTTGTATAAATAAGCTTCAACAATACTGCAAATAATAATCTATGCAACAGAATATTTTATATTGCATTATATCTTGGTCTTGGAACACTGGAGAACAAAAAAAAACATGATGAACTTTGCGAACTGTGGTTGTTGGACCTGTTCTAATGAAATAAAGTATTAAATATCTACTCTCATTTTACACTAGATCTTCTTAATATTATTCAACTCTTGCCCAAGGTTTTCTTCTCCTACAAATGAATGGCAACCGGATTATCGCTTTGAGCTTGCAACTGTGTGAAAAATTCCTGTAATTAATTTTTTCTAACAAACGTTTGTGTAAAAAACTAATATGAGTTTAAAATATATTTGAGGAATATTAAGCTGCAATTGGAAAGAAACAGTTGCAACTATTGAATAATTATTAGAAGATCTAGTTCAAAATGAAAGTAGAACATGAACCTGTCCTCAAAATAATATATCGTGATTATCGTATTTTACTTATTATATCCACCAATCTTATAATTATGAATGAAATGCAGCTATTGAAATTGCACAATATTTGCCAACATTAGGCTATACTTCAAGCTATAATTAATGACGTTGAATGGGAAGAATAACATGGTATATTTAAATTTCACTATTTTGCAATATAAGCTATATAGCTCCGTTTCAGTTGAATCTTTATCTATTACTACATGAGCAACTTCATTATATAAGGGGCCACATGGGAATGATTTGTAGATTTACACGACCTAATTAAACTTGTTTTTGTTGATATTTTTGCTGAATCATTTAACAAAAGATCAATTCAGTGCCTTTATCAAATTATAAATTTTATCTCTCTCAGGTTTTTTATCAAAAACAAAAACATACTTAAATGTAATGTCGGTAAAATCAAATTTACAAAAAGAAAACCTGAATATATCTTGATCAATGAAACCGTAAAATGCTTATATATGGAATAGAATACTATTAGAAACATTAATGTTTTAAGCTTACAGATCGCGCGGTTAAATTGACCCAGCCAGAGGGCCGTCCCAAAAATTTTATAATTGTTCGTAATATACTGGAAATGAATGGCTACCCAAAAACATTTTTCAATGATTTTAAATCTCATTAAAGAAAGAATAAAAACAAAATCTATAATGGAACGTCATTTATAAATAATATAAACGGTGATACAGATAATTTTATAACATTACCATACATTCCGGAGACCTCAGAAAAAATTAAGAAATGTTTCAAAAAGTATGATATACATGTTGCACATAAAGCTAATAACTGTGTTGCGAAATATTTTTCAAATCTAAAACCTTCAATACCTAAAGATACACAAACACACACAGTATACATATTAAACTGTTTAGATTGCGATGGGACTTATACAGGAATCTTTAAAGAATATTCACAAAAAAGAATGTATGGTCATAAGTATAGTACAAGAAACAAAAACTCCACCACCCTTGCTAAACACTGCTTTGATTATAACCATCAATTCGATTGCACAAATGTTAATATTTTAACTAAGGAAACCAATTATTATAAAAGATCTATTCTGGAAATGATTCACATAAAACGTGACTCCAAGTCAGATATTCAATCATTAAGTCAGATTTATACTAATTTAATTGATTAAAACCCTTGGAAATTCCTACATGCGTCTCTATAATGTTAAAATTATATTTTGGGTAGAATGCTTATATAGCAATAGTTCTAATAAGGTCTGACAACCGTTTTCTATTACCTCATAAATCTTCAACATCTGGTTCGAAAGTGGATACTACGAACTATATATTTTTAGTTAAGTCCTTCAGTTGTATTACGTACTGTTCGATATGAATTTAGATTTTATAAGAATATCGCTTAGCAGCGGATTATTCATTTATACTTAAAATATTAATGTGTTATAATTTCGATTGTTCGTGTTTTCGAGAGCAAAATTCAAACAAAAGTGCTAATATGCAGAAATTATAATATTCCTCACCCAAAAACACCACAAATAATACAACATTTTCTTTGTTTTCAGCTATTTCGATGGTATGGTACGACTTACCAATCCAAATCTAGAACTCATGGACCAAGATATATTATATCATCTAGCATTAGGCAGTGGTTCGCACGATTTAGTAGAAATGTTCGGTGATGTTAAGGTAAGTCAAGTTCCAAACAATTTTTTTTCTATACATTGACTACACGAGAGGAACATCTATAATATTCGAAGAACATCGGGTGAAGAGATAGGCTTCCGAATTCTTGTTGAAGGTTTGGAGGTTTCAAGTCTGTAAACCATAGAATATTTATTCAATCATTAAGTCAGATTTATACTAATTTAATTAATTAAAACCCTTGGAAATTCCTACATGCATCTTTATAATGTTAAAAGTATATACCAGGTAGAATGATGAAATAATAATATCTAGTAAGATCTGACAACCTTTATAATGTCTATTATAATGTTAAAAGTATATTTTAGGTATAATGCTGAAATAGCAATAGTTCTAATAAGGTCTGACAACCTTTTTCTATTACCTCATGAATCTTCAGCATCTGGTTCGAAAGTGGATCCTCGAACGTTATATTTTTAGTTCAGTTCTTTAGTCGTAAAACATGCTGTGATTCGATATGTATATAGAGCTCATAAGAATATTGCTTAGCAGCGGATTCGTAATTTATATACTTAAAACATTAATTGTGTTATAATTTCGATTATTCGTGTTTCTGTTCGTTTCGGCAACGTGGGCATTTTTAATTGAAATTAGTGTGATAAGGACGCCTTGTGGTGATACAATTAGTTTTAAGAAATCACGTTTAAACAATTAAACGTCTTCTTATGATGGTCGTCAATACAGCATGTCCCTAGATCATTGTTTTACCTTCTTTTAATACCAAATTTATTTCGATTCGACTAAGAATGCTTCAAACACTAAGGGTATAGGAACCGCCCCTGCAGCTACATCGTAACCATCTGAAGAGCACTGTGAAGTGCTGCCGCAGATGAAATACAATGATGTTAATGTGTTCTTAACAATAAGGTTGAAATAGCACACTCATAGGAATGATATTGTCATTGTAGTTTAGGCTCTGTAGAGCACGCAATCCAATTTAATTTAAATCAAAAGTTATATCCGGGTTCGAATTGAATTTGTGTATTAATTTTATAATTCTTCACCGCCTCTGAACGTAAGAATATTCTTATTTCTTCACTGCGGTTGCACGCAAGTTCCGCGTTTATTTTAACTATATAAATTTAATGCATCAATAAAAATTTCCGATATCAAGGTCAAAACCATTTCCATTTTCGTAGTAATTATAAATTATCGTAAAAAATATTACACTACAGTATTTCCTCTATCACTCAGTTATTTATATTGACCTGTTATCAGAGAATAATATCTGATTACTTAACGACTGATAAGCAATCTTTCATTAGACTTAAAACATTAAATAAGCTGGGTTTTTGAAAGGGTGGTTTTTTTTTAATTAAAAATATTACTTGCGATCATATCACTCTATACTATGCCCTATTCAACAAGCCAATATTATTCAGAATGCCGAAAATACCTCTCGTTTATATAGATCAACATCTCAAGTGGATCATGTTGATTATTCGAAAAAAATTCATAAAGTTTCTGTACTACGAAATATTCTAAACGAGAAAATTCTGTTGATGACTTACAACAGTTTGGTTGCATCCTTAGTTAGATATGGGATAAGCATTTGGGGCTCAGCTTATTATAATATCTTAAAGCCTCTACAAATAACTCAAAATTATATATTGCCTGTAATTTTTCGAGAAGAGAACAGAAAAAATGCAACACCTCTTTTTATTGAAATTAATATATTAAACATAAAAGGTCTGTACATGCTGTCAGTAATGAAATACATTCATAACAGTGTCCACTTTTCCAAGATAAATCATTGTTCTGAAACTAGAGCAGATATTAATGATTTGTTAACATACGAAAATTTTGGTAAAACTGAGTTATATGTTAGTTTCTGAATATATCAAAATTAAGATTCCGAATTGCACTCTGTTCCAAATCATCAACTTTATTTTGTGCTTTCTTGCCACATTGATCATGGATGGCTTAGTCTTGTTTTGAACTGCAGTTTCTATTATTCTAATTTAATTGGTTTTAATTCCTTCTTTTTTTCATAACTCCAAACATATTGTGTACCCTCTTTCTTATATAGAAGTACCTAGGTAGCTTACCTTTATTTTTATTTTGAAAACGGAGCATTATAGGCTACACACCTCTGCTCTTGTATGTATTATCAATAAATCAACAAAATCAATAAATCAATAAATCAATAAATTTACAAGGCCATTTGTTGTATTTCACATGCAGGAAGTACTTTAGATAAGATACAATTAGAATGGAAAAAAGGTGTTTATGTTTGGTCTCAGTAACACTTTTATAGTAGGATGAATGTAATATTTCAACAAATAAGTCTGGTTCATTCTATGTAGTATCAAATAAAATCACATAACTTGCGGTATGTAATCCACTCTTAGGTCACGATTTATCAGTACAAAAATGTTCGACTAGAATTGGAAAACATTTGATAGAATACGATATGACAGAATTATGTGTGGATACTTACAATAATTTAAATAATATAACATCTCGCTCTATTTATTTATTTATTTATTTACAGAGTGGCCATTTCAGTTAGAGAACCATGTCACTTTGGAATTTGATCCCAATCATTGATTAGCCAGAACAAACGTGAAAAATATCATTGACACTTACCCTTTTCACAATACACTTAAGATTTAACACATTGGACGGTAAATGGAAGGGTAAACGGTAATATTAATCAGATAAACTCGTTCTTAACAACAAAAATAAAATTTAATAATACAAATAACAAATTAATTAATAATAATAAAACAATGATTATGAAAGAATATTATAATTAACTTTATTACTAATAAGAATAAAAAATAAGATCTAAAAATCTAAACTCAAATGAAACAGAGTATTAATTAGATTCCCCAACCAGAATGAACCTAGGGGTTCGAAACTAAATGAACTGATTTGAATGTATTATTAAACTTCAACTTGAATAAAAACTGAGAACAACAAGCTTCCATTGAAAATTTAAAACAACTCTGATTTAGCGAAATTCACCCTTTTTACCAAAAACACTTTGAAGAAACTATTGAGTTAACCAATCTACAATTAGGGGAAGGATCCCGGAATTGTTTAACCAATAAGCAGGAAGATAGTTGATAATTCTTTCCCTGTCTTGGGGCCTCTAATTCAGTTTTCGGTGGGGATTTCTAAACCTATCTTTCCTTTTCTAAATATTACTAACTGATTCCTTCTTTACTATTTATTTCAACTATAATCAAGACTATATTTAATTACAATTTTGCTGATTAGATACTACGTTACGTCCTGATTTACACTTTGATTAATTATGTAACTTGAAAGAAAGACGTTTAAAACTTCCATATTACGATCAACAGCGGTTCTGGAATAACCCGCTACTTAAGCATCTGCAGATGGTTAACATCAACATTTATCATAGCTTAGCATTCGTTTTCCGTCCTATATTGGTTATTCATCATGGCAGGTTTACGATTTCCTTTAGAACAAGAAACTTGTGTGAAATTATTGAAACCATCTTGACCAGGTATCATATCACCCTCCTTGAAACGGGTGTGAATTGCCTTATATTTATTTTAGAAATTCTTTTACTTTTCTCATGCTACATTTGTTATTGATACTAAACAGAAAACATCTGGCAACCTCTAGACGTTCTTGTTACTTTGCTTTTAGATATTTTAATTTTACATGAAATTTTAATTTTCTAAAAATGATTTTGCTTTAAATATTGGGAATTACCTGTGCGAAACCCTTATTACATAAGTAAATATGAAGCGCTGATAACATACTACGCAAATTTTCACAGTGTTACTACATACGGCATTATCCGATGTGGCTCATGGACACAAAAGTGTTCCTAAAACAATTTTTCAGCTAATGAATGGCAAATTATTCCGAAGAGATCACATAAGAATTTATGTCTATCATCTGTTAATTATAGCCATATTGTTTGTGTACCAAAAGTATAATAGACAATAGTGTATTTTACTCATTATTGAAATTATTTATATCCGAGATAGCTTGTGAATATTGAAGGAATAAATTATCTATCTATTATACTCGGAAGATTATATAACCATAATATGAAATATTATTTTGTTGCAGTTTGTTTGTATGGGTGGGACACCTAAACGAATGGAGCAGTTTGCTAATTACATGATGGAAGTGATCGGACACAAATTGCCAACCGGCACGACACTTTTCGATATAAGCCAATATTCTTACCGATATAGTATGTACAAGGTGGGACCAGTACTATGCGTTAGTGTAAGTGGTAATTTTTTTCTGTTATATTTATCAAACTCTAACTTTATTTGTGTTTTCACTACAAGTTTTATTTTTATTCAAATATTAAGATAACATTATCAATATGGTAAAATAGTAATGATCTCTACAATCAGTGATTAGTGTATTATATTAGATTTTATTCTATGATCCATAGTTTTAATCTACGATTTGGAAACTTGTTTCAACAATGAACTTTTTTTGTCTTTAATTAATGCAAAAGACTCAATAATACTAATAATAGTTACCTACGCTCACGTTACCTGCATCCATCAGTATGGGGAAAAACTTACAATAACTAAAGACCGACCCAACCTAATTAAGCGATTAAAACTAATGAACTATTAAAATCAAGTGGGAGGTTCCCCCGGGAAGGTAAGGGATACATTCCAATCCATGCTTCGGTATGTGCAAAGCACAAAAGTGCTGGTCGAGAGTAAATTGCTTTGAAATGTACATATTTTCTTACACATTCAACGCTGGCGAGCGAATTAGTCTTACAAGCTTCAACTTCAAAGACAGAATACATCAGAGATTCAAGAGTCGTGAGTCTTGACGCAGGAAGTGGTGGGAAGACGTCAAATAATGTCATTATATTAAAAGCTTATTCGAATTGACACCATAATGTATTTTACAAGGGTCGATACTAACTTATATACTTTTGCAATAATAGCGTAGGTTCAAAACTCCAAGCGGCAAGGTCATCGCAGGTTAGTTTGTTAAACTTTTCATGGGTTAGTTTATTGAATTTCTTAATATTTTTGGTAATACCGGGTTTGTTTGAGTACCGGTGCCGGGAGGCTAGCCGCAGCGAACATTAACCACACATCGATAATGACATTATATTGCTATCAGGTGAACTGTTGAAATTATGGACAAACAATCAAACGTACTTTTGTGATACTGATTGACACGTAATTCTTCTTTAAAAGTCTACAGCGTTGTATTCATCTACGGTGTGACATAATTCAATCTTAAGATACAAATTTGGGACACTTCTGAAGGGTTTAATATATGGAGCTGATACCTATATATCTATAAACAGAATGAAAGTGTAGTTATGATGGTTCAATAAAATACTATAGTTCCAATTGAAAAACTAAGATGTCAAAAGCACCACTACTTGAAAGAGGGCTTCCACGCCCAAAACTACAGTTTCTATTTCATCACTTTGGATTGATTCGGAAATTTTCAAATCCGTACGGCCAATAGGAACGTAGCAATGTCTCCACATTGGTTTACACACAAACATCCTCAGAATGACTCAACACGGATATTTCCGTGAAAATCCGGTTTTTTTTTAGACAGATTATGATAATTCTTCCTTATACTATTTAGGGTGAGGGGAGTGAAAATTTATGAATAAATGTTAAAGTCAAAAGTATAACTGTGGTTTTTATAAACAAAATTAGTAAATTATGAATTAAACTAAGTACACGTCTTGATCTATTGAACGATCACTAATTATTCACTAATAATTATTTTTCAAGTGAAATCAAATTTACGTAATAGGAAATGTTATAAATGCTATTATACTACTAATAAATAAAGGCTAGATTCGAAAGAACTGTGTATTTTCTATTATACTGTGTGCACTATCACAAGTTATGATCTTTCAGCATGGTATGGGCGTCCCATCAATAGGAATATTATTACATGAAATTATTAAATTAATGTATCACGCAAAAGTGAGAGATCCAGTGTTCTTCAGAATTGGAACTTGCGGTGGTATTGGCCACGAAGGTGGGACTGTTATCATCTCTGATGATGCTGTTGATGGTTTGGGGAATCATTATTACGAAATCGTGAGTAAAACTTAATTTACATGAAACATTGATTAATCATTACAAAAAATATCACGAATTACTATCTTTTCAGCCGATGTTGGGGAAGAATGTTAGACGGCCTGCTATTTTTGACAAACAGTTAATTCGCGATTTGAAAGCTTGCGTAGATTCCGAAGTACCCTACGACACAGTTACAGGTTGTACAATGTGTGCAATCGATTTCTATGAAGGTAAGGTTTTATCGATTATTTTCAATTACATCAGTTTCAAATTCAGTATGTCTGACCAAAATTAATTTATCTGTTTATATAGATCACAACATATACATGCCCTTTATGATTTAGGCAACTTTTCCACCTTTTTTCACTCTAATTTTCAGACAATGTGGTCAATAATTGAAAACATGAAGCGAAGTACTTTCAAACTTACTTACCCAGAACATTTAACAATATGTTCTATTGAAGAATTAGAAGCGATGGCGTAGATAACATCAGCGCAACCCAAAAAACGATAAAGGAATGCTTGCCAAAGTAGCAAAAAAAATTACCGAAATCAATATTGGTATGGAATCGCACTTGGTTAAAAAATATGAACTTAAAAGCACCTTCATCATCATCATCATCGTTACAGGGCAGGGCCGTAACCTGTTGGGTCACGTAGGCCGCCAGCTTGGGCCTATTCTATTCTAGCAGATTTGTGTCTCGCCAAAAAGCCAGAATGTTGCTGCTGACACTGGCCTCCATAAGTTCCTCCGGAAGCAGCTCTGTTACGCCGAAGTAACGATATCCTAGCCCAAGCTAGACCTTCCAACAGGATGTGAGAGGCAGTGTATTACACCTCTCGACTTTTCCTGGGAGAAATGAGTTTCCTTGAGGCCTAGGCGCAGGCTCTCTATAAAGAGATATTGCCTTCATCATGCCTGGTGAGTTCCACCACAAATCAAACCCTCATATGTTCAGCTGGTCTCGAAGGGCAAGACCACCAACGCAGTTTGATAATGAGATTGGCTGTGGCCCGAAGGGGGCTTCTGTTGACTCCGGCCTGACCAGGGAATCGCCAATTTCATTAACTTCTTCTGTGCATTCTTTGATGCCTTTATGCGACTTAAGGGCTACCAGAGCCGAACGGATGTCTGTGCAGATATATGTCCAAGGCAATCGATAAAATTGAGTAGACCTCCGCCTGAAAACCCTATAATACGTGCCTGGGGCAACTGATATTGTGATACTTGGCCTTTTTAAGAAAACTCCTTAATAAAACCCGCAGCCGATCGTAATTCAGACCCGTCTGTAAAAGATGCTATGCCAACTGGTGGCACCAAGGAAAGAGTTTTATTGTTTCAATCTCCTCTATCGGGGATGAGGATTTTAGGAGAAATAAGCTGGAGTAATACTAGTATGGGGCACTTAGAAGTAGACTCACTCCAGATAATTGATTGTCCACGAGACTAATGGTATTCAGTCCAGTGGCCTAACATTAAAGTGACGCTGCAGTCGATACAGGAGATGTTGGGACGTAACAGTCAACGACACAGAAATGCCTGCAATTATTATTCGGCATTAGAATTACTTTATCCCATAATGTACCAATCAGGGTGAGGGGGAGACGGATATAGCAGGAATGTTCTATTTAACCCACGTTGGAGAAGGGGTAGGACTTTGGAGGTATTGCCTTGTCTAGTCAGTCACTAGACACATAATCACGAACAGGTCTACTAACTAGAAGCCTCTTCGAGGAGCTTATAAGTCTAACAAGTAACGACCTTTCAACGTTGCACCACATGGCGTTTACAAAGCGAGTTCATAACCCGAGTTAAAAATATCACTATGTGAGGAAACAATTTTCAGTGTTTGAACTCTAGTTTTTGGGTTTCATTTTGTTATTCTTATTGATTAATTTGGTATTATTATAGTTTTATTAAGTGCGAGTTGTCGATAGACATACTCCTAATGCCACCACAGCAATTGATATTTCTATTTCTCAATATTCAAAGTGAATTTTTCGATTCACCTCTTCCTCTTCAAATTGTGTGGTAGTATATGTTGTGTTGTTTGGTGTAAATCTATTTTTCATCATTCTAATTTATTTATCCTCCTACTCAGGCCAAGGAAGACTGGATGGAGCATTTTGTGATTATAGTGAAACAGACAGAATGAATTATCTCCAAGACTTACGACAAAAAGGGGTAGCTAATATTGAGATGGAAACTATTCCTTTCGCGGCATTGACACACCATGCTGGAATCAAAGCTGCTTGTGTTTGCGTTGCTCTTTTGGATCGTTTGAAAGGAGACCAGGTTAGTTCATTAAGTTACACTTATTAAGATTAATCTGAATTCATTGTTGAACAATCATTTCAAATACACCTCTTTTCCAGACTTTACGTTTATGATGCTACTACTTATTTGTAAATTTAGAATTATTTATTCAATTTTCTTTGGGTAAATGATATCAAAATCTATAATATTCATCTCTCCAAAGTTGCGATGAACCATGACCATAACAACTCGGGAAAATCTTTTATAGATTGCTTTTTACTAACTCTTTCATACTGATTCTTGACGCAGGTATGAATTATATATAAATTCTCGGGAAATAGGTCACACTAACACATATGCTTATTATTTTCGTCTTCCAGAAATATGCTGCTGTTCTTCTTTCTTGCTAATATCTTCATCAACTTTTCGTATTCCTTCAAATCTCTAGGATAGGTAGTTGCTCCTTCCATATTAAGGCTTATATCCCAACCGAAAGATTAATAATGATTCTCGACCCAGGTATGAATTATATATAAATTCTCGGGAAATAGGTCATACTAACACATATGCTTATTATTTTCGTCTTCCAGAAATATGCTGCTGTTCTTCTTTCTTGCTAATATGTTCATCAACTTTTCGTATTCCTTCAAAACTCTAGGATAGGTAGTTGCTCCTTCCATATTAAGGCTTATATCCCAACCGAAAGATTAATAATGATTCTCGACCCAGGTATGAATTATATATAAATTCTCGGGAAATAGGTCACACTAACACATATGCTTATTATTTTCGTCTTCCAGAAATATGCTGCTGTTCTTCTTTCTTGCTAATATCTTCATCAACTTTTCGTATTCCTTCAAAACTCTAGGATAGGTAGTTGCTCCTTCCATATTAAGGCTTATATCCCAACCGAAAGATTAATAATGATTCTCGACCCAGGTATGAATTATATATAAATTCTCGGGAAATAGGTCACACTAACACATATGTTTATTATTTTCGTCTTCCAGAAATATGCTGCTGTTCTTCTTTCTTGCTAATATCTTCATCAACTTTTCGTATTCCTTCAAAACTCTAGGATAGGTAGTTGCTCCTTCCATATTAAGGCTTATTCCAACCGTGAGATTAATAATGATTCTTGACCCGGTATGAATTATATATAATTTCTCGGGAAATACGTCACGTAATACATATGCTTATTATTTTCGTCATATTCTGCGGTTCTTCTCTCTTGCTAATATCTTCATTAACTTTCCGTATTCCTTTAAAACTTTAGGATAGGTAGTTGCTCCTTCCATATTAAGTCTTATATTCCAGCCGAAAGATTAATAATGTTTCTTGACCCAGGTATGAATTATATATAAATTGTCGGAAAATAGGTCACACTAACACATATGCTTATTATTTTCGTCTTCCAAAAATATTCTGCGGTTCTTCTCTCTTGCTAATATATTGATCAACTTTCCGTATTCCTTTAAAACTTTAAGATAGATAGTTACTCCTTTCATATTAAGGCTTATATCCCAGCCGAAAGATTAATAATGATTCTCGCCCCCAGGTATGATCGGGAAATAGGTCACACTAACACATATGCTTATTATTTTCGTCTTCCAGAAATATGCTGCTGTTCTTCTTTCTTGCTAATATCTTCATCAACTTTTCGTATTCCTTCAAAACTCTAGGATAGGTAGTTGCTCCTTCCATATTAAGGGTTATATCCCAGCCGAAAGATTAATAATGATTCTCGACTCAGGTACGAATTATGTATAAATTCTCGGGAAATAGGTCACACTAACACATGTACTTATTATTTTCGACTTCAAGAAATATTCCACGGTTCTTCTCACTTGCTAATATCTTCATCAACTTCCCGTATTCCTTTAAAACTTTATGATAGGTATTAAAAAGGGATTTATATATAATCCATACTGGAAGACGAAAATAATAAGCATATGTTAGTGTGACCTATTTCCCGAGAATTTATATATAACTAACTCTTTCCAAATATATGTTGACAAAATGGTAGGACGAAAGGCAAGTTTTATGTACCTTACAAAGATAAGATTGATATTCAATGTGAAAATAACTTATACCAACTGAATACAATCTAAAGGCATTAAACTAATTCATAATAATGCATATTGAAATACAAAAACATTTCGTCTTAGCAGTCAATAGACAAAGTTTTGGTTCACCAGATTGAACAGTGAAAACAAGTCCTATAGTTCCAGACAGCTGTTTCGCTCTTCTCACGAGGCAGGCGTAAATTTACTGATCAACTATCTCAGAACAGGTAAAAAACACCCTTGAAAATGTTTGGCGAACCTTGATGTTCCAATACCATCTGCTGGAAAGCAGATGTTCCACTTCAAATGCAATTCACAATGCTACGCATTGACATTGACTTTGTCTATTAACTGCTAACACGAAATGTGTTTGTATTTTACTATGCATTGTTGCGCGACCGTCAGCTAGCGGCAGTATTTCCAACTGTTTCCCCGTCGATTCTTTGAATCGCGAGAACTCTTTTGTCAATGCGTAGCATTATGTGGGACATCTGGTTCCCGGCAGATGGTATTGGAATATCTAGGTTCGCCAAACATATTATATCACTTTGGGAGACGGTTTAACAGTGACTTCCCGTCTGCCTCGTCCCACTGACGAGCTCACGAGAAGAGCTAAACAGCTGCCTGGGACTGTAGGCACGTCACTGTTCAACTTGGTGAACCTAAACTTTATCTAATTCATAATAATTTGGGCTAAATGAACAACTTCTTAATGACATAAAAGAAATACCATATTTATCCATAATCTAGATAACTGTATCGATTACAATCGTTAATTAGATGAATTCATTCTCAGGTTAATTCCCCGAAAGAAGTGATGAACGAATGGCAAGAAAGACCTCAAAAGTTAGTAGCAAATTACATTAAACGTTACCTTCAGACCAAAGGAAGATTGGCGTTCAACGGACATGGACCATGGACGGTGAAGAGTCCAAGAAGATTCAAACTTGTTCAACAAGAATCCGAAATAATAGAGTAAATATTCAATGACTTAATAATCTAACAACTAACATTCGAAAAGCCTAAATATGTTATCTTATGGACAAAAGTATCACGTTTTTATATTTCTGTCACCATTTGACATTTCCATTGAAAATAGATTTGACTTTGTTGGAATAATTGAAAATATTCGTATCACAAAGCAAGAATCAATTTTCGTCGTTGCAACAAAATTATATAGAACAGGATATTTCTACCCTCAGTAATACCCTGAGACAGAGCTTTCCTCTTGCAAGCAATTTACCTATATATTAAGTATAGAATCCTTCTTGTTATTACAGCTTCTAATGGTAATTTCGAAAATGTTTCTCAATAATGGAGTTGAGTTTTGACTAAGCGAGCGAAAGAAGCAATTGAATGTAGCAGAACCGTTACATTCGAGTGAGATACATCCTTTAGTTATATTAACGATACATAACACATGTCATACATTCGCCCTCATTATTTACATCTTCTCAAGTCTTCTAGTTTTTTGTTCTGTTATTATTATTTTATCATTTTATTGTTAGTGAAAATAGCAATTTACCTAAAATCATGTTGCATCCTAGCAGGTAGATAGGTTTATATATTCGTTAGAGACACCAATTCAAAATATTTAATACAATAATGTTCCGAGATTATAATGAAGGAAAGTTTTGGCCTGCAATGAATGCATAAATCATTGCGATATTTGTCTATTTTGTTTGTTTGTTTGTTTGTTTGTTATAGGCAAATGTAAAACTTATGAGATATGGTTTATAATTAAACTTTTTTCTTCATTTTATTTCCCGACTTTTTTTTTATCATTTTACTTTTTTAGGAATGCTCTTAACAACGGAGATACTAAGGACTGCGGAAGAACGAAAGGTCCAGAGATAAATATTTAATTAAGAATTTTCCACACTTTAGAACATGTAGCTTAATTTATTTTAATAAATTTTACATCAATTTATTTATTCATCTGTAGTTTGCACTGCATGGATGGTTGGAATTTATTCAAGTTATCAAATAACGAATAAAATGATAATTTAACGTTAACATAGATCTAAATTCACATTTAACTCTTGATTAGGTGTATTCGTTCAATTGTGGTAAGTTATCTGAGAGACTCAAGGCTAATTAAATGGAGCTGATTATATCAAAATTGTGATATTCTAGAATTGTAATCTTCAACCTAACCTTAAGTTATTCTTTAATCCTAATTAACTATGTATTTCGTCCCTTCCGTTTAAAATCTAGTTCTTGCCAGAAGTATGAAAAACATCTAAAATTTTATAGACCGCATGAAAATGCAAAATTCTTTTTGCATCGTGTTCAGGATGGCTTACACATCGTTAGTCAGAAAAAAGGGGCTCGTGATTGTTACTATTAATAAACAATGAGAAACCATTTTCAATTAACAAATGGAATATCTCGGGCTCTTTTAATATAAAGTTTCTGAAATTTGGTATCAGGCGGAAAATGGAAAATCCGGCCCGTTTGCTGCAAAATCCGGAAAATTTTACCAAATCTCAGCTACAAACAAAATTTTCTCTCGGACTTGAGTGGTATTGAAATAATAAGATGCCGTGATGGTTCTCGGTACAAATTTCACTAAAACAAGGAAAATTGTGGAAAATTGCGTCGTTTTCCTTCATATTCCTGTATCCGTCCTCGTCCAACTTGTCAAATCATAGGTTTTTGTGGTCGCCGAGTATTATGTTATGGTTATAAAATGAAAAGCAACTATAGTTTTCTGAAAAACTCCGAAAAATTAAAATTTGCCATATTTACAAAACAATTGTTATTTTGTTTTTTGAAAAATTTTAGACAATTATGATAAAGATTTTCAAGTATCTTTTATTATGTTATGTACAGTACGTCTTTCAAAGCCGATATTAAAAGAGCAGATGTTTTTGAAGCATCAATATTGATGCGGCGTACGTATGCCATAGAGATCATATACACAAGATCACTATGACGTGGACACGTTAACGCGTACGCAGGGAAAGGAATGTGCTGATAATAGTATCTGAGATGCGGCTGTAAGATCACGTCCTTTTTTCTATTTTAATTTAAAAACACGTGACTCTATGAAATATCGATTTGTATTTTATTTAATTATGTAAATTAAATAAAAGTATATGTGGACTCTGAGTTACTCTGTGCTGAGTAAGTTAAAAACTTAATTCACAAAACAAACAGCTCGCGGGTTTCAAGATTCAAGATTTTTACTCAAAAAAATTTTGATGATATGAATAATACCATCATTATTATATAGATTTCTCACTTCAATTTTCTGAAAACAAAATCAATATTAAAGTTTAATCAAATTCTTTAACGTGTTCACATCATAGAGATCTTGTGTATATCTCTATGGTACACGTACGCCGCATCATCATTGATGCTTCAAAAACAGCTGCTCATTTTTTACCTGCTTTGAAAGAGGTACTATACATATAATAACAAAAGATACTTGAAATTCTTTATCATTATATTTGTCTAAAATTTTTCGAAGTTTTCCGGGAAACCAACGTCGGTTTTGATTTTATGATCATAAAATAATACTCAGCGACCACAAAAACATATAATTAGACACGTTGGAGGAGGACTGAGATAGCAATATAAAAAAAAAGTCCGAGGAAAAAGGGCCGAATTCTACATTTTCCGACTTCAGATTCCGGTTCAGCGGACCGAAAAACCTCCTGATACCAAATTTCAGAAACATTGGATTAAAAGAGCCCTAAATATTGCATTTGTTATAAAAGACATTCCATTTGTTAATTGAAAATGGTTTTTCATTGTTTATTAATAGTAATAATCACGAGTCCCGCTCTTTATTCTGACTAACGATCTGTAAGACATCCTGAACACGCAAAAAGAATTTTGCATTTTCGTGCGGTCTATAAAATTTTAGTAATGATCCATATCTTTTCACAGTTTTGACTGGACTATCTGTTGACCGTGGAAATTTTATCTCAATAATTTTCATAATCACTCATTTTCATTCACAATTTACAATTACAAATAAACTAACAAGTATAATACACAAAATTTGATATCTCAATTGAATCCTTGTAATCCTTGTTCATTATGTGAACAACAAGTTTATTTTTCTTTGGTAAATGAAATAAACAACACTGTTTTTACTATAGTGACTATATACAAGGACTAGAACTGTGGCGACAAGAGTGTCCTATATTTGATGCAACATGGTGGCGAAAACCATGTGATACTGACATCCAATCAAAAAAAGGACACTCTATTGTGTCCTCTGATCTGAATGGATATAACAAGGTGAACGAAACACCGAAACAGTCTTTATCAAACGATAACAGTATGTTATACAGTTTCGACAGTTGAACCGTGAGCTAAATTTTTTAATCAGTGATAATACGTATAGTAAAAACGATATTGTTTTTTCCGTTTATCAATATGATTAATTACCATAAAGTAAATGTTTCAACAATCAACTATTTTTTGCTATTCCATTACTCCTTAAGTTGATGTTAGAGTCATCATTGAAATTTTAATGTACCACGAATGAGGTTGTTTTCCATACGTTGGATCTTCGAAATGCGCAACATTTTCATTTAATGAACCTTCTACTTGTACCTACATTTCACCCGAATTGAGGTAAATAGATGGTATCGTGAGTCGTACCAAGCTTCAAATCTTAAAGATTTCACCTTGCTTTAAGTGGTGGTAATATAGTGAATCGAAAACGAATAGCACTATGCCTCTGTAGGAAAACAGGATAGTTGAAATTTTTGGGATCTTGCCCCCAGACGTTGTAATACATCTGAGTAAAAAGTATCAGTAAGAAAGACAAAAGAGGATCTCAGAAGCCTTTCATGTTTTTTTTTGCAGTATTCGTCATGAAGATATACTTCTACACAAAATATGTTACAGCCCTATATGTCTTCACATATTATTGATTGTGAAATCGGATAGTCACAATAAGAACTGTAACGAGAGAAATATATAAATAAATACGAACCAAATCTATTTTCAAAATATCTCCACTTGAATTTTTTTTTCTGTATTTAAGGGAATGTTAAAGGTGAAAGCCAACTTAAGAGTATTATGTTTGTTTTGCTAAGTGTAATTTACTTATAGTTAATAAACTATAAAAGATTTCACACTGTACACTATAAATAATCAATATTTACCCTTATCCATTAAAAATACTCTTAAAGTACTGAGGACCTTTCGATTACCAAGTAGCCATCATCAGAGTAAACTAAATTATAAATCAAAATGTACCTGTTTGGGGTTAATGATGCAAACAATGTGTGGGGAAGAGAACTGGCAAGGGTCGCCATGTGAGGAAGAGCTCTTAAAGGGGCGGTTTGCCCTAAGCCGACCCGTGGTCCTGGGGGAGGCATAGGAATCGAAACACAACACTTATAAAAGGTATACTTTACTTAATGTAGAGCTCGACGTTATTACGGACTTAATGTCTTGCTCTACGAAATAATAGTACAAATACTAATGTACAATCTATTATGAATTAATGTATGAATGTTCTACATATGATATATATATATATATATATATATATATATATATATATATATATATATATATATAATATTAAATGTAATGTGATGTTATTGTTATTATGCCCTAGTTAATCTAGTCTATCTAAGATGTCAAGGTAGCTGTGCCAAACAATATGTTTAATATAACGCAACAGTAACATATTGCTTGTGGGTCAGCTCCGAGATGTAAACATATACTTATAATAACATTACTAATAGAAATAAGGTCGCATTCTATAATTTGGGGATTTTAGGTAATCTCTTATAGGGATGGAAGATTCCTATACTACAAATGGGTTACCCTCAACTGGAGATAAATCGAAATTTAATTAATTGCTTTTTCGTTCATACATTTCCATTCCTTCTAAATCACCTAGATATTTGTCTGTATTATGTTTTAAAAGTGATACACTTTCTTGGGAAATGGTGTGACCTGTATTCAAAATATGTTCGGCTAACGCTAATTTTCACCATTTATATGCGCAAAATGTTCCCTATACCGAGTTAAAAACAATAATCAATAATCTATGAACAAGAATATTAAATGGAGCTATTTTATATCCAGATAGTGCAGCTGAATCTGCCGGGGTATATTGATCGTCCATTTGAGCCAGCAAAATATAATATAACAACGAAATTGAGAAACTTCAGCAAATTGCGCTGGACAATGGTTATCACAAATCTTTAATCAATAATTTAATTTCTTAACAAATAAGGAAATTGCAACGTAGCCAACTAACCAAATTAGAGCCATTACCTTCAAATACTTCAATTAAATTCAAAAGTTTCACTTATCATTCTTCAGTAATTAATAAATTCCATAATTTGTTTTTTTAATTTGCAATACAACCAGTTTATAGATGTAAGAACGAGCTAAAAAACTGTTTAGCAAACACCTTTGATAAAGTTTCCGACTTCAATAAATCAGGGATTTACAAAATCGGTTGTGAGTCTTGTTCAAAATGCTATGTGGAACTATATGGAATATTTTGCCCATATAAAGAAAAATAATGGTGATAAACCTTCTTGAGTATTAAAACAGACAAATATCTAGGTAATTTAGAAGGGATGGATGTGTATAAACGAAAAAGCAATTTAATAAATTCCGATTTATCTCCAGCTGAGGGTAACCCATTGTTTACATTATCCCCAAATAATATTTAAACAGGCACATTTTGATTTATAATTTAACTTACTCTGATGATGGCTACTTGGTAGCCGAAAGGTCCTCGATACTTTAAGATTATTGTTAGTGGATAAGGGTGAATATTTCTTATTTATAGTGTTAGTTATAGTTACCTTGGTCACTCTAGTTTAATTATGTGTGGAACCTAATGCTACAATTGTTAGTATAGGGAAGTTACTGAAAATGTATTGTGATTAATTTTAAATGAACGATATCCTTTTTCTCAAAATAAGAAATAAAAATACATTTTGCGCAATACGAAGAACATATTTAATCGTGAAAATGTATTTTCTGTGTAGGTGATCTTTTTGATTTCAAATGAGTTTTGAAAAATGTTTAAAGGAATTGAAAAATTGATCAGCTTACCGTGATGAAATATGTCCATTTAGAGCTTGAAGTATGATATGATAAATTGGAATATTGAAGGAATCAACCTCTCCAGAAAAGGCGTACTGATTTCTAACGAAACTCAAACGCACTCGACTATAGGATTCTTCCGAGAGATAAAGCATGTTGATCTTTATTGATCGTATCTATATTTTATTTGTGTAATCAACTCATGAGTGTTATGAAATCTTATCAGCTTCTACTCTTCTTAAGCCAATATTCGTTGCGTAAGCTTAATATCACAATTTTAGGTGACGTTTCTCAATCGTTAATCCTCTTTATTTTACAAAACTACGATGTTCTAGAGAGGTCAATGAAGTCGTAAGTGTGACATCATCAATCGGACGAATAGCCTCTCTTCTGCATATAATCCAAGAGTTTCCATATCCCGCAAGCATAGATATGGAAGACTTCATAGGAATAGTTGTACCTGACATCATATTAGGAATTGTGGGATCCTGGAGAAGACGCAAGCTTGAGTTTTGGTGGCATTAAGCTCGACTATATTATCAATCTCCGTTTCAAAATCTTTGCCAGATCTCTGTTAATTGAGTCATTCTGTCTCTGTCTCGCTTCTCTGGCTTCATCGGATGGTATAGGGGCTCTAACATGAGAAAGGTGTCTGAAGTCTACATCATCTGCAAAGCTGTGGACGGGACAGGTGTACACCCAGCAGATCTTTTATATTGACGCCATGACACTTCTCTGTGGAACACCAGCGTTGGTAGCCATTGTATCGGAGGATATAAGGATGTGACAAATTGAAATTGTTACTGTCTAATTTTGAAATACCGAATTTTTTTTTTAAATCGATAAGCAAATATTGTACAAGTCAACTGTCCGTGAGGGAAATAAGAAGGAAGATAAAGGGTTAGACTCAATGGACAACTTTACTTCAATCAGTGGCCTTCCTGATAAATTGAGGATTGGTAATAAATATCAGGTCAATTTTTATTTTATTTTCATCATAGTTGAAACAAGAACCAACATACTAGACTAATGCTTCTGTTGATGACAGCCTTGCACCAAAAGATGTTCCTTCTTTATAGTCGAAGAAGATTATCATCTATGAATGATGCCAGATTGATACTGGAAGAATTGTGCAAGAATGTTTTCACTAAGGGAAGGCATTTAAGTGTAAAATTGATACAACAAGTAAGTGCAAAGTCTCTTGAAATTCCCACAACTACGAACTGTACTGGTGAATATGCAGGATTTGGCAGGAAGTTGTTCCAGTATGATTTCAAATATACTTTTTGAAACCATGAAATTTGAGATATGGCTTATTTCGAAGGAAAGAAAGTTGATACAATTACCATTTTAGTAGTGCTAAACCAGATGCTAATCATGTCAACTATAATGAAAAGGAGAAGACTAGGGTCTGCCTTTTTGTTGTTTTTCTAAAGCTGATTCAACTTGTACAGTCTCTATTACGCAAGCTTTAATATTTAAAGTATGGTGTAACAAATCACACTACTATTTCGCAAACGCAGAATTTGTAATATGAAGTGTGTTTTGGGAATAGTTGTTGTAAATAACCTAAACTCAAGACCGTTTTGAAAATAAGAATTGATAGAGCCAATACTTGATGGATACCAGGTAATATGAAAACTAATAATTATTATCAAGAATTGTATTAGTAGTATCGGATAATATCATAACTAGGTTGATTTGGAGAAAAAGATTAGATCTAGAACATAATAATTAATTAGTTCAAATAAGTATATACCCATGTGAACTAAATCGTTGCTACGTATCGATGTTAAATATGAAGATATTGTAAGATAAATCAAACCCAAATTTACATTGAAATACTATTTGGCAGATATGCAGCAAACAGCTAAACCAATCAGAGTGCTAGTGACTGAATTGATATTGAAGGAAATTAAATAAATACAAGAAAATCGCCAACGACTTATCAAGGGCTTACGCTCGTAAATTTATCCTAAGCACCTCATGTTTTGGTGTGAAGCATAAATCAAAAATATGAACTTTATATAATTCCCTCTAACAAAAATATATCAACTATGTCTGTATGTTTAGTTCATTCTTCGTGGATAAATAAAAAAAATCAGAGAAGCTGTATTGAAAATAAATCACCCACAACATATAGTCCAGGCTATGAACCGGAGAAAAAAACATGTAAGTTCGAATCAAAAATTTTTTTTTGCATTAGCTTCAGTAGGTTCTCAGGATCACTCATAGACTTTAAAACCTCTTGAGAACCCCAATCCCACCCATTGGGGGCGAAAATGGCCCGAAAGTCTTGAATTGTATTTTCTACAAAAAAAGGTATTTTGCCATTTCGAGTATACCTAGGAGGTTTTTTGGGTCGCTGAACACGAATCCGTAGCCAGATTTACTTGCAATCCATCGTAGGGGTGGTAAAATTGACAAAATAGGCCAATTTCGCACCCCTAATATGTTATTTTGCAATTTACGTGATTTAGGCATTTTGAATGCATCAAGGTTTTTTGGGACGCTGATCACGAATCCGTAGCCACATTTACTTGCAATTCATCGTAGGGGTGGTAAAATAGACGAAATTGGTCAATTGTGCACCCCTATATGTTATTTTGCAATTTACGATGGATTGCAAGTAAATTTGGCTACGGATTCGTGTTCAGCGACCCAAAAAACCCTCAAGGTGCATTCGAAATGCCAAAATACCTTTTATTGTAGAAAACGCAATTCAAGACTTGGAGATTTCGGGCCATTTTCGCCCTGAATGGGTGGGGTTGGGGTTCCCAAGAGGTTTTAAGGTATATGAATGATCCTGAAAACCTCCTGAAGCTAATGCAAAAAAATTTTTTGATTCGAACTTACCTACATGTTTTTTTTTATTATAGCTAAAATCCCGGTTCACAGCCTGGACTAATAGCGTGAATATGATTGAAGTTTTGTTTGTTCTACGAATATGGTTAACTCAACTGAACCAATTAACCAACTAACCATCAAACAAAGTGCACTAACTTTTAGTTCGATATTTATTAATGTCTATTTTTGAATTTTCAGATGTGACTGAAACGGATACAACTAAAATATATATATACATATACATATATATACGAACCTCACACTTAAATTACTGAAGATATCTCCAAAACTCATCTGAATCCAAATCGATTTTTGTGCAGGGTGGAGATTGTCTACTTTACCAGGAAGTTTTAATGGTATTTCAAAAATATTAAACAGAAAATTATGAACTGAATGTAACTGTCAAGTAAAATACTACCTACTTAATAATTCTCCCAAGTCATTATTCAAAAAAGATACAACATTTCATAAAACTCATACTTTCGAATTGTCATTAAAGTTATTCTCAGAAGCTCAAAAAAGTATACTTATAACAATCAGTTCCATAACATCCCAATGGCTGTTTTCGAGATTAACCAATCACTTGTAGGTACAGTATACTGAGTCCACCCTGTACATTCTAACAATATTCATTTAAAAAGCCTCTATCAAACATATCAAGGCGAAATTTCATAAGTACATTTTATACTTTCAAAAAATCTGACCACAAAGTACTGTTTATTATTGTTGCTTCTGCTACGACATTACATGTATATATTAGAATAAGCATTATTACAAATATAATATAGATTAAACAGACGATTATATTTTATAACTATTTCATTGTTCACATGATCCACATTGAACGAATTCAGCATATCACAAAGTGGATTATAATCCAAATTCAAAATATGTTCAAAATAGAATATTATTCACTATCTTGGATTAACAGAGTTGGAATAGAATTTGTTTCGAAGAATAGCATATTATTTTAGGATACGAACCTTGGACTTGGAAAACTACCCCAATTCTTCCTAAGCCATTATTATCTGCACATTCGGTTGAATTTGGGGTCGTGTTGGGAAATACATTCTCTTACCAAAATCCTGTCTTCTTCAATTGGTTCGTCTCTTCACCACAAAGTACCTATATGTACTTTTTTTTAACAGTTATCATATCATCCTTAGAAAGGAGAATACAGTTTTCATCATATCAACTAGAACACATTCAAATCCAACTCTGTTATTAAGAAATTAACTGGATTTCATTTATGATTGCGAATAGTTAAAGTTGGTGAAGAATACTTCACTTTTAGAATCATAGATTTCAAAATATGTAATGTTAAGTTTTAGTAGTTGGTCAAAAGTTACATAGTAACGCACAGTTGATAATCGCTTAATTAATGTATATTGATTTCACATAAGTATCTATGATAACCATCACTTAATTGAATGTGGGTGACAACTTAAATTTCAACAAAGTGAAAATTCGTAATTGGTTTTACAGATTAGGCAATAGGGTGTGCAATATGTGAAACTAAATTTGGTGAAGACAAACTCGCTCCATTTCAATTGAACTTGAAACGTACATGAATTTCCAGTCTGAAATATACTGATAGACGTACAACATTTGAAGAAAATCATGTGAAATTGATTTTCATTGTAAGAATGTGTTTTAAAATTGGAGGTGGGAAAAATATATTATTGTAGTATCAACACGATATGTTTGCAATAACCTCACAACTTCAGCTGAGCTAAATTTCTGTGGTGGTATTCTTCAAATTGATTCTCAATTTATCGCATTCAGCTCCAATATGAACTATAGAATAGAAATACCCATTGCTGGACAGTAGCAACAGTCTACCAATAAAAATCAATGATTGTAACTACCGGGATATCAAAAATTATCTTGGTCAAGAGTGGTTGTGGAATCTAAAACGTGTGTCTTACTTTACGTTTGAAATAATTATGTCACTGTCACACTGACATCAGCAATAACCTACAAATTTCATACCTATTTATTTCAGTTGTAAAACAATAATGAAATACAAATTAAAAATTATCTTGGTCAAGGGTGGTTGTGGAATGTAAAACATGTGTCTTACTTTAAATTTTTGAATATGTTTTGTTGTGTCAGAATCTGTTAAGTCATTGTGTTGAAATTTTCTAATCCAGTTTTTGAATCATGCCTCTTACCACACAGCACAAAATTTTCATGATTGAAGCCTATTTTCGAACGGGTGCGCTAGTTAATGTGCATCGAACAAAACGGGGGACATTTCCAACAATTACTGTAATTTAGTTTTTCTTATTACTAAAACCGTTATTTCATAATTTGTAGTTCATTATTGTTTTACAACTGAAATAAATAGGATAAAATTTGTAGGTTATTGATGTCAGTGTGACAGTGACATAATTATTTCAAACGTAAAGTAAGACACATGTTTTAGATTCCACAACCACCCTTGACCAAGATAATTTTTGATATCCCGGTACTTTCAACTTTTATGTCATCCATTACTTTCAACACTTTCAAGATAAATGATAATACTCTTCTCTGTGATCGTAATAAGTATTATTTATATCTAGATATGTTAATTAACAAATAGTACTTCTTTTACAATAGTAAATGATAAAGCAGGTCTACCATTTGTTGACAGACATAAAGCATTCGGCTTTTTGTGAAGAATCACTTCTGAACGAAAAATTAACTTCTATTACTTCGACAAGAACTAAATCAACGAAATTTATCGAAAACTTGATAAAATGATTAACATCGATATGGAGTAGGAAATGCAAACAGGCCGAAGCAAGGGTCTCGAATTTATTATTATATGTAACAATTCATGTTATCAAATTTAATAATACTATGCTATCAGTATATACTAAGAGTTTGTTCTAAACCTTCACCCCCAGTTTTTCACAAGAACAGAGAACGTTCTTACGAAAAATACAGAAACGATCAAATATTAAATTTTGCGTTGGAATCTAAAGTTGTCGCCCATTCTCTGAATTGTAAATTAGCATGCATACTGTGACGATGTTGTGTAGTCTTATAATGGACAATACGTTTGTTACGTTTTATCTATATGATTATTAGTAAACAACGATGTAGTCTTGATGATCATCATTATACATATATTGTTGAATAATGCTCACAGTTGAAAGAATTGTTTGTTAATGAATTTTCTAAACTAAGTAGTGGAATAAAAGTGGTATCTTTATATTGATATGTGAATTATATTAACACTTGAGAATAATTAACATAGAAAGTAGTTCCTTAACTATGGTAAACGTAGTGACAAGGTTATGAAAATTACAAACATTAATTATTTTAGTACTAGCCTAGATAGCTAAACTTCTTTCATTTAACTAATTATGATTTTGATTCCGTAAACACAGATTCATAACTGAAATAAATACAACATATCATTGTCACCGAAATATTTATCCTTCTTCTTTTGAAGGAGTAGATTATCTTATAAACGATCTAGCGCCTCTTAAGAGAGGTCATCCGCACACAAGTCTTAGACCATTCAGGCTTAAGGATACGCCCTGAGCTGATTCGGGGAAGCCAACATAATCGCCCGCGAGTCACTTGTGGGCAAATACAACCGTGCAAGACTCAGTTGTTAAAAAGTATTATAAATATGAGTACCTATCTTTGAAATTACGTATTATATTTATGTTAAATCTATCCATTGATGAAGCAATACATTTTTGAAGTATCGTATCTTTGAAGTGGAACACTGAAGTGCTTTTGCAGCAGTGTGCTCTATGTTTTATCCACTACAAATAATGGAATTTCAGTTTATATTTTTTATTTTCAAAATCACAACTAATTACATTCAATCACAATTGCGTGCAGTAAATGAATTTATACGTAAATACTAATTACAAATGTATTTATACATAAGTACTAGTCACGGCGGCTTGCTGCCCACAACTGACTTCACACGCGAGTAGTATACGGCGGGTTTATGAGCTTGAATGATGTAACCCAACTGGCAGCCGAATGAAATTAAGACATATATATATATATATATATATATATATATATATATATATATATATATATATATATATATATATATATATATATATATATATATATATATATATATATATATATATATTTAACTTACATTTTTGGCTTTATATATCATTGCTTACACGCAACCTTAATTACTATTGGAGCTTTCGTTGATCATACTAAGACTACCTTCTATGTTAATATAATGAACAAGAGAACATGAACTATTTCTATAATCAAATAATATAGATTCAATGAATTTCAGTTGAAAGAATATATTGATGTGTGAGTACATTTTGTTGAACCGATAATATTTCTACTTGAAATATTTGTAATTGATATTGATGTACAAGTTAGATTAGCATTTTAATGTCGCCTATGAAAAATAAATATTTGCCAGTTAATTCCATTAGTATTTTTGGATAACCCAATTTTCATTCACAATTACACACACTTGTTGAAGCAACATATTTCCCCCTATTATGATTGAAAATTTTTTTTCACGTCATATCGCAAAATCTCATCCTTACTTGAACTTTCCATAAAACCCAGTAAAATAAGACACGGAAGGTGTAAGAAATATACGGAATCACGTTTATGTAAAAAAAGATTTGCAGAATTGATTTAATCACTCATCACCTCTTTTGAAAAATAATCATTAAAAACACTTTTCTATTTCTCGATATTTGGAAAATTTAAACAAGACATAAAAATTGCACGTTACTGAATTATCAATTAAAAACGAATTGATAATTACCAAATTCAATAAGAGAATAAATCAGATGATGAACGAAAAGTTGACACCAAGAGCAATATTTTACATTGAATAGATTTCGTATTTTATTTAAAAAAAACTAAATTCCAGAATAGTTGGCAAAACAGCAGACCCGTTCCCTTGGCGACAGGTTTAGCAACTTCTTGAAGGGTCAGTGATCTTTCCTTCCAAATGAATTTTTTTATGGATAAAGTATTCGAAAGATAACTACCATTTTTTGAAACCAGCACCTGAAAAGCGTCTTCCTACATGGTTCAAAAACTTGATTTTATTCTTACAACGGTTCTTTGTCTTGAAACCTTTAAGGTCGCACCAAGCTATAAAAAAATATTTGAAAATCGATTATTTCACATGTTCAAATCTTCACACCGATAGCTCATGAAAACAAATGAGAGATAATTCAAATTGCGAAACATCATTATAATATCCTCTTACTCTCCTACAATTATCAGTCTTCGGGTTTTAAAATCACGTCTGATGAGGCCAGCTTTGCTGGTAGAAAGTCTTCAAGAATTGTATTCATTTACAGTGTAAATTTCTCACTATATGAGGTTGTGACATACTCGATTCTTCCCAGCAAAACCACGAAAGATAGGAAAGAATATAAACCCCCACTTGGAGCATATGCAGGAAGATGATCTAAATCGTCTAGCATTGGGGACAAAATGCATATCATATGATGTACCAACATGGATGATAGAACTATCTCTTTTCTCACCGATGATGAGTGAAGCGCGTAGCCTGTTTTCAAGGTCTTTGTTATCTCTTTTCATGAAATAACACTGGAAATTTCGTTGTTGATAAGTAATATTTGAACTGATTAGTTAGGTGTTTTATTGACTTGAACTGATATATTTGTGTGCAGTTACTCACTACTTGTTGCACTTCATCATCCATGTATCTGATATAATTATACATCAGATGAAGAAAAGTATAATGTTATCTCCAGACTATACCAGAAGTTGTGAAGGAGGACCAGACTCGGTGGCAAAAGGGAGGTACAAATTGTTATTATATACATAATAGATTAATAATATTTGGCTATTCCTGAATCATGCTTTTTTTTATTCATTAACATCAACAAATCGGCTGAATGGAGGCTATCATCTTTCTGATGGTTTGAAATTGTGGAAAAAACTGTGTTGTCGAACATTTTTCTTGAAATGTGACTTTCATCCCAAGTTTCTAGAATATCTTCATGTATTAAAATACGTTTTGTGAATCCGTGTCACCTAATGGAGTGTTCACCAGGCCACCAAAGGGCAGTTCCCACACTAGAATGTTCCCCATGCTGTTCAGGTTAACGATTAACGTATCACCTAGTGGAGCAGTTCCCACCCACCAGTGTTCACCTATCAACCAGAGGGGCGGTTCCCGTCCGATAGTATTCACCATTCTCCTCCAGGTGAACGATTCCTAAAGAGGTTAACACCAACTTCGTGATATATTATTTAAACCTGATCCTAGTGAAGCGGTTCCGACTCGAGGGTGTTCACCTGGCTTCAGAGGTTGGCGGAATCTGTTCCCACTCCAAAGTGTTCACCGGGTGACCGAGGTGAACAAACAGCCACCTACAAAACTTCCAGTCGGGACCGAGTAGGTGGATAGTACCTTGGAGATTTAACACCATCGTCGTATCTAGTTCCTGGATCTCCTCAGTGTCACATCTGCACAGAATGTGCATTGATGTTTCGTTTTTCCGTTTCCACCACCTGCACAAAGGCGAATCGCTAAGGTTCATTCTGAGGAGGTGGTAGTTTAACGCTCCGTGTCCTGTCAGTATCTGTGTCAGCAGTTTGACATCGATTTTAACATGTTGTCCTCACTTGTTGAGACCAATCTTCCCTAATGTGCGGTCCAATCAGTGATTTTGACTGCCTGCAATCATTCACGAGTGCCTAGTCTTCTGAGTGGAGTGTTCTGACTCAGTAGGGGATTGTCTTTTTGATGTTACTCTTCGAGATGGCCACCGCTGGTTCGAGGCCTATTGGGAGTTCTATAGCCCACAGTTTTGCAAGCTCAACGGCTATTTGGTTTCTCCTTACTCCAGAATGACCCTGGATCTAGAATAGGGTGAGCTTGCCTTCATCTCTGCCAAGGTTGTTTAGCTTGGTGACGATGTTATTCTCATACTACCAAGCGCAGCAAGGGCTGCCTTGCTGAATGATGTAACAATATAGCACGTGTAAAATGCACGATGAAAGAGCTAAAGCTCGGATTTATAGGCAAAAAGCCCCTTATATAGGCAAAGATTTTTATTGAAAAAGGCAGAAATCTTATCATATAGGCAATATAGGCAAAATGCCTTAGAAAGTTTTCGTTCCAAATTCCAATCATAAAATTAGCTATATATCTGCCGCATACATAAGTCGTTTCATCCACGATAATATACAAGAAACGCCCGTTTGATTTTTGAAATACATTCCACATAGCATTTGTCCATAGTTCGTTTTCTCAATGTACTCTCCTTCGGTAAAGATTTATTAAAATGTTTTTTTTTATAATTTAAAACTAGAATGATTAACTTCATACAGAGGAATGTTGGACGCAATCATCATCTGGCATAAATCAAATTTAAATGTGTCTTCCTCCTTTTTTTTGAACTGCTTAAACTATCGCGCAGAGATGTTTGGACTAACTTAAAGGAATTTAATTTGTCTGAATTCCGTATATGAAGTGGAGTTCCACAATACTGGTCAATAAAGTACTTTTTAGTTCTTGAAATTTTAAAACATAACAATAATTAGAATTTTAATACCTAAATTTTATTACAGAAAGGTTTAGTAATAGAATCATGGGTAGGTAGCATAAAATTAAAAAAAAGGCACAAAAAGATGTAATTCACGGAAATGGCAAAATATGCAAGAAACACATACAATAGACAAAATAGGCTGAAAAAAAAAACAATTTGCCTATAATCTGAGCTTTAGTAATATCCCTGAAATATGCTAGAATATGCTTAGCTTCAGATGGACGTAAATGTTTTCTATATCTGTCAACAAAGGAACGACCATTTTTATAAAGGCTATTGAATACTTCGCAAATAAACTTATAGATTCCAAGTAATGTCTTTGATGTGCTAATTTGAAATTTATATTAAGATTATGGTTTTTGGAAAAGAAACAAACGGGATGAAGCTTATGGAAAACATATATGGAGAAATAATTCAATCATTCACCCCTTTTGAAAAATAATTAATTAACAACACTTTTCTATTTCTCGATTTTCCGAAAATTTAAACAAGCGCGCTATTGTATTATCTTTCAAACGAATTGAGAAACAACAAATTCAATAAGAGAATAAATGAAAAGTTGAACTGAAGTAATCAATAAGCCCTATCGTGCTCATGCACAATTTTACCTGGAATGGATTTTTCACGTCCTCCTAGTCGACATCCTAGATGGTTCAAAAACTTGATTTTATTCTCACAACTGTTCTTTGTCTTGAAAATAAAAAAACCTTTGAATATCGCATAAAACTATAAAAAAAATAACCGAAAATCTACAAATTCACATGTTCAAATCTTCCCACCGATATGTCATGAAAACAAATGAAAGATGTTTCAAATTATTGGTCTTTGGGTTTTGAAATCGAGACTGATGAGGCCAGCTTTGCTGGTGATATTGGTATTCATTAACAGTGTAAATTTCCCACTATAAGGTTGTATATACTCGATTCATTCCAGCAAAACCACGAGAGATAGAAAGAATATAAACCCTCACTTGGAGCATATGCAGGAAGATATACTATATCATCTAGCATTGGGGACCAAATCTCATGATCTGGAGCTCATGTTTGGAGATATCAAAGTATGCAATACGAAGGCTATATGTTTGTTGAAGTCTTATTTCCAAAAATGTTGATACTGCAGCTGGAATCATTCAGACGCATTGAATAAAATATTGTATGAATACTTGGTAAATATGTTGATCAATAACCACCCAGTACAACCTTTTTAGAATTATCATTTCAGTTACCATTAAGTGAAAACGAACGTGAATCCATAGAACAATGCTCAAAATTGTGTTCTTTCGATATCACTACACCACTGGTTCTCTTTCAAACAATTCTATTGTTGTTTTTCCTTCAATGAAAAAATCACACATACAACGATATACGTCATATCATGCACCAACAATTAGAACTTTGTTAGGGGAATTGAAGAAATATGTTAATAGTTTGGAGGAAATATTTTCAATAAACCAATGTTCACAATTTGTTACAATTTATTCATCAAGACAATAAACTCTTCCTCTACCACATTTTCTATAACGAACATTCTTTCTTTGCAGGCAATCTCTGTAACCTCGCAAATTAATAGTTTATGTTATTTAAAAAATAAATATATAAATTGAATAGAATCAGTCATTTTGTAATATTTGTTTGAAGAAGCTACGATGTTAAGTAAATAAATGTATAATTTATGGAAAATTAATTTATTATTCGGGATGACCCAAACAAAGCATTCATTTAGCCAGGCAAATTTAATTAGTGTTATTGATTTCAAACTGTATCCAATGTATAATTGAGAAATAAATTTGATTTGATATGAATAATGAAACCACATCAGTGATCATTTACATGTCAAAGAGACACGTCGTCTATGAAGCTAAAATTGAAAGACTGTTTAATATGTAAAATATTCAACTAAAATCCAATTGATCATTGTTTATATGATCTTGAATATTTTCTGATATTATTCTTACAGTTCATTTGCATGGGAGGCTCTACACCCAGGATGGAAAATTTTGCTAATTATATCATGGACTTTATTGGTCATAAATTGCCTATCGGAACAACACTAAGGGATATTACTCAATTGTCGCACAGATTTGCCATGTATAAAGTAGGGCCTGTGATATCAGTCAGTGTAAGTATTAACCTGATTTTCGAGTCACCATTACTGAGTTCTCAAACGTACAGTATGTAACATATTATCTATCTAAACCTAAACTAATCTACGCAATTAACATTCCGAAATTGAGTGCTGAATTTTGCTCAGAATATCGTGATAAATTTTGTCATTAAGTTCTACCAGAGGTTTTTCCCCTAAATAATTTGTTTTTTCGATAATTCTTATTTCCCTTTGTACCACCTTATATATTATATGAATTTGGCAATAATTTTAATAGAACATGATTTTACGGGGGATCTAATTGATAAAACCCATGACACGGAAACGTAATGCGACCGTAACAGATCTGATTGGTCAGAATGCCATAACCAATAATAGGCTCCTCTTTCTCCACCATTACTTGTTATAGATACCATATCGAGCGAGCGTAGAAACGACCGAGCCTAGATACATGAGAGTTAGCCAGTGCGGCAAGGCAGCGCTGGTATTGAAACTGAACTAGACGATCTCTAATGTCTCGAACTATACGTGACTGGGTTTAAGACAGTCTACAGAAGAACATATTCTATGTTTTTGTTTTTAAATACTGAAAACTTTAATTTTTTTTATTCTTATCAATGTTGACGCCATACCTTCAAATTGATTCGCATTTAGGCATATTTATCTTTGAGAACAAAATCTACTACTACACACTCTCCAACATCTAAGATATATAGGGAGAACGTTCATAATATTTTTTAGGTAGGTACTGAATTGTTTTCCTGACAGTTAATATTTATTGTGTCGCCACAAAAATTTCCTTTTAACTTATGGTCAATAGTTTTCAAATTTATTTCGACTGGGGTCCTCATTGCTGAAATGATAGGTAATTTGCTTGAAGGAAACCTGGAACACTACTATGCATTAACATACAATCTGCGGCTTGAAAATGTTTCAGTTTAATATTGGGTCCTCCATGACTTCTACTTGCACAAGAACCTTCAAGATGATCTTACATTGTGTTCACTGTGTTTTATAGGTTGAAATGTACTCAAGATAACCGAATCTCTTTAAGCTTGCTCTGGATTTTAAACTATTTATCATTCCAACAAAGCCCGTTTTCCTCTGACTTAGATGTAAAGGCTCATTTCCTAAGCATTTGAGAGATTTTAAATAATTAATGACCTCGTCAATTTTTTCGGACAAAATCCTCATTATTATTAGTTACAAGCTTGCTTTGGTATTCTTAGCTACGTTCCATCTAGATTTCTCTGCTGGTTCCTCTAACCCCGTATTACTATTGTACGACTTTGATAGGCATTTAACGTATTTAACGGTTCAATAATTTCAAAGACATTCTACACTTGTAAAATATGTACTGGAATATAACAACGCAATGCTATTGGTTTTAATGCTTGTCAGAATCGACATACGTCACGTAAAAATATATTACAGCATGGCATGGGTTTATCTTCTATAGGCATTTTATTGCATGAACTTATGAAACTTACACACTATGCTAAAATGAAGGATCCAATCTTCTTCAGGATTGGAACATGTGGGGGAATAGGTGTAGACCCAGGAACTGTTGTTGTCTCTAACGATGCTATAGATGGACTGGGGCAACATTGTTATGAAATTGTAAGTCATATTGATATGTGGTGGTGTTTAAGTACATTGACTATAAACTAAAATGGATACAGTTATTTACTGCGAGACGTCAAATGGTCACAAACACGGCTTTAGTAACGTATAGTGCTGTGTCTATTTATATTTATAGTCATTATATAACTATAATATAGTAATTAAATTAACACCCTCAACGTTCACAACATGTACTATAGAGTAGGAAAATCATTTTTGGCAATTTCATGTTTTTATTTTTGGAACATCCCACAAAAAAGTTATTATATCGATACCTAGATATTTCTTTGTTTCATGGTCCATGATATATACCGTATTTTTAGTTGATAGTGCTTTGATAAAACTAATTTTCCTATTTTTGGCCCCGCCATGGTCCCAATTTGAGCATTTTTGACACTGTTCGTAGCCACTACGTTCCCGGTTCAACCTTAGAATTGTAAACAAAGATGTGTATGTACCTAAAGCAAGTGAAAAGTTAAAACAGAAATATTGTATTCGTCCAGGTACTAAAATGTTCAGTTTTGCTGGGTACTACATTATTCAAGTGTTTTATAAAAAACGTGTATAATTTTTCTCCATTTTTTTTACTCTATTAACCAACCTCTCGTTGAGTTTTTACTATGCGAGTAATTTTTTCCATAATATTTTCGGAATCATAACATATCTCTTCTTTGTGTAAAGGCCATTTTTGATCCACTGTTAAGAATTCTTCTTTATCAATCGGGAAGCCCATTCTGGAAGTTGTTTTGATTCACTCAAAGACCTTATCTTCAATATCTTACAAAATTATACAGTTTTCCCGATGTTTCTGGGGCAGTTACCATGTTATCATGTTTGTGTCGAATAGTAGAACGAGGAGCACTGTACATTTTGCAGACCGTTTGCACTTTCATACCTCCTCTTATAGTCTCCAAAGCATTTGCCATTTAGTCAGGATCGTATTGAAAGAGCTTTTGCTTTTTCCGATCATTTAGGCGCATTGAAGTGTTTATTTTTTGGTGCCAATTTCTGAAAGCAGTTTTATATTTTATATAAAACTGGAAATTATTATGTAAGCATTAGCAAAAATAATGTTTTTCTTTCGGTTTGGGATTAATGAAACTAACTAGAAATAAGGTCACAAATCAGCTAGAATCTAGGTTATAAGCGATGAATTTGAAAAGGCGATTTTTATACTCCCACATTCAGATAAGTTAACATTTATACTAACATATTTGATCAAACTTATAGCTTGAATAAATTTACCTGGTTTTTAAGCAAAATAATATTTGGTTTGGAGCAGATCCGCCATTCTACTAGTTTGAAATTGTAACGTTATATTTGTTGGCGCTGCATTATGCAGATATTTAAATTCTTCATTCTTAGCTCCACCCTAATAATGGTTAATAAAAATGGAAATGGTGTCCTTACCCCTTATTATTCGAAGTTTGTATGTCTAATATCGTTCGGACTTTGGAGTTCTAATTATACCCTCAAGTGAAATACATGACACTGTAAAAAAGAAACAATAAATTTTTATTTTTTATTATTTTATCCATTAAAAATATCAGAAATATCTACTTTAGGAGGGATGGATGGGTTTGTAATATTCAGATTTACCTTCAGCTGATGGTAATCCCTTATTCACACTACTAATTCCAAATGGGTCTTTTTCATCATATTTTCTATAGAATTTTGATTGGAAATGAAATTGTTGTAGCCGATGTTGGGAAAAAATGTAAAACGCCCGTCAATCTTTAATCAAGAGTTAGTGGAAGAACTATTAGAGTGTGCAGACGTAGATGATACTCACAAGACTGTAGCAGGAGGTACAATGGCCGCTTTAGATTTCTACGAAGGTAAGTTTGATGTTTTTCAAGAATCTGATTTAGAATTGCGAAAATAAAAGAAATGCGCATTACACAAACAATTTTTTTTTTCATTCTTGAAATGAAACTATTCCAATATCTTAAATCTCGTTTGGACTCGAATAAGTTGGTGTATGTTTGCTATTTCAACAAGATATAATTCAATTTGTTTTAAAAAGTATCTACGACAGCTGTACTATTCGTTTTTGAGCTTCTAACGTTGTTCAATTTATCAATAAAGCTCCTTTGTAAAATTTTAAATGACCAATTAAACAGCATTCTTTTCGATGTCTTGATAACATAAAGTTCACCATAATCCACTTACTTACTTAGGTATACCTTCCTAGTAAATCTTTGCATTAAAATTTCCTAATTACCTGATTAACTCTACCCTAGTATCATATTTCAATTATTAAATCCCGGTAATGTATTTTCAAACTCAAACTCCACTTGTTACTTGTACCTCATTTTGACTATAAATACGTAAAGATCTTTCACGTTTATTCACACATTAGTATCGTTTTGAAGATGACACGCTAGTTGTCGAAACTATAGTCACGTTAATGTTTCTATAAATATAAGTGATAAAAACAAAGTTAAGAGGTTTCTTATTTGTTTAAAGAAGTTGATCTCTTCATCATCATCATTTGAGGGGAGGCTTAGCACCCAAATGCACTTAGGCCACTCAGTTGAGCCCATTGTGCGCCATTGTGGTCAGAAGCCTGTTCCATACTAGCAAGTTTGTGGCCCGCCAGAAGCCCAGAATATTGCCAGGGCTGGCTCCCATAAGTTCTTCTGTCAGTTTTCATTCTCCGAAGTGTCGGTGCCTTTATGCTAGTGCTGGACATTCCAACAGGATGTGAGAGGCAGTTCCTTCCGGCTCTCTGCATTTTCTACATATTGGGTCATCTGTGATGCCCATAATGTGTAGATGTTTGTTAAGACGACAGTGATCGGTTAGGATTCCAGTCATCTCTCTGATGTTCCTGCTGTTCAGAGAAAGGAGTTTCTTTGAGAGCCTAAGCCCAGGCCCTTTGATGAATAGCTTGGTCTGCCTCATGCGTGGTGATTTCTCGCCACAGCTTAGACCACTCTTTATTCAGTTGGCCCAGAAGGGCGAGACCCCCCACGCAATTTGGTAAAGCGACCATCGACTCCGGCTCGACGACCCTCGCCTGGCCAGAGAGTCGGCTATTTCGTTTCCTACAACTCCTGTGTCCAGGGACCCAGATGTGTTGAACTTTATTTCTCCTGGCTAGTTCAGTCAGTGTACCTGCATTCTTTGACAAGCCTTCATGCGACTCTGGGTGATTTGAGAGCTCCCAGAGCCGACCAGCTGTCTATGCAAATATAGATGCGCCTATTTACATAGTTTCTTCCCACGTTTTCCATGGCACAAGTTAATATTACGTAGATCTCAGCCTGAAAAACCGTGCTGTACACGCCCAGAGTCACTGAGATAGTGGTCTTTGACCTTTTAGGTACACTCCCGCCCCAGAGGCCTGACTTATCTTGGACCCATCTGAGTTCGTCTGGTGGCAGTAAGGTGAGAGTTTCCTTACTCCAATCTCCTCTATCTGGGATGAGGATCTTGGGAGAAGTGAGACATATAGCTGGGATCATCCTATCTTGCTTAATATCTAGTATGGGGCATTTAGAGATTGCCTCATTTAAAATCGATGAGTGTCTACGAGAGTAATGAGTTTTTGTCCAGTGGCCTAGGCCCTTTAACCTAAACGCCGTTCTCATGGTTATCCGGCTCTCATTGGAGCCGACCTCATACCGCTCAATATGCCTACGCAGGCAAGCCGCTAGCAAATACCAGTCCTTGTCCCCGACCACCACACTACCGCAGCATAAGTAAAGTTGATCTGTTCATTGTCCATATATTAAAACAATCCGTAAAATCATGTGGCCTACGTGCAGCCTATAGCATTTCTAGGAATGCTCGGTTTATTTTAATTCAATATACCCCTGTATTATGAACTTTGTATTGTTGAAAAAAAACTACTATTATTATTATTATATCTAGGGCAGGGAAGATTGGATGGCATGTTTTGTGATTATACCGAAGCGGATAAAATGAAATATCTCAACGATTTGTATAATCAAGGAGTAAGAAATATTGAAATGGAAGCGACGGCTCTGTCTGCTATGACTCACCATGCAGGATTTAAAGCTGCATGTGTGAACGTGACGCTACTGAATCGTTTAAACGGCGATCAGGTAAGTGGGTGCTGGTTAACATAATATTGAACTTGAATTCAAAGTACGGTAAATTAATTTATCGTAACATGTATATTTTATACCCACTCGCCCATTTCACAAATGAATACTCAAATAATCGGTTGCTCAAATGCCAAATTTAATAACCTTGTATTCCCAAAAATATTAAAAAATTTAACATACTAACCTGCGATAACGTTGCAGCTTCGAACGAAAATATTAAAATGGATTGCCGATAAATCTGTAGATTTGGCATTAGAGTAAAAATAGAAATAGAACATATTTTCGGCAACAAATTATTGGACTTTGCTCATATCGCGAAATGAATATTATTTCGGGAAATGGGCAACTTCGGCATATGAGTCCAGCATTTACATGTAAAAAAAATATCAGGGAGTTATCGATGTAGAAAATAACTCAAGAAGTTAAGGAGGTTACAATCAGTTCAAAAATATAAAATCTAATTTACCTTGGAACCACATTAATATTTAATAACCTAAACTATTTCGGCAAGCAAGTTGCCATTTGCAATGATAGAGCCTGGAGAATATCTGGAAAATCACAGCAGACTTTATTCAAAGTCGGCCTTGAGAAAATAACTATTGCCAGCTTTGTTCTAGTCAACCGAAGACCATTTTCTGGTCAAAATTAGTATTCGTTTTACTCACAAATATATTATTCTGGTTTCAGGGTATATTTGATTTTATATTTCTTCTGGAAGTTTTCATGGTTTTGTGGCAACTATAGTTTTTCTCAATTACTTTGTCATTGCAGGTTACTCCTACTAAGAAACAGATGTTAGAATGGCAAGATAGACCTCAAAAATTGGTGTCTACTTACATCAAACGTTACCTTGATAATAAATCAGAGAATGGAAATTAGTGATGTTTCAATGGGTACATAACATTGATTAAAGATCATTTCATCCTCAAACAGTGAAATTTATAATTGACGGGACTATGACTAGAATTTCCAGTGATAATATTCAGTTTATAACAAAGAAATAATCACCCTTATCCATTGAAAATACTGTTAAAGTACTAAGGACCTCTCGGCTACCAAGTAGCCATCATCAGAGTAAACTCAGTTTACTCCAATGATGGCTTCTTGGTAGCCGAAAAGTTCTTAGTACTCTAACAATATTTTTAGTGCATAAGGGTGATTATTTCTTAGTTATAGTGTTATAGTGTATCCACAATGTGATTTTGTTTTTTATAGATTAAATTATCCATTGATTTTCACTTTCCTTAAACCAATAATTCATATAAGCAAACAGGTCCGTGTTTCATTTGTGTTACTTACCTGAAATTGGTGTTCAATTACATTTTAAATTTCTCGCCATCTCCCATTTGTTAAAGGTCAATCAATCATAACGGGGCCGGACAAGTCCGGAGCACTTAGACCGCTTGAGAGGGTCCATTGTGCGCCCCTTAATACAAGAATCAGTCCAGCAGGCCTAAAACAGTGCCGAAGACTAAGATTTTGCACGGACTGTTATCTCTTACGGCTTCAAGCGGCATATGTGTGGTTCCGAGGTGTTGCAGTCTAAGCGATGCCAGTGCTAGATATTCTGCTAAGATGTGAGAGGCAGTTTCATCCGCCTCTCCACATCTACTACAAGTTGGGTCTTCGACAATGCCCATTGTATGTAGATGTTTATTCAGATGACAGTGTCCAGTTTTAGGCATCTCCTGCTCATAGAGAGTAGGGTTTTAGACATTTTAGGCGAGAATTCCCTAATGTGGTAAGCTTTGCTTACCTCATGCCGGGGGCACCACGCCAGAACGAGTTTATCCAGTAGCTCCTTGAGGGCGTGGATTCCGGTGAAAGATGAAATTCCGATCGTTGAATCGAGGCCATGGGCGCTCACGGAACCCCGTTTAGCCAGTTCATTGGCCACTTCGTTTCCCTTCACGCCAGAGTGGGCTAGTACCCTCACTAGCTGAAGTTTGTTTCTTCTGGCTAATTCAGCCAGTTTCTCTGCACTTCAAGACAAGCCTAGAAGTCACTCCGTGGGCGTGAAGTGCGCCCAGGGCCGCTCGTCTGTCAGTGCAGATGTAAATCTGCCTACCATGGTATTAAGGTTTTCCAGGGCACAGGTTGGTATTGCACAAACCTCAGTCTGGAAAACGGTTGCGTGGGCACCTAGGAGAACTGAAATCTCCCTTCTGAGTGTACACGAGTAGACTCCGGCTCCGATAGACTTGCCAATCTTAGACCCGTCTGTGAACCACACGGCCCAAATTCCTTGTTCTCCCAGTCCATCCTCTGTGTTATGAGGAAGTCTGGTGTTTGAAACCTGACAGCAGGCGCTATCGCAACCCCTGCGTCAGTTGGAGGATCAGGTAGTTCTCGGCTGCCCAATCCTAAATTTTTACCATTATCGCGAGGCACAGACGCAAGGACCCACGGGCCCAGACCGGCCAGCCGATACGTCGTACCCGCGGCCACTGTTTTGATATAGAGCAGTAGAGGCACGATTCCCACTAAAACCTCCAGAGCCCTGGTGGGGGCGGTCTTCGTAACCCCAGTTATCCCCATGCAGGTAAGTCGTTGGGCCTTGTCCAGAACCGTTTCTGTAGTCGGCCACCTCACGACGGCTGCGTAGCTTATGATTGGGCGAATCATGACCGCGTAGAATCTGTGGCCGTAGACCTCTTGTGTTCGCGAAGGCTCTCCTGCATGCCCATAAGATTGCAACGGCCTTCTAAACTCGGGTTTCCAGTTGCATTTTCCAACTCAGTGTAGCATCGAGGATAACTCCAAGGGAATTCACTGAGCCTTTCATGTGCAGGGACCTACCTAACAGGCGAATATCTGGTAGGGGTTCCAGTTTCCGTTTCCTCGTGAATAGAACCACTTCGGTACGCCGTTATTTCGCTGAAGAACTGGCTCCAACGATGAGCCAAACGCCTATTTTGAAGGATTGCCGAAATCGTATTATTTGGAAGGGATCGAAAAATTAGAAAAACGCTGAACGAAGTGTAACGGGCTACAAGATTATGTTGAGAAATGAAATACGTTTTGACCAAATAAGTCATTTCTTGTTTCATTTTTCAGGGAATTTTCACCTTACTTGAAGGCGACGCTCATAGCAAAACACATAATGATGAACCGTGTAGAACGAGACAATATAGAACATAAAGAAATCGAAAATCTAGGAAACGGAGTTAATCACATTAATATTATAATGGAAAGAAGAGAATTCCTAATGTCCAACAGGACAAATGGAAAGAAAATTTGCAAAAAGAAGGCGAACGGAAGGAAAATCATATTCTAGAATACAGTAGATCACCTGGAGGTAATGTGACGCACCAAACACCAAGAGATCCTAGAAAAATGGGAGCCTCGTGCAAGTCTAGAGAGCGACTCAGAGTAAAATCCAAAAATGCTCTGAAATTACAGAAGACAAGCGCTTGTAGATTATGAGGAGCTGCTGAAATCTAAAGTACGAAATAGAAAACCAAGTTTTTGTGATGCGGTTTTCGCAATGGATCGTCTCATGCGAGGGTGTTGTTGGTGGTGATCCCGAGCATTGTTATAGAAGACTTTTAGGAATAGTTGTACCTGACATCATCATATTAGGGATTGTGGGATCCGCGTTCCTGGAGAAAATACAAGCTTGAGTTTTTATTGCATTAAACTCTACTAGATTATCATATCTCCGTTAATTGCATCAGCCTGTCTCCACCAGCACCTTGGTTTAGGTAAAAAAACAATTAAATATACAACTTAAACGTATTTCTTTATATGTTCAATATATACAGATTACAACTAAAAGTATTTTACAGATGAGTACGGTAGAAACCAGTAAACAATTCAGTTTACAATACAACAATAAATAATTTACAATAAATAATATTGTCAATCGATATTGGCATCACATATCCACTGTGATGTGTATTTTGCACTAATATGTATCACAAAAATTGGCAACGATGTGTATTGAAATGTGTGTGGTTTGGTTAAAAACAATTGAAGCATTCTGCAGCCATGAAATATAATTTTTATTTCTTTAAATAAGTCATTATGCTTCTGTACATGAGTAAATAATTTGATTATAAAAAAAGCCACAGAATTTCTCGTTATAACAATATACAACATTAAAAAATACTTAGTAATGGTAATTTCAACAGCGTCCATTGGTCAAAACTATTTTTCAGCCGAAGGCTACCTATTGTCGTCCATGACTACTTCTTTGAATCCCTGTATTCCTGTGGACATTTGAGATTTCACTTCGTGATTGCCTACAGCAGCAGTTCCGTCTTTTGCTATGAATAACTGGAGTCCAGATGCTGTAATAAATTGATTATACATCAATCTTAAGGTGTATACATTTTGCCTAATATTTTGCTGAATTGTGGAACATCGCAATCAGTTTTCAGAGGGCGGGAAAATCAAAACTTGGTAAAATTCACGGACATTCACGCTATAAAAAATATGACCAGTTCAATATAGAAAGAGACTTCCATAGACAAGATAGTCATTATTTCGGGCAGGCAAGCAGCCATCAACGCGCTGAGCTGTCACGTAATAAGCTCCAAAATGGTCTGGAATGCTTAGGAAAACGAAATCAAGTACTCAAGAACAACGCAGTTACCCTCCTATGGGTAACTACGGGGAAAAAGCAGACGATTTCGCAAAAAAAGAGACCGAAGTACTATTTGTGGGACCTGAATCTTTCTGCGGGATAAACATCAACTAGATAAACTTAAAAGAAGTAGACAACAAAAGATCACTCCACTGGATAGGTCTACAAGAGCTGAGGCAAGCAAAAATACTTCTGGGAAACTATAATAACCAAAGAGATCTAACGACAGCATCAACCTGAGAAAAAAATAAACTCAGAATACTAACGGGATTCCTAACAGGGCACTGCCAGTTGAAAGGACACCTTAAGAGGCTCCGATTAGTAGATGAAGAAGAGTGCAGGTTCTGCTAAGTGATGGACGAAACATCTATCCACATCCTCGCAGAATGCACTACCTTGCAAAACCCGAGGATACGATACCTCGGAGCATACCAAATAGAAGAGGGAGATTTACCTAACGTGAAGCCATCATAGTGAACATGCAGCCACAGGGTTGGAGGAACTGTTATAGTGGGTGAGATTCCCTGAATGGCGCAACAGCAGAAGGGGACACCATAGTTCTTTTAAGTCGCAGTGTGTAAATATCCCCCACGTAAACAATACAATTCAATAACTGACATCATATTAAAGATTGTGCTTTGGTAGCATTAAACTCTACTAGATAATCAGATCCTCATTTCAAAATTATTATTATTGTACCAATGACTTTTGGATGATATAGGGATCTAGATAAGAAGTGTATCATCATCCGAAAAACTGTACAGGGGGCAGGAGCTCACGTTGATTTGGAGCAGAACAAAGTTGATGCCAAGACAGATCCCTGTAAAACACCAGCGTTGGTAGCCATTTTATCTGAGGAGACTCCATCAACTATACAGAACATATAGTCTTAAACCACTGCCCGCTAACATCAACAGTTCATACATCCTACATTACTTAGTACATTAATTTAGATGAGGTACGAGATAATTTTGGGTATATGCCCGCATTCCCTTCAACGATCTCATTCCGATGATGTGTTTCCTGTGCAGCTGGCCCACCCCGAGGGTAGGGTTGAGAAGCTTCACTTCAAAAGAACGTTGCAGAAAGCGCTAAAAATGGCAACTTTATTTTGGCCCGCTTTAATTAAGCAGCCTGTTATATTTATGGAGAGCATTTTTTTGAAGAATCCAAGATGAACGTATAACTACTCACTTTCTGCAGAATCATCAGCCGGTTCGAGGTTCGTATTTTTCAACAGATCCTCAATCAGATGTGCCGGATTGACTCTGGTGTTCTCGACGCGTCCTGGCAGAATCGGAGCATCAGTTTCTTGAGTTTGTACTTTCTTTCTTCTTTCGTAAGCTGCCTTCGCACGGTCTAAAGATCCGGTTTCCGATAGTGCCAAACTACTTGAGCTGGGATTCCTTGAATGTTAAAAAACAACAAATCATTCAACTTCGATACAAAAAAAAATCGATCAGTAGCGTTTTCTCTAATCTACGTTGAGATGGAAAGTTTCTACTTTACATTTCTAAATACTTTTTTGAATAGTTTAATAACAAGAAACAATTAGACATGACATAAAGCACGAACGTTAAACGAATGTTTTAGACGAATTCGGTCCGCAATAGAGTACTATTGCAAAATGCAATAAGCACAATTGGTTCAGAAATATATTCAGATTATTTGAAGAAGGTTTACGATGAGGAATAATTTTATTTATTACATCAGAAATTTTTTTTTTCTTCTTAAGGATTACTGGAATTGAACATGAATGAGTGAAGGGAAAATTTTTTGCATCTACAATTATTATCAAGACGTTTATGATAAATATTCAATCACCAGTTACTTATGAACTGATCACTAATTTTTTGTTATTGTCTACTAGGAGATATCTTCGAAACCTTTCACGTTACAGCTTGGATCTTTCTACAAATGATGATGAAAATAGACATCACCTGTCCAACATAATATATGTTCTCCACTCTCAACCAATAACAAGGCTGCAGTGCTCCTTTTTGATGAGATATATTAACAATTTTGGCTCTCATGATAGCAATTTGGAAATTGTAGTGAAATTGTTAAGTTATTACCAGTATTAAATATGACGAGAAATGAAATGGTGAAGCAGTAGTTTCGAAGTTCTTTTTGTGATAACGAATAATCACAGTATTAATCGTGCAATATTAATATCTGAGGGACAAACAGGAGCACAAAAAAAATGTTGTTTCATTCCTAATCCTTCTAATTTTAATGTATCATATTTTTCACCTTTGATTTTGAGTGAGAGTAGCATGCAAAGTATAGTCCGCGCGCTCTATCTTTTGACTTGGATTGTTCCTGATGATCTTAAACACCTCCGAAGAAATAGGTTAAATTTGAAAAATTCAAATCATACTTTTGTTTATCTTGATTTCAATGATAATTCAAACACATTAAAGATGTTTATGGCAAAGAAAAAGATATTTTAGTGAAAAAGGCTTATAAATTGCCGCCAAGAACTATTCTCATTATTAGTTATGAGGTAAGATTTCAGCAAAACTGTTACTACCTTAAATCAGTTATGTAATCGAGAAAACGCCACTGGGACTCTTTAAAAACAAGCAATTGTAATAATAACTACTTATAAACGTCAATGGTGATACAAATACTACTGCAATGTTGTGGACTATGTAGCTAAGTAACTAAATTATCTAAATTACAAATTAATTCAATACAAAACAAAAATAGAACTACACATGCTAGTTTTAGTTACAAGGAAGCAATGATTTAGGTTGTGTTCAAGAGTAGGTAGTGCTCATTATAGTTGAGTAAGAGATCCCTCGTTATCAGTATTGAGATAGAATGAGTTTGTTTAATAAATTAGTGTTGAATGTGATGGTGAAAATCTAACAATATTACTTAAATATTGTTCCAAGACTATTTGTTACCCAAAAAGAATGTTCTGTTATAATTATTTTATAGTAGGCTTCCGCGGAAAGCTAATGTTGAAAATTCTTGGCTTCCGGATGGATTCAGTTTCAGTACAAGCCTGAAGATGCCATCTGTAATGTTTGGCGAAACGTCGGCATCAAGTCGTGCTATTATGACGCGGAATCCATCCGGAAGCCAAGAATGTTCAACAATTATAATTCTTTTTCTCTCTCACAACTTTTGACAAAACATGAAAATGGCTTGTGGCGAAATTTATCGTTAAATGAGAAAATTCACTTGTGTGACGAATAAGCTATTTTCAGTGTTCTCGAAGTAAAATGAAAATGTATATATTCGTGTACAACTGTAACTATACAAGCAAACTAGACAAACCATTGTAAATCGATATTGGGACTTCAAAGTAAGGAGCCATATGGCGAACTCTTTAGCGTTATCGGTTAGGAACAGTTTACAAATGTAGTATCAAGCATGAACTACTAAACAGTTGCAATAAATGACCTTGAATCGTCGTGATGTCACAGCTTGCCAATTTGTTAGGAGTATGTAAATGTATATTCAATTATACTGATTACCTAGTCTCAATGAAATTTCTTTTTATTAATTTAGATACTTTCATGTCCAAATCTCTATCGAAATTACAATGGTTCAGGGCATCAGCGAGCAACAGGCTTTACATAACAAAATACAACGATGAATGAAGACACTAACGTTGCGACACTAGGACGTCGAATTGCAGGATTTTGTGAGCAATCAGACGATACAGTGGTAGACGCTTCATCAGGACTGATGGCTAAAGGTGCAAGCTTACCTCCTGCACTGCTCTCTAACAGCTTACGGTGTGGCAAACTCCTGCAAATTGTCCAATACGATCTTTGCTATAAATTTCACTTTTTATCTCTCAACTCTCAAGAATAAACGATATTAAAACATAGTTGCAAACCATACAAGAAATATTCAAATGACATACATGCTTCTTGGTAGCAGATAAGATATTAACGACTTAAAAAAATAGTTATACACTTCTCTTTCAGAAGTCAATCAGAAAAACTGAATTTTCATAGATAAAATTATCAACAGTAGTCCGCCAAATTTTAGGAATATATTTGGGACGAGTCTTTACGAACAAAACGAAGCTGTTGGACGTATTTCCCGAAATACATAATTGTTCATACTGCTATTGCACAAAACGGAGCTTATGGACGTATTTCCCGAAATTCGTAATTCTTGAAATACACGTTGTTTAATTCACGACGAAATGTACTATTTTTATTTCGAACTAAATGCATTATGAAGCAATTTCGTAGATTTCATTCAAGTTCGTACTGCTATTGAACAAAACGGAGCTTATCGAAGTAGTTCCCGAAATTCCTAGCTCTTCAAATACACGTTGTATAATTCACGACGAAATTTACTATTTTTATTTCGAATAAATGCATTATGAAGCAATTTTTTAGATTTTATTCAAGTTCATACTGCTATTGAAGAAAACGAAGCTTTGGGACGTATTTCCCGTAATTCCTAACTCTTTTATTAGATTTTATTCAAGTTATATACGTTATTGTTATCAGATTAGATGTTGCTGTAATTGGAGAGTACATTGCAAATGCCGACCTAGTTCTTTTTCTACCGAAAATAAGGTAATGTCATAGAAATCCATGTATCATCAACATTACAAAAAAAAAATTAGATTCGAACCTGGCATCTCCACAAGAAATATTCGAGTCTCATATCGTAGCGCCACGAAAAATGATCTATTTCATTAAGTCAGTTTCTATATCATTCACTTCTTGGAACGTTTGTGGTTCTTATACTTTACGAAATATGATATGTGACTCGATGTGGAAAAAAAGAACAATTTGTCAGTTTATTGAAGAAGAAACTCGTCATCTACATTTCTTGAATTAATCAATTATGAATATTACTTATTTTGAAATATAAATATGGTGTTATCAATATTTTGCTCGATTGCTATATTTTGGTATCGGTTTTATACGAACATTTTATGTCGAGTGAAATCATGGGAGCTCTCATTTTAGCCAGCGTTGCGTGTTTAGTAATACATGGAAAACATTAATTAGGGATGAAATCCCTAAGCGTGCTCTACACCTGCCATGTGGAATTCCTTTAATTTATTTATTGAAGTACACGCCATTTTAACAATATTAACCACCTTAAGGGCTAGGTTATAACTGCATGATGATTACAAACTATTGGATTATAGTGTCTTTACGATAAGAATGATGTGACGTCATACTTGGTTGCTTTTGTAACTAATTTCTTTCAACAATTTTCCTAAGTAAGTTCCGCGATTTCTTCGTCATTGCTTGATTGTTGTGAATTTGAATAGACGTACATTTACGTCATGTGCTAGATTTTTTACATCAGTATATTAAACTGAAAAGAAATGTGTAAATACGTCTACTTGTTTATCTTGACGAGACATGGATCTTCGAAGATGCTACTGTGTGTCATTCATGGTAAGATTCTAGCACTAAAACTGTGAAAACGATTAATGTTGGTAAAGCAATGGGTATCGTACTTCATGCTGGTTGTACAGCAAGTTTTATTCCTAGTGTACAACTAATATTTTCTCCAAAAACAAAGGATGTCGATCATAATGGTGAAATGTATCAAAGCCTCTTCCTAAATTGGTTGAAAGGTTTCCCACAATAAACTTTGCACCTGAATTAAAAAATAATGAGAAAAGCCATTAAAAGTTTAAATAATTACTGAATTAGTCTGAAAAATAAATGTTGAAGAATGAATTTCCACAAAATCCAGTTTCATCATACTTGGTTCAACAGCGGATCATGTGATCATGTGATGGGAATAATCGAGATATAAAGATTGATTTAGTAGATTATTGAAATATCTCGATACAATCGAGTGCTTTCACAAATTAGTAGGTATAGTTACTAAAATTAATAGTGGTTATCTGTCACATGCGGGCGATGATTCGCCATTCCACTGTATTGCTACTTACTATAACTACTCACATTATTCTCTCGGTCGTGCACGACACGACACAACTAGTGAAATAATAGATTCTAGATCGAGATACTGAACCATATTGGCATATGATAGAACAGAGATACAACATCAAAAATTCATAATACCATCATAAGTCATACTAGTCGAGTCATATTAGCAAAAAAGCTGGGAAAATTTGCGGGCAACTCCGATCAACTCCGGTTTTTTTGCAAAATTTTCCTGAACGGATTTACAACATTTCTGAAAAAAAAACTAGTATGTGCTTTTCTATTTTTCAATTGTTATAGAGGAATATAGAGGAAAATGGCCAATTTTCATGGTCAAAAAATTAGAAAATTTCTAAAATTTCGAAATCATGCCAACAATGGCTGGAAATGCCCACGCGTAATATTGTCCAAACGCAAATTGAAATCTATGGGAAAAAAATGAAAAAAACAATTTTTTTTCAAAATATCTGTGTTGATATGGAACAATAGAAAAGAATATAAACGCTTATAATTTAGAAATGATATATTTTCGGAGCTAATAAAACCTAATTAATCTAAAATTATATATATATTTCAATATTATTGCACTACTATTGCAAAAAATCAATCAATAAATCAATTGTGAAATAATTCCTTGTTTTTAATCGAATTGAGACTAACCCGGATATTATTGGCGATAATCGATAACCACTAATGATTTGTGATGATAATTAAGTTTCATAACAACGATTATTGGAAATTTAGTTTTATAACCCTAAACTATAAAAGCGAACTGACATCAAAAATTACAGACCAATTTCTATTTTATCATGTATTCCAAAGCTATTCGAGAGTATAGTAACGGAGCATTTTTCTCTAGTCTATAAACAAATAATAATTGAAGAACAGCGTGGATTTACAAAGGAAAAATCTGCCGAGACTAATTTATTACTATTTACACAATTTATCTTGGAGGCTATACATGGAAAGGGTCAAGTAGACTGTATATACACTCATTTTTGTAAAGCTTTTGACCGCATAAATCATGAGCTATTGATCTCAAAACTATACTCAGTCATTATTGGAGTGGTTGAAAAGCTACATTACCAACAGCAAAGCTAAAAACTTTTTCTGAAGAAATTAATGTTCCATCGGGGTGCCACAGGGTTCACATTTAGAGTCATTGATGTTTCTTTTTTCATCAACGATATAAAGTATGTTTTCAAGATATGCCGTTTTCTGCTTTTTGCCGATCATTTGGAACTTTTCTATGTCATTGAATCTATTTTAGATGCTCTAACAATTCAAAAAGAGAACTTTATACATGGTGCAACGAAAATGGGATGGAGCTCAATGTTGATAAATGCTTTGTAATGAGGTTTTATGGAACCAATAGTTTTGTGGATTTCGATTATCATAGCAATAACAATATATTAGCTAGTAAAACAGAAATAAGGGATCTTGGTGTTATTATGGACAGAAAGCTTACTTTTAATGCAAATTGTGATTATATAGTTGATAAAGCACTCAAGTCCTTATGTTTTATAAGAAGAGTTTCTAGCGATTTTCATAACATTGTTTCTATAAGATATTTTTACACAGCACAGTCTCCTTCTGATAATGTTTATCGAATGAGGATTGAAAGGGTTCAACATAAGTTCTTAAGATTTGCCGCCTATAAAATGGATATCAGATTTCGTGACTACAAATTCAATTACGACTTGGTTGTGAATCTATTCTAAATATTGAAAAATTAACATTACGTAGAAATCGTAATGATCTAATTGTCATTCAAGCTTATTAATGGGTTAGTTAACTATCCTGATTTACTATCACAAATTAATTTTCGCATTCCCCAAAGAAATACCCGCTCGGCTAATATTAATATATTTCATATACCATACAGCAGAACAAAACTACCTAATGCATTCTCCATTTTGTCGTATTTTAACCGCAAATCATTATTCAAATAACCTCAAATTTTGGAATATTTCTTTGGTTGCTTTTCAAAGGGCTTTAACTTGCTCAACATGGATAAATTATGAAATTACGAATGTACGTATGTTTTTATATTTGCAATGTAAACTCTTTATTTTATATTCTTTTTACGATACATTATATTCTACTAAATTGGTTATACTGTAAAAGGTTCGTCCCCGTTATTTTTCAATATAAAGTTGGCCGTCGCAATTAAATTTGGTTGGCTTGTAGGAAAAGACGAACTTAGTTCAAAGTGGCCTCAATTTGATAGTACTAGGGGTCTTATGAATTCATACAGAACAGTACAAAATATAAGTAAAATATATTTGATAACATTTTTCAAAAATAATAAAGCAATCCTATCTCATCACCTTCTTACACGTTCCAAGTATCCCACCTTTGCATTGTGAGCAACTAATGAAGGGGAAAATGAGCTTATTCTATATTATTTTTCGTTGCGATAAATTTCAATATCAGAGTTTCCAAAGTTACTGAAATGTTACTGACAGTGAGTGATGAGGGTATAACAACATCACTATCGGATTAAAACGCATATATGATGAAAATTTGAGCCATGCAGTTAAAAACAATATAAAAATCTAAAATTCATGGTTTTTAGTGTAAACTCCAATCGTCGGGAAATGTAGCAATACACTAAACCAGATACATATAATAAGGATTTGCTGATAAAGATGGAAAAATTTGTGTCGTTATATATGTTAATTAATACGTACGATTTAATGTAGCCCAATGCCATGTGTCTGAAAATAATGAATAGCTCAAAGAAGTAACAGAGAGGAGAACAAAATAAAAAGCAAATCGGAAGAACAAAAACGAATGCAACTCAGCTACACTCCGGTTAGTCGTATTAAATAAAGCCAAACGATAAACTAACGAGAAATTTCCGTAATACCAGAAATATTTAACCCGGTCCTCGCACACACCTACCTTCTAATGCCCTGCGATTGAACTTGCTGCTTTCCTTCGCCAACGCTCGACGGATCCAAAGAGTTCAGAGAAGTGGTACGTGTCTCTGGCAAACTATGTAGCTGATGTTTAGTGACGGGAGAATCTGGGACGTGCAGTTGGTTAAAAGATGCTCTTATCGGGGTCGAGTGTGAAATCGGTTTCCGTTTCGGTCTGGGAGTGAGGAACGAGAACAAGTTCTCGGGAATTTTATGCCTGAACCAACCGTCGTTACATGTGTCGGGACTAATTTCGTAGTCGCTTTTGGAACGGATAACGTTGAAATTGGAATTTTGAGCGGCAAGATAAATATTTTTGGGCGCCAAATCCGAAGACTTCTCTTCGAAATGATTGCCGACTTTAGGTACGACAACCCGTTCGACCACACTGGACGAAGTCGATTTTTGTAGGTTATAAAAATTTCGCGAAAAAATGTCGCCTTTCGTATTAACCAGGCTACTGCCACATTCGGGCGTTTTGTATTCGTCGTTGCTCGAATTGCTGACGTTACTTGTCTGCGTCTGTATACCTTTCGGTGTATAATATGCGGAATTGTCAAAGGTGTCGTTCGAAGGTGTTCCGTTCTTTCCGGCTTTGGCCGGGGTCGTAACGCTCTGGACTTGTTCATTGCAAGTCGAAGGGACTTGATTTGAACGGAATTTAAATTTCTGAGGAAAAGTATTAGTTCTGGTTAGATTTGGAGTGTTGGAACTGGTTTTAGTAAATGCTGGTATCCTTAATGATGAGTGCGGTTTCCTACGTAGAAAAAAATCTTGAAATGTGCATGCAAAATGACCAGAATGGTAGGATATTTTGTGTTGAGCGACCATAAAAAACAATCAGACGTATTGCGTAACCGCCGATTTTTGTATAGCGAAACGCCAAAAACTTAAATATATCTTTTCGTTTACAGCCACCCCATTATCATAGACAACCGATAAATTATTAAAATCCTTCTTTTCAATATTTAGTGAAGTTGGCTTCCACTTATGTAAATCATTACAGAAAAGTGATTAAAAACGAGATTACACTTTAAAGTGTATTAACTTGACAATTGCACATCAACAACGTCAGAAGTATGTCTAACACTGAACAAAACTATATATATATAAATAGCTATAGAGTATACATACGAGGGCAAGGTTATTTTATTTGTTAACATAATCTCTTTCTAGCCCGATACACTTCGTCCAACATTTTACTAATTTTTCGATCCCTTCCAAATAATACGATTTCGGCAATCCTTAAAAATAGGCGTTTGTTTCTGCGATGGCCACTTCGTTGGAGCCAAATTTCTTCAAGTTTGGAAATAGATAAAAATCGCAGGGGGTCAAATCTGGAGAATATGGTGAACGACAACCAATTCGTAGCGCAATTCATGCAATTTATCCATTGCGACTGCGGACCTGTGCGTCGTTGGCCTGGTGGAAAAGCACTTTCTTCTTTGCCAAATGCGGCCGCTTTCGCTTCAAATCGGCGTCGAATCTATCCAACAGCTCTGCGTAACATATGCCGGTGATCGTTTCGCCCTTTTCAAGGTAATCGATATGGACGATACCGTGTGCATACCAAAAAACTGTCACCATGACTTTGTTGGCAGATAAACTCACTGAAGTCTTTTTTGGCTTCGATTCGCCAGGACAAATTCACTGTTTCGACCGTTCTTTTGATCTGTGGTTCAAAAGTCCTTCTTATTATATCTGGGTAATTGTCAATACAAATGGGAGTTCCTCAAGGCAGAATAATTGGCCCACTTTTGTTCTTAATCTATATTAATGATCTACCACAAGTTATTGCTGATGCTAGAAAGTTAGTTATCAATTATGCAGATGATAGTAACATTAAAGTATCTGCAAATCACCTTTGCTTTCTCGAAACTGAAATTGCCTCTGCACTCTCAAAGATTGAAAATTGGTGTATGAATAACAAACACACATTGAATCATCTTTACGTCAAGCCATAGTAGACTGCAAATTCCAGAAACACTAAATTTAAATGATTGCATTTTGGAAATGAAGGAATATTCGAAATGTCTTGGAATAAATATAGATAGACACCTCAACTGGTGTAAAGAAATCGAACAACGATGTAAAAGGCTGAGTTCTATCATTTATAGTTTACGTGTCATGAAACCACAACTTGAGGAAAGTTCATTAAAAGTTTTTTATGATGCCAACTTTCAATCTCTGTTGAGCTTTGGCGTAATTTTTTGGGGTAACAGCTATCAGGTTGATATGATATTCAGGCAGCAAAAAAGAGCAATACGAATAATCTTTGGATTAGGGTATAAGCAGAGTTGCAGAGGTTTTTTCAAGAAAAACAACTCGCTAACTGTTATTGGAATATACATTTATCAATCCCTTCTTTTTATTTTCAAACATAGAAGATTCTTTACAGATTTCAAAAAATCTTTCAATTACAACACACGTAATATTTCATATATATATCCAGCACATACGCTTACTACACTGACAGAAAAAAATTGTCCCTATATGTGCATCAAATTTTTCAACAATTTGCCAATTGATATTCAATGTATAAAAAATTTATGTGAATTTAGGAATAGAATATTCAATATTATTGTGCAATGTGAACCATACACTGTTAATGAATACTTGAATAAGTAAGTTTTAGTATTTTATTTTAAATTTCTTTTGTATTGTTTGACTTGTTTTCTTATAATCTTGTTATTATTTACAACAATTATTATTGAGAAAATAAATTTACTTTTACTTTACTTTACTATCACGTTTGACCATCACCAAACACTCGTTTGAAGTTTTCACACGGTCGCGCTTGTAGTCAATAGAGAGCAAATGCGGGACCCAATCTGGCAGATAGCTTCCTCATATTCAAAATTTATGAAAAATGTTCCGTACCCGTGCGGTTGAGATGCCCATATAGCCTCAGCAATCTCGTGCACTTTAACTCGCCGATCGTGCAATATCTTGCCGTAACCTCAATTGGACGACGTTCTTTGTGGTCATACTATCACAACGATAATCAGTAAGCCACTTGTGAATTGTTCCACTCGAAGGTGAAGTCCTCATAATGTTTAACAAGCGATGCTTTGGTTTGCGTAATGTTTTTTCACGCAAGATAAATGTTTAATCAAGACGCAAAATTCACTTTTTCCATGTTTACATGGGCGTCAAAACAGATCCGAATGACATATCAGCTAGAAAATTTTAATGCGTTCTAGATAAAGATGGTACATCACAAATGTCACATGGGATTTTCGATTGTGGCGCCATCTGTTCTATTTGTCAGGGACTTTTCACCTTCCCCTCGTACGAGTTACCACTACGGAATGTAATATAATATAATTCAGTTTACACATCACCCTTTTTAGGCTTAAAATTATAACTTGTCTAAAGCAAATTTCATCTGCGATGCAGCCATTATCAAAAACGTATGTAACTGAACTAGGATTATGAAAGAAAGCGAAATACTTGATGATCAAATTTTGGAAAGGGTTAATTACAAATAATAATAAAGCGGCGATTGTGCTGATTTTGATGGATGAAAGTGTTTACTTGTACTTCTTGGCTGAAATATACATCAAATATTCCAGATAGTCAATAATCCCATTAGTAAGTGTTGCTGGAGTTGACCTGAGGTTTATCAAAGTACTTTTAATGACGGATTGTTTTCGATAAGCGATAAATCAAAATTCAATCTCTAGGTTTATACATTTCAATAGCTTCTTATGTACGTAAAACGGTTCGTTGCCATGTTTTAAAATAGAAATGCCCATTTTGTAATTGTATGACCGGTTTGTGATACATGGTTTGCTACGGCGGACTTTCACTTAGTTGATTCAATGTAACATTCATCACAGACACTGATTTTTTTTATCATGATCTGAAATTTTACTGAACCTGTTACCGAGTAAGTGTTTTTTTTTTATAGTAAATGCAGGTTTACCATCAACTCTCTTGAATGTATTATCGAAGATAGGATTATAAGTGAATGACTTGAAGTTATTGTATTAGCGTAAACTAAATTAAATGCAATTTATAATAGCAAATCGAAAATATGCTTCCAAATATTTTCAGGAGCCACGCATCTGCACATGCTTTTGATTTTCCTGAATATCCACTGACACATGAAGTCTGGTTCCTCAACAACACAGCTTCGAAAAATTGTGCTAACAAAAGGAGGTAACAATAGTAGTAGGGAAATCATTCGTATATAAATAATACGATAAAAGTTCTAATATCGATCCTTGTAAAACACAATACGTAGATTATGATTTGACGTCTTTCCATGACTGTTTGAAAGCTTTTTTTGCAATTATGTTATATATGGTTTTAATTCTGGTGAGGTCATATATTTGAAGCTATAGTTTTAATTCTGCTGTAAATTCAAACTTTGTAGATGCCTGGAATATTAATTAAATCACATACTTGTACCACCACTACCTTTGAGGCCCATTTCCGATTCAGTTACAGTTAGCATAAAAGCATTTTTATCTACAATGCTAGAAATACTTCTGGCGATTTTGCAATTGAAACATGTCCAGTTAATGTTTATAATTTAAAAACCTTTCCTTCATAATATCATTAATTTAGATAAAGTCGGAGACAACTTCATTAAATATTCATTCTGAGGTTTATTGGGGTGAATTCATTACAACAGACACTTGAAAATGAAGATGTAAATAGTTAATAATGATTTCTGACACAGGTTTGAATTATATATAAATTCTCGGGAAATATGTAACACTAACATATATGCTTATTATTTTCGTTTTTACGTACGTTTCGGTCTCACGACCATCATCAGAAGACGTATCAATGTCTAAAACGGAATTTCTCAAAACTAATTGTTTCAAGCACAACGCATTCATTTCAATTAAAAATGCCCACGTCGCCGAAACGAACAGAAACACGAGTATTGCTATTTGAGCATTCTACCTAAAATATACTTTATTATAAAGACTCATGCAGAAATTTGCACAAAAAAAAATTTAATTAGAAGTAAAATTTGTAACATCTTGACAAATAAAAAGAATAAACAGAAAACAGAAATAGGCATAGCAAAAAACCGATTTAACTATCACACAAAAGAGACAAAAGAGATCTTAGATGCTACTCCTCAAATATATCTTTTTTTTTAGTTCCTATTGAATTTTTTCTAAAGAATTTACGTTTTTGTACTTTTGTTATTTTTCCAAGTTTTAATAAAATATTTCATTGTATTTTTTATTCAAATATATTTTAATATAACAATGATCCGTTTTTTTTTCTGGGTAAATTGTTTACTTTTTAACCAATTGAAAAAATCCAAAATATGATGGTGTATACAAGAGTACTCTAAAGAATGTGGAATAGTGAAAATACTCATTAAAAAAAAATAACCATTTTATTCCCACCCGGTCTACCAGACCGGTTAAGTCAGATTTATAGTAATTTAATTAATTAAAACCCTCGAAAATCCCTACATGCGTCTTTATAATTGTTAGGTATAAGTATATCATAGGTGGAATGCTGAAATTGTCAATATTTCTAGTAAGGTGTGACAACCTTTTGTATTACCTCATAAATCTTCAACATCTAGTTCGAAAGTGGATACTTCAGCTTTATATTTTGGTTTCAATCTCATTCAAACATTGCTTGTTATTATAAGTAAGTTGCAATGCAGAGGATTCTTGATATATATTCATATACTTAAAACATTAATGTGTTACAATTTCGATTACTCGTGAGCATCGTTAATTGAAATTAGTGCGATAAGGACGATTTGTGCTTGACTAAAGAAATCCCGTTTTAGACATTGGTACGTCTTCTGATGATGGTTGTGAGACCAAAACGTACGTAAAGACGAAAATAATAAGAATATGTGTTAGTTGTGAACTATTTCCCGAGAATTTATATATTATGTAAATAGTAACATAATGAACGTGATTCAAGCCTATTATGACTATTTGAGGTTCCTCAAAGAAAACTAATTTCTTTCGAAATTGATAATCGTACCCGGGTTTAGATAATCAAAGAGTTTGATTATGTTATCAACTTCTCCCCAATTAAATATGGGGAATTTGTTATGAATCAAAAGTCTTAATTCCAACTTGAATGGTGGTTTTAGAAGATACTTATTAGTGATGGGAATAATCGACATAAGAACATCGATTATTGAAATATATCGATATAATCGATGTGCTTTCAGTCAAATTGTAGTGGTTTCCGTTATTCGTCACATGTCCACGACTAGATTAGTGCTTCGATCAAAAATGTTTTTTTTTAGGGTAACGCGATTTTATGGTCGATGCTTGTAAAAGTGGCGCTGAAAACGATGGTGAAGTTAGAAATTGTCTATTGTTTGTATTTGCGTGTTAGTTGCAAAATTATATAAAATGCGTGCAAAACACAAACTATTTGAGATAATCGTAAATTTTGCATGGTGATAGATATTTACAGAACACGTAGATTAAGACCGATAACGACTTATTCTCATCCGTTCAAGAACTACATCATTGATTTGCCAATGTCGTTAACAGATGGAAAAATTAGAGATGTGTATGTGATTATTTTGTAAATTCTGTTCTTCCAGTTTGCCGAGTCCGTCGAAACGAAAATAATTATCGATATTAATGAACAAGCTAGAGGTAAGAAACAAGTTTATAATTTTATCAGATTCGTCGTTCACTATAAGTGACAGACAAAAATCAACAGTTCAATAAACGCGCCAAAATTGTTTTTTATGTTTTGCTCGAAGTAAAATGTACAATTATCCTACGACATAAAGTTATTCATCGTATGGCTACGTTACCTGATATGTCCCGAGTCCCCGGAACTCGACTGTCGACTGTGAGAATGAATGCTGCTGTACCCGGAAGCTTTCGATAATTGACTCGTATTCGAAGAGTTCCGAGAATGTCCGGGCTCGCAGAGGTTGTCTTCGTGGTCTATTAGAACCGGGGGCTCATCGATGAATTCTGGCGGTGCTACAGTGACAGGGACATTGCTTTCGGACAATGTTTGTCCTATAACCAACTCTGGAAAAAAAAATCTGATATGACTTCTGTATATTTCATTTACACTTGGGAAATAAGAAAATGGAATGGAGGGTACCCACTGTGAAATTATACTGGAAATTGTTTTTGACTTTTATGGAGCACTTCAATAAGATTACGAAAATTGAAATTTTTTGATATTATTCTATGGGGTCACTTAAAAAGTAAGATTTATAAGACTCAGCCACAGTCATTAAATGACACTTTCAGCACTTATTATCATGAACAATGAATAAAGTAAATTTATATTTTGTGTCTCATCTTTCTTTGTATACCTAAATCATACCGTAAAGCTAAGCTCAAAAAGAATAATTTTTTCCACAAAAACAATCTTATTACATAAAATTAACGAAAAATCGATACAAATGTTTTATAATTTGTAACGTGTAAATTCCACCTAACGACTTAGAAATGGCCGCTGTAGGGTAATCGGTTAACACCTTTGACCTCAGCTATGCTAGACCATATATTCTAAGGGTCATTGTGGTGGTTGTTCGGTGTAAGATTCGTATATTCCGCTTCTATGTCGAGGTTGTTCCGTGAGACAAGAGCACCGGAAGGCGAGAAGATGGCGATTACTTCTGGTCAATTCGTTCAGACGTACGTTTGCTAGGTTATTTCAACAGGGAGGTGACACCAAGCTTGTAATTGGAACCAGATTCTGGGAATATTCCTTGCGTTGCAAACATAGACATCAATTACCGATTTGGATTGAAATCATTGTGATTAATAGGGTAATTAATGTGCCTTCGGCGATCAGAGCTTAGTTTTCTACGTGACTGGTTGTGAACGGACGTGAAGTTTGTCTTATTTGAAGGAAAACCCTATCGTGTTAGAGGTAAATATCTATGTAATTCCATTTGATTTATTCACTGACTTCACGAATTGATTTGCCTTCATAGGTGGAATCTGACAGAACACAAGCTAGTTCTAATTTGTTAACAAATGATATGTATTTTGTTCATGTCTGTCTTCTGACGACAATAGAACAATAGAGGTTTGAACATTTCGCGATTTCAGCGTTCTACTTTTTCTTTTTCTTCCCTATATTTTTGTCTATGTTGTGGAAAGTTCAACAAGAAGTGTGTTGAGGATTGTTTGGAATCTGCTGTGGGGAGATCACTTAGGAGTCACTGATTTATTTGTGCTGTACAATCGTGGAAACGGTATCATAATTGTGGCAGGGACCCCTGCATGAAGTAGAAGTAATTAATCATCACCAAGCAAATACAACATCAACTCTCACCAGGTCAGATTATCGATTGTGGTTTTGTGTAACAATTTTAATATATTATGTAAATTCAATCAACTGTGTTCACTTGTTTAAATGATTTAAGTAACTAATTTCATCCATATTTTCTAATCATTCGCTTCATATCTCATTAATATAAGTTTGTCATAAATTATATCAATATTAGTATTTCAAAGTAAATTTCATTCATTCTGGGTACAGGTCTTTTATTTCCTTTCTTTCAGGGTAATTTAACCTGGGGACTTGAGTATTTGCATCCCCTAGTTATATACATAATTCATTGGTTGGTTAAAATACTCTGGCGCCCGAATTTTTAATATCTGAAATATAACCTACGACCATCTTCACTGTAGCTGTCGGCAACCAAGTGATAAAATAGAGCTTTAGTTTATCCTTTAGTAAGAGTAAATTGTAACCCTTACACAGTGTTGACTCATTAACTAACTTAACTACCTACTTAATATGACTTTTAATCCCATTTTAATTTAAGAGTTCAAAATAAGCGAAAATAAAAACCACTCGACCCCTATTCCCATTTGAGATTTTGGGGTCAAGGCACACCCCCGTGAAGGGTTGAAAGTTACAAGGTTGATGATATAGGCAAAATCTATCCCCCGGCAAATAAAAATCGACGGGTCCGAGCAATATTTGTTTAAACGAACGGTATATGAGATATCGGCCGTGTTTCGTTTTGATTGGCCCAGCCTGTATATAATCTTTGATTTCAATATACAATGACGTCAAATATTAGCCAGGGAAGAAGTTGTGTAAGAATTATTGATAAATCCTATGTTAGCACAGATTGGTGTAATCTAATTCAATCAACGTATGTATTTAATATTGCTAATTCCAACTTATGAAATCCTGAGTTATATGGCAATTTGTTTTAATAAGGGAAAGAGTATGATGAATTATAACTCGCGATTTTACCGTGTACTTAGAGATATAAATCGAGGCATTCGATATGAAATGCACCGGCCCTGTGAAAAATAACTTAAAACCAAGGACATATGAATGGGGAAACGACAATCGCGACATGCATGTCCAAAAAAAGGAGAAATGGAATGTACTGAGACACTTTTTTTTACTAGCACCGACCCTATGAAAAATAGCTTGAAACCGATATCGCATGAATAAAGACACAAACTAATCGTACCTGATGGAAGAAGAGCAGGTCGTTTTTTCGGTAAACTTCCAAATCCGGAACTTCCACTCGCTATCGAGCCGCCCAGCGAACCACTTCCAGAATATTCTTCTGTACGTGTTTCTACAGCCGTATCTTCAGAATTAGCTGATTTCGGTCGTAACGACGGTGATGGCCTGGAAACAAAAAACTTCATTATCACCATTAGAACTACCAGAAAGTTTCCACCGTAATCTTGCTACCATTTTCGAATTATCGAGCATTATTTCGTCAACCGTAAATTCCGAATATCACAATTCGAAATTATATGTAATACACAGAAAATTTTCAGCGTCGTAACTTTTTTATTCTACATTTTAATAGGCTATCGAAAACCAAATGATCATCGTCTTGACTGAATACTGTAGAAAATATTGTACAGAAAATTAACCGAATATTCTTGTTGCGCGCCTTACCTCTTTCAAACGTTTGTACCTTGTATTTATATACAGAATATTTCCTAAGTAGTCTAAATATTTTAAGGGTGTGATTCCTCATGTCTTTTTTTTTATTTCATATGAACATGGGGTCTAAACTACCTCCGTTCCGATCTACAGGAATTAAGGAAAAAGGATTGAGGAAAACATCGAATTTTCCACATTAGATATTTTCCTTCAATTTTGGTATGTGGTGGCTAGCTTAAAGGCAGGATTTTTACATTAACAATTATTTTCCTACTTAAACTAGTGGCGTCCGTATACCACACGCTTCTGGATTATTTGCTTAAAATAATTGGTACGCCACTGCTTTTTTTTGGAAAAACATTTTTTTAGCGTTGACATTAAAGTCTCTAGCAATTTTTCTTCTACTAATATTGGGTGCATCTTCAACTATTTGAAGGATGTGCACGCAATCCCGAGTGATACAATCGCGCGCGAAAGAATGTCAGTCTAAATGAAAATAATCACTCGGTGTTTGGACAAGTGAAAACCTGCAGGATACCTTGCGGGCTTTAGCGAGCGAATTTCGTGCAGTTGAAAAGTGCTCAAATTTGTTCGTTCGATGTACAAGAAAAACAAGAAAGAGTGATAATTATCGTCCCATGAGGTTAACTTCAATAGTTGCTAAAGTTATGGAAGCAATCATCTCTAAAAAAGTGATGGAATTCTCTCTAAATAATAAGTTTTAAGTTTCTGAACAACAAGGATTTGTACCAGCTCGCTCCGTACTCACTAACCTGCTTGACTGTGTCAATAACTGGAGCTTGTCATTAGATAAACACGATTTTTCTAGGGCTTTTGACCGTATTCCTATAAAACTTTTACTTCACAAACTAGAACATCTTGGAATTAGGAGCAATTTACTAGCATGGATTTCGGCCTATCTGACGCATAGAAAATTTGCCGTGCGTATTGGCGACACATACTCTCACGAATATGACGTTTATAGTGGTGTGCCACAGGGGTAAGTACTGAGGCATATTTTGTTTATTTTATATATCTCTGATATTCGTAACTATGTTCAGTCGATGATCTCTTTTTATGCCGATAATAGCAAGATTTACGCAAATTCTTTCCAAAAATACAAATTTCTTCAAAAAGATTTAAACCAAATATCGATCTGGTGTAGATTATAGAAAATTCGCCTTAATATTGAAGAGTGTGTTGTATTGCACATGGGAAAGCATAACCCCACAACATTTACAAGTTGAATGATATTCAATTAAAGACAGTGACAGAGCACGTCTTGGACTGACCATCTCGGCAGATTTATCTTGGACCCAGCAGATAAACCAAGTAAAAAAAAAGCAAAAACTTCTGTTACTGTTACTTTCTAAGGCATTTCACAAAATTTCCCCTCATCACATATATAACCTTTATACCACATATACACGCCCCATTCTTGAGTACGCGGGCCCGGTTTGGAGTATCGACTGGTCACGTGATGCAACGACTTTGGAGTCTGTACAACGCTATGCTACTCGAATTAAGAAGAAAGGATTAGCATTCTGAATGCAACAACATTTATGGAACGTCGACTCCGAGGAGATCTGATCGTGACCTATCGTATTTTAAATGATTTATTCGAGTACAATTTAAATCACCTATTCGGTTTAACCAGGATCAATGTTTGAGGTGTCACGATTGGAGTTTAAAAAGGAAGACTTCAAATCGAAGTCACGTCAGCGCTTCCTTGCTAACAGAATTTTTTCTGAGTGGAATAACCTCCCTTGTGATGTTGTGTACGTCAGAACATTATAAAAAAACTAATTGTTAATCTTCATTGTGATCCAATTTATTGACAAATAATTGTTCCGATATGTATTACTTCATAACTTTGGACACTGTATTTTTAGTAATTGAGCCTAAATGGATAGTCTACTTCGGCTCATTGCCGATATTTAATAATAATAATAATACCACATACCAAAATTGAAGGAAAAAAATAAGTGGTTTCCGACATATTAGGAAAAATTCGATGTATTTATAATTTTTAACACCTAAAACGGAAGCACTTTAGACCATATGTTCATATGAAATTATTTTAATAAAAGACATGAGGGATTACACCCTTAAAATTTTTAGACTTCTTAGGAAACATCCTGTACATATAAAAGGCAAACACCATTCACTCACTAATTACTAAATCTCCTAAACTACAAAGCGGACCGACTTGAAACTTGGCAGCTAAAAACGTGTTACATGACAGACAGCTGACCCATTGACAGTCACATAATAACCATGACATACCATTCCATAAAATAGATATCCCTGTCAATTCAAATACACTTTTACAAGACAGAATATAATATTACGTCTTTCCACGCCTTTAGTTCTTTCTGCTCATTTTAAATATGCATTAAGTCTTCGAAATTGAGGAATAACATCGGAGAGAGCTAATATAATCAAGTAAATATGACAGACAGCTCCGTAGCTCGATGGATATCACCGTTCAGCCCGTCTATGACAGACCACACATAACATCATAACAAATCATCAGGTAACTTTTACTTACACTTTGAACAATACATCTCCCGAAAGCATATTCATGGCAATAGAAAATTTCAACATGCTATTATCCTGTCGATGTCTTGCGTCGTAGCCCTCCAGCAGAGCCTTCTTATAGGTGGTACCGGCTCCAGCGTATTCTGCAAGATTGAGATCGACAAAGCCCAATTTATTGAATGAACGGCCTCCTTTGCTCTCCTTTCGTACGGAAATCCTCAGTACGCAACGTTCCAGGACACCGGTTGACGCGTTCGCCAACATTTTGCACGGAAATGTAAATTTTGCTCCCCAGTTTACTTTGTGGTCTTTGACTTCTTCTCTGAAACAAAATATCAACATCGTTAAATGAAAGTGTATCGGTTTTGGATTGAAAAATTCTTCAAATCGTAAACTTAATACAAATTCTAGTGTTTAACTATAAAGGTATAACAATCGGCGGATTGGTACTCTCTCATCTTAACCCTAGGATCCAAACTATAAGTTGGTAACTTTTATGGTTAGAAATTTTTGCGATTTATTATCTAACAATACTTTAATTTCTGCTTATTATGGCTTATTTCATTCTCATCCATTATATGGTATTTTAATATTGGGGCATCCCCGCATGCAATCAAGATATTACACATTGAAGCCCAAAAAATTGCCAGGACACACAGATATTGGTGTACACAGTCTGTGCTTTGTGCTCTATCCAATTCCAAATAATCTGGAATGTTAATAAGAGGAGATAATTTTAGTCTTCTTGGTACATACTGGCAACTTCATGAAGACATGTATAATCCAAGGATTACTCTTTGTTTTGAGTTTAACCTCAATTTTCGGGCACAAAAAATTGGACTTTCCTTTTTCAAATGAATATACGATAAAATGCACCTCCCCTGAAATATCTCTGAGAACTCTTAAGCTTTTCACAATTCCTCATTTTTCACAGTCATGTTTGATTTGACTGATACACAGTCAACTAGTTGCGCCATTCAAAAAATAAAGTAATACATTTTGGAATCATCCGTTTTTGCTTTACCGTGAAATTTACCCTAAGGGACGTTGATGGTTCTTAGCGTGGACTCTCCATATCATTACATTCAATTTGCTAGATAATTGAAAATAACGATATATGTACTAAACTTCTTACTTATCTTAAATTAATAATCAAAGTTTATTATATATTATATTATAGCCATAGTTGGAAGAAAGGAACATTGCTAATCCTCGTTCCTCAAATTTGGCATTATGTATTTTCCGTCTCTTCATATCTATATAACTTAGACATATTCACGAGAACGTAGGGAAATATTCACTTCCGTCTGATGGGCGTTTTCATTCAACGAGTACAAAGACGCTAAGATTTAGACTTGCAAATTTATTATCAACTCCGTGCATCACAAAACTAGAATGGAAAGATTTTTCAAGACACATTGCTTTTATCCTTTTGATAAATGCATGTCGTGGATGTTGCCATTGTCAATATACAAATTTTCCTTAAGAATATCCTCTAGCGTTGTAAAAAAAATTATCAACGTTAGTCCTAAGCAGAATACCAACAAGAAAAAATATTAAAACAATGAAAATTAGAAATTGAATAGTAACATAAAGAAGGGAGTGGCAATCTTGCCCTATCCTTTGAAATGAAGATTTATTTCAGTTGCTCCCTGTAATTCTCAGAAATTGAAACAAATGAGATATCAAGTTCCTATCTATGCTCGATTTATTTATCAGAGTGCTGATTTTATAATCGCGGTCTGTAATAAAACATCAGATCATACAGCACTTCACGAGGTAATTGGCAATAAATTAAAACCAGTAATGAAGCGCCGGGGCTGAACGAAACCGGCTACATTCATCGGAACAATTTCGCGTTGATGAAATAAAGCAGCAACCCACATCGCGTCAGCGGTGCCCCATACAATAATTAACCAACACGAAGTTTAGAATTTGCCCCAGTTTACAATATTTACTTTCTCTCGCACTGTGCCAAAATGGAACACGCCCCATCGACCTCACCGTATATCCATCCTTTACGTATCACTTCAGGAATCGGAGAAAGAACACGCATACGGGTCAAGGGCAAATACCAGTCTGGTATTGACATTTGTCATCAAAAAGTTTTCACTCAATGGCAGGAAGAGATTCTAGTCTTCTTGCTTAAGGGGCTGATAATTAATCATCTGAAACTGTTCCACATATTAGAGATCTTTCAGCTGCGACACTAGTGTTGTTGGATTGTTTGATTTCAGCCGCGATTTCTGGTTGACCTTGACTCAACAAGCCTTTTAATTCGGAATTCGAAAATACGGCAACCGTTTTTTTAAAGTATATAGAAGTTATTTTTGATGGGTGTGTAATACAAAATTATTGATAATGGCATGAAAAACCACAAGATAATATAAAATATGTAATTCTATATAATATTGGAGGGATCTTTAAAGTAATATTATTCATATTTTACCATGCCAACCTTATTACAAAGTTCACGATTCTTTTCTACAAATGTCTCTAATATATTTATAAGAATTGTCTACATCTCAGGATTTGTAGAAGCCTGGAAAAATGGCGTTTGTCTTCAGAATAGAATGAAGTTTTACAGTTTCTGTAGATGCAAACTTTTCCACTTCCTGTCCTTTTCGTTCATCTCATTTTAGGGCTTGCAATTTATCATTCGGTTATTCCACAAGAACACGGTCAATTAGAAATAGCTAACCAAACAATAACCACCGACAAACATAACAGAAATATATTATACAAAAAGGAAATGTAAGTAACAGAATAAACAATAAATGTTAAAGAACTGTGAACAATTGATCACGTGACGTGACGAAAATGTAGTTGACATATGTGTTAATGTGAGCTATTTCCTAAAAAGTTACAGATAATTGATTTTGGTTGTATGTAGAGAACATTTGTCTTTCTCCAACTATCGGAACGCTTAAGTATAAATTAGAAAATGTCTTTATAGTTGTTGGATACGGTAAAATTAGTACATTTGATCTTATAATACGTGTGGACTAATTGTATCTAAAAGTGAAGGTAAGGTCTCTAGGTTAATCTGTACCGATGGAAAATTTAATTTTAAATATTCATTCACTCAGGAAGCCATTTTGGAAAGCACTTTATTCAGTCATAACACTTTTATACACGATTATTCACAGGTAAAAACACATTCCAATCACATAACGACACCTAAGGAACATGTTCCACAAAAAACTGGTACAACTCTCTTCATTTCCAATATTCATCACCTGACACACTGAATACCATGTGACATTAACAGTAAACGATACTGTCGTAAGCTTTTTGTTGATGACGTTACACTTACGTTTGTAGTTTGTCAGCTAGCGCTCAAGCCGTTGTAAAACTATATCAAGTATTTTCACAAGAGCATAGAAAATAATCGATTATACTTCCAAGTCTGAGACGTATTCTGCGAAACACCACGACGGCGTTAGCAGGACTGCGGTTTTAAGGATATACGTCAAGTGAGGTTAGTATAATTTAATATTTTCGTTTGCTTGAGTGGTATTCGTTACGATTATATAATGAATAGAACGATAATAATAAATTTATCATTCATTTTGTATTAATATTGAACGTACAACTATTGTAAGTAATATTTGGAACATTGTTATCTGTCGATGAGCTTGAGCTACCTATATTGGCCGTGCACGGCAGAGTTCTTTTTCTAATTTTTTCAACGATGTTAAGATGATGTTCGTTGCTTAGCTTTAGGTATGGTTTGAGAGACTCACTTGAAGAATAACCAGTAAATTGATTAACTTCTTGTAAGTAGGCTCCAGATTTTGTTAAATTGCTTACAGCAGAGGAACGATTTGAATGATTGGTTATTTCTACCCTCTTGATATCAGTCCCAATACGTTGTGCTCCTAGACGTGTCCACTTACTGAGATGGTTAATCATTGGAACATTTTTGTACCAAATACATGTCTTCTTCAAATCCGGATTTGGAGTTAAAAACAATCGATACGTTTTGATATTTGGTGTTCTTTTGTTTAATATCTTCTGTAGTAGACGTACTGGACACTTGTCTTGACATTCATTGTTCGAAATTAACCATTTAGATGCAGTGGTACGTTTTTCTCCGCCCTGCGTAGTTTTGGAGAATATGTTGTTCACGGTTCACCTTGCTCTTGAATAACGAATTTTATACCGAATAATAGAGGTAAGATGAAAGAATCCCCAAAAAAATATTGAAACCAAAAAAATTATTTTGAACCGTCAAAAATTTTGTTCAATGCTAAAGTTTTGGGCAACTTCCAATTTCTTTTTGGACAACTGAAGTATACTAACATATCATCATAACACCGAATTTACAAGTGTTGAGTTAATGCCACTAGCGCAGTCCAAACTGAGGCATGTTCGCAAAAATTTTGGCAATGACAAAACGAAGAGTCTTACACCAAATCCGAGCCCGGATTCGAAATCTCCGACGTAACGTACATATACGGTCTATCCTACGTACAATTTTAAGACGAATCCAAAGCCGTATCGTACAGACCCATACCTGTTATCGTTTTCTTAACAGATACTAAGAGAAAATGAGCACTGGACACTTGTCTGGACATTTTTTGTTCGAAGTTAACCATTTAGATGCAGTTTCTCTCCGCCCTGTGTAGTTTTGGAGAATATGGTGTTGTATTCGATACGGCCTGTAAGTTCACCATACATGTCGACTTCGTTCTTGAAAAATTCTGCTAGGCAGAAAGTTGCCACGTCACGCAAGCTCGACTGCAGAAATCTGGTAGAACTTTTTTTGTAAGTCGTCCGGTGAGTTTTCGTCATCTTGGTTATCTCTTCAGTTGTCACAGCTGCCATAACTGGATTTTCTTTTCTCTGGAAGCGCTTGTAGCTCTCTTCTTTTGGCCGCACGTGCCTTTCTGGCATCCTCAAAAACTGTGTCTTTGAACTACTTATTTAGATTAAAATCTTCAAAGTACTTTTTCTGGAGAAGCTTTGCGGAAATATTCCAAAACGTCTTCACAACTCCTTCCTTATAATCGTTGCTTGCTCATGTTGAAAGCCTAATCTTTGAGAATATTTGCAAAGTGTTCGTTCGAAGTCGAGAAATTCATATTTTCGATCTTCACAAAATGTCAAAAACTGTTTCCAAATGCATTTGTGCGTTTTCACGGTGTTTGCATTCAATTGATTCGCTTATTTCTAAATCTGAAGCTTTTCCGAAGCGATTCATTGCGGTTTTAATTGACTTTTGTTAATAAATATAAACGTTTATGACAGTTATTAAATCATGACTCTAGATTTTAAATTATTATCCATTATTTTTGCTTTGTTGGACCAACCAAAAAACCAAAGTGATTAAACCACGTCGTCAAGGGTATATTCGTTTATCTATACATGGTAACTATGTAAAATTTGTGATTGCTATTGGTCTAATTTATGCTTCTTGGCAAATAGTTTCATTCACAATAATTTTGAATTATTGTGCAGCCTAATTTATGATGAATTATATAAATCCATATTATCGTTATCAAACATGTTTCCCAAGTGATTTATATCAAATAGAAATTCATTGATGCCGATATTGGAACTAAATATTTATCCCATCAATATGCTCAATAAATTAGTAGATATTTTAACTTAATTCCACCAATATAATGTTAATACATACTAATATTTTACTAGGAGATAAATAGAAACATAAACAATAAGCAATGCTTCAACAAAACTTAGGTATTTTGAATAAAATTTAGCTTCCCATTAGTTTGGAACATACACCGCTGATAAAATCTATTTGTAATTACCTTCGAAATGTTGTCAATGCATTAAGCGAGCTCTGAATAAATGATATACATTGGTGTTTCACCCTGTACCCAACTGTTACCTACCGACACGACATAATTAACATAGTTCGCATCAGGCGACTATGTTAAAAATAACATAATGCAGAAAGTTACGTGTGATGTACCGATAAAATTTAAATATCTAGGTAGTTTACGTCATTGTAGCATTACTGGCATGAATGACGGACATTTCGTATGATCCAATATAATATACATTAAAATAACATACCGCAATCATATTTACTACTTAAATGTTGTACGATGATCAATACATTTCTTTGCATTAGGTACATTGCTATTTTACTAAGTGAAATCCATAAATGTATAATACATATACAAATACGTGACTTGATTCTACTTGTTCTTGTTACTTTTATACAATTTACTTGTTATGACAGTTATAAAATAAGATAACTTTGACATTGACTTGTATTGTCAAAAGTAAAATATAAAAAGATTCATAAAGATTATAATTTCTCTGTTTATTTCGACTTTAAACTAGAGAAAAGAAACTCACAGTAAGACTGACTAGTCTGAACACTACTAGTCCGACTTAATATAGAAACAGAGAATCATTCAGACAACTACTAACTGCCCTGGTTAATACGTCGACGGATATTGAATTACCAAGGATTTATTTATGAACTTCTAGAGGAAATAGCCATCATGACTAATAATTAAGCAGCCATAAAAGCACTGTAAATAAGAAACAATCACCCTTGTCCACTAAAAATATTGTTAAAGTATCGAGGATCTCTCAGCTGCCTAAGTATGAGGGCAAGGTGAAAAGTCCCTGAAAATAAAATAGATGGCGCCACAGTCTAAAATCCCCTGTGACATTTGTGATTACTATCTTTAACTAGAACGCATTAAAAATTTCAAACTGATATGTCATTCAGTTCTGTTTTGACACCCATCGAAAGCAAGCAGCGTTGAAGATGTTTGTAAACATGGAAAAAGTGAATTTCGCGTCTTCATTAAGCATTATTTCTTGCCTGGAAAAAACATTACGCAAACCAAAGCATCGCTTGTTAAACTTTACGGGGACTCCTCACCATCGATTGGAACGATTCACAAGTGGTTTACTGATTTTCGTTGTGGTAGTATGACCGACCACAAAGGACGCTGAACGTTCAGGTGTTCCAATTGAGATTACAACGCCAGAAATCATCCATAACATGTATGGTATGATATTGGATGACCAGCGAGTTAAAGTGTACGAGATAACTGAGGCTATGGGCATCCTAACCGAACGGGTACGGAACATTTTGAAACATGGATCCATCACAAAACACCAGAGACCAAAGAATAGTCGAAACAGTGGAGTTGTCCTGGCGAATTAAAGCGGAAAGAGGCGAAAGTGAGTTTATTGGCCAACAAAGTCATGGCGACAGTTTTTTGGGATGCACACGGTATCGTCCAAATCGATTACCTTGAAAAGGGCAAAACGATCCCCGGCGTATATTATGCACAGCTACTGGATCGATTCGACGCCGATTTGATGCGAAAGCGGCCGCATTTGGCAAAGAAAAAAGTGCTCTTCCACCAGGACAACGGACCGGCGCACATTTCCGCAGTCGCTATGGCAAAATTGCATGAATTGCGCTACGAATTGGTTCGTCCATCCACCATTTTCTCCAGATTTGCCCCCCTGCGATTTTTATCTATTTCCGAACTGGAAGAAATGTCTCGGCGGAAAGAGATTTGGCTCCAACGATGAGGTTATCGCTGAAACAAACGCCTATTTTGAAGGACTGCCGAAATCGTATTATTTGGGCTATAAGGAGACTATGTTGAGAAATAAAATAAGTTTTGGCCAAATAAATCATTTCTTGTTTCATTTTTCAGGAACTTTTCACCTTGCCCTCTTAGTTAGTAGCTGAAAGCTCTCTAGTGCTTTAAAATTATTTTTAGTTAATAAGGGTGATTGTTTCTTATTTATAGAGTAAACTGATTTACTCAGATGATGGCTACATGGTAGCTGATTTTTACTGGATAAGGGTGATTCTTTCGTTTAATAGTCAACTGATTTTACTCAGATCATTCACTTGACGGAAATCAAGTCAGTTTGCAGCATTCGCTACTATTTGAAGGCTCGAAGTGTATTAGAAACAATAAAAAAAGCGTAACGGAGTAACAAATACTTTAGAACGTAGGACACCATTGAGGAAATTACACCAGAATGCGAAACATTAGACGTGCAATATTCGGGTACAACAGCCAACCGGTGAAGGGCTCGAACACACTAGTACAACTGGCTGAGGTGTGGCTGGTGAGAAGAACCAGCATCCAAGGCAAACAAACTACTACTCCGATTGGCAGCTATTCAAAGAACCAGGATACCTAGTAACGCATCTGCCAACCATACGTTTTTATTACAAAAATCGAGCTCGCATCAAATGTACGTGAATAGATCTATAAATGGGTACTGAATTCCACGAGTTTTTTTTAATATAATTTGACTACAAGAAAGGAAAAGCTATAATGTTTGAAGAAAATTGTGCGCCCCATGATCTATTTTATACTAGCAAGTTTTTGGCTCGCTATAAACCCAGAATATTGTTTACGCTGGCTTCCATAACTTCCTCTGGAAGCAGTTTAGCTTCGCCGAAGTAACGGTGCTTGCAAAATATCGAAGCTGGGCATTCCAACAGGATGTGTGAGACAATTTCTTCCAACTTTCTGCATTTCCTACATATAGATATGAAGGTGTTTGTTAAAACGACAGTGACCCGGGAGCATTCCAGTCATCTCCCTAATGTCCCTTCTTTTTGAAAGGAGTTTCTTTGAGAGCCTAGGAACAGACACAAGAGTTTGGCCTGCCTCATGCGTGGTGATTCTCGCCACAGTTCAGACCAATCTGTTCAGTTGGCCCAGAAGGGCGAGACCCCCCACGCAATTTCATAAAGCGACCAATGCGCTGGCCGACCCTCGTCTGACCAGGGAGTCGGCTATTTCATTTCCTTCAACTCCACTGCGTCCTGGGACCCAGATGAGTTGAACTTTGTTTGTCCTGTCTAGTTCAGCTACTGCATTGTTTGATTAGTCTTGATGCAACTTTGGGTGACTTAAAAGCTACTTGAAAGTTTCTTCTCAGATTTTCGAAGGCGCAAGTTAGAATTGCGTAGACCATTGTGCCTGTGGTAGAAGAAAAAGGCATTGGAAATTTTCTTGAAAGTTTGTAAGTTAAAGGCACAAGGTAAGACCTCACTAGGCAAATACTGCACAACCTGATAGAAACATGAAGTCTGGCAGGCGAGATTTCTAATGAGCACCATGGAAATATCTATAGAAAAGGAACAGATCGCCAACCTTTCTACGATGTTCTAGAGAGGTTATTGAATTCCTAAGTGTGTCATAATCAATAACAAAGTTTTGAAGAAACCTTTTCTGTCTCCAATGACCACAACTAGGTCAGGGCTGGCAATGAAACATATCCTTCTATTGTTGAGTAAATAGGACTGCCTTCTTTGAGCGCCAACTGCTTTACGAAAAGATACGAGTCCTCAATCAAGAATTTCCAGCATTACAAGGAGGATAAATGTTGATTATATTAGAGAAAATAAACGACATGTTTCAACTTCACAACAGCTCTCTTCTGAGTAGAATGTAAGAGCTTCAGCGTATGTTTCTGAGTTGATTTCCAAACATGTGAACAGTACTTCAGGCCAGGTCAAATATGTGCTTTGTAGAGTAAGAAGCCCTGCTGTAAAATAGTTCTTGTCACGGAATAGAAGACCAAGATTTCTGTGAAGCGGTTTTCGCATGATGGTTCCATGAGAGGGTGCTGTTGGTGGCGATGAATGAGAATAAGGACTTCATAGGAATAGTTGTACCTGACATCATCGTATTAGGGATTGTGGGCTCCGCCTTCCTGGAGAAAATAGAAGCTTGAGTTTTGGATGTATTGAATTCTACTAGATTATCAGGTCCTCATTCCAAAATCGTTGCCAGATCTTCATTAATTGCGTCGACCTGCCTCTGGTTTCATTGGATGATATAGGGTCTGTAGATGAAAAAGCGGTATGGAGTGTACCATCATCTGCAAAGTTGTGGACGGGACTGGAGGTCACTTCCAATAGATCGTTGATATGAACAACAGTGGCGGCTCCTCGAAGGAGGCTAAGGAGGCTCAGCCTACTCACCAATTTATCTTAATCATTCTCAATTTTATTTCCTGTTTCTCTGATAATTCTTTAAATTTTACAATTAATTCCCCGTTCTCAGTAGTTATTTTTAATCTGGCAACAGTGCCCAGAGGCTAGATTCTCTATATATATCAAACGCTCAATACGTGTGCTCAACATAGTTGCCGTTTTTCCAACCAGTCCAATTGCTCTACGTCAAGTAAAACACTAGAATTGCAACGTTCTCTGTAGGCTAGCCTCTCGTTCGCAGTCGGTCAGTCGTATGAAATACGATACTTGCTGCTTCAGTTCTTGTTTATGGGTTGCTATTAAGTCACGCCACGCGTCGCGAAGTAAGGTTAGATTAGAATTTGTCTGTTCGGTAAATTATTAAACGTTAAAATGAGTAGTGATTTAGTTGCTGACTTTTTAGAAAATCCATTTAATGGATTAACATATGACGGAAAAGTGTTTTTTTTTTAATAAACGGCCTTTACCGGATTTGAAAGGATTAGTTATGACAGGTAAGTTTCAAAATCGATCATTTAATACTGATAATTATAAAAAATATGTATGGTTAACGGGATCTGAGGTACACAATAAATTATATTGCTGGTATTGCTTGCTATTTACATCAGATACAATTTCATGTTGGGGCACTTGGGTTTCATTAAATGCTGCTGTTGGTTTAAAATCTTATTTAGTAAATGAAGAATTTTTGTTTTTTCTTGATACTTTTAAATTAATATTTGTACAAACTGATCTTATTTTTCAAATTTTACAACATAAATTCACTGATATAATTTATTCAAGAGATCGTTTGAAACATCTCATTGATAAAATTTCAAGTTTCCGTAATACAGAATTTCATTTTAATATTTTATTTGAAAATTTTTCAACTGCTGAGGCTCCTCCCGCGAAAAGGAGGAAAACATATAATTTGGTAGACAAGAAACTACATTATAAACAACTTTTTATGAAATTTTAGATACTATTAAAGGTCAAATTGAGATTCGATTTTCCGATTTACATGAATTGAAGTTTTTCGACTTGACGAATAGAAGATTTTTCGAATCTTTTTCAAAAGAGTTTCCCAACACACTTTTAGATTCTAAAATATAAATTTTTTGATAAAATAACACTGTACAATGAATTATGCGTTATATACTCGGATAAAGATATTTTAGGCCAGTACGACAGTCACGCCGATATGATAAAATATATGATAGACAATAATGATTTGCAACAAGTTTTACCTCAGTTTTATAAACTACTTTGTTTGACAGTCCCATTCCTGTCACGTCGGCATCGGTGGAGAGATCATATTCTACTCTAAAATGAATTAAAACTTACATGCGAAATACAATGGGCCAAAATCGTTTATACAATGTTAGTTTGATATCTATTGAAAAAGATTTAGTAAAACACTTAAAACAAAATGATACATTTTATGATAATATTAATGATCATTTTTCGCAATCTAAAGACCGTAGAATTCCGTTAATATATAAAAAAAGTTAATAAAATTAATGAAAAAAAAACAAAATTTGAAAAATTCCAAAAAAAAGAAAATATATCAAAAATCCAAAAAAAATAATAAACAAACACGAACAAAAAATTTTTTGCCAAGAGATAGTAAACGACAAAGTTGAGGCGGCAAACCATATGACAGACATTTCTCAAGAAGGCAATTGACCCTAATTATCTATCGTTTCGAATATTAGTAGATAACAACGCCCACTCTTCTGGATGGCAGAATGCATATCACGTATACCCTTAAAGATAACCTCATTAAATCTATTTTATTCGAACAACGAAGACAAATATAAAATTCAAACAGGACGGTTTGTTCTTTATTCGATTTCCATTTAGTATGAAGTTACAATATCTTTCAAGATGAGAGATGAGATAAGGAATTTAAATTTGTCTTTATACTGAAAACGAGTTTCAATCGACCCAATAAAATGTCGGTCGTGATTCTTCAATTTAGAAATGAGATAAGTTCATACGATACAAGATGCATTGATTTTATTCGGAAACGCAACTTTCTAACACACCAAGGTAAACACATGTAACAATGCATGAACAATAATACCTCCACATTTTCGTTATCAAGTTCAAGGATAGTTGAATAGCTGTAATATTCTTCCCAAACATCATCGTTACGCTCAGAGCAACCGAAAGTTTGAGTAATTTGGTCTTTAAATTTCCTGTTTTCGCAATATTTCACTTGATAATGCGTCATACTTACGTTAAAACAATTCGAAGCTGCCCCATTATTTCAAACACAATTGTAAATTGTATAAGCGATAAAAAGCGAAATGGCTAAATCCTAAGTTGGTCATATAAAACATGACAATAAATTAACTCCGGTCTATTGTTACTTGATAACGTACAAACATCCTAATTAAGTAAATTTTTAGTAATTACATTTATTTTATATTGTCGTTAACCTTCCATTTTAGATCTTACTTGCTTTAATTAGACGGGCATCAATTTTAGCCCGTTTGAGAATAAAACAGAATTAGGACATTGATGTGATAAAACGCTTATTACTTTGTTTTTTATCACTTATATCATCGAATAATATGTATATATATTAATCAATAATGATTATTGACCCATTGTAAGTAATATTGGAGCGCCTATCTACAATTTATTAACATTTTTATCAAAATCTATCAACAATATAATAGAAAAAAATTAATTTTATATGAAAGACTCATTCATGGCATTTTAATGAATTTATAAAAAATCAATCCGTACCCATTGTTTCTTTATTTACAAATAAACCAGTCGTTTTGGCATTGAGTAGCATCAACAAATGTTGGGCAGAGATTAAGACCCACACACCTCTAGATCAATATGAATTTATAAATGCAGTAAAGTTTTGTTTAGAATGCACTTATATACGGTGAGCAGTATTTTAGACAAATATTCGGCGCAGCAATTGGATCTCCTATTTCAGCTACTACTGCTAATCTAGTTATGGAATGCATAGAGGAATCTGTAATGAATTCATTAGATTTTCAACCCGTATTCTTTAAACGGTATGTAGATAATTGCCTAATGTGCGTTCCCAATGATAAAATTCAGTACGTGATTAATAAATTTAACAATTTCCATTGTTAACTTCAATTTACTTGTGAAATAGAAGTGAACAAAAACATAAATTTCCTAGATATGAACATTAGGCATGATGCAGATGAAAAAATTAAAAGTTTGGTCTCAACTTTATCTTCACTTCAATTCCGTTTCACCAAGAAGTTATAAAAAAAAAGTTTTATAAACAGCCTTACAGATCGATCGGTTAAATTTTCCCACCCAGAGGACCGTCCCAAAAATGTAAAAATTGTTCGTAATACATTGGAAATGAATGGTTACCCAAAAGCATTTTTCAATCCCATCATTGAAGAAAGAATAAACAAAATCTATAATGGAACGTCATATTTAAGTAACATTAACATACAGATAATTTTATAATATTACCATACATTCCGGAGACCTCAGAGAAAATTAAGAAATCTTTAAAAAATTGTGATATAAATGTTGTGCATAAAGCTGCTAACTGTGTTGGGAAAGTTTTTCAAATCTAAAACCTTTAATACCTAAAGATAAACAAACCCACACAGCTTACAAATTAAATTGTTTAAATTGTGATGAGACTTATAAAGGAATCTCTAAACAAAAAAGAATGTATGGCCATAAGTATAGTACAAGAAACAAAAACTTACGAAATTCCACCGCCCTTGCTAAGCACTGCTTTGATTATAACCATAAATTCGATTACAAAGATGTTAATATTTTAACGAAGGAAACCAATTTGTAAAAGATCTATTCTTGAGATGATTCACATAAAACGTGACTCCAAGTCTATGAATCATAGAACCGACATTCAGTCATTAAGTCAGATTTATACTAATTTAATTAATTAAAACCCTTGCAAATTCCTACATGCGTCTTTATAATGTTAAAAGTATATTTTAGGTAGAATGCCCAAATAGCAAAATTTCTAATAAGGTCTGACAACTTTTTTCTATTACCTCATAAATCTTTAACATCTGGTTAGAAAGTGGATGCTTGAGCGTTATATTTTTTGGTTTCAGTCGTATATAGACTTTGTTTAACATGAGTTCGTATACTAAAAGAAAATTGCTAAGTAGTGGATTCTTCTTTATACATTTCATACACTTAAAACATTAATGTGTTAAAATTTCGATTATTCGTGTTTCTGTTCGTTTCGGCGACGTGAGCATTTTTAATTGAAATTGGTGCGTTAAGGACACTTTGTGCTAATACAATTAGCTTCAAGAAATCCCGTTTTAGACATTGATACATTTTTTGATGATGACCGTGAGACCGAAACGTACGTAAAGACGAAAATAATACGCATATCTGTGTGACTTATTTCCCGACAATTTATATATAATATATATTAATTAATGCTTATATTATAGAAACACTAACGTGACTATAGTTTCGCATCTAGTAGGTCTTCTTCAAAAATATACTAATGTATAATTAAACATCAATGATCTTGAGATATTTATACAGCATTTTTACGCAAAGAATGATGTGACGTCACACTTGGTTACTTTAGCAACAAATTTTTTCAACAATTTAAGTAAGTGCCGCTCTACCTCCTTCAAACCAGGTATATTTCATTTTTACTGTTGGCAACACATTACAGAGTTGCCGATATAAACTTTACATTTCTTGATTTGAGTTGACAGTTCATATATTCGTTGCGAAATAAAATTTGTCAAGAATATTTTCTTTCAACTTCCACTCGGTTTTCGTTCAACTAAGTGATGAACGTGTTGCTACCAAAGTAAGTAAGCTCTCTATTTCATAGTATGTTGAACAAAATTTACCCATATCAATATCATCAGCACATAAGTATGTAACAAAAATGTAAATACACTTCTACATGATCCAAGATAATCTTTCAACTTTTAAGGCTACAAAAACGGATTCTAACTTGAATATTTGTTGAAATATTATATTAATTCTACTAAATTAGTGTTACTGAGATAATCGAAAGTTGGAAATCGTGCATTGATTTGAATATTTTGCTAATCTGGTATTCTGAGTGTTTGTTTCTATAAATAATAATGCTTAGTTTAACGTTACAGTATGGATTAATAATATTTACTTGAAGCAGAAAGTAAATTTCCCATATCTTTATCTAAACCTTTCAGGTGGAAGTAGAGACATTTGGTAAACACCAACAGTTTAGTTATATACATTTAAGATTACAAATAATTTGTCTTATTTGATATAATAAATAAAGAACTCTTAATTTTGTTTGTAAACAGTTTATTGAATCAAATCGTTATTTGTATCCAAAAACATTGAAAACCTACCCAACCTGACAACAGTGGCTGACCTTGATGACTTGTCACATCATTCTTGATGTAAATGAACTAGAGTCAAAATATAAGATACAAGCAACAAGTGAGGTATCTTATTTTAGTTTAAGTTGAATCATTTCTGTGACGTGTTCTTTGAGTCCTCTACTTCAGTATACAGCTTACCAAATTGCTATCAAATCAAAATTAATATTTGTATGTATGTAGAAACTTCTAGCTTTATGATACGACTATTATAATAGATAGAGGCCTCATAGTTAGAACGATACTTAGCAGACATAAAATTGCTCTCAAGTTTCAGATCCTTCTGTGATTGGAGATTTACTTGTTATTGTTTGTATTATTTTTCTTCAATGATACAATGGAAAGGATGGTTGTCTCACGATTTAGAGATCATTACTTTGTACAAAATTGTCGCAAACGTATGAGGGGCCATTTGCATAATTATTACTTATTTATATTACATCTTAAAATATATATTAAATTTCACAATATATATTGAATAACTTTTTATATATATTGATCATATTTTATATATATGGATTGTAGGATGTAAATATATAGAAATTGTGAGAAATATATATAAAATCTTAGCTTCGTATATTCGCCACTGGAGGCGCTCAGCCTAATATATTAGTCAGGAATTATCAGGTTCGACAACACCGATGATGTAACGTCATCTACACAACGGTGATTGCTTTTGGCATATTTCACTTTCATTCTGAAAAGTTGAAGTTGAGAACAACCGGGATATTGGAGGAAAGAAGAAATTACTATATCCAACTTTGAGGAAATGAGATGAAGAGAATAATCAATGAAACTAATGAAGACAGAATCATGTAATTTTACAATAATTACAAGAGAAACAGATGTTGTCAACTATTTAACTAGGTATCAATAATAAGTATGTAAATATTCTTGTACATCTAAAATACATTGTTTTTGTTCTAGGTATTATTTTCAGGATGAAGGAAGAATTGGAATATGGGCCCCACTGTTACATTGATGAATCAAGACAAACATGACATTAAACAACCTACTAAGAACTAGACAACTGAAGAGAAATGTGAGGGTGACTATTGAGAAGCTATTAGACACAATCGACGACGAAGAGAATTGAGGATACTGAACGGCCAAACGCAAACAGTTATCAGAACCGAATTATACCAAAAGTTCACATGAAGACAAGTATTTAATAAAAATGTGGATGTAAAAAATGACTCAAGTATATTGACAATTTAAAGTGAATTCATTAAAAGATCTTAACACAACGTATACTATAAATTTAAAGTATGTGAGAAATAATGTAGGACCCTATACTCTATACTTCAGAATATGCAAATTTTGTATTTATCACTACCAGTGTGTTAGCATCCTGAATATGCAATAAAGAATACATTGTGTAAGCATGTGCACTAAGAATGTATGAAGAGCAAATAGGAACTAACTCTGTTTTAGTTGAAGTTTTGAAGTATTAAACCACAACATGATGTGGAAAGAAACGAATGTATCAGAGGAGATAGGAGATGAAGGTCGATACACAAAAGTAAACGAAGTTTATTTTAAGCAGTGTATTGACAACATTACCCAGGGGAATTTTGAGCCGTACGATTAGTAAATTGACACAGAAGGTTCAGTCTTTGTAACAATGTCTATTTTTCATTATCATAAAATTCAAAATAAGTACTTTTTGTAGAATGTAGTTATTTATTTGATACATATTATATTTAATAATTCGATTGATAAATAAACCAGACTAAACTTACCGAAACAGAGTTTAGTAAAACAGAAATACTTTATTATATATGTTGATGTGTCATTCAAAACTTCTTTCTGGTCTTTTGAGCTACGAAATCTTTTTACCAAATCATCCAAAATTGTTTGTCGCATGATATCTGACTGGATACAAAGTAGAGATAACGAATCGAGAATATTTTAGTATACATATACTTGCTCACAGGTAGGTTTCTATTTAACAGAGCAGTATAAGTTGGAATTACTTGACTTTTGAGTGCCCCTGTAGTTGGGACTCTAAGCGATTGCTTTGTTAGCTTGTGTCCACTGTAAATGAAATATGACATATTATGTACACCAAAAGCAATCACCGTTGTGTACATGACATATCATCGATGTTGCCGAACCTGATTGATAATTCCTCATATTAGCCTGAGCGCTTCCAGTGGCGAATATACGAAGCTCAAGTTTTATATATATTTCTCACAACTTCTATATATTTACATTCTACAATCCATATACATATAAAACATGATCAATATATTTTGAAAATTATTCATTATTGTGAAATCAAATATATATTCTAAGATGTTTCAAATATAAATAAGTAATAATTATGGCACAAACGGCGACTCATGCAAACGTATCCATTTTGACAAGAAGAGTATTTCTTTCTCTGAATATTCATAATGGAAATGAATGCTATTTTTACAAGTACTCGTTACACAAAGCTATAATCTTATTTCAACAATATGTCTGCGGTAGCTCGCATTAATCACTACAACAACATTATACCAGGGAATATTTGGCAACAACTTATTTTTAAACCAAACTTCGCATGATTTCTGCGAAATTTAGAATGACTCACTCTCCAGCATCAAATAATCATTTTTCGCATATAACTATTGTTCGTGTACTATGCTTTTCAACTGAAATCCAAACTAAACATGACATCTAGATTGTCTACAACTCCATAAGAAGCAAACTACAAATACTTCTCCCACTAAGGTATGCGCAAGGTGGCTCATCATAACGTTTTTCTCATTATCGGCTACATATATTTTGATATTGGAAATTCATCGAATATTATGAGTATTCCTCACTTATGTATTAAAAACATCCAATACATAGGTAATCCTTCAACAATAGGTAATAATTAAATTATATCTCTGATCATAATTATAACTTTTCTAATAAATGAGAAATAAATGGATATTTGTGGTTAGGTTTCACCAGATATATAACAATCGGGATCGATCAGTAATATTAAAACTAATGTTGTTTCTAGATAAAAATAGCTCCACTGACAGAATGGACCAAGGTGTCTGACGCCATCTATCATGTACCTCCGTGACTATTAGTTTCCCAGTATGCTCCCGTATTTTATCAAAGTGTCACTGTAGCATTTGACACATAACTGAGACGCGTAATATATTGAGCGGGATGATTAATAAAGAGCGCGCGCGAGAGTAAGAGTGAGAGGGAGAGAGCTTAGAATTATTCGTCTGGTAATTCGAGCGTAATGAAGTCTCCCAGCGTTATCTTCTGTGCTGATCATTTTTTTTAACAATATAAACAAGAAAAAATCACCCTCATCCACAAAAAATACTGTTAAAGTTAGGACGATCGTCTTTATTGATGACGGTACAAATTAGGCGCAGTTTAGCCAAAGGCTACTCTTACACTTAACCTAAGATGTACAGATAAAGTCAGCTCAAGTGATAAAAGGGAGGAAAGAGAAGAGGTATAAAAGTAACGCATAACAATAATTTATAGCATATGTACCTAGATGAAATAATGTGACGAGGAAAGTAAAGGCTAAATACGATTCAAGAAAAGGCATTCAAGTTCAAATTAGTATCCAGGAAGCGTTTTTTCAGAATGATTCTCATTTTTGTTTTCGAAAATTGCATACAATTATTCAACTGTGAGTTGTAGAATTTGACGGAGAGATAAGTGAACGACCTCTGAAACAATGACGTTTTATGACGAGGAACATGAAATTTGTTTTTTGATCTATCATCCAATGAATGTAGCATAGACCGAGGAAACAGTTTATTGTAAAGGGACGTAGGAGTTTTAGAACTTAAAGTTGCAAAGATTATAATTAGTAACCAGTTCAGTTAAATGATTTTGCTAGAGACATGATCGTATTTTCTTAAAGAGTAGACAAATCTACAACAGAAGTCCTGTACCTTCTGTTTCCGCTTTAGATCAAATTTACTCAAAAGATTGCAAACAATATCACCATAGTTGAACCGTGATAATACCAACGACTCTGTGAGAAGTTTCCTGATCGATTGTCTGAAATAATGTCTATTTGAGTGAATCAGTTTGAGAGTACCAAACAATTTTTTAAGCAACTCATTCAAATGCAAATCAAATTTTAGGTCAGAGTCAAAAATGATACCAAAGTTTTTTATGGAATTCACAACAGGTAGAATGGCGTCATCAATTTTCATTGTGAGGTTTTGTGAGACAAAAGTCCTATTCTTTTTATTACCGAAAAGCATCAAGTGACATTTATTTTTATTCAATTTTAAGTTGTGTTGCGTAGCTAAATTAGTAATGGTTCATAGGTTGATGAAACTTTGAATAGTTCCATAGTTGTGAATGTTTAGGTTGGTATATAATTGTGTATCATCTGCATAAGCTTGAACTTTAGAGTACTGTATAGAGGTCAAGATATCACTGGTGTGGATTATGAAAAGTAACGGTCCTAAGATTGATTCTTGAGGCACACCAGAAGTAACATAATATTTCAATTTGAAAAATAATAATGTGTGATTTATAGTATCCAACGCCTTTGAGAAGTCTAAAGCAACTAGTGCTGTCAACTCTTTATTATCAGAGTCTCGAATTATTGGTAACAAAATGGCAAAAAGCAATAAAACCCCACCTGAAAATTTCCATCATTTAGTAAGCATACCAGTCTGAGAGAAAAAGCAAAGACCAACAAGAGCATGTCGCGTATGCACTTCAAACAAAATTCGACGAGAAAGTTGATATTTCTGCGCCGCATGTGCTGAAAATCTACCTTTATGTGTAGAATGCTATAAGAAATTTCAAGAAAATTAAAAACTTTAGTTTTGTACTCTTCTCAGACGAAATAAAAAAATTCAAATTGTGATAAGTCTTTGTTGTATTTTCTTACCTTTTACAGTCGCCCCGCAATTTTAATATCTATGCAAAGACCACGAACTAACTCGTGATGGGCACCGAGAAGAAGTTTTTCCAAACCGAATTAACTCGTGGTGGGCATCTGGGTTCAAATATTTCGATTGGAAATTGAACTTAATTTTCCAACTCCTACCATCGGTACAAGGACATGAACACTTAAAAGTATGATGAGTTGTAGCGAGGTTTTCTTTTCATTCTCGACGTTCACCCGGCTCTTTTAATAAAGTACTCAACAGCACCAACTGCAATTTCAGTTACATCATGGATTGAAGTGGCAATTTGAAGAAAATCAGATTATGGAAAAAGCCAGTTAGACGTTCGAGTGAAAATGTTGATTAGACGAGTTCGCCAAATTGACTTCAGTGACCTTCCACTCGTTCACGATTAATATCAATTCACTTTCGAGCCAACACTTAAATTCAATCAGGTCCACACTAATATGCTTATTATTGCATTGGCATGGAACGCGGAAAGAAATTAATTCCTGGAATGATTTCACCTTCGAATGAACGTCTTTAATTTCGTTTGGTAAATTACTCATAAAGATTGTAGAGTGATGAAGACGAATTTAATTCCAATGTAGAATTATAAATCCATCCAGTTCACTCAGCGAAACGAGTTTCTATCAGTTAAAGAAATTGTCATTTTGAGCCTCCGCTTTCGCGGAATAGGAACGGCGAAATCGTCTTCACAGTGTGTTAAGCACATACATACGCACACACAGAGAAACATCATATCGAAAATAGTCAAGATCGATTCAGAAATGCTCAAAACTGATATATCCGCGAAAATCAGGTCAATTTTTTTTGGCCTGCTTACAATACTTCCCTTACACTTACAAATGGGAGTTCGTACCTCTATACAGAAATACACATCAATAAATACTCCCAACTAAACTTTGTTTCATGTCCCAAGAGAAGTTAACCGCCAAAAAAAGTAGTTCGAATTGAGACGATACAAAAGTATGAATTCAAATTCGAATTATTTTTGTTGCGAAGATGTTCAGTTGATCATATACTTTTTACCATGTTTAATGTTAATTATTGGAAATGTGTTAATGTTTCCTTACAGCTGGAAGACAAAAAAAAGGTATGAAGACCCTTCCTAATAATTACAGACCCATTGCACTATTATCTGTGATCTGTAAAGTGATCGGGAAAGCAATCAACATCGAGTCCCTCTAGTCAAAGTCAAAGTATAAAAAAATACTCATACAATAGGAATTGCAGGTTTAATTAAAAAATACTCGTACAATAGCAATTGCAGATTTAATAATGTGAACGTCAACTTTTGATTTTCCTTAAGCTCGTACTAGTAAATGTTTTCGAAAAAAATTCGATGAAACTGATCTGAGACGTAATTGAGTAACGAGTGTAGAATGAAAAATACATCAAAAAAACTTCAATTAAAAAAAATAGGATATCAAAAATTTCTGTTTTCTCAAATTACTTGAAAATGAAAAATGATATTGGAATTGTATGCTCCAAAATAGATGGAAATTTTACTTCATTGAAACAAAACTGTACCTATCACCGTTACCGATATCTCCATCACGATAGACATCCTTTTTTGCGACACTACCGTAGACATGTAAACACAGGACGTCCCAGTTGTAATCTTCCAAATTACAGCAGTAGATAGTACATCGGAAAATAAGTCGACATGCATGAATTTTCTTCAGAAACACTTCTCTTGAGAATGCGATTTGAAAAATCGTTTTTTTTATCGTATATCTCTGACCGCTATGGCGTTTTTGGACCAATTTGATTGAAGTATTCCTAAAATAGATACCTTTTATTTGACACCAGAAATAATTTTCAAAATTGTCCATTGGCGTAGCGACCCTATTAACTACACCACTGCATATTTTCCAGAAAGATTTACAAGATATTTGAGTTTGATTGAATGTATAGTCGACCACCAAATTTTCCGACTGGAATCTCCTGGAGGGGTTTCTCCCGTTGGAATGTGAAAAGTAAACATGATACACACGGTAAATGTTATCTTTTAAAAACTATTCACTCAACGTATAATCAAGTATAAAACTCACAAATTCAAAATAAAAGCGATTTTACTTTTATAGGTGAGTATTTTAGATTTTATCTAAACCTTAAGCTCCATTTATTTCAAAAACGGCTGCTCTAATCAAAATTTTGCAGCATGGGTGCCTCTTATTTCAAATAGAACGAGGAATCAAAAAATTGATTTTTGTCAAACATTTCTAGCGTCAAATAATAGGTATCTATTTCATGAGTACTTGAACCATTTGTTCAAAACGCTGTAGCGGTCAGAGTTACAATAAACAAATATTTTTTAAATTAAATTTTGAGGGCTGTACCTCCTTCCTTTGTTTCGACTGCTGAAGTTTGGCAGATTACAACTGGGACAACCTGTATACATGTTCTTTACATATTATCAAAGTACGATCGGTTTGTTATTTGTTAGATGAATTATTTTATTCGATCGAAGTATATCTGAACGTTTTCATTCGGTCGTGTTTCGTCTGAAAGTTAAATTGTTCACATCTAAAGTTTAAGAATGTTAATAAAATAATTCAGAATAATAACAGTATCTTTTAATCGCCACGCGCAATTATCGATAGTGAATAATTCTCCTCAACATATGACTAAACTACACAGGACGCGCTGGATCGACAATGATAAACAATTTGGTTATTTGTTTCCCATTTGATATTTATTATGTTACTTCCTCTTAATGAAAACAAACAACATAGCATCTGCAATGTTGAAATCGAGTATGAAATAGCAACTCACAGAAACGCTTACATTATTAAAACAGTAATAATTTATGCATTTTAACATACACTATTCCAACACATGTTATTAAAATAATCCCATCGAGTTCATTCATATCCTTCGTTTCATTCATCACGTACCAAATATGATGTGTTTAAAGCACTTCCGTATCGGATTATGTGTGATAGCATTTCCGAATACACGAGCAGAATAAACGACCTAAGTATTCTTGTTTATGCCCTTTGTATGTGCATTTTCACACTGGATTAATGTTCTTATAGAAGGTTATTTATTTATCGAAAAAATATTGAGTTTTTGACGTTTGAATTTTCACGACTTCATAAAATAACAGGTCACACGCAAATCTTATGACCTAAAAATACCTTTTGCAATGATTTAAATTTGTCTACATTCGTTGTTGTTTGAAGAAAGAGGTCAATTGCATGGAAATGTGATATTTTCATACAAAAATAGAAAATAACGAATTACTTCTTGAATAGTAGACTCTCGCGGACAATTAATCTTGTACATTCTTGGCTTCCGGTTGGATCACGCGTCTTAATAGCACGACTTGATGCCGACTTTTCGCCAACCATTACAGGTAGTAAGTTACTTTCAGTTTCAGTTCAAGCCCAAAAGCCTGTCACCTGCACGGCATCAAGTCGTGTTATTGTGATGCGGAATCCTTCCGGAAGCCAAGAATTTTCAACGAATTACTTGCTAACCGTTATATATACAATCACATATTAATTTTTTACATATATCCTGATCCACCCTTCCGAATTCGTTAGTTAAAACAAACGGTTGACAAAAATAGAGCGATACATCGTTGCACAACCCATTAGTACCGTAATGATTCACTACAAAAATGGTAGAAATTTGGCAGACAGTTCGCGAATTTTGCAATGGAGTTGGTTGACGTGAAGCGCCTCCTTGCCCAACTTTAGTGAACCACTACAGTTAATATTGAACGTTTCGGCCAAGTTACACATGTTCAGAACCCAACAAGTTTTAGTGTAGCCAGATTGGCAGAAAATATTGCTGATACTACCGAAAGATCCGGGGTTGTCAATTTCACAGCAATTAGGGATCACATTCAAAATTAAAATGCTAGTCGTATTGTGACGAGGAGACGAGTTTATACTTTTTACGTCGATCTTGTTAATTCGGGGCCGTTTTATGCCCCGTGCGGCCGGAGCCAGTTGTAATAAAGTGTTTTCGGCTATAGGCCGCTAGCTTTTACCCGCTTTGAGTATATTTTAGTAGCTAGAAAATTCCCTTTGGTACATCGCACGTCAGACGCTAGTAGCTGACAGCTGAGAATACCTCAAACTGTTTTAATTGAATTTTCCTATTTAATCGACATTTTGGACCCGAGACTATGCTATTTAGTTGGCCCCGTTCATAAACTAACGACATGGAGCGAAAACCGCATGCGAAAAGTCCTCGTTAAGACGTTCTATGTACCGTAAATTTGCACTTTTCTAACTCGCGAGCTACGCGCTCCTCACGTGAACGTCATTCGATTTATCGAAAATTAACCAATTCAAAACAGTTTTCGACCCAGTTTGGGGCTATCACGACCTTTTAAAAGGTTCAAAGTTAACATTTCGACAATTTTAAGCTATGCTTAAACAGTGCAAATGGGCATTAGTAACACTGCTTGCGATTCCGGAAAGAAATCGTTTTACCCCCTCTTGATCCAAGCGCCAGCTGGTGGCTGAGCGAGGAACTACGAGTTTCACGAGGCGTAAGCGACTCAAGTCAACCATAGAGTTTCCAGACCCGTGTATACGACCGTGCCCTAGACATAATAACAGCCTTTGAAACCTCATGCCCACAGAAAACGAAACGACAGGGAACTGTCCGCAATGAGGGGGACTGTAAGAAGAATGTTCAACAAAGCCAAGCAAATCAGTACGTTCTAGGATGAATATCGCTTGGCACTGACTGCCTATATAACACCGCTATTAAGAAAGCGCGAAGGACCTCGTGGAGGAAATATGGCCAGGGCATAGAGAATATGCCCAGCTACGCTAGATTCCACAAGGTACTAGCAACCGGACCACGATAGACAGTGGGCGGGCACCTGTGTAAAACCACAAGGAGGATATACCAAAACAGAAGGAGAAACGCTTCCCTGGATCACGTTGTGTAAACGACCGCAGTATGACAGAATCGGGAAACCTCGTAGCTCAGAAAAGAGCGCCAAAGGAAAACTGGGCTCTGGCTGCGAGCAATCATTAACAAATCAAAAATCAAATGGACAATAAATTCATTCCAAATATATAAGTCGCCAGGAACCGATGGGATACTGCCAGTTTTACTGCAGCAGGTCAGTTTTACTGCATCCTGTGTGAAATGCTGAGAGCCAGCTTGGCAGAGAGCTACATAACGGCAAACGCGGTTGGTCGGCGGAGATACGTTGGAGACGATAAAACTACACCCGAGGAAATCAGAAGTATCCCCTACATCAGGCCACTGAATTTCATAGAATACACCGGACTGATAAGGAGATTGTAATATTTGAGCACACTAATGACCGCAGTGAAGTGGGGCTCCCTCTGGGAAGGAGAACCAACCTCACGGGGGAGGGGTTTTAGTCGGTAAGAATCCGGCACACCCAGGGCCCCCGAGGCGTCTATGTAAGATTTCCTCTCTTCTACGCAAAAAAAAATTAAATTGTCTGAAAAACAGTTCGCTCTTATCATACCTATGCAAAAAATATGTATACACGATTTAAGAGTTTTAGTATTATAAGGTATTGAGCTAAAAATCGTCAACTTGCTCAACATCGTAAAAGGGCCTAATATAAAAAACACAAAAAACTATATTATTCATTAGTTTTTAATCTTGTAAATTTTTCATTTACTTAAATGGTCATCAATACTAATATTTAAAAACCGTATTCTATGAATTCTATATTTTTTAGCGAGATCGTAGTATTAACGCCAAGACTAATTGATTTAAAGTGCCAAGTACCCATTTTCCGTCTTGCAAAGTAAAGTTATAATCATTTTAAAGCGCAAACTATTCATTTTGAAAATGGAAACGTTAAAGTTATTATTAAACATCTTAAAGTGTAAGTAAGTATCAATTGTATTATAGCTATCGTGACAAAGTAGACATTATCTTTTTGAAAGAATCATTCTACATTCCCCATAAAAAGGTGCACAAACAAGCATTTTCAAAGTTATTCAGAATCATTAAACTTGATCATGAAGAAAGGAATAGAATTGACGAATTTCAAGAATTTTGTAGTGGCCACATATTGTCTGTTAGAAAATAGAATGGACAGAACATCACCAAAACGTGTTTACGTTACTTTAGGGCATAGTATATTATATAAATATTCTTTCGGGACGCATTAAATAGGTATAGGTGCACACTTGACATGTCGACCAGACGTGTGTAGGTCGAACGCTGATGGCAACGCTGTAGTCAAGGCAACTTCTGTTACTTCACTTCGAGATATTTGTCTACCGTTAAAGAGTGAATTGGAAAGGGAGCATTTATGATCAAACAGACTGACATTACAACGCAACTGTGTTATTTCAAAACGAATGAAATTCGATATCGATTAAGAGAAGAATGTAAAACTTTATATAATTATTATAATGAGAACCGTCAGGTGAAAGTATAACTAACGTTTACGTATTCGTGAATTATTTGAAATAAATTACACTGAAGAAAGTCTTCGTTGTTATAATACTGACTGTAAACGATATCAACATAAGTTTTCGATATCATTTTCAATGTTCAACTTAGTGGGAGTTCTTATATGGAAAGTCTTGATTTGTGATAATTTATCATAGTAATATAATGAAACACAATTGCTTTGTTTTTATATCACTTATATTATAGAACACTATTATTGTGACTATATTTCTGTATCGTTCTGAAGATGACACGCTAGTTGTCGAAATAATAGTCTTCTATAATATAAATGTTGTATGAAGACAAAGTAATAGTGTTTTATTTAGTAAATAGAATAATACGTTATGTGGAAAATATACTTATTTACGGAGACTTCATAATATTATCATAATTATACATAATAAAGAAAATTTTGAGTGTATGTGGACACAAAAACATTAAATAATACACACTAAATATACACATATAAATTTATCTAAGTAATTAATTATAACAAACTTTTATATAATTATATATGCATATTAAATAATTAGGTAATTTACCACAAGGCGGTATTTATATTTATCACTTTTATTTAATAAGGTTATGCCTTTAGTTGTCGTGAAAAACGCGTACAGTCAGAAAATTCTGATTTTTTGTATATTTAATAAGGACATGATAATACAATTACTATTAAAATTTGAAGTCAATTGACCGTTTCTAACTCAAGATACACTTAATTAAAAATCGGTCCATTAACATGGAGAGTATAGGCACTACATAGAGTTTGTACCAGTTTATCAGTTTTTATAAGAAACTAACTGTCAGAAATTTTTAAAAAACTAACAGTCACTTAATGTTTGTATTCTGAATTAAAAAAAAAAAAAAAAATATTGACCGTCTCATTGTCAAGAAATATTAATTTCAAGTTCAACAATTTATGAGAAAGTATTGGTGTATACATGCATATGAGTACTGTGTGGGTTACGTCTCCATGGGTACAGTCTTACACAAAAATTATAGCACATTCTGCTACAAGCTCGTGTGCTCTCTGACCGCGCGCATGATACAAGACTTTCTTACAATATTGTACCACGACAACTACCTTAAGACCTAAATATAATAAAACTTTATAGTAATCTAATTCAATAAAAAATCAAACATATCGGATTTCAGATATTTGGAAGTATTACTTTCTCTTGTCTACTGTTTTTTTTTTCTAATAATAAATTCTAACCCATCATAACGCATTCTGAAGTATTGTCTAACATATCTTTTAAATTAAATGCATGGACTTGTCATAGCTATGTAGAAATGTAATATCAGAAGTGTTGAATGACATTGGCCTCGACTTTATGTAAATCCAAAATTCACTGAGGGCATTTTGAAAGTATTGAAAATGAGAGTACACTTATCAACATTTGATATATTCACTTACCAAGTTTCATGCACAGCGTTAATATTGTATTTCCTGATGCCTATAACCTATAAGCCTTCAAGAAAAATTCCAATGCCTATCGATTAAGGTTCAAAGATTTTGATAACATCTGATTGAAGTTTCAAACAGTCATTTACATCATTAATAATTCATATCCAACAATATCTACGATATCATTAATGAATATCAAAAATAAGATGGGAACTAAGTTAGGTCCCTGAGGAACACCAGAGGGCGCATCATAGCACTCAGACTTAATGTTATTATGCACAACATATTGTTGCCTGTTGGAAGACCTTATTAAAGCTATGATATCACTAGAAACATCAAAATGCACTATATGTAAAATCTTTTTATCAACCACTCTATCGAACGCTTTAGAAAGGTCAGTATAGTACATATTATGATTGATACTCTTGAACCGTTTGTATAAATGTATTTTGTATTTATTCTTTGGATGAAAGTAGAATACGTTTTCGACAGTTTATTTCTATCTTTCTCAGTGTTAGTATTTCCATATAATTTAGCTACAACGTTTTCTGTAGTTTTGACTGGATTTAATAAATAAGTCGGCTGCAGTCACATTTCATTAAAGATAGTGTTTTATTCATCCAATGGGTCGCAAAAATAAGATGTTTTCGCAATATGGCCAGCACACCACCATATCATAAATTAAATCATGTAAATATTTGTACATTCGTACCTAATTGCAACAAATCGTTTTCGATCGATTTTGTATATAGAAAAAAAAATTGTTTTTGAATCGGCTGGTCGATCTAGCCCACCGCCCTATATTTTTGTTGCATAATAAATTCGCGACTTATACGCCTTTCATATATATTTATATAGACTAGCTATTGTCCGCTTGCCACCTCCGCAGAAACAGCTAATACCCGTAGTTAAGGCGTCGACTCCGCCACCACGTTGTCATTTCAAGACTTGAAAATATACCTTATTTATTTAAATCAACAGGGATGTCTTTGTTATGAAATGGTCTGTCACGGACATTATGTGACTGTCAATTTATTGGCTTTCTGTCATGGTGAACGTTACATTTCTTAACGGGGAGTTTTGTATTTGTTGTCTGTCATAGACATACTGTGATAATGATCCTTAATCTATGAAACTAACTATCATATAATTTGTACGCGATTATATTAGCTGCCAAAAACGTCCAAATATTTATAATCCCTGTTGGCCCGTTTGAGATAGCATTTATTACGATATTGATTATGTGGTAAGCTAAAATGGGTGTGTCAGCTTGATATATCTATTAACAAGTCCGATTCTCTCAATGAACCTATCGTTTCCGAAACAGCCCACTGACGGCTGTGGCGAGGACATTTCCTCAGGAAATTAACATAGGTGACACAATTTTCACTTCTACGTTCACGAATCAATTTGGAACAACCCGCTATAACGTAATTTTTATGTAGAAACAACGGATCATTAATCATCTAACGCTCGTTTCATAAAAACGAATTCCCAAAATATGTTCATCCGGATGCCGACGAACTCTAATAAAACAATCGTTAAAACTCATCGATCTTGCAATAACCGTTCTGGCTTAGGTCCAAATTTACTTACTTACTTTCTGAAATTAGTGGGATGTACGCTCGTACATATCGATGGCGTATGTTCAGTTAATTATATTTGACGGTTATTTATAAATTATCGTTCAATAGTCAATCCAATACAAACAATCTACCACGCGAATTATCATTTGTTTTGACCAGACAAAGATTAATTTGTAGTGTCGTTATGTGATACGCATGTTGAACATCGTTTTTATTTCTAAACAGATGAACATGTGCAATATTTCAAGTTCACTGAAAGAAATTATGTTCCACAGGCAATGGAATACCAAACACGTAGCGTCAGCGGATTGATAAAATTATAAAATATACAAGATACTGGTTACATTATTACTAGACCACCAGATAAATAATAATTCATGTTGTTGTCTGAAATTTCAACTCATAACTCATAAATGAGTTCAGAGATTCACATTCCTAATTCTATGAAGTGTGTATGTCAAACAAAGAACCACTTGAACTTTATCGATCAATACATTCATCGACATTAGATGTTGTTTTTGATGTAACTTGGGGAAAGGCTGACGTTCCTCTGTCATAATCAATTGAATAAAGTCATCATAGGTCTGAGTAGGAGCTCGACCGTGTCCTAACCTAACGAAATTGATCTAGCACAACCGATTAACCGGTTCTATCAAACTGTTAAACAGGCAAGTTCAAAATTCTGATTCGAAAACTGCTCTTCGAACATTTTCACTACAACTCGACACAAAACAGTTAAATGGTCCAGCGTTATTGACAATAATAAAATATTATGTTGTTATTGTCCTAGACTATACTCTTTAACATCAAATAATAAAATATTATATCATAAGACCTATAACTTTAATCGATTAAACTATAAAACATGATATAAGCATGATTTTGATTGAAAAATGGTTAAATGCACAATAACTTCAAAATTATTGTGCATGCAATTATTTGCCAAGAAGCATAAATAAGACCAATAGCAATCACAAATTTTACATAGTTACCATGTATAGATAAACAAATATACCCTTGACGATGTGGTTTAATCACTTTGGTTTTTTGGTTGGTCCAACAAAGCAAAATTATTATTGTTTTATTAACAAACGTCAATTGAAATCGCAATGAATTGCTTCGGAAAAGCTTCAGATTTGGAAATGAGCGAATCAATTGAATCTTGAACGCCTGCAAACACGGTGAAAACGACAAATGGAAGCAGTTTTTGACATTTTGTAAAGAGCGAAAGATTCGGCTTTCAACATGAAGCGAGCTAATGGCAACGATTATAAGGAAGGAGTTGTGAAGATGATTTGGAATATTTCCGCAAAGCTTCTCCAGAAAAAGTACTTTGAAGATTTGAATCAGAAAATAGACCCATTCAAAGGCATAATTTTTTAGGATTCCAGAAATTTGTCTACTGAGATATTTTTACTAGCTTTTCGACGATTTATTGTCAGAAGAGGAGGACCATCAATTGTTTATTCTGATAACGTACACATTTTGTCGGTGCTGATAACCTGATGAGTAATGTACAATTGGAAGAAAGTAGAAAAAGATAGTACAACACAAAGAATAACCCACCTTGGTGGGGTGGATGGTGAGAGCGCCTTATAGGAATTTTGAAGCAATTGTTACGAAAACAGCTGAGTGTGTCTAAATTACGAGGAGATTTGTTCCGTATTATCTGAATGTGAAGCTGTGTGTGTTATTATAGATCGTCATTCTATATTTAAAAAAAAGTCAAGTTCATTAAGCAACCAAATCATTCTCATTCATCTATTACAACCTAAATAATGTTCTTCGAGTCCTCGATTCATATCAATACACCGGTAAGGTGATTTGTATGTTACAATAATCTATACATTTCCGCAAAATTGGGAATGAATCTTCGGTTGCAAAATGCTATAAAAAATTGCATCAACACTGTCTGGTACCGGATATTTGTTTATTATGTCATATTTAGGTTCATCTTGTAGAATCACTTCATCTGTAATCTTATGACCTAAATATGTTACCTTTTTTCTGAAAAACCTACATTTCTATGGTTTTAAGCTGTGTCTTTGAGAGCATCCGAGTACTATTTGAAGAAAAGTTCTTTCGGGAGTTATACTCGCTTCCAGAGAAAAGAAAATCCAGTTCTGCAGCTCTGACTGAAGAGATCAGCAAGATTGTTGAAAACTGTGACGAAAACTCACCGGACGGCGTACAAAAAAGTTCTACCAGATTTCTGCCGGCGAACTCGCGTGGCGTGCAAACGAAACAACCTTCTGGCTAGTAACATATTTCTGAAGTCGACGTGTATGGTGAACTTGCAGGCCAGGCCGTATTGACTAGAACACCATATTCTTCAAAACTACAGAAGGTGAAGAAAAACAAACTACTGCATCTAAATGGTTAACATCGAACAAAGAATGTCTATCAAAACGAACTTATTGTTCTTAACTCCAAATCCGGATAGGAAGAAGACAAGTATTTGGTACAAAAATTGACCAATAGTTATTAACCAACTCTAGTAAGTGACACGTCTAGGCGCGCAAATTATTGAAATTGATATCAAGAAGGTAAAAATAACCAATCATTCAAATCGTTCCTCCGCTGTAAGCAATTTAACAAAATCTGGAGCCAACTTAAAGAAGTTATTCAAAATTACTGGTCATTTTTCAAGTGAGTCTCTCAAACTAAACCTAAAGCTAAGCAACGAACATCATCTTAACAACGTTAAAAAATATTACTTACAATAATTGTACGTTCAATATTGATACAAAATAAATGATAAATATAATTATTTATTATTATCGTTCTATTCATTATATAATCGTAACGAATACCACTCAAGGAAACGAAAATATTCAATTATACTAACGAGGTATATCCTTAAAACACAATTTCGCAGAATACGTCTCATGACTTGGAAGTATAATCGATTATTTTCTATCCTCTTGTGATATTAAAACTGATAAAGTCAACACAAAGAATTTATTGATAATAAAATTTGACACTTTCTAATCTTTTTTTACATACAACAAGGACGACAAAAATTTAACCGCGGTTAAACCGGTCTAGGGATTTAATCACTTATCTAACCAAAATTTATTCAAAACATGGTAATGTCTGATTGATTCATTGATGAGGGAAATGATTCCCTGTATTTTTATAGAAATCATGGATGGCAAATTAATCAATCATAATTTGTCGATATTTTTTCTTTACACTTCCTACATTTTCCGCACTAAATAACAGACATCTAGGACATTAAACATGGAAGGGTGTTATAAGGATAATAACCCTCGGTCGATGACTTTCATAACCTCAATATGAAAATCACCTGTCCATTTACATTCACTAGAAAGTATCTTCTTTCCACATGCATGTTTTCTATATTTTTAATCTTTATGGGAATAAAAAACAATGTAATTGCATTTTATTATATAAAGATTATTTACCCTTGCGCATTGTAACAATATCTTATGAAGTAGGTAAACTACTTATGAAACAATAACTAAAATTGCTATCATCCTTATGATAAGATAAGGACGGTATCAAAATACGACAAATTAGCATAAACCAATACGAATCACATACGTTTTGAAACATATGCAACTGTTTGCGTAGGCTGCCGTGCTGAGTACTGCGAGGAGAACATTCATAAAACGGAATAGTAAAAGTCAGCAGAATCATAATCCAACATACGAAAAATTAAAGGCTATTCAACTTCATAGATCAAATGCTCTCGAGCATTTTTTTCAAAAACCACTGTTTTACTTGCTTACACTTAGTGGGCAGAACATGAGCGGAAAAAATGAATTAAACAATAAAAATAGCTCTTTTTCGTTCATCGAGTTAGAATTTCTTTAATTTTTAGGATTTTATTTATACATATTTTTTTCTATACGGGAATCACGATTGTCTGCCAATCTGGAGGCACGTTTACGGTCATAGCAGCAAATGAAGATCTAGAAGCTTTAAGTAAATCAACGATTGTGAGGGGCAATATTATTAACCAGCGAAGGGCGGCTTAACACCCCCGACGATTTAGTAGAACTCTATCAATTTCCGAAGAAGTTCAAACCATCGATAACTTCATTCAAGAAATCACAACTGTATTAGAGACATTGCTACAACAAGAGATACAAGCAGTGGCGGCTCCTCGAAGGAGGCTAAGGAGGCTCAGCCTCCTCACCAATTTATCTTAATGATCATTCTCCATTTTATTTCCTGTTTCTCTGATAATTCTTTAAATTTTACAATTAATTCCCCGTTCTCAGTAGTTATTTTTAATCTGGCAACAGTGGCCAGAGGCTAGATTCTCTATATATCTCAAAGGCTAAATACGTGTGGTCAACACAGTTGCCGTTTTCCAAGCAGTTCAATTGCTAGATAGGGTAAAAGAGCGAATATGGCAACATCCTATGGAAGCTAGCCTCTCGTATGGAATCGTCGGTCGAATGAAATACGATTACTTGCTACCGCCCTTCCGCTAGAAGAATGCCACACGTGTCGTGTTCCGTTAGTTCTTGGTTTTGTAATTTGTACCGCGAGGCGAAGTAAGGTTAAGTAGTTAAGTTATAATTTATCTAATCGGTGAACGTTAAAATGATGAGTGACTTAGTTGCTGGGTTGTTAGGAAATCCATTTAGTGGATCAACATATGATAGAAAAGTGTTTTGTTAAAAATAAACGGCCTTTACCGGATTTGAAAGGATTAGTGGTGACGATGACAGGTATGTTTCAAAATCGAAATACACAATAAATTATATTGCTTGCTATTTACATCTGATACAACTTCATGTTGGGGACACTCGGGTTATGATGATTTGAAAAATTTAGCTCGTGGTATAGATAGACATGAAAAATCGCAGGTACATATTACATCGAGTATTAAGTTTAAATTAACCGGTAAACAGAATATTGTTAAAGGAGGAAAACATATAATTTGGTAGACAAGAAACTACATTATAAACAACTTTTTTTATGAAATTTTAGATACTATTAAAGGTCAAATTGAGATTCGATTTTCCGATTTGCATGAATTGAAATTTTTCGACTTGACGAATAGAAGATTTTTCGAATCTTTTTCAAAAGAGTTTCCCAATACACTTTTAGATAACTTAGTTCTAAAATATAAATTTTTTGATAAAATAGCACTGCACAATGAATTATGGGTTATATACCTACTCGGATAAAGATATTTTAGGCCAGTACGACATTCACGCCGATATGATAAAATATATGATAGACAATGATTTGCAACAAGTTTTACCTCAGTTTTATAAACTACTTTGTTTGACACCATTCCTGTCACGTCGGCATCGGTGGAGAGATCATTTTCTACTCTCAAACGAATTAAAACTTACATGCGAAATACAATGAGCCAAAATCGTTTATACAGTGTTAGTTTAATATCTATTGAAAAAGATTCAGTAAAACACTTAAAACAAAATGATACATTTTATGATAATATTATTGATCATTTTTCGCAAACTAAAGACCGTAGAATTCCGTTAATATATAAAAAAAGTTTATAAAAATAATAAAAAAACAAAATATGAAAAATTTCAACAAAAAAACTGAAGTAGCTGGTACGGTCGCTGTGCAAAGGTTAAATTTATTGGCTGAATAGAGTATATTTTTACAAGAACGTTTTATGTCCAGCCTCCTCTCTTAAAAAGTTCACGAGCCGCCACTGGATACAAGAAAGATTTACTTGGTAAGAGATATTGTCGTTCCTTATTTAAAAAAAAACCTTCATTACTTGAATATACAAATCAATAATAAATACCAAAGTTTCCACCAAATATGCCTCATATGTTATTAAAACAGTTGAAGTGTTCCTACTCGTAAAAAATATTATAGTTTAAAGGAATATTTCTGTGATAATATAAATTTGCAACGTTTTATTTTCAACTTGTACACTTGCTTCTTTTACAGCTTGTTTAAGTGTTTGAAATACCTATTTATGTTACATTCTTATGAAAACTAATTTTAAACCTATATTTTAAAAATATGTTAATGTATTGTAGTTAGGAGAAATGTACTTTGCTTCATGTATTGACGAGTATCTATATATACGATGTTCCCTGTGAGAAATTACGTCATAGTTAATTTAATAAAACCAATTCACTTGAACAATTTCCCTAATTTCAACTGTTGCCATTACTTTACCATCTGTTTTATTCAATTGACTTGTCAGTTAGTGTATACGTTGTGAATCTAAACTACTCCAAAAATACAGAAACAGGACTGTAATTCTACTTAAATTTACCTCATGCGCTGTGTAAACTGCGAAAATGTCGGAATGAAGAGTAACTTGGGAATGGAGGGCCATATCTTTCTGTCACTGCCGTTAGTGGCAGAGTTGCTATAGCTTTACGACTGAGCGTATCCGGGTTAAATTGATTGTAAATGTAGATGATTTTGAACAAAGTACAATATTTCGGAATGTTATTTTCGATATGTACAGATAGAAAATTTGGAATGTGAAATATGCTGGTTCAGAACTAATATTTGCCAGTAGAACCCTCCACCATCGTTATGGTTATCACAGTAACGTAATGTAATGAATAAAGCACCAAGCATCGCTTCCAAGAAATGTGATATACAAGAATGATTGAATTGTATTGTGAATCTTACACAAATATTGTACAAGTCATCTGGCTGACTTTAAATTACATACCTAACTGTTAATTAAGTCTGTACTTGATAGCAATTAAACTAGGATTTCTTCAATATTTTGTTTTTCATTTAGAACCTTACGGTTTAAACTGGACCACTCTTTATATGATAGTAGCTTGAAAGCAACAAACTTCAAAAGTATCAAAATACAGCTAGTAGATTGAATTTAAGATGAAATTATTTCTGAAACTAAAATAAGCTCCCGATTAAAAAATCTTCATCGATCCAATCATCGCGTTGATGTATTTCCATTTAGGTTTTATGTTTGTTTGTAATATAATCTTGAGCAACTTAATTATCGTGGTGTAGAAATTGTGAAGATTGATACGTAAAACAGCTTCAAATTTATATTTACGTTGTTTATGTTGATCCTTCAACACTAGGTTCTAAGCTTGGATGGGGAAAATTACATTTACCTCGCACATCTACGGGCGATCAGAAAGTATGGCATATTTATTATGTATTTCCGTAAGTAACGCTAGTTAAAAAAAAATGTTTTAATGAAAGTTTTTGAAGAAATTGTTTCCTGCAGAAATATTTTCAATTTTTTCTAGAGTAAGAAACTATTATTTTTTAAATGGAACCCTATACTATTTCTTGTGCTATGAACAAATCCATGTTTTCTGCATACGAGCCACTAAAATTTCAATGACCATGCATAAGAAAAAAATTGAGAAAAATTACATTAACTTGAATTCGATCGAATATGAATCGCCGGAAAACAAAGTTGGCCGCGAAAAACAAGGTAACCATGGCAAATAATTTTCATATTCAAATAAATTTACTTATTGTAGTGAATTCATGTCAAAAATTGTTCAAAATGGTGTCCATTTAATTTACTTATGCAAAAAATTATAATAAGCAAAGTGAATTTATGTCAAACATTCTTCAAAATGGTGTCAATCTTTTTCTATTCACAAGTACATTCTTCTTCTGCAGCAGTCTCGCAAATTTTCCAAAGTTTCACCATTGAGCGCATGAATATGTGTAGTGATTGTTTCTCTAAGATCTTCCAAATTATCTGGTCCTTGCCTATAATTAGTGCTCTTTCACAAAACAAGTCACACGGTGTAAAATCTGGTGACCTACCCGGCCACTCAATAGTTCCCGACGAGCAATCCACCGCCCTTCCAAAACCTAATTCTAATATCCTCTAACATCCCTCCCAAAATGAGAGGGAGCGCCCCATCTTGTTGAAACCATACTTGAACTAATGTCTCTCTATGAAGTACGGTTCGATACGCCCAATATGACAGCCCATTCGATAACTTTTTTAGCCCGCTGGCTGTGCACTTCACGAATCCAGTGTAGATTCTCTTGCGACCAATAACGTCAGTTATGCTTGTTAACAAAACCATTTAACATGTGGTTTCATCCGAAAAAACAATCATTTCAATAAACTCTTGATCCTGATCACATTTTCTAATACCATGTTCTACCTGTCTATCGAAATCATCTAGTATTAGTTCCTGCACTAACTGAACTTTACAGGGATGACATTTTTTTCTCATGCAAGGTCATTGAGATTTCAGTGGCTAGGATGCAGAAAACATGGATCTATTCATAGCACAAGAAAAAAAATACCATTTAAAAAAATTGTTGGTTGCCATGGCAACGTAATTTCTTATTCTAGAAACATTTTTTAAATGCGTTATGCAGAAAATAATATTTTCAAAACTTTTATCGAACATTTTTTTTAAATTAGAGTTACTCACAAAAATATAAGCAACTTTCTGATCACCCATAAAGCAGGAAGAATAAAATCAGCATTGATGACATTTTTTCAAAAATTATCATTTTGTTGCCAAACTTAAACTTACCGTATGACGTAAATTAAACGCTATCAAGTGCACTTATTTGGAATCGTCTCGTTTTTTAAGTAATGAACAATTTTGCGACTTGGATAAGGAGAAGAACGAAAAAATATAAATAGGATTTTCGTTTATCGAGTAATTAAACGTTAATTGAATGATTTCGAAATGCTTGAATGGAAATTAAATGCTCAATATCGCAACTTGTACAAGAAGTTGAAAGCAGACGGGCGATATAATTGTTTAAACAATAAAAATAGACCTGACGTATCACTTAAAAACCATTTTATTTTGCTCTATGACATCCGTGGAATCAGTTATCTCCGATGCCAAAAAGATCGAATTACGAGCATTGTATTTATATATTCTATTTCAAGATTTCATATAACAAAAAAAATTTCTATCGATTCAGAACATTATATTTTGGTTTGATGGCGTAAAATCTTGAATCATATACCTTCGTGTAACTACTACTTCGATTTACGTAACTATGAAATTGAAACACTCAACTATAAGATACCAAATAAAGTTGCAATCCATGTTATAACTTTCAAAGTGCACCAATAGTTTGACGTAATTGCGGCTTTATACACTATCAGTTGTTAACTAATGATTTGTAGAAAGCAAATCCCAATTTTGAATATACGTATATCGTTGGTTCTAGTTCTTATATCGAACGTCACACACAACTGGACGTTTATAATTTCATAAATAAATTCCACTTCATACATAAATATATATTTTTTTAATGTAAAAGTTACAATTTTCTTGAAAATGTTGCTGACATTCTAGGCAATTATATAAAACTGTCCGGCACTACCTTTCTGTTTTTTTTTTTTTAATTTGAGAGGGATGTATAACTTAACAAATTTTAAAGTGGTGACTATGTTACACCCCATTTTTCACATGTACTTTCCGTAAAAAAACCATTATGCTTGTTTGAACATTTCGAGCGTATACTTTTCATGATGCTAGATCATAATTTTATAACGCCAGAAGATTAAGACTCTATATCTTTTACTTATGCAAATGACGATATTTCTGGGCAATGCCCGCCCCAACCAAGAGAAATTGTTTTATTAAAAACTCGTGGAAGAGCTCGCAATGACTCATGCTATACGTCAGATAGTTACCAAATGTTTATTTTGATCCATACACTGGCTCTTGGACTATAATACGTTTCCACCAGAAATGAAAACATTAGCTTAATTTTTTTAGATATACGAGTACAAGGTGAAAAGTCCCTGAAAAATGAAACAAGAAATGATTTAATTGGTCAAATCTTATTTTATTTCTCAACATAATCTCCTTGTAGCCCGATACACTTCGTCCAACGTTTTCCAATTTTTTCGATCCCTTCCAAATTATACCTTTTCGGTCAATCCTTCAAAATATGCGTTTGTTTCAGCGATTATCTCATCGTTAGAGCCAAATCTCTTGCCGCCGAGCGTTTTCTTCAAGTTTGGAAATGGATAAAAATCGCAGGGGGGCAAATCTGGAGAATATGGTGGATGTTGAACCAATTCGTAGCGCAATTCATGCAATTTTGCTATTGTGACTGCGGACCTGTGCGCCGGTGCGATGTTCTGGTTTAAGAGCACTTTTTTCTTTGCCAAATGCCACCACTTTCGCTTCAAATCGGCATCGAATCGATCCAACAGCTCTGCATAATATACGCCGGTGATCGTTTTGCCCTTTTCAAGGTTATCGATATGGAAGATACCGTGTGCATCCAAAAAAACTGTCGCCATGACTGTGTTGGCCGATAAACTCACTTTGACCTTTTTCGGTCCACTGTTTCGACTGTTATGCAAAATTGTCCGTGCCCGTACGATTGAGATGCCTATAGCCTCAGCCAATCTCGTGCACTTCAACTCGCCGATCGTCTAATATCACACCATGGATTTTATAGACGATTTCTGACGTTGTAACCTCAATTAGACGACCAGAACGTTCGGCGTCTTTTGTGGTCATACTAACACAACGAAAATCAGTAATCCACTTGTGAATTGTTCCAATCGATGGTGAGGAGTCCCCATAATGTTTAACAAGCGATGATTTGGTTTGCGTAATGTTTTTTTCATCCAAGAAATAATATTTAATCAAGACGTGAAATTCATATTTATTCATGTTTACAAAAATCTTTAAGGCTGCTTGCTTTCGATGGGTGTCAAAACAGAATTTTAATGCGTTCTAGTTAAAGATGGTACATCAAAAATGTCACATGGGATTTTCGATTGTGGCGCCATCTGTTTTATCTTTCAGGGACTTATCACCTTGCCCATGTATGAGGGTAAAATTGAATTTTTTGTGGAGTTTTTCTTTGAATATTAATTTAGTAAGGAGTTATTTTAAATGCCTAATGAGAGACTTTGTAATTGGTGGGCAAGTATCGGTCATGAAAATGTTTTTAATTTTACGGGCAACGGTGTTTTCAAATAGGCACTACAACTATTTTAACTGTCAGACCTTATACACAGTAACATTTAGGGACTGTTGTTATGCCAGTTTCATTTTTCAATATTTTCTATTTAATCATGGAAAGTTATTACAGTTTATCAGCAAAATTGTTTCAACTTTACATGCATTGCGTTCAATTTCAATTTATGGTCGTTATAATCGACCTCCTCGATCCACGATAGAACGAATAAATTCGAGTCAACATTTTCATAGCGGGATATGTTCCCGTATCATTGAAATAAAAAAAACAGCAAATGAAGCCAAGATCGCTGTACATTATTCGTCATAACAATTATGTTGTCGAGGTAGAGGTTTTGATATACAGTAGTCTCGATAAACCGGTGGTGTTCTAGTTTTCGAAATGTTCACGTTACTGGATATGTTATAAAAATACATGCTCGGTTCGAGAAATAATAATAACGTTTATTCAAGATTCAAAATTCAAAATACGAGATTACATTTGAGAGAGAGAGAGATAGAAGAATAGAATAAACATTTATAAAATAATATTTGCTGCAGCAGCTATTGCAGGTTTATCTAATTTATAAATGTATAAAGTTATGGAAGGAAAACCACAAATTTACACTAAATAAACAATGAATGTTTTAATTATCCACTATTACTTACATATGTTTCAACACAGTATCATCATCTGAGCTAAGTTATAAACTGAAGTTACATTGACAGAGAAATATTTTTGGCCTCTCCTATGTTCATATTGTTTAGTTCTCCAATTTTCAAGGTTCCCGTATTGGGTAGGTTACTACGTGATGTGAATGGTAAGTATTTGTTTTTTTTTAGGTTCATAGTTAATAAGTTTGTATCAAACCAATTTTTATTTTTCTCATATCATTTTCTCCTTTTTGTTTCAGAGATTGCCAACAACTACATGCGTAAAAAATTGCAGTATCATCTGCCAAACTTATTATGGTGCCTGTCGATATTATTTTGAATAAATTGTTCAAGTAAATATAATAGTGGTCCCAGTACAGTACCTTGTGATACTCCACATTTCATCGATAGGGGTGGCCTGTACACTTAGTTTGAGGATTTGGACACATTCAGTAAGATAAGATGTTATTAATTTATGAGCGACGCCTCTGATTACTGCATGTCCTAGTTTGAAAGTAAATGCTGGTGGCTTATTGTATCAAAAGCTTTGGCCAAGTCGATGAAAATACAAAGTGAGGGAGTACCGTTATCAAATGAATAAAGAAAATAGATACATATGTAACTACATAATGCATAATATACATATTTATTATATGTAATAAAGCAGTACAATATTATGTATGTACATAAGTATCGTAAACATGCTACCTACGCCTACTGATGCATGTATGTATGTCCAATGTCCATACATACATATGTACAACTTACAATTAGTTTCGGTTGAAAAAGTCCAATAACTTTGTTCGTCTAAAAGTTTGTTTAGTGGAAAGTATGTTTTTCACGAAATTTTGTAAGAGTTTGAATGTCATAATCATTTTGTTCAGCCCATTCTAGATCTTTATCAAAAATTTCAGCTGCTTCAGTATTACTGATTCGAACGATAGACTCAATGTAATCTAGTATTTCATCAGATACCTTATCAAATAGCGATTCGTTTGGAAACAGTAGTATATGTACCTACTTATTATGTAAGTAGTATAATGTATTTTTATGATTTCATTTCCTAAACAACAAAAATGATAAAAATTAGAACTTACTGAACATTGAAAATCAGAAAAGATTAATAAAAAGATATTATATGGAATTAAAAACAATATTAAAAGTTAAATAATAGTTAGTATAATATAATAAAAAATGTAAAACATAATAAACAACAATGTAATTAGAATTAGAAGTGTAAAACAAGAACTTCAGTGAAAGTGAATGAACGTAGTGTTACGAAGGCAGAAAGCGTAATTAAAATGATTACAAAAACTATCATGAGATAGCACAAACTATTGAAAAATGTTATAGATATAAGTTAGGATTAGTAAATTTGAGTTATATAATGTTAAAGAAATGTTATTGATATATTATATTATGTATTAGTTTCTAAGAATGACAACTGTCAAATTTATAATAATTATTGGAATAATCATATTAATAATAACCTAATCATAGGTTATCTCATACCAAAGTGTGTGGAAAAATGTAGGCAATATTAATTTAAAAAGAAGGAATCATCATCATTTGAAATAAGTTGAAAATCTCCAATAATTCAAAATTTATAGAATACTAAATTCTGATTGGTCGAGACGGATTAAAAAACGTCAGACTGGTAACAATGTAAAACTTATGTCAGTTTGCAACAATCATCAAAGCATTCTTGATAGGTAAAGAAAGCACCTCATAGGTTGAATATGACATCAAGTAGCGTCGGTTTTGAAGGCCTATAAAAAGCATCTGAAGACAAACCAAACCAGTTAGCCATCAACATCTGAAGAGTCAAGGTACTCAAGCAACTCATAAAGTTTCCATAACCTTAGTTTATTGGATAAACATCGGTGAACCCAAGTGTTCCAGTAGCTTCGTAAGGTTGAAAGTAACCGAAGCAAATAAATAATTTCTACAAGTCAAGTAGTGTTCCAAGTCTCCGAACAAAGTTTAAAGGTTACAATAACCTACAATTAATAAGTAACATCGAACGATAGCCAGCCTTTGATAAAGTTCCAAACATCATTAAAGAGTTTTGTATCTTTAATAAAAAGAATAAAACGAAGTTAACAATTTTCAACAGTTCCTGATTTCAAAAGAAGTAACCAAAATAGTTTACCTGTGTTTATTGTGTATAGCAGAGAAATTGTGTACGGTTAAAGTGAATTATCAAATTAATAAGAAGATCAAGCCAATTGAACATTGCCTACATTTTAAAACATATTCTTGGATATAAACTAAACGTAAGTTTATTTATTATTTCTCCATTGTATTATTATCTGTCTGTAAATCTGAAAGAAAGATTGTAGATTATAACTTTGTAAAAAAATATTATAGTAAATAATTTTGAGGTTAGATCATAGATCTATTTGAACATAACATTGTAAAATAGATACCCGAGATAAATTAGAGTGATAGAAATTTAAATATAAAAGTTTTAACATTCAAAGAACAATGTGTTTAATTCCATATATAATTCCACATAAAAATAAAAAGGTAAAAGTTCATTATTCAATTCAAAACAAACATAACATTCAAAATAAATCAAAATACAATAGTAGAATTCAAAACATTGAAATATTCAAATTAATTAAAAATAAAAATTATCAAGACCTTTCTTAACAGTATGTATGTTGTATGTACACTTCCCTACCACAACTGTTTCCTACTAGTATTTACTTACAGAGCTTCATTTCGCCACTATGAATGTAATGTTTTAATATGTACATAAAATGGAACTTCCCCGGCAAACAATCTCGTCCACAAACACCAAGTATGGTAAACTACATGTTGTTTTAGAATAAGGAACATTTTTTGTTCATGTTTTGGAATATGTATAATATCAAAATCAGTGTTGACGTTCGTGGTATGTTCACATTACCGAGACCCTACTGTATAATGAATATTAAGCAATCACATTCTCTACGCGATTAACAAAAATTTTCTTACCTAAGTTCATTGTTATCGATTAATAATGAAATTGAATTGTTGCCATGTGTTTCACTTACATATTTATGAAGAGAAAAGAAAGAGAAATTTCGAATGTGCAGGTTGTTTATTCGAGCCCCATTTCCATATTCCTACGTAAATTCAGTCACACTGATCAAAGCATACTACGTAAATTGAGTCCTGGGTTTCAATATAATTCTCAGAATATTCTTAGAAAAGAGAGTGTTAAGATTAGCTCGATAACAATATTTGCATCCTATATCAACAAAGTTAGGTTAGATTAGGTTACAAATAAAGGGGGTACAATAATTGGTTATTATGAGTGTTAAGATTGTCACAATTGCAATATTTGCATTCTGTATCAACAAAGTTAGGTTAGGTTAGAAACAGAATAGATTATTGTGCAAATACTTGCGTACAGAAATTTGGTTGGCCTAGGCAGCAGGTACTATACATTAAATAGTAATAATGAAAAAACTGTGACTTCTATTTTTCCTTAAGACAAATTTCGAACTTTAACAATTGTGAATTTGTATCATTTCTTGGATTACTATTACATAAAGGATTAACTTGGAGGAAACATTGTGATCAATTTGCTTCGTCAGTTGCTAAAGGAATTTTCGTGCTAAGAAACTTAAACAAAATTGTATCTGTTAATGTAATGCTCACAACTTATTTTGGTGTAATACACTGGAATATTATTTATGACATTTTAATTTGGGGTCACTCAACAAATATGTCTCATGTTTTCAAGTTTCAGCGTAAAGCAATTAGGGTTATAAAAAACCTGCCTCACCGGCAAGACTGTAAGCATGCCTCTAAGGACCTAAAAGTGTCTCTCCCTTGCATTTACATTCAACATTGTCTAATATATGTCAAAGCACATATTAACGGATATTCAACTCGATGTGATATGCAATGTGTCAACATTAGAGCGAAATATAATTTAGACATTAATTATCACCGCAAAAAACGTAGGAGAAATAGGGTTATAATTACTGGGGCCCAACTTTTTTCAATAAACTACCACTCAGTGGTGGCTCCTCGAAGGAGGCTAAGGAGGCTCAGCCTCCTCACCAATTTATCTTAATGATCATTCTCCATTTTATTTCCTGTTTCTCTGATAATTTTTAAAATTTTACAATTAATTCCCCGTTCTCAGTAGTTATTTTTAATCTGGCAACAGTGCCCTGAGGCTGGACTCTTTATATATCTCAAACACTGAGCATGTGTTGTTCAACGCTTAGAGAGCTCCCACTCGACAATTTTTTAAGGGCTATTAAAATTTTTCTTACTGAACATTGTTTTTATACTTTTAAAGAATTTTTAGATTTTCAGTTCTGATTAATAGTATTAAGTTTTTATTTTTCTTTGTTCTATCATAATTTGAATTTATTTTTTTTCTTTTATTTTGACGAATGTAAGCCAATACTTGGTATTTAGCATGAATAAATTATTCTATTCTATTCTACGACATGCTAATTATCTGACCTGACAACGAGGTACATACCTGGGACCTTAAAAACACCAGGGACTGAATTTTCATAGAAAGGTAATTAATAGAAGCCAGACTAAATTTAAGTCAACCCGTTTTTTTGACAAGTATAAAAATAAAGTAACAAATTTAGACATTTATATGAAATTACGTATTTGCATTGAGAATTTGAAATCCCATATTGAATGTATTCAACAGTTATTTTCCAGGTATACACACACATATTTTATATTCGTACCGATTGACACATTCCGATATGAGAGCAACATAGTGAAATTTATTCCAATTGTAAGTTAAAATTAAACCACATCGTTCTCTGTTAATGAGAAGATACCTGTTTTGCCTGCATAATCTTTGCAGCAGAAAAAAACAAATCACGTGGATAATTCATGGGTTACCAGTTGAATAATTCATTTGATCAATATGATGGGAATATTCTTGCAAGAATAAGTTTAATGAAATCTAATTTAAAGTACGGGGAAGCGAGAAAAGGAGGGCCCAAATTAAACAGATGAAAAAATTCAAATATGATTTAATTACGTTCAGATTTTGGTTTATGACTATTGAGAATACTGTCAAACGCTAAAGTAGAATCGTGACGCAATAATAACGCGTTTCCGTTAAATTCAAAATATCCTATTTTTCTATTGCATTTTTCGACACTACTTTTGGATATAAATTAAGAAGAAAAAAATTGTTATATGAAGTGGGCATTCAGTATTAAAGTGTTTTCAAAAAATTTAAATGGGTTAGAACCTAATTGTTGATACACTTCTTGTTGGTTTATCAGTCAGATACAGGGGTTTTAATTTATGTGAATGAAATATGCATTTGCTCATTGTACATCACATCACATTAAATCAATTTGCACCAACTTCCAACAGATAACTCTGCTTTGTCATCCGCAATTGTCGCCTGTTCACTCTTTGTGAATAAAAATAATGCGGTTCAATGCATTTGTTCCCCCATGCTTGAGAATGCGTTGTCTCGAACCCTCCTTATAAAATATACGTAAGCAAACTTGAACGTATGAATCGACTATTCGTTGGCAAAAAGATAATAACTCCTTGACCTGCAGATTCTCGGGCCTTGGCTCACGTTTATCCAGACTTCGCTACAGTCAGCACCCCATGTTCTATCAGATCTAGGTCGGGATATAACGCTGGTAATGGCAAATGCGACACACCATATTATTCTCAATAGATTCCATTAATACACAATTCTCGGGAAATAGGTCACATTAACATATATATTTTTATTTTTACCCTCGTCTTTACGTACGTTTCGGTCTCACGACCATCATCAGAAGACTTATTAATACAATAACCTGATTACTTAGAAATACTGTAATAACACAAAGCGTCCTTATCGCACAAATTTCGTTTAAATGCCAACGTCGCGAAACGAACGGAGACATGAAATCGGAACTATAACACAGTCTCCGTTCGTTTCGCGACGTTGGCATTTAAACGAAATTTGTGCGATAAGGACGCTTTGTGTTATTACAGTATTTCTAAGTAATCAGGTTATTGTATTAATAAGTCTTCTGATAATGGTCGTGAGACCGAAACGTACGTAAAGACGAGGGTAAAAATAAAAATATATGTGTTAATGTGACCTATTTCCCGAGAATTGTGTATTAATTCATACGTGGGTCAAGAATCTTTATTATAGATTCCATTGTAAATTTGGAATTTGTGTATTTGATGAAGTGGTTATTTCAATCAGACTTGACATATTTAAGCTGGAATTTTATAAATTCATTATTGATAAGAAATAATCACCCTTATCCTATAAAATATTACTACAGTACTGAGGACCTTTCGGCTACCAAGTAGCCATCATCAGAGTAAACTAAATTATAAATCAAAATGAGCCTGGTTGAATACTATTCGAGGATAATAATGTGAACAATGGGTTACCCTCAGCTGGAGATAAATCGGAATTTAATAAATTGCTTTTTCGTTTATACATTTCCATCTTTTCTAAATTATCTAGAAATTTGACTGTACTGTGTTTTAAAAGTGATAAACTTTTTTGAGAAATGGTGTGACCTGTATTCAAAATATGTTCGGCTAGCGCTGATTTTTCATTTCAAATGAGTTTGTTAAATAAAGGTTTAAATTTTGCAAATGATTCTGAGAAATTACCAATGGAGGATTTAATTAATCATATTGAAAATACGATTTGGTCTCTCAACTTTCAAGATAAAGCTGTTATTCGTAACAACTGCAAGAAAATTCTTGAACATTCAAATAAATCATATAAAAGTTCCTCCAATACCTTCAATAATCTCTGTAAATCATTGAAAGGAGATAAGGGAAATTTCCTCGTTATTATGGGCAAAGAGGATCATCACAATTCGGTAAATACCTTATTAAATGATGGTCAGAACAGATTACCAGGAATCCGTTATCAAAATGCGTTAAACTAAAAACGAAACGAAAAAGGAAATTGGAACGTAGCCAACTAACCAAATTAGAGCCATTACCTTCAAATACTTCAATAAAATTTAAAAGTTTCACTTATGATTCTTCAGTAATTAATAAATTCCTAAGTTTGTTTTCCAAATTTGGGAATTCAACCAGTTTATAGATGTAAGAAAAGCTGAAACACCGTTTAGGCAATTACAAAATCAATTGTGAATCTTGTTCAAAATGCTATGTGGGTCAAACTAGAAGAAACATTTTAACTCGTTATAAGGAACATTTTACCCATATAAAGAAAAATAATGGTGAGAATTTCGTACCGACAATTTTCGACCAATGAAATACTTTTACCTTGACTTGTTGCCATGCCAACGAAAAAATGTCAGCGGATATTTTTTTTTTAGGGTAGAGAAGCAAAATTATAGTGGATTTTTTTTGACATTTAACAAATGAGTTTGAGAGTGATACAATACATAACAAAACAACAAAATTATGGCATTCCTTCGTAATGTCTCATATGTTCATGACAAAATGTCAAATAATATCACATTGAAATTATTTTTAACTAATTTTTCTTCGGTGTGAAATTCTCTTACCGAATATCCCGAGTGCACGAATTAATTTTCGGAAATTTTTTCTCGATGGCGAATATTTTAAAGAAATTATCCCTCGTCTTCGACTCGGAATAATTTTCAAGATATTCACCATTTCGAAAAAATTTCCGGTAATAATTTTGCACATGAGATATTATAAGTGGAAAATCAGCGGTAGCCGAACATATTTTGAAAACAGGCACCATTTCTCAAGAATGTTTATCACTCCTAAACCACAGTACAAACAAATTTCTAGGTAATTTAGAAGAGATGGAAATGTATAGGGTGTCCCAAAATTAACGCAAGATTTGCATTAAATAGAAAACACAGTTTTTAGTCTTTAGATTGTAATTTTTTATTAGATCATAAAGTACAGAATAGGGTTATTTATGGAATAACACATCGGGCAAATGGCCTCCACGGCTTTGCTGGCACATACGCACTCTTTTGTCGAAATTTTCCATGATCATTCTGCATAAATGTGGCTGAATTTCGTTGACGTAGCGTTTAATTTCCTCCTGTATTGCACGGGTGGCTGTGGGATTATTGACATAGACCTTTGAATTCAAATAACCCCATAAAAAGAAATCTAATGGTGTTGAATCACACGATCTAGGGGGCCAATTCTGATCAACGGAACGAGAGAGTACACGACCAGGAAATGTCTCATGCAGTAATTGAATTGTTTCACGGACTGTATGGCATGTGGCACCGCCTTGTTGAAACCACATATTGGCCACATCAATATCATCCAATTTCGGCAGAAAGTGTGTTATCATGTCGCGATATCGAGAAACAGTAACAGTCACTGCTTGACTAGCCTCATTTTCAAAAAAGTGTGATCCAATGATTCCTCCAGCCCAAAATCCGCACTAAGCAGTGACCGTTGTGATTGCATTCGTTTTTCGACAATCACATGTGGGTTCTCCGAACCCCAAACACGGCAATTTTGGCGATTAGCAAAGTCATGAAGGTGAAAATGTGCTTCATCGCTTAGGATGTTCAATAATCCATTAAACGAACTCTCTTCGCTGTGCATGGTCATTAGGTTTCCGTTGTTGTGTTAATTGCATATTGTAAGCATGGAATCACAGATCTTTTGTGAGTATACGCTGTAGAGAGCTTCTTGAAATCTGCAATTCTTGTTCACGGCGCCTAATTGATGTTCTAGGATTTTCACCAACACTCTCACGCACTGCTTCGACATTGACATTTGAACGGCTTGTGTTTGGACGACCAGTGTGTTTAGCGTCTCGAACTGATCCAGCCTCCCTGAATTTTTCGATTAATCTCTTCACAGTTGAAGTTAACACTATTCCGACCATATTTTGTATGAAATTTTCGAACTGTGGCCGCCAAACTATCATTATTTTTGAGATATTGTTCAATAATGAAAACACATTGTTGTATGGTATAACACTCCATTTTTACTAACCCTAAACTCTCAGCTGTCAAATTATTTTTTTCAGGGTTGCCAACAATTTACTGCACAAATGGCTGCAAATTCAAATCTTGCGTTAATTTTGGGACAGCCTTTATAAACGAAAAAGCAATTTATTAAATTCCGATTTATCTAAAGTTAAGAGTAACCCATTGTTTACATTATTATTCCAAAATAGTTTTTAAACAGGCACATTTTGATTTATAATTTAGTTTACTCTGATGATGGCAACTTGGTAGCCGAAAGGTCCTCAGTACTTTAATTGTAGTTTTAGTGGATAAGGGTGATTATTTCGTATTAATAGTGTTATAACATATCCACAATGTCAACTCTTTTATAGTTTATTTATAAATTCATGTCAAGATAACGCAAAATCAACTTCAATTTTTGCCCCAAATCAACAACAAGTTGTAAAATTTAAAGATAAATTTCAAGATCATAATAAAACCTGCATAAAATTCCATTTTGTTTTAGTTATAGATTGGCTAGATGTTAGGTGTATATTTCACTCAAGTTTTAATCGTAAAAATACAGGGTGTCCTCGAACTGCTTGGCCAAAATAAAACCGAAGATTCTTTGTTTCGAAAAAAAGTTGATGAGCCTTTTTACTTTTGCCTCAAGTGTCTTGTTTAGCCGGTAGAGGGCTTCAAAGTTGCAAAAATAATTTTGTTTTTTCGATATAACTTGAGAACGTGATGGAGGACTTTTACAATATTTAGCAAATGAGTTACTGTCAATAATGGCCATTTTTGAGAGTGGAGCACAGAGCCATAGAAATGGCTCAAACTTGAGGATGTAACGGGAAAAGTGTCCAGAACTTTTTTGTGGTCAATGTAATTCACTCGATATTTTTTATGTAGATAGCTTATCTAATTTGAAAACTTTTCTTACTCTTAGAAAATTTTGATAAAATCAACGGATTAGCTTGAAAAAATTAATTTTCGAGTCTCTGCAATTTTGGCTTACTAATTTTACTTGATTAAAATACCTTAGTTGCCTTTGCTTTTCTAATGTCATTTTGGCATTTGAAGAATTTATTCTCAAAACTGTCAGTTTTTACTTTGCTTTCCGTAAAAATTTTATAAAATTATGGCTCAAAATTTCACTAACACTGAAATGGTTGATACGTTATTGATTTATGGACTTTGTCGTTGCAATGGCCGGAGAAGGGAAAGATATCCGCATCGCAGAATTCCAAATCGGCAAACCTTCGCGAAACTGGCAAATTTGAAGCAAATCGCAGAGAAACTGGACGCAGACGGACAAGAAAGACGTTAGAGCTCGAAGAAGAGATTCTGGAAGCGGTTGAAACTGAACCTGTGATAAGCACACTACGTTTGGGACTTCGTATTGGAGCCTCAAAATCATTAGTTCATAATGTACTGAAAGAAGAACTGTTGTATCCCTATCATATTAAAACAGTTCAAGACTTATTGCCCATGGATCCAGGTCATCGGCTAGATTTCTGTCGGCTTATTGTCCAAAGACAAAACGCAAACCCCAATTTTTGTAGAAGAATTCTGTTCACGGACGGAGCTACTTTCACGAGATGTGGTCTTTTTAACCTCCATAATGAACATTTCTATGCTGATGAAAATCCTCATGAAACGGAAGTTACATATTTTCAGAATCAAACTAAAATCAATGTTTGGGTTGGAATTGTGGATAACTTTATTATTGGCCCTACCGTTATACCCGATCGATTGAACGGGGAGAACTACTTGAACTTTTTGGAACAAAGGCTACTTGAACTGTTGGAAGACTTGCCCTTACACATTCGTCGTAGCCTGGTTTATCCATGATGGTGCACCTCCTCATTTCACATTAGCTGTGAGGCGACATTTGAATGCGGAATATCCAGATCGCTGGATAGGTAGAGGACACGATGCACCAGTGAACTGGCCGGCCCGCTCCCCTGATTTGACGCCCTGCGACTTCTTTCTATGGGGCGCTTTGAAGTCGAAAGTTTATGCAGCTTCAGTAAACACACGAGAGGAATTGTTGCAACGAATTAATCATGAAGCGGATTTATTGAAGAATGATCCTGAAGTACTAGCCAGAGTTCAATCCAATTTCTTGAAACGAATTAATTTGTGTATTCAGGAAAATGGGCAACATTTCGAACAATTGATGCCTTAGCGATTTCCCAAAAAGTTTTGTTGTTTCTTTTAATTTAGCTTTTATTTTTCCTAAATAATCACATCGTTTCCCCATTTCTATTGTTTTTATTATTCGTGTTTTACCGAGATATTAACCATTTCAGTGTTAGTGAAATTTTGAGCAATAATTTTATACAATTTTTACGGAAAGCAAAGTAACAACTGACAGTTTTGAGAATAAATTCTCCAAATGCCAAAATGACATTAGAAAAGCAAAGGCAACTAAGCTATTTTAATCAAGTAAAATTAGTAAGCCAAAATTGCAGAGACTCGAAAATTATTTTTTTCAAGCTAATCCGTTGATTTTATCAAAATTTTCTAAGAGTAAGAAAAGTTTTCAAATTAGATAAGCTATCTACATAAAAAATATAGAGTGAATAACATTGACCACAAAAAAGTTCTGGACACTTTTCCCGTTACATCCTCAAGTTTGAGCCATTTCTATGGTCTCTAAGGCTCTATGCTTCGCTCTCAAAAACGGCTATTATTGACAGTAACTCACCTGCCAAATATTGTAACAGTCCTACATCACGTTCTCAAGTTATACCGAAAAAACAAAATTATTTTTGCAACTTTGAAGCCCTCTACTGGCTAAACAAGACACTTGAGGCAAAAGTAAAAAGGCTCATCAAATTTTTTTCGAATCAAAGAATCTTCGGTTTTATTTTAGCCACGCAGTTCGAGGACACCTGTATATAATTATAATTTTAAGTAGCGTAGGCGACGTCTGGAGTTCGCTTACACAATTCTCTTAATATTCACTCTATTATTATATTATACATTGAGGAGCATAATCAAACATACCTGCTACTATGATCTTGGAAATTCCCCCCGTCAAGTAGCCGCAATTTGGCGAATAGGACGGCAGAGACGAAAGGCACTTCTAGCAGTTCCTCCAAACATACATCCACCTGAAACTTGTACTTTTTCTTCTTCGTCATGAACGACGCCATCCCGGCGCCTCGTCCGTTGGTCATACAGAATTACAATTCAAGTCATGTTGCTCTCGTAAACAAAACACGCCCGCGACTAGAATGCACTTTGATGTGAATCCTGGTTAAACTCTTACTTCACCGTCGAATCGACCACACCAATAATCAAACGCATTTCATCTCGATCTGTAAATAAAAAAATAACCTTGCTTGAATTCGAGGAAAGTTAATTATCGTCCGTCAACCAACGTCTGCTGTGTTCTCTGTATTCAATCAGACTTATTTTCATACCACATTATTAACCTACTGAGAATGTTTGAATTACACGCCAAGCATCATTGATATCAATTCCAAAGAAGTGTGGGAGAAGAATTTGATTGGCGCAGTGTTTGTTCGTGTTCCTCTAAACTATAGTTTTTAATACAAATAATGATATCGATATTACTACAAATTAAACATCGAATAACTGCTTAATCCATATTTCACAATCTCCGAACCTGGGTATTAAGTTTAAACAACTCCCTCATCAAACAAGGTAAATCAATCAATTGAAGGTTATATTGAGATGGAAATAATCTAATATAATATAAAAATTGAGCATATTGTGTTGTTTGAGGAAATTTTATGACCCTTTGGTAAGAAGGTAACATATTAGTCCAGTCATTATAGGAGATTTTCATCGAAATTTTTGGGTACAGCTCAATTTTTGTACCAAAGTGTAGGTTTTGGTATCTGAAAACATGTGTCACTGACGCGCCTGTGCGCGCATATTAGCATTCGTCAGAATAGATATATATATACGTTTTTTTGCCATTTTTTGCACAAAATGGAGAATATATCCAAATGTATGCATTTTATCGAAAAAATGAAGAGGAGTAAAGTTGTTCAGAATTAAATTTCCTATAAAAATGCATTATTTGATTTTCCGATTTTCTTCGCAGTTTTCCCGGGCGCGTGAAAATAAAATGCATATATATATATATTTTTCAGTAAAATCGAATTTTCTCGAAACAGAAGCGTTCTATCAAAAAAAGTTTCAAACAAAAGTTGTTCAGAATGTCATTTTGCATAGGAAAGCACTATTCTGATTCCAAAATTTTCCGCGAATTTCCCATTTCAAAGCCTTAAACAAAAAAATACACGTATAAGTCGTATTTTATATATAACAAAAAATTTAAAAAACAGTTCTGGAGCTTATATAGTGCATTTTAGCGAAAAAATCAATAGAGAAAAAGTTGCTTAGAATTAAATTTCCTATAAGTACACACTATTCGATTTCCCGATTTTCCAGTCATTTTCAAAATGAAAAACAGACGTATCGACAAAGTCAATTTTTCTCAAAATCGAAGCGTTATATGAAAAAATGATCCAAACAAAAGTTGTTCTAAATAGGATTTTGCATAGAAAAGCACTATTGTGTTGATAAAATTCAATATAGACGTATGTAAATAAATACATATTATTGAGTAAATGAGAAAAAATTTTATGATTTGACTACCTGTAGATTATTTGCTCAAAAAACGTCAAGAATGAGCAGACAATTTTTTGTCAGGAACGTAAGTAGGTCAAAATTGAGGATATGATGTCTCCCAAGGAAGTAGCTGATAAAAAATTATAATTATTAAAAATCGTATTTTTATTATGCAGAAATTATAATTATTAAAAAAAAGTTCATATATGCATACATATATACATATACAAATGTGTGTGTATATATGTATGCATAACTGTTTTTTAAATTTTTTGTTATATATAAAATACGACTTATACGTGTATTTTTTTGTTTAAGGCTTTGAAATGGGAAATTCGCGGAAAATTTTGGAATCAGAAACTTTTTTTGATAGAACGCTTCTGTTTCGAGAAAATTCGATTTTACTGAAAAATATATATATATGCATTTTATTTTCACGCGCCCGGGAAAACTGCGAAGAAAATCGGAAAATCAAATAATGCATTTTTATAGGAAATTTAATTCTGAACAACTTTACTCCTCTTCATTTTTTCGATAAAATGCATACATTTGGATATATTCTCCATTTTGTGCAAAAAATGGCAAAAAAACCTATATATATATCTATTCTGCTAACATGCGCGCGCAGGCGCGTCAGTGACACATGTTTTCAGATACCAAAACCTACACTTTGGTACAAAAATTGAGCTGTACCCAAAAATTTCGATTATTTGCTCAAAAATCTCCTATAATGACTGGACTATATAGAGGGTGTCTCAGATCTAATCGGGAAAATTTAATAGGCGATAGAAAATTTGATTTTGAGAAAAAATTCCTAATAACATATATGCACAGACACTTAGTTTTTGAGATACAGGATGTTGAAATTGATAAAAAAATTTCGTTTTTTGCGAACATGTCCGGAACCGCTTATCGTACAGAAAACAGCTTTTGCAAGCATTTTCTACTCATAGTAAGCTATGTTCTGTGTGATAAAAAAATTTTTTCAGTCATAATTGGTGAAGATTTTGAAGGGGTAGTTGGTGTTTTTCTCCCCAACTTCTACGCCACTGGAAAAAGTACGGTTTTGAGACAACCATTTGAACCGCCAATGTTTTCTACACAAAAATGGTACTCTTGGTCATAAGCTCTAAAGTTGACCGATATCGAGAAAAATCAACTTTTATGTTGAAGAACATGGTCAATTTTTTTTTTTTGTTACTTGTTCTAACGTTTGAATAAATTTTGTTTAATTAGTAAGAATTGACCATGTTTTTCAACATAAAAGTTGATTTTTCTCGATAACGGTCATTTTTAGAGCTTATGACCAAGAGTACCTTTTTTGTGAAGAAAACATTGGCGGTTCAAATGATTGCCTCAAAACCGTACTTTTTCCAATGGCGTAGAAGTTGGGGAGAAAAACACCAACTACCCCTTCAAAATCTTCACTAATTACGACTATAAAAAAAATTTTTGTCACACAGAACATAGCCAACTATGAGTAGAAAATGTTTGCAAAAGATGTTTTCTGTGCGATAAACGGTTCCGGAGATATTCGCAAAAAACGAAATTTTTTTAACAATTTCAACACCCGTATCTCAAAAACTAAGCGTCTGTGCATATATGATATCAGGAATTTTTTTCTCAAAATAAAATTTTCTAGCGTTTATTAAATTTTCCCAATTAAAATCTGAGACACCCTGTATTTATTTTACTGCAACTATATTTTCCAATATAGATTTAAATCATAGATAGATAGATAGATAGATAGATAGTTTATTTGACTAGGTATATCATATACATATTATATATAAAATTCTCGGGAAATAGTCACACTAACACATATGCCTATTATTTTCGTCTTTACGTACGATTCGGTTTCACGACCATCATCAGAAGACGTATCATTCTATAAAACGTGTGTACTTAAAACTAGTTGTATCACCACAAGGCGTCCTTATCGCACTAATTTCAACTAAAAATGACGAGATAGCTGAAACGAACAATCGAAATTATAACACATTTATGTTTTAGTATATGAATTAAGAATCCGCTGCTAATTGATATTCTTATAAACTCTAAAGACATCGAATCACAGTATGTAATACGACTGAAGGACTGAACTAAAGATATGTCATTCGAGTATCCACTTTCGAACCAGATGTTGAAGATTTATGAGGTAATAGAAAAAGGTTGTCAGACCTTATTAGAAATATTGCTATTTGAACATTCTAACTAAAATATAATTTTAACATTATAAAGACGCATGTAGGAATTTGCAAGGGTTTATTAATTAAAATAGTATAGATCTGACTCAATGATTGAATAACTGTTCTATGATTTACAGACTTGGAGTCAAGTTTTATGTGAATTATCTCCAGAATAGATCTTTTATAATAATTGGTTTCCTTAGCTGAAATATTAACATTTTTGTAACCGAATTGATGGTTACAATCAAAGCAGTGTTTAGCAAGGGCGGTGGAAATTTCTAAGTTTTTGTTTCTTGTACTATATTTATGGATAAACAATCTTTTTGGTAAATATTGTTTAGAGATTCCTGTATAAGTCCCTTTGCAATCTAAACAGTTTAATTTGTATACTGTGTGGGTTTGTTTATCTGTAGGTACTGAAGGTTTTAGATTTGAAGAATATTTCACAACGCAGTTAGTAGGTTTATGCGCAACATTTATATCATACTTTTTAAAACATTTCTTAATTCTCTCTAAGGTCTCCGGAATGTATGGTAATGTTATAAAATTATCTGTATCACCGTTTATGTTATTTATAGTGGGTGTCCCATTTTAATCCGCCAGTAGCGATAATTCTGAAGAAGTGCATTGAAGCAAAAATTGTTCCGAATAAAAAGTTAACGGTTATGAGGGAGACATCTGATGCCGTCGACTTTGCCCCCCCAACAGGGGGCAACTTTCAAATCTTAAATGGAAACCCCTATTTTGTATTGTAGATTCGGATAGTGTTAAAAAGTAGGTCAATTTTATTCGGGGTGTTTTTAAAATTTGGTAATAGATAGCGCTGCAAACGTCAAAATCTGTTCGTGTGTCTGTGTGGTTGTTCGTGTGTTGCATGGGCATGTGAGTGTACGTCTGTACGTGTTGCGTGTGTGTGAGTCCGTCGCCACTGCAATTCACATGTACTGCTCAAAATTGTGTCCATAATGGTCTCGACACAATCGTACACGTTTAGCGAAATACTCCACGCACGCCCGCAACGTGTTTGGAGAAATTTCATGACAGGCATTAGTTATTTGCTCCATCATGTTCTCGCGCGTGGTTGGAGGATCGTGGAAGACGACGTCTTTCAAGTAGCCCCGAAGGAAAAATCTTGCTATTTAATTTATAAAAAAACACATTTTCACGTTTGCAGTGCCATCTATCATCAATTGTGGAAAACAACCCGTATGAAATTTACCTACTTTTTAACGCTCTATCCGAATCTGCAATACAAAATAGGGGTTTCCATTTAAGATTTGAAAGTTTCCCCCTGTTCCCGCCGCCCCCGGGGGGCTTGGGGGCAAAGTCGACGGCATCAGATGTCCCCCTCATAACTGTTAATTTTTTATTCGGAACACTTTTTGCTTCAATGCACTGCTTCAGAATTATCGCTACTGGCGGATTAAAATGGGACACCCAGTATATGACGTTCCATTATAGATTTTGTTTATACTTTCTTTAATGATGGGATTGAAAAATGTTTTCGGGTAGCCATCATTTCCAGTGTATTACGAACAATTTTATTAATTTTTGGGACGGTCCTCTGGGTGAGACAATTTCACCGCGCAATCTGTAACGCTGTTTATAACACTTTTTTTATAACTTGTTAGTGCAACGTAATTGAAGTGAAGTTAACGTTGAGACCAAACTTCTTTTCCATCTGCATCATGCCTAATGTTCATATCAGTTCCTCGAATGAGGCTAAGGAGGCTCAGCCTCCTCACCAATTTATCTTGATGATCATTCTCCATTTTATTTCCTGTTTCTCTGATAATTTTTAAAATTTTACAATTAATTCCCCGTTCTCAGTAGTTATTTTTAATCTGGCAACAGTGGCCAGAGGCTAGATTCTATATATCTCAAACACTAAATACGTGTGGTCAACACAGTTGCCGTTTTTCCAACCAGTTCAACTGCCAAATAGGGTAAAACAGCGGATATGGCAACATTCTCGTTAGGCTAGCTTCTCGTTCGCACTCGGTCGAAATACGATTACTTCCTGCCCTGCGAGCTGCGAGGCGGCACCACGAGACACGTGCTCCGTCAGTTGTTGTTTTTGTTTCGCGAAGCGAAGTAAGGTTAAGTTATAATTTATCTGTTCCCTGAGTTATTTAACGTTAAAATGTGCAGTTGCTGACTTCTTAGAAAATCCATTTAGTGGACTAACATATTACAGAAAAGTGATTTTTTAAAATAAACGGCCTTTACCGGATTTGAAAGGATTAGTGATGACAGGTATGTTTCAAAATCGAAATACACAATAAATTATATTGCTCGCTATTTACATCTGATACAACTTCATGTTGGGGGCACTCGGGTTATGATGATTTGAAAAATTTAGCTCGTGGTATAGACAGACATGAAAAATCGCAGGAACATATTACATCGAGTATTAAGTTTAAATTAACCGGTAAACAGAATATTGTTCAAGGAGGAAAACATAATTTGGTAGACAAGAAACTACATTATAAACAACTTTTTTTATGAAATTTTAGATACTATTAAAGGTCAAATTGAGATTCGATTTTCCGATCTACATGAATTGAAGTTTTTCGACTTGACGAATAGAAGATTTTTCGAATCTTTTTCAAAAGAGTTTCCCAATACACTTTTAGATAACTTAGTTCTAAAATATAAATTTTTTGATAAAATAGCACTGCACAATGAATTATGGGTTATATACCTACTCGGATAAAGATATTTTAGGCCAGTACGACATTCACGCCGATATGATAAAATATATGATAGACAATGATTTGCAACAAGTTTTACCTCAGTTTTATAAACTACTTTGTTTGACAGTCACCATTCCTGTCACGTCGGCATCGGTGGAGAGATCATTTTCTACTCTCAAACGAATTAAAACTTACATGCGAAATACAATGGGCCAAAATCGTTTATACAATGTTAGTTTGATATCTATTGAAAAAGATTTAGTAAAACACTTAAAACAAAATGATACATTTTATGATAATATTATTGATCATTTTTCGCAAACTAAAGACCGTAGAATTCCGTTAATATATAAAAAAAGTTAATAAAAATAATAAAAAAAAACAAAATATGAAAAATTTCAAAAAAAAAGAAAAAATATCAAAAATCCAAAGAAAAAAAAACGAACAAAAAAATTTTTTGCCAAGAGAAACTCTACACCTCCACGTTGGTTCTTGCTTGGCAACAATTAATTTTGTTACTGAAGTAGCTGGTACGGTCGCTGTGCAAAGGTTAAATTTATTGGCTCAATAGAGTATATTTTTACAAAAACGTTTTATGTCCAGCCTCCTCTCTCAAAAAGTTCACGAGCCGCCACTGATCTCTATCCCATCCGATAGTGATTTTAATAATATTCAAATCTGAAGTGCGGCTCGGTTTGGTAAGTTTACTAGTAAACTAGTGAGCGGAGAATAATGTTATCATTATCACCCTTATCATTTATCATATAATATCCACTATGGATATATTAATTCATTTTGTTTCATTTACTCAATCTGGTTGTTAAATGAACAATTTCTCAAAACTACCAAACCAATATAAGAAATCGAAAATGGTAATGGATAGAACATTAAATGCACCAACGGAAGTAAGTGCTGAAACCACCTAGAGACAGATGGTACTGATTAGAAGGCATTCACTTGCCTCTGGTGCAAAATATCAATTACGACCCATGCGGATTTGTGGAATAAACTGACGAGAAGCAAATTCAGTAATCAGGTTCAAGATTCTTAACTAATAAAAGAATTTCACTGCTTTTAGCTATTCCTAACAATTTCTGTCATCAATACACAATATATTTCACCAAATATTCGATTTAACGGTGAAGGTACTCTATCAGAAATGGATTTACATACAACAGACCGAAATTAGCGTAGATACTTACCTTTAATAAATTAATATAACATTTCCAATATGGTCATCAGATGGAAATAAAATACGGAAAACAGGAGAAACCTAGGTATGTTAAATGTGAAATCGGAGATTTGAATTACAGCAATTAGCTACTTTCAACTTCAAAATACTTCAATCATTCCCATGTTAAAAAATTAACTGAAATACAGGCTAATTCCTGTAAGCAGTAAAAAATTATGAATAAACGTGTATCATCTGAAGCAACGATCTATTCATAGAAGGGAAGCTTCCCTGATGAGTGATTTATTACTCATAAAAATATCGGAGGGTAAATTTCTATGCAAAAAAAATCTCATAACCAAAAATATCGAATAACTACAGTTTTATGAGGACTGTAATAACTGACGTACAAATATGTAAATACGTGGTTCAGAAGTTCCAAACTCTTTAAAATGGATTGGAACATTTGATATCTACGATACCACAACACTACAATATAATTACCATTTCATCATCTGAATTAACGGTGAACCAATTAGTTGAATGAAAATACCAGGGAAATATCTACTTAGCATCTATATAGGTAAGAATATATATAAACTTAACTGGACGTAAATATCCAGGTCTAGGTACTTTATACTTGAACGTTGCATGTAACTGATGAACTTTGCATATAGATAATCAATCAAAGGTTGTAATTATTTTGAATTAGGTAATAACCATTATTTAGTGGGTACCTTGACCTTACTAATCAAAACCTGTAGCTCTACATTAAGGAATTTATAGACAGATATGTACTAAAACTAAAAGTTTAGATTTGCGTATTTAAAATAGTACTGAATTGAGTATATGTAATTATTAATTTAAACTATATGTATTCAATCAAAAATAATGCTCACGATTGAAAATTGTTTTGAATGAAAAACAAAAAGGAATCAGGTTCAATAAATAACACTGCTATGCTAAACTATTATAAAGTTTATATCTGAAAATTACTTACCATTTCTTTTATTATGTACTGAAACTTGATTGTAAACTAAATTTTTAATGTAACTCACAATCACAGTTTACCGAATACACAACAACACACAATCGCCATTTGTGATGAACTGGGGATGAGAATGTCTCAAATGTCTATCTAAAAACTTATAAAAATAATTTGACAGAATATTGACGTTGACTCGAATGTGCACTGCGACCATAGCAATGAGAAAACGTAGAATCTAGAGTCAACATCAAGCGATTCGTTATGGAACTATTTGTCAGTAGCGTAGATAGAGAAATGTTTTAAGGGATTCAAATATCTTCGTTATATGAACGACATTTAACATAACGCGTACGTTGCACAAGAAACTCAAAGAATAGCCGCGAATGAATCATCATCACAAATAACTATGAAGCCTGAAAAAATCAATCAGAAAATTAGCATACGAACGTTATATGCATATAAATATCATTGATTAATATATATTAATCAATGTGAATATCAAATTTCTCACCAGTACGTCTATTCAGTTTCAATATCGTTTTTACTTACCAAATTACACCGTTAGGATGCTTTACTTCAACTTTTTCTTCAACCAAACCGTTACCGTGAACACAAACGCATGTTTTAAAAGCACGGGAGAAATTAATAAATACTAATAATACTGTTTTGGCCATTTTTAATTTTAGTTATTTATACCTACATCAAATCTAAAGACCATGAGATAATAATTGCTCATAAAAACATTGGTTAAGCTGGTTTTCTCATATTTTATAAACGGTTTATTCAAAAACTGCTGTAAGCATCTGTAAGAAAGGAAACATTTTGCCAAAACTGAAAAATCCGACAAGATTATTTTTGGAATTCTTACGATTTTATATTACTGAACCTGAACAAAGAAATGCTGTCAGAAACACCAAAAATCCTTATTATTTATATAAAACATCACTCAACTGTAAGGAATATTTTTGATTTGATAATAATAATAATAATAGATATCAGTTAAGTTAGCGTTGTTCTCTTTTAAATTACTTAATCTTTTTCAGATTCGAGAGATTACACGTGAAGTTAAAAATAGTATACCTATATTTTTCTTAAACTTATATTGATTATATGTTTTCTGCTTTTTTTAAGCATCATCAACATCAACAAAAATTAAAGCTACTGGCAGTATAATTTCAATTAAAAACGCATTTGACTAAAAAGTTTTCTCTTACAAAAATTATTTCTGTGGCCGTTTTGCTCAGAATTTATTATATATATGAGATATAACTGTGAGTATTTGTCCTTATAATTTGTTAGATATGTATAGTGTATACCCAGAGAGCATATACTCGCCTAACTAATAAATTGGCTTATTTTATGTAACATATGAAATTTTGGTTGATTAAATAAAACTCAAGCTGTGAAAGAATCGTCAGCTATTTTGGAGCTAGCAATTTCTTATTGTTTTATAATGATAGTTCATCTTTCGACATCCATCACATAATTCTCTGATGTATTATAACATTATCTATCACAGATTAAAAACTTTGTAACTTTTCAAGTTTCATTGATTGACAATATTTTCTCTTCCATCGAGGAGGAATTATTATGAGATTACTATTGTTCACACTCATTAGTAATAATATAATTTCTCAAATTTTTGATTGTATGTAAAAGAGGATAAATGAACCAATAGCAAAAATCGTTTGTCTTGGAAGAGAATGATAAAATTAATGGTTCAAATGATCTTAAAAAAAATGCCAAGAGACCTTATATTTTTCAAACGAAGGGTTAGAAAAGTCCAGGAGTTTCAAAATATGTAAATCTAGCACTTTATTTCTAACAAAAAATTTGTTATTGTTACATAAAACAAACTTAAATAATTTAAAAGCTATAATTCGGAAAAAAAGAAATAATCAAGTCAAGCCAAGTCCCAACAATAATTATAATGAAAATAATGTATTGCTGCACATCCAACGCCCTCTCTTGAACTACATGGCAACTTGCATTGAACGAAAAAAATTACCCGTGGTAACAACCCAGCATTTACCTTCAGAGTATCGCACTGTCGATATTACCCCAAAGAGTTCTATATATAGAGTAGACAACTAAGCCTTTCACTGGTATCCTAACGGACATTCTGTCCTTCTCGCACATTAACTGCGCTCTCACTCGCTCGATGTGCGCGCGTTATACTTATTCTTGTATTCTTATACTCTTTGTGATAGAAGGGGAGACCGTGCGAGTGAGAGCGCACCAACATGTGCGAGAAAGACAGAATGTCCGACTAATTACCAGCGCTTTCCTATGCTTAACACACTACTTGTCTACTCTATATATAGAACTCTTTGGTTCTATATATAGAGTAGACAAGTAGTGTGTTAAGCATAGCAAAGCGCTGGTAACTAGTCGAACATTCTGTCCTCGCCCATGTTAGTGCGCTCTCACTCGCAAGGTCTCCCCTTCTATCACAAAGAGTATAAGAATACAAGAATAAGTATAAGGTGCGAGTGCAGTACATGTGCGAGAAAGACAGAATGTCCGCTAAAATACTAGTGAAAGTCTTAGTTGTCTACTCTATATATAGCTTTGTATTCCCCAGCTTTCAAAAATTGACGCATGCGCGTTCAACGCTATGAAAATAAACCACTTTTCGCTCATATTTTCCAAACAAAGGGTTAGAAAACTTTTTGAAGGGGTTGGAAAAGTCCAGGGGGCTAAAATGTATACAGTCAACACTTTTCTAACCGAAAATTCGATATTTAAAAGCGATAACAGGCACTTAAAAAGTTATTAGAACCCGACTTTCATATGGAAATTGAAAACTATGAAAATCGGTTAGAAAAGTTAAGAAAAATCATATTTATTTGACGCAATTGTTTGTTGATTCTTTTATATTTGAAATTCACTTTTGGCCAACTTTACTAAGGTAAAGTTCAAAAAATGAACATGTAAATTTGTCACCACAACCCTGCAACTTGACGCCTGTAGTTTTTTCTGCATATTGTAGTCTTTGGGGTGTATGCACATAAACCATTTGGAGGCTAATATAGAAAAAGTCATATGTCAGAAATAATATCCAAACAATAAATGACCCAAGACTTTCTATAAAATAAAGCAATATTTCAATTGTACATTGTATTTCAATTGAAAGTTCTATCATAGTAAAAAACGCTAGCAAAAAATTAAGAATTTCCTCATTAGTGTTCAGGGAGATCATATTTTGCATAATCATGAATAGTCGAGGAAATAAAGCATTGAACCTGGGAAAGTTGGCGCAGTTGGATGGATTGAGATGCGGTTTTCTGCATTCGATTCAGAAAGTGATTTAGAAACTTTGTCTGGTATTTTTATTTTGTTGAAAAAAATTGTTGCATTTCTACAGCCAAAAAATTCATTTTTCTAAGTGCACTTTTTGAGGTGAATAAAAAAACGGACTCGAATTGGTTTCTCGGGGGTTTTTGGGGTCGCTGAACACGAATATGATATTTACAATATTCCCTGCGGTCCCTCTGGACCTCCCCGGCGGTATACTAGCGTCTTGACGTCCTGGATATCGACGAAATTAATGAAAAAAATATTTTTAATGTTTGTCAACTGTTCGAAAGGTGATATGAAGGTTGCTAGTGATGATAACGACATGAAAAAACTTTTCTGCAATACCTGGTGTACCCTGCGTCCGGGTAACGACATCATCTTCTAGGAATTTGCTAACTTTTCTTCATAAAAGGTAACAAATTCTAGCTCTCGGGGGTTTTCAAAGTCGCCGATCACGACTGTGACACTCACAATGTTCTGCAAATTACCTGGGGGTATTTCCGGGACACTCGAGCCCTGTGTATCCACGTCACCTAGGAATTTATTGTTTTTTTTTTAATTAAATGTAATAAATTCTAGCTCTCGGGAGTTTTCAAAGTTGCCGATCACGACTGTGACCGACCCTCACTGTTTTCATGCATAGTCGTGATCGGCAACTTTGAAAACCCCCGAAAGCTAGAATTTATTACATTTTATTTAAAAAAAACAAGAAATTCCTAGAAGATGACGTGGATAGGGCTCGAGTGTCCCGGAAATACCCCCAGGTAATTTGCAGAACATTGTGAGTGTCACAGTCGTGATCGGCGACTTTAAAAACCCCCGAGAGCTAGAATTTGTTACCTTTTATGAAGAAAAGTTAGCAAATTCCTAGAAGATGACGTCGTTACCCGGACGCAGGGTACATCAGGTATTGCAGAGTTTTTTCATGTCGTTATCATCACTAGCAACCTTACCTTCATATCACCTTTCGAACAGTTGACAAACATTAAAAATAATTTTTTCATCAATTTCGTCGATATCCAGGACGTCAGGGCGCTAGTATACCCCCGGGGAGGTTCAAGGGGACCTCAGGGAATTTTTTAAATATCATATTAGTGTTCAGCGACCCCAAAAACCCCCGAGAAACCAATTCGAGTCCGTTTTTTTATTCACCTCAAAAAGTGCACTTAGAAAAATGAATTTTTTGGCTGTAGAAATGCAAAAACTTTTTTCCACAAAACAAAAATACCGGACAAAGTTTCTAAATCACTTTCTGAATCGAATGCAGAAAACCAAATCTCAATCCATCCAACTGCGCCAACTTTCCCAGATTTGGCCTATTTTAGTGCTTTATTTCCTCGACTAGAAATGAAGTTGAAAGGTTCATCAACCAAATTTAAACAATAGGGGTATCTTCTTATTTATATTGTATCTGAGTGCACCATATTCAAACTGGCAGTGTGACTATCAGAAAAAATGTCAAATACTAATTTGTATTACATAAATTGAATGGAATTTAATACACACATACAATCAATTTACTTCAGTTTAATGTCTAAATACATTTATACCTTACAATAAAAAAATAAATAACAATAGTCCCTTATTGGTGCATTTTCGAGACATCACAAAACTTCAATTCTACCAATAATCTCAAATTAGAAAAAAGAATTATCTGTCTCAAAAATGGAAAGGAATCAAACACAGTGGGACGATAAAAACAATTAATCTTTCATTGGAACAATTTACACTTATAAAATTTAGCAACATGTACTGACTGGATAAGGACAGGACTTCAAAAAAAGAAAAATTTTAGCCTTAATTGAGAAAAAATTCAATCAAGGAGTTTATTATTATCTAACGCTGTACAGATGCAATAGTGTCACTTTCCAAATACACATTACGCAATTACTTTCAACAAATATATGACTGCAAAATTAATGTAAGCCCAAAGTCACTGGTTGTACACATTCGGTCATATACAAATTGAAACACTTCTACATAAAAAATAATTTCCTATTGCTAAATTAAATTTAACGTACGTACGGTATGTGAATGTTACAAGTTGTTAATGCAACAATATGAGAGTATGATGGTAAAACGATAAAATTGATGCCTTTGGCAGTATTTAAAAGGCAAACAAAAGTAAGAAAGCCATCATAAGACAAAAGAGTCCCATGGCCTCAGACAAAGCGAACCCTAAGATGGCATATGAGAAGAGTTGCTGTTTTAGACTAGGGTTTCTTGCATATCCTATGATGAGAGAACCAAAAACTGATCCAATTCCAGCACCTGAAACAAAATAGTAAAAATAAAGTTATACAGTCAATAGATGGGTGTCACTTATTGTTAAATAATGTAGTTTGATTCTCACAATTCATGATTTTTAGATCTTTACCACATGTATCGGAGTTTGGTACTTATACTCCATTGTTAAGTATTATAAGTGGACTCACTATTTCAAGTTTAAGTTATTTTTCAAGTTGATGTAAAAATATAAATTTTCGCTTACAATAGATTCCTAATTATTTGTAATGTTTGTATGTGGTGCATTTCAGGTCATATTCGCACTTCATCCCAGATGAGGTCTTTGGATAACGCTGAAATTTTGCGGGTGGTTTCTGCCTCAGGAAATATTGGGTTTCCCAAAATTTCAAGCCATATACTTCAAAAATGTGCCGCCTAGAATATTTTTTTTGGAATTTTATCGATTGAAAATGAAAAAACGGCATTTCTTCTGGAGAAACGCATTACTGAGGCTAAAAAATATCCCAAACCATGGATTTGATGGGAAATTTTCCAAGGAATCCAACGCCGCTTTCAGAATTGGGCTATCGTTTCTCAAAACTCAAAAAACTGATTTTTTTTCTTCAAAAATTTAAATCTCCAGTGTGTTGCTACTTCGATCGGGCTGCAATTTTGTGTGAAAGCAGTTAAAAGTGAATACTACAAAGTGGTGTATGAATGGTCATGCATAAATTAGGAAACAAAGCCGCTAGTAAATTATCTTTATTTTCAAAAATTCCTAGCCGAATCAGACTCCAGATTCAGATTCCTCGGAAAATTTTCGATCGATTACGTACTTTCAACATTTTTTTTTAAAGTCGCTTCAATCGATATTGCGAGCATGTTTTTTCAATATTCCAATTTGTTTGAAAACGCAGTGTACATTTCTTGATAAAAAATTAATTTCTTCTTTAAAAAATAATAATAATCAAACAAAATGAGTTTCATACTAAAATTTATTATTTTTTTAAAGAAAAATAATATTTTTTAAAATATAATAATTAAATAAAATGAAAATTATTGATCAATAATAATTTTAAAAAAATTATGATAATTAAATAAAATGAGTTATAACAATAAAAATTATTATTTAATAATAATTTTTATATAACTAATTTTATTTAATTATTATATATTTTTTAAATAATAAATTCTAGTATTAAAACTCATTTTATCTGATTATTTTGTTTTAAAGAAGAAATTAAAATTTTATCAAACAAGCTTGCAAACAAATTAGAATATTGAAAAAAACATGCTCGTGGGACCTTTTAAAGCGCCCCCTGACATATCGATTGAATCAACTTTTTTTTGGAAAGTACATAATCGATCGGAAATTTTACGAGGAATTCAAATTTGGGGTCAGATTTGAGATTAATATTCACCCATCAGCATGAACTTGAAAGAAATGGCCTAGGAATTTTTGAAAATACAGATAATTGACTCTAGTGGCTTCGTTTCATAATTTATGCACGACCAATCATACACCAATTGAAGTATTCACTTTTAACTGCCTGCACACAAAATTTCAGCCCGATCGAAGTAGCAACACCTGAGATATGAATTTTTGAAGAAAATAATAGTTTTTTGAGTTAGCATGTATGCACGATACGATAGACCAATTCTGAAGGCGACGTTGGATTCCTTGGAAAATTTCTCACCAAATTCATGACTTGGAATATTTTTTAGCCCCAGTAATGCGTTTCTACAGAAGAAATGCCATTTTTTTTATTTTCAAAAAAGTCCAAAAAAAATCGGCCTGCAAAATTTCAGCGCAATTCAATGGAAATGACCTGGAAATGCGCCACCTATGGATTTAAGACATATTTCGAATTCGTAATCAAACTACAATATGTAACAATTAGTTATATAAGTCAATTATCACGTTTCCAAAATATGAATTATTTTCCCTCAAACATTTAAACATTATTATACATTTTCTTACTATTGCCATTAAAGTGGAATAATTTACATTGAATAAAATGTGATCAAATAGAAATATATATTTCTGAAATATTTCAGCCAAATGCAATGGAAGTAACGAACGAGCTTGAAATTTTAAATGTAATTAAGGAAACTTCTATCAACGATCAATATACTCGGTTTTCAAGATTAAAAGAGATAAAATACCCAGAATTCAATTATTTAGAAGGTTTCAAATCAACTCTTGCAATATCATATGAAAATCAAATGTAACCTCCCTAAAATTCCAATATATATTTCAAGAACTGTGTAATCTTTATTGTAGATCTGAAACGAACTAGAACTACTTTTAAATCTACAATTTTATACAAATCAACTGCATTCTTTACATACTTTGCAGTCTCACAATCGGATCAGAAGGTAAAATATTTAAATTCCTTTTATTATAAAAAACACAAGTTACTTAAGTTGTTATCAGCAGAACTTAATTTTTTTACTTTTACTATTCCTTCAATCCGAGATATTAATAACAGGTGGGTGAATGAAAAAGGTTCCAATTGCTATCATTCTTCAAAGATGATATGACCTTAAAATGACATCTGAATTCACTTGAACAAGATTATGTAAAACTATTACACACCTGAACCAGCTACTCCTACTGTGGCTGCTCCAGCTCCAATGAACTTTGCTGCAGAGTCAATATCTCTAGAAACTGGAGATGTTTGAAAACTACGAACTGCTGTTAATAAGGAGGGTTGCTTCTGTTGATTTTGTTGGGTGAATGTATTCTGTAAAGATTGACTTTGACTGACTGCACTACTTAGTGGCCTTATGTATGCTTTTGAGCTGGAAATGAGCTGGAAAATAAATTTCTATTTAGTAAACACCTTACTCAATACAATATATTAGTTTAAATGGTTTGCTTCAGACATCCAAGGAAGTTAATTCAGCATGGAAAACTTAGTATTTTGTTAAGTTATCATCATTTAAATTTAAGATTACAAACAGATAAGAAATGAAATTTCATGAGGCTTATGTAATAATTTGAACTCAAAACGAATTCGATATTATGTAACACTGAAAATTCAAGACTTCAATTTCTGAAACTACTATGACTTGGTTTTTGAAATTAGAAAAACTACACCCAGTTATAAAATAATTGTACTTACGGCGCTTCTTGCAGCGGGGGCAATCAATTTGGCGTATGCGAACATTTTGTTGTTTTTATTTTGTAGGAGAATTAATAACTAATCTGAAATAGAAAGAATTATTAGCACTTGACTTTTACCCAGAGTATCGAACTTATGATAATCCGTTACGTAACCAGAAATTATAAGCTACATACCGATTCGTAGTTTACATAACATACATTGGCTTAAAATTAACTAGTATTTAATGTAAAATCAACTTTTTAGCGATATATGCCTAAACTTTAAAATACCAACAATAAATGGAAAATAGTGACAGTTTGTTTCCAAGCAATGGCCGAATATAGCTGTAATATACGAATTGATATATTTATGTAACAATTATTATGAGTTCTTGAATTTACACTAATTAAACTCAAAACTTCTCACTACACTAACTTAGAATACCTCTAATAGTATAATTTCTGGTTTTATAACAATGGATGAGGTGAAATGTATCAGAAAACAATTGATTATTTTACTCACTAAACTATTCGCCGACTTACCACAGAACAACAGGACAGTGGTCCAACGTAGGTGGCAAGGAGCGAAGAGGGGTTCTAAAAGCGCAGTGCGAGTGCCCAGATTTCGATTCCCAACGCATTGAACACTTCAAAAGTAGATGCGCAGGCGTGGCAAATACACCTAACTGATGTTCCCACCAGTTCCCGCAGTAGAGTAATGCAAACTTTTGAACAATAAATACGAAAAGTTGTCAATAGATGGTAGACTTAATTTTCAATAAAACATACGTCAAGCGAGAAGCATAAGCATTTATATTTATATATATCATTCTCTATGGCTAGATGCCTCACCGTATTTTTGTGGAATATCCTCTCAGATCAATAAGTGTTGCCGGTCTCAGACAATTTAGTCTGAGTTTGCCGGTAGCCAGTTTCGCTCATGTTCTGTGATCGTTCACTCTATTGAAAATAAAATGACCCTATTAGGAAAGGGTGGTACCACGGTCGTACATACTTGTCGGGGAACTCGACGCTGTTTCCTATATGAGAAGTGAGTCCGCTAAGCGTCATCTGTTGAGTAGGTGGCGCGTCAGTCGAAGAATGATCTCTGACATGTATGACTTGTAAACACAAGGAATACCGGCGTTCTAAGAAAAAAATTAAGAAACCGTGCATTATGCTGAAATGCAAAAAGTGGATGCTTGCGATTTCGGATAGAAATCGTTTTAACGAGGTCTTTTATGTGTGCGAGCATGTATAACGAAAAAGGGGAAGTTATTTTTAAGGTGAGTAATACATTTTGACAAGAGTAACAGTTCTATTCCTCTCTCAAACCAGAATAGTAAATATTGCGTTACGAGAAAAATTAGTTTACTTAATAATGTGATTGTTACTTCGATCCAAGCGCTAGCTGGTGGCTGAGCGAGGGACTACGAGTTTGGCGACATGTAAGAGACAACCGTGGGTGGTGCCTCCCTGTTCCCACCACAGAGATCTGTGGTTCCCACCCATAGTTAATTTAATTGTTGAAATACGATCAAAAATTATCCCGGGCGAGCAGTTGAAAGTTTTTGATCCGTATACGACTAACTATTCTGGCAACGTTTTTAGCTTAAATTGCCTGAAAAAGCTTGTAACAGAACCAAAATAACCACATATTTCTTCGCATTCCACCTCACTCCACAATGTAATAATTATTTTTAGTAGTGATGGGAATACCGGTTCCTCCCATGTCGCGTTACAGCCGCGAACGCTCCAGAAATATACCGCGACAAAATACCGCGACAAAATACCGCGACAAAATACCGCGATTTTGTAACCGAGTTGCCATGCGATTCGCTGTCGCTGATAGAAGGAACCGAAACGACAACTAAGGCGACGAGTAACGAAATGAATCGACGAGATACAAGACGATGTTGCTAGCACGTGCTTACTAGTAGCGCAAAAATAAAACAGATATTGTTTATTCATTACAACAAAGACTGTTTTATATGAGTATTACCTTATGATTTGTGCTAGTTACGTTATTTTATAAAGTATTATTTTTGAATTTTTGTCATGTTCCTCCTGAGACTGATTTGTTCCATTTATTTCCATTTTTTAGTTATTCTTTTGTTTTATTGGATAATATATGATTTGTTTCCAAATCGTTTATTTTTCAAATATATATTACATATTATTTACCAATTTGGAACGACCACTTTTTCATCTAAGACCTTTCGAATCTTCCCCCAAGTGTGGGTATACCTAATACAGTTTCTCTGGAACGTTCTTCACTTAAACATGGAACGTGGAACGGGTAACAAGCGAACAAGCCCATGGGTAACGACGTGTCTGTTTCGTTCCACTCGTTCCGAGTAACGTCCGAACTAACGTCGTTCCTACGGTAGCTACTCGTTCCGAGTAACGTTCGAACTAACGTCGTTCCTACTCCAGCGACCAGCGACTCAACTCAGTCGGTTCCGTGGAACCGGTTACTTTATAGTTGTGGAGCGCGCGACAACGTTACAAAAAGATACCGCTCCAAAATCACGGTATCGAAATACCGACCCATCACTAATTTTTAGTACACATGACTTCGAGGTCGGCAATATCTCAAGCGAACAAAAAACTTTATTAACTTTTTTTTATTAATTTAATTTATGAAGCAAGATAAATATCTTCTGTGCCTGAACTGGGCCAACTAGACCATGCAACTTGTGCAGGGTCGTTCTTCAATAATTTCCATTTCTTCAACATCATCTATTCCGTAGGTATAAAAAACTATACATCTTAATACAGCTATTACCATTAAATTTCAGAACTAATATTCGCCAGTCGCCACACAGTGCCTTCTTCAGTACTTCAGGTAATAATGGTTTTCTACATTGTATTATCCAGTGTAGTGTCCATTTGTAATATAATGAAGTTCCTACACTTCCAACAAGTAAAGTTCAATTCTAAAATAAATATGAAAAGAAAATGTAGACATTTAATTGACTTATGAAACATTGTGGGTAATATAATAAATGTTTATTAAAGTTAGAACAATAACAATAATTAAAAATTTTTCTGTGATCTTAGATAGATGAATAATTGAGTACATACTATTATTATTATTTATTATTCGACATGGACACAGAACACAGAATGATGGTTGTTCCCTACATTCTGCAATGACGTTCAGATCTTTGATTAGCTGTCATGTCCCTGCTGTCACGAAGACAGGACTGGTTCACGTGTAGTGGAATTTTCAAATAGTTTTAAATATTTTAGTCAATACACATTTTAGTCTTTTTCTTACCAACATGTCTAAAAAGTCTTCAAATAAAAAGTCCAAACATTTACAAGAGGAAGAAGATACGGATGTAAAATCGAAAAATATGGTAACCTCAAAGTCTAAACAAAGTGCTTCAAAAAATAAGAAAGGTAAACGTGACGACTGGAGTGATGATGATGTGAAGAATGTTGATGATGGAATTCAAACTGTTCCAAAGAAGAATACTAAAAAAAGTGAGTCCTAACATTATGTCGACTCGTTTAATTAATCACATAAAACGTCATTTTAGAGGGAAAAACTCAAGAAGATACCAAGTTTGATGATGTTGGTGATACTGCATCTATTTCATCCAAGACTGAAACGGTTGTGAAGAAAAAATCTAAGAAAGGTATGTATGGTCTCTAAATTCAGATTTTCAATGACTTTTCTTAGGAGAAATGAAACTGGCAAAAAATACTGCTCAGCTCGTATTTGCTGAATCCTTAGAACTCATACTTATAAGCAATTATAACTGACAGCAAATCTGCAAGACTGTACACTCAATTTTGTAGAATTTCCACATGTATTTCAAAGATCAAAATACATAAATTATTCGATTACACAAATAAGAATCATTTTGAATTTTGTTATATTTTAAAATTCAAAGAACATTAATATTTTTGTATATACCTATCCCTGAATATTATTGATGCCTATTTTTTACTCAAGGGAAATCCAAAAATGATGATTGGTCTGATAAAGATAGTGATGTAGAATTGAAAATGTCTGATCAAGAAGAAGACATCGTTCCTGTAAAGAAGGGGAAGAAGCTAGGCAGAAAGAAACAGAAAGATGAAATCAAAGAATCTGTTGGTAAGATTATTCTATGTTGACAGATTGCATTAATATGCAAGTAAAATTAAAACTTTAAATTTATTCTTAAAGTGGTAATGATTATATTACCAACACTGGTGTTTAGGCTAGATTCCCTTCCCAACAAAAAAAAACCTGTCTACCATTGTTGTTTATTTGTAGCTGAGTCTGAAAACGATGATCTGTCAGATATAGACGATGATGTTGAACTGGAATTGTCCAAAGATATAGAAGAGAATAATGAACTTTGTATTAAACAGCAAGAGAATAAAGATATTAAACAGCATGATGAAAAACAAAGTAAGTAAAGCAATTATATAAATAGCACAATTTCCAGATATTTCGTAAGCTGGTACCAATGTTTCTGGGTTTTCTGGAAACATTGAAAGTGAAAAAGTTACCATGTTATAATTTTGATGCCTAAAATGGTAGTTTATTGTTTAATTCTACTTCAGAGTTCAGTTCAGAATATACATTCTTACCATAGTCTTATTACATTCATACTATTTAATTCCACTTTATTTTCAATGGAAACCATGAATTCTGATAATAATTATTTATAGGCATAGAAAATGAAGATTGCTCAGACAAAGATAGCGATATTAGTTCGAAATTATCACAGAATGAGGAACCTGAGATTCTATCAGTTAAAAAGGAAAAGAAAGGTCCAACCAAAAGTAAACAGAAACCCGTCGATCAAGAATCTAAACCTAACGATGAAGTTGCTACACAGAACGAGGAACCTGAGATTCTCCCAGTTAAAAAGGAAAAGAAACGTCCAACCAAAGGTAAACAGAAACCTGTCGATGAAGAACCTAAACTTAACGATGAAGTTGCTACACAGAACGAGGAACCTGAGATTCTCCCAGTTAAAAAGGAAAAGAAAGGTCCAACCAAAAGTAAACAGAAACCCGTCGATCAAGAACCTAAACCTAACGATGAAGTTGCTACACAGAACGAGGAACCTGAGATTCTCCCAGTTAAAAAGGAAAAGAAAGGTCCAACCAAAAGTAAACAGAAACCCGTCGATCAAGAACCTAAACCTAACGATGAAGTTGCTAAAGTTAAATCTGATAGTGGTAAGGGAGATATTTCTGGCAAAAATGCAGAAATTGAAGAACTAACAGAAGCTGTAGAGGAACTGGATGTTGATGACAATGATCAGCAAAAGGAAAAGAAACTGACTCACAAGGAAAAAAAGAAACTAAAGAAGCTGCAGGAATATGAAAAACAGATGGAAACGCTTACGAAAAAAGGAGGTCAAGGACATTCCGAATTGGATAGCAATTTTACTATTTCACAAGCTCAAAAGTCTAGCGGGCAGTTGGCTGCTTTAGAAAATGCAGTCGATATAAAAGTAGAGAATTTCAGTATTTCTGCAAAAGGGAATGATTTGTTTGTTAATGCGAATTTATTAATTGCACAAGGAAGACGTTATGGCCTAGTAGGACCCAATGGGTGAGTTCAAGTTGCTTTGATCAAACTTAATGCAGTCATGTTCAGATGTAATACACCCTATTTGTCATCCTAAACGAGAGATAAATAACATTCACAACTTAAAAAATAATAATAACTTTCATACATAAAAAATTGCGATATTTTGTCTTAGGACCACAAAAAAATTCGTATTTTGAATAGTTTTACAATTGAAAGAAGAAAGAACTCATTTACACTGGACTTCTCTGATTTTTGTTAGCAAAATAGGTTTCGAACAATTCTGCAGGTGGAATGTATGATTGTATGAACAGAAAATATGATGGAAATGATTTAAAAACTAATGAATAACGTGAAATTATACCTCGTGTTACATTGAAATTTTATTCAAATGGTCTACGAGGCATTCCATATGAAATTAGCATTCGTTCCCAGGTCACCTTCGGGGATCGCCCTTTTTTCTACATTGAAAAATATGACGATTCCCGAAGTTTCGGGTCTTAAGTGTCGATATTGCGCCGAGGAGAACATAATGAAGTTTTTTTTGGCCTTTTTTAAGTAAAAAAATAAAACGTTTTAATTTTTTTCTAACCTGGCTAAAACTCATAAAATGTGTCTACTTCAAGGTGAAAATGGTCCGGTAGTAGCTTTAGCCCAATTTCACCGAAGTTTTCACTGTTTTCCAGTTTCTATAAGAAAATTTCCCGAAAAATGAACTTATTTGCCTTACTTTTATTAATCATTCACCAAAGAAAAACAATTTCGTAGGTCTAATATCACAATTCCCTCTCGAATCCCTTGTAGAAATAAGGCACAGAAAATTTACGCAGTCGAGTTCTACGTCGGATTAAATTATGGGTGTTATGGAATTGTCACAAAATGATTTTAAAGAAATAAATACTTTCCGCGAAACGCGAAAGACACGCACAAATCCAGCACTGCCTTACCCTTAGGAAACATAACCCTTGTTGCTCAAATACTACGTTTAATTTTGCTTCACAATTGGGTTCTAACTATGAGCCCATTCAATGCCTCAAACTACACCTATGCAAGCTACTTACAGCTACGGGTTTCTTTCTTTTACAATACTACAAGCAACGTTTAACGTAGGTTGAAATGAAATAATTTCTTTATGGACTTATATGAACACAAATTGATAAATTAATTTAATCTCTATTAATTTCTTGAAGTTAATTCGTTACAATCTCGACAAACAGGATATTAATTGATTTCAGAAAATATGATATTTGGAACAAAAATTAACCTGAATTAAGGTTCTACATGATTGTACTGGAAAATTACTTCATTACTTTATACAGACATTATCTCAACTACAATAAAAAGAAATTAAAAATATTTTAATTATTTCGAGTGTGGAATCTAAATAAAATATATTACTTGAATTAATGCAACAATGGGGGTTATCCCTTAAGGAGTAAAAGCTTACCTTAGCGAACGAGTAGGTGGTGAAGAACTCTCCTTTTTTCTCAAAGTAATTGATTTTTATGAAATCATTGAAGCGGAGGCCACCCCACTCGCAAAGCTTAGAAAATATGTTTAATTTAGAATACCGAGGGCAGACCCCGCCCATCCGTTATTAAAATGATCTATAGGAATCTGACTAGCGCGCGTGACGCTCGTTTCAACTCCTGAGTCAGGAAAAAGTGCCACATGCCTCGTACTGTGCTACGTTTGCTAAATATGATTCCTGGCTGGCCTAGAAGTCGGTAAGGCGGTAAACCCCCGGAAAGAGGGTTCGGATTACAAACGTCGCCAGACATATCGTATGTTCTATCAAGATATACAAATTTATAAACTTTCCTTTCGAATTAAATTGAATTATTCAAGGACCCAAAAGTATGAATTTCGGATTATTACACAGATTTACTTGAAATGCCCTAGGTGGTACTGAGTACGATAAGAGGCCTTGAATAGCTACACGAATCCGCGATTTTAATATCTCTTGTATTGTAGGCATGGAAAGACAACTCTCCTGCGTCATATAGCGCAAAGAGCTTTCGCGATTCCACCGAATATTGACATCTTGCACTGCGAACAGGAAGTAGTAGCTGACAATTTTTCAGCAGTTGAATCTGTGTTAAAAGCTGACGTTAAACGCACTATTTTGTTGGACGAATGCAAAAAGTTAGAGGATGCGTTCAATTCGGGGAAGCTAGACGTCCAAGATAAATTGAACGACGTTTATGCTGAGCTGAAGGCTATTGGTGCCGATTCTGCGGAGCCTCGTGCGAGACGAATCTTAGCTGGTCTAGGGTTCTCTAAACAAATGCAGGTACGTCGTGCAAGTAATTTTGATTGCAATTTATGTTGGAAACGCATTTTGATCATCTGTGGTTTCATATTTCATTCTAAGGATTGAGATGACCATATTTTATGACTTAACTTGCTTATGGAATCATTGTAATGTGAGTTTATCATATGTAAGTCGAATTTGATGTTGTATTAGCTAATATAGTTTATCCATTGGATCCTTGCCTCTGGATCATTAAAAATATCAGAATGAATCGAATCGATAATTCTGCGTCAAATAATAGTGTGTACTAATGATGGAAATAATCGAAATAATAAAATTAGTAGTAGGCTGTAAGCTGGGGAAAAAGGCCGAATAAATAACTTTTGTTTAGAAGGTGGAACCTGCAAAAATAATATTGCTTGATGTTTTATGGACCCCAAAGGTAATTCGTGATAAGATAGCGATGTGCCCTCGCCCCCTTCACCCCCAGAACGTCAAAATTGGCCCATTTCTACCCCTCCAATATTAGACATTATACGATTTATTCAAAAAATTAAAATTAAGTTCTGAAAATGGTAAGTAGGGGGTATTATGGTCGCTGGTCACGAATCCGAGGTTGGTTACCCGGAAAACTCAACCGGAGACCAGAAAATCGGGAAAATTTTGCTATTTTCCACTTATTTCTCAAACTTTTTATTTTCGACTTAAAAAATGGGTTCTAGGGGGTATTATGGGTCGCTAATCACGAATCCGAGGTCAGTTATGCGGAAAACTCGACCGGAGACCCGAAAATTGGGAAAATTTTGCTATTTTCCACTTATTTTTCAAACGTTTTATTTTCGACTTCAAAAAAGGCTTCTAGGGGGTTTTATGAGTCGTTGATCGCGAATCCCAGGTCAGTTATGCGGAAAAATTGACCGGAGACCCGAAAATTGGGAAAATTAGGCTATTTTCCACTTATTTTTCAAACGTTTTATTTTCGACTTCTAAAAAAGCTTCTGGGGGGTTTTATGGGTCGCTAATCGCGAAACCGAGGTCAGTTATGCGGAAAACTCGACCGGAGACCCGAAATTTGGGAAAATTTCGCTCTTGATAAATTTCACTCACAACTGAGCTCGGATTCGTAATCAGCGACCCGAATAACCCCCAAGAAGACATTCTTGAAGGGCAAAAAGTGCAAAGTTTGTAAAAATAATTGGAAATTTTTTTCCTATGTTCTGGTCTCTGGTTGAGTTTTCCGGGTAACCGACCTCGAATTCGTGATCAGCGACCCTAAAAACACCCTACACATCGTATTATCTAATATTAGAGGGGTGGAATATCGTTATCGTATCACGAATTACCTTTGTGGTCCATAAAACATGATGCAAATAATTTTTTTCAGATTCAACTTTCCAAACAAAAGTTATTCATTCTCTCAACTTGCCTAAACTATCACTTATAATATCCCATGTACAAAATTAATGCCGGAAATTTTTTCGAGATGGCGAATATTTTGAAAATGTGTTAGTGTGAACTATTTTCCAAGAATTTACATATAACTGTAATCTGGTTTTCAATTGTTTCAAAAATCTTTCCTTAATGACAGCTGCCCAGAACTATTAGTTTGTGATGTGATCAATCTAGACTAGGCGACCTTTATGTTTGATAACGTTACGTTGTTGTAGAATAGAGCAACGAAAAATTTTTCTGGAGGCTGGAGAATGAGAGTATCGTTAGCAAGAGCTTTATATGTTGAACCCACCCTTCTACTACTCGACGAACCTACGAATCATTTAGATCTTAATGCAGTAATTTGGCTAGATAAGTAAGTATTTTTATAGCACTTGTAGCATTGCTTGTTTTCAAATTATTCAATCGTTGGTTTGCACAAAGTTTCTAGTGCATTTCCGAAGAGACAATGATGGTTTTTTCGTATCTTACCCTTTGTAGTCGAAAGATTAAGAACAAAACCAATGTTCCAATATTACTTCTATGTTTGAAATAGTAACAATTATCTAGTTTTTCTAGATGTTTCATTGCTTTTAATTCAAGGTAAATTATAAGTATGTGACCTTTTCGCCAATCAAAATGTATTAATACCATTTCAAGTATAGGTGTTCATAGCAATTCTGGTGCAATTATAAGGGCCGATAGTTATCTCCCGACTGTTTCGTTTGCAAAGGACGATGACATTACATACTAACGCTTCAAATAAAATATATTGAAAATATTGAAAATGTGTTAGTCTCAATGTTACTTCTACGAATTTTACCATTTTATTTTCAGTTACTTGCAAGGTTGGAAAAAAACATTACTCATAGTTTCTCACGATCAGTCTTTCTTAGATAACGTATGTAACGAAATAATCCATCTAGACACCCAGAAGTTGTACTACTACAAAGGAAATTATTCTATGTTCAAAAAGATGCATCAACAGAAGAGGAAAGAAATGATCAAGGAATATGAAAAGCAAGAGAAGAGAATAAAGGAACTCAAATCGCACGGTTCATCTAAAAAACAGGCGGTAAGCACAAATCGTCCACTGACACATTTACCTCTAATATCAAAAGTTGATGTAATGCACGGATAAATAAAACAATTGTCCAGAATTGAAGAATTAGCTTCAATTTCGGTAGATTATATTTGGTGGGATGGTTTTTGTGAAACGTACAACAAAGGGCAGAATCCATAAGAGATGGCGCGATATATCTATTTGATAAAGTAGACTTCGAGTTTATGTAAATCCATATCATTAAGGAAAGATTTTCAAGATGATTAAAAACGACATAGTTAAGGTTTCTAAAGGTCTAACAGTGACAATATGTCTATCAGTTACGGGCAGCTGTTTCGCTTTCTCAATGACTCATAAGCAGAACCAGCAAGACGACAAAGTCACAATTCGACCATTTCCGGCGGAGGCTTAAACAGCCCATTTCAAAAGGTAGAAGTCCCACTGAGTAAGTCATTCATAAAGCAATGCATTGATCAAAGATCTCACGCGCTTCAAAGAAACGACGGGGATAATGTTGGACATATAACTGCCAGATGGCGTACCGAAACAACTACAGTTTTAGTCCACCGGAATTAGGATTTTTGGCACAGCACAGACCTAGTCAAAGTTGAAAGTTTTGGAATTAGAGCCCGCAGTTATAGTTATAGAACGTCAAATTTCCTATTGATTTTGTCCTATTTTTATCCAAATCGGCGCTGTTTCGCCGCTAGAGCGCACGCAAGCATGTATATATGTATATACAGGGTATTTCAGTTTTTTCGTTCATAACTTCGGCGAACGATAGAACTTCTAATAAAAATATGGGTCTTTCATATAAAATTTTACTCTAACTCACTTCGTTTTCGAGATACGTTGAAATTGAAAAAAAATTACAGAAAACAGCTTTTGTGAGCAATCTCTACTCATAGTCAGCTATGTTTTGTGCGATAAACTTTATTTTTTGTTCATAACTGGTGAAGATTTTGAAGAGGTAGTGGTTGTTTTTCTCCCCAACTTCTACGCCACTAGAAAAAGTACGGTTTTGAGATGTATTTGAACCGCCAATGTTTTCAACACAAAAAAGGTGCTTGGTCATAAGCTCTAAAGTTGACCGTTTTCGAGAAAAATCAACTTTTATGTTGAAAAACATGGTAAATTTTTTGGTTTTGTTACTTGTCTTAAGAAATTTCGTTTAATTGGTAAAAAATAAATTTTATTTCAAAGAATTGACAATGTTTTTCTACATAAAAGTTGATTTTTCTCGAAAACGGTCAAGTTTGGAGTACCTTTTTTGTGTACAAAATATTGGCGGTTCAAAAGGGCATCTCAAAACCGTACTTTTTCCAGCGGCGTAGAAGTTGGGGAGCAAAACAACCACTATCCCTTCAAAATCTTCACCAATTAAGAATTAAAAAAGATTTTTTACGCACAAAACATAGCTTACTATGAGTAGAGATTGCTTACAAAAGTTGTTTTCTGAACTATGAACGGTTCCGGAGATATTCGCAAAAAAATATTTTTTTTTTTTCAATTTCTGTACACTATCTCGAAAACGAAGTGATTTAGAGAAAAATTGTATATGAAAGACCCCTATTATTTTTAGAAGTTCTATCGTTTGCCGAAGTTATGAACGAAAAAACTGAAACACGCTGTATGTATACTTTTCGCCGTTTTTTTCATTTTGAGCAAAAACTATGCCTTTTTTGTTTGGAAAATAACAAGATATTAAAATTGTAATTGAATTTTCTCGAAACACTGGGTTTTCTTCTGAGAGCGAATTCAGTACATTCAGGAAAATTACGTTCCGGACAACTGTTTCTATCTCATGAGCTCGTCAGCAGAACAAGCAAGACGATGATGTCAGTATGCTTGTTCTGCTAATGAGCTCATGAGAGAGCGGAACAGGTGTCCGAAACTGATAGACGTATTGTCAAGCGGTGTATCTATATTTCGTATAATAAAATTACTGGACAGAATATGACGACAATCTTATTTTAGGAAAAGAAACAAAAAGAAGCTTTAACTAGAAAGCAGGAGAAGAACAGGACGAAGGTGCAAAAGCAAGATGACGAAAGTACTCCCACAGAACTATTACTGAAACCTAAAGATTACGTTGTCAAATTTTCATTTCCGGAACCTCCTCCTCTACAACCTCCGATTTTAGGATTGCACAGTAAGTCAATAATTCCGGATAATTATAGTATATTATTCTATAAATAAGAAATAACCATCTTTATCCACTAAAAATACTGTGAAAGTACTTTAACAGTACTTTTAGTGATATTGATAAGAAATAATCATCCTTATCCACTAAAAATACTATTAAAGTACTGAGGACCTTTCATCATCATCATCAGAATAAACTAAATTATAAATCAAAATGTGCCTGTTTAAATGCTAATTGGGGATAATAATGTAAAGAAGTGGTTCCCCTTGGCTGGAGATAAATCGGAATTTAATAAATTTCTTTTTCACTTATACATATCCATCCCTTCTTAATTTCCTAGATTTTTGTCTGTACTGTGTTTAAAAACAACTTTCTTGAGAAATGGTGTGACTTGTATACAAAATATGTTCGGCTACTGCTGATTTTTCACCATTATTTTTCTTTATATGAACAAAATGTTCTTTATAACGAGTTAAAATGTTCCTTCTAGTTTGACCCACATAGCATTTTGAACGCGCCTCGCAATTGATTTTGTAAGATCTGTCGCAATCGGAAACTTTGTCAAAGGTGTTGCCTAAACGGTGTTTTAACTTGTTCTTACATCAATTAAAAAATTGATTGTATTGCAAATTTAGAAAACAAACTATGGATTTTATTAATTACTGAAGAATGATAACTTTTGAATTTTATTGAAGTATTTGAAGTTAATGGCTCTGATTTGGTTAGTTGGCTATGTTCCAATTTCCTTTTTTGTTTAGAAATTGAATTATTGATCAAACATTTGTGGTAATCATTGATCAACGGAATTTGCTGAAGATTCTCAACTTCGTTGTTATAATTTTGTTGGCTCAAAGGGACGTTCAATAATCTATGAACTAGACTATTAAACAGAGCTATTTTATATCTAAATGGTGTAGCTGAATCCGCCGGGGTATACTATCTGTTTGAGTGGGTCTTCTGTCGAAATCCAAGTGATTACCATCTTTTTTAATGTTAATATCAATGAAAGGAAACTGATTATCTGTTTTTATTTCGACAGTGAATCAAATAGGCTTAGAAAAATATTGGCCAAAAAAGGAGAGAGTGGATTGCCCAGTGCACATCCGCTTGTTTGTAGAAATTTTTGTTAATAGTGAAATAATTTTGCTCCATACATAAAGATGTAAGGATCACGTATTCTGTGCAGTTTCTATCGGGGATGTTAATATTTGAAAGCCATTTCTTCAGAATGTTTATCGACTCTGGGATTGGAGTATTAGTAAATAGTGAAACAACATCAAATGAAAATCTTTCAACTTTGCAATAAGTTTCAAAAGAATTTTTACAGACAAACTTGGTGCGGCTTGGAAGTTGCTAAATTCCTTCACCAAACATTTTACTATGATTGGTCTCATGGAATTACCCACCCGGTTTATGAATCATAGGTAAGCAATACAGTTTAGGAAGATTAGGATTTGAAAGTCTAAGTTTGTATTTTAAATTATCGGAGATTAGAGCTGTACACGATTTTAAAGAATTATTGACTAGTTTAACGAATTCCTGGTAATCTGTTCATAGGAACCATCATTTAATAATTGTGACAATCCTCTTTGCCCATAATTACAAGGGAATTTTCCGTATCTGCTTTCAAGTAATAACAAAATCTTTTCCTTTCAATGTTTTCCAGATATTATTGAAGTTATTGGAGGAACTGTTATATGATTTATTTGAAGAATTGTCTTGCACTTGTTACAAATAACAGCTTCATCTTGAAAGTTGAGAGACCAAATCGCATTTTCAATATCATATTTCTATCGGATAAGGGTGGTTATTTCTTATATATAATGTTATAGTGTATCCACAGTGTAAACTTTTATAGTTTACTAGTATATTATTGTATAGGAAACGTATGTAGTACAGGCAATATGTATTCTGTCGTTATTATGGTCATATTTGCATTCGGTACAGTTTCATTACCCTCGTTTATCATCAAATAGTTGATATTATGTAGTTTGTAAATGATTTCATTTATGTCATAAGTGAATCATATAACATTTGACAGACTCACAACTGAAATAGCAAAAAGTGGGTTTTCACCTGCTGTACTTGGTGGAGCATCATGAGCGCATTAAGTTCATATTGTGCCATAAGCAAGAACAAGCAAAAGCAAGAAAACAGTTCTACCTTTAAATTACGAGATAACAGTTTATATCCTTTATATATTGCTTATTTGTTTAGCGGAGACCGGTTAAATAATAATTAATAATAATAAACTAGCGTATTGTCTAAAATAAATTTATCCTAACTCTATCTGCCCCGCGTACCGATAATAATAAAACGTAATATATTAAGTACAGTGTCAGAGAGTGCATGAGCTGCGCGATTGAGTGGTGAATAGGTGAATGTTCATGATAATCTACTGATAGTGTTTACACGCTGTGTTTGCCCGGAAGTAGGCGTTGGAACTGGGAGTTTGATTGGGAATCGCAATATCTAGTTATACCCGGCGTAAACCGGGATATAAAAAAGTATTCCTAATGAGATGGAATTAGAGCTTCTACATGCTGTTTACCCTTAAGTAGGAGTCTGTAATTGTCCAGCAGATGAAAGTATATTGTATGTAGTCCGGTCCGACATTATTTTACAATTACCGAGTTCAAGCGAAGTTCCGCGTACTAATCTGGGTAGATTGGGATAAATGGAATTTAAAGAATTCAATAAAATATTAATCACTGTCTGATAAGTTTTAACTTGCACTGCTTGAATATTTTCTCGAACAGTAGACTGCTTTAATTATAATTTTCGCATGAATAGCGACTCTTAAAATGCTTGCTTTTTAATCATGGTCATAGAAGATTGCCAATCCGCATTTCCAATTAGTTTGTGTGCTTCCTTGCACTTCCTCTACAAGTTCCTTTTATATAAATATTCGAATAAATCATTGTTGTATTTTTTTAAAATTCATTATTGGAAAGTTCATTGGAAGTGTAGATTTCTGCCATAAGTATTATTTGCAATTAGAGCCTGCATATTAATACTAATCATTCTGCTCCGTTGATTTTGGGCACTGGTTATTTTCTCCACTGGCGCTAACCTGGCACACTGATATGCTTTGTGTCGAAGAACCTAGCAAGTTTTCGATAAGGAGTAAACCTCATTAAAACTTTGACGCCCGAACAATTTAATAAATCAATTGGATTCAGATCCGATAAATTTGAAGGTTCATTTCAGCCGTAGTAAGTATTCAAACGCCAAAAGTGAATTATATCATATACTTATTAGGCTCAAAATCAATAGAATAAAATATGTTGAAAGACTGCGGTATTATTTAGTAACATATTATTATTAATGTAGTAGACTTCGTATGTCCAAACATGTTGATTATTGTTGCCATATCTGTCACTTGCATTTGTGTTTCTTAGGATCTTAAATCGTCAATGACTAAATTGAAAGTTTTCAGATGCTACGTTTGCGTATGAAGGTCAAAAATCGTTATTCGAAGATGTAGAATTCGGTATCGATATGAACAGCAGAGTGGCCATTGTTGGACCGAACGGAGTTGGTAAATCAACCTTTTTGAAGTTGCTGACCGGCGATTTGGCAGCCCAACAAGGAGAATCTAGAAAGAACCATAGGCTGGTGAGTATTCCAAAGCAAAAGTGCGTCGATGGCTATACCAACGGACGAGAAACTATAATACCGGATTTAAATTCAATGTTATCTCATCTCTGGTCACCTCACTTTACCAAGGACTTTTGCTCACGTAATTTTTTAAGCTTCTTTCTGACCATCTATACCAAATTCTGTTTTCGATCATGACTTACACTTCTTTAATGAAATGTTTTCTTAATTATAGCGAATTGGAAGGTTTGATCAGCACTCTGGTGAGCATCTAACGGCCGAAGAGAACCCATCGGAATACTTGATGAGATTATTCGATTTGCCTTACGAGAAAGCTAGAAAACAATTAGGTACTTTTGGATTGGCAAGTTTTGCGCATACGATAAAAATGAAGGATTTGTCCGGTGGACAAAAAGCCAGAGTAGCCTTAGCCGAATTATGTCTGAACGCGCCAGACGTTCTCATTTTGGTATGTTCGATGCACTGAATTATTTTCAACTCGATTAATGTATGTGCCTCTTTTCAGGATGAACCTACGAATAATTTAGATATCGAATCAATCGATGCCTTGGGAGAAGCCATTAACGAATATAATGGAGGGGTTATAATAGTATCTCACGATGAACGATTAATAAGGTAAGTACGTGAGCATGTCGATTCTCATTGGATTAAAATTGTCAAGCTCAGAATGCTTGGGAAATTTTACATCAAAATCAGTCATTTTGATCACGATTTTAGTCTATTTAAAGTTTTAAGAAACCAACTTCAAACAATACAAAAAAACGAAGTATCTAGATATCTAGCTACCAAAAACCTTTTTTTCAAACTGCTTTTCCAAAGCACCAAAATATTTGAAAAAATAATGTTATAGCATGTTTTCGATCGAAAATTGTCTAAGGAATCCAAATATCCTACTTACAATTCTAAATTCTGCAACTTTGAGGTCGAAAAATGTCAAAAACTGGAAGAAAATTACGTTTACCTGGTTTATGGCGTAAAATTAATGGTATACAGGAGTGTAAAAACTGTTTTCTTATGGTAAAATGTCCCGCTGAATCCGATTCCGGGTTCATATGTCCCAAAAAAAGACTGACGACAGATTTTTGTACAGTAATATCGTTTCTTTGTCGTTTTTTTCGATTTTTTGAACTCTTAAATCCATTTAGTCAGAAGAATTCTCATTTTATCATAAAGCTGAGGTAAAAACACGCAGATTTCGTTGAAAACAATTTTTTTTTTGAGTGACTGCTCACATCGATATAACGCCGTCAAAAAAAAAGGTATTTCACCGAAAATCAGCCAATGGATAGAAAATGATGCGTTATGCAAGGGAACTGACACCATTTTCGGATTCAGCGGTCAATTTCCGATCGGAAATATACATTAGTATTTCGTTTGAAATGGGGTGGTCGTTCAGTGAAATTAACATTATAACCTTTTTATGGATTTTCTTGTAGTGTCTGGACTCCTAATATACTGACAAAAATTTCAGACCAATAGCTTCATCCTGGACTGAAATAATTCAAGTTGAAGTTGCGCTGGTGGAAAAGTACCGAGAACAGCGCGTGACGTCACTATACGCACACATAGTCTAGTGGCCGCGGCATCGCTTGTGTATTTATCCTGTTGGTGAAGTGTGTTGTTCTTTTTAAAATGTACGCATTGAAAGCTGGATTTATGAAAGCTGATTCTGGTAATCTACCACAAGTGGATATATTTATGATAATGGACTATATCAACAAAAATAAGGACTTTATTTGCAGTGAAATGAAAGGAGTAAAATTACAACGCTAAGTGAACACACTAGATTTTATCAGAAGTATTCTTCTATACTTACACTGCAAATTCACTTGAATACCACGATCCGCGGTTTGTGTCGCAGTAGTAGTTTCTCTTTATGTGTCTTCCTTAAGAGCAGCAAAATCATTATCAGAAATTTCAGTGATATAAGTCTGCATAATATTTAGTTTTTCCCCTTTTTTGAATACTTCCCTAGGTTTGGTACTATGTGAATAAGTGCGGTTTTTTTGGGAATCAAAAATATGCGATATTGCACCTGGCTTCATTTCTAGTCTGCCACTTTTCATAGTTTTTAAGTACATGTAATTTTCTATGTCCTTTTCAACCTGATATGAAAATGATGTATTAGGAATTAAACTCATCCTCATTATATTGATATGCTCACATCAAAATGATCTTCACAACAGTATCTCAATCCTTTGTCAGACATAAAGTCAATTCTACGCATAGCACGCTACCAAGCTTTTTACTTTCTGGTTGGCAGGCAAACAAATGAATAGCTTATCCGGTGCATTTATAGATGTATTCCTACACTCTGGTAACACGCAACTTTTGCGAAAACTCTTTTTATCGCTCATTATTAATCAAACGACAGTGAATTCACGATACATATAGTCAACACACAACGAAAACTGACCCGAGTTGACTAATAACGAATACCTCTTGTCTGGCGCCCATCAACCGTACGTATAGTGACGTCACAATCAGCCGCGCCTCGTTTAGACACGCACGGATATCAAATATTAATTTTAGGCTGTAAACATGTAAATAAAAAAAAAAATTTGTAGTTAGACTATTTGATTGAGTACAGTACTTTTGAATTATGAAATAAAAAAAAAATTTGAATGAGCCTATTCGTAAAATACGGATTTTTCAAAATGGCCGATTTTGGCGCCAAAAAATTAAAAAAAAATCATTTCACCATGCAAAAACTGACATATACTCACTTTTTCAATGTGCTAGAATGCACATTTAATAGACCCACAACCTCGAACCGACTTTGGATCGGAGCCAAAAAACTTTTGTTCCAAATGTTTTTTATACCATATCAGTTTTTTCTCAAAACGCAAAAATTGACATATTTTGGGTCCAAAAAGTGACTAGTTTTTCGAGCCGAGGGTTAATCCAAATTTAAAGTATTAAACACAAAACATTAGACATTGAAATATATCTAAATACATTAAAATCGCTACCACACATATTATGCTTTACCAGTGTTCAGGTGTTCCGAAAATGAGGTTGAATCTGTTTATGTTAATAAATATGCTTTAGCTTCTTCTTACTGTCGTAAAGCGAAATCACATGGTGGTTCCTCTATATATGTAAAAAACAGTCTACACTTTGAGAAAATCCAAGATATAAAAACAAATCAGTGGAATCCCATATAGAAAGTTCTTCCATATCTATTGCTATAATAAAAGTAGTTGTTATATGTATATATCGACCACCCTCTGGTAATCCAAATATTTTTTTCAGCAAGGTAAGTGAGATATTAGATCATTGTGCAAACAAATTCAGGAATTATCAAATATTTCTCTGGAGATTTTAATTTCAACTTACTGCAGAACACAGTTAATGCCAAAATATTCTCTGACCTACTCATTTCATATAACCTTCTGCAAACTATATTTGATGCCACTCATGTTACTGCAACTGTTCAGACTCTACTAGACAACATATTCATTAAAGTAACTGATAATACAAATTGGAAAGCCGATGTAAAACTTACTGCTCTCTCTGATCATTATGGACAACTTCTTTCTAGTCAAATTTCCAATAATATTGAAAGATCAGAAAAGATACGCAAAAGAGTTTACAGTCCCTCAAAATTAGATAGTTTCAATGAATTATTAGCAAATACAAATTGGAATAATCTATACTCAATTGAAAACCCAAACGAGGCATACAATTTATTCTATAACATATTTAACCAATATTTCCAATTAATATTTAAAGAAAAAACTATAAAAAATAAGACCTGTAAAAGCTGGGTAACACAAGGGATACGAATATCAAGTAAAAGAAAAAGAGATCTGTATAAAAAAAAAATTTGAAAAGAAATAACACCAGATTATTATCAGACATATTGCAAAATTTTGCAAAATACAATAAATAAGTCTAAATCAATTTATAATACTAATTACATCTCTAATAGCCATAACAAAGGCAAAGCGATATGGACAGTAGTAAAAAATTATACATCACACAACCATAAACCTAAAACTACTTTAATTGATCAAGATAATCTTTTAACAAATGGTAATGAAATCCTTAGCAAAGTAAATAAGTATTTCACAAAATCTAAAATATCTAATACAAAAACAAATTTGAGTTTCTGCAAAAGAAACTCTAAATCGATTTATTTGACCCCATCAACGGAAAGTGAAATTTATAACATAATACATTCCTTTAAAAAATCGCAATCAGAAGGAGATGACGGTATCCCTATTGTAGTAATTAAACATGCTGCGTTACAATTAAGCGCACCCTTATGTCACATTATGAATGTAATGTTAAAAAATGGCATTTATCCGGAAAACTTAAAAATAACACAGATCAGACCAATATTTAAAAAAGGTGATAAAAATGATGTTGGAAATTACCGTCCAATAGCGTTGTTATAAAACATTAGTAAATGTTTCGAAAAAGTCATTTACAACAGGTATATAAAATATTTAGAAAAATTTGATATATTAACAGAAAGTCAAAATGGATTCCGTAGAGGAAGAACTACTATCAGAACTACATATCTGACGTTAGTTAAGATAATCAATTCGCTGAATTCAAATAAGAACACAATATTAATGTGTCTGGACTTAACAAAAGCATTCGATCATGTAAATCACAGTATACTACTGCAAAAACTGGAAACATATGGCATTAGAGGTGTAGCTTACTCACTTATATTATCTTATCTTACAAATCGCCAGCAATATGTAGCGGAAAATTCAAATACAAGTGAACAATACAGATCAAATAAACTTACAATTACGCAAGGCGTCCCACAAGGCTCTATTTTAGGTCCCCTGCTATATATATTATACACAAATGACCTGTCAGCAGCCATTGAAGAGGATATTTGCCTCAAAGATAAAGTCAAAAAATCTTTAGATGACTTAAATTCCTGGTTCGAATCAAATGATCTTATGTTAAATGTAAATAAAACACAAATAATTAAATTTAGCTTTCTAAAAGAATATACAGAGAAAGTGAATATTAATGGAGCAAAATATAGCATCTCAAGATTCAGTGTCATTCCTAGGGATAAATATCGATTCGCGATTAGATTGGACCACTCATATTGATAAATTATCAAAAACCATTGCCCAATATACATATGCACTAAGAGTAATATCTATACATATTAATAAAGCAGCAGCTCTAACTGCCTATCATGCATTTGTGCAGAGCAGGGTAAGGTATGGCTTATCATTTTGGGGAGGCTCTTCAGAAGCTATCAGAATTTTTATCTTGCAAAAAAAATGCATTAGATTCATATTCAACTTGCCTTATTTGCAGAGTTGTAAGAACTTATTCCGATCGGAGAATATACACACATTATATGGTTTATACATTATAGAATCCATCCTCTTTGTTGTGAATAATAAAGATATAATAGATAGAGTCGAGCAGTTGCATGAATATGGTCATATTTACAAAAGAATGTGACTTATATGGTGATCAAAATCTTTAATAAAATCCCGGTAATCTACCAATAAAATTATTTAAAAAGAAATTAAGCTCATATTTGTTGAAAAAAGCATATTACAGTATGGAGGAGTATTTTATAGATGAAATTATACTCTGAAAGCATCAATTAAATTTTGGAACACCACTTCGTAGACTTAGTTATTAATTCAATTAATTATAATTTTGACGTGTTCTACACCCATTGGGTCAATATTACTTTGTAATCTAGGAACAAATAAAAATCTATCTATCTATCTAAACTACATTATCGTATTCAGCGCGTCAAAATACAGCTATAATACCTAAAATAGCTATAACTAGTGGATAAAATGATCTTTATTCCGAAAATGGATTCGACAATCTGTTGTAAGACACTGACGAACTCCTATTGGATGGTGGTGATGCTGTTTGTGTTGTATAAACCGGTATTTCACTTGGAGTCTTCTAGAACTGGAATATCATACATTTCTTTGCACCAATTGGTTCTCTGCTGTAACGTGTGTGAATAGTCCTTTGACCAACGGTTCCAAAACTGCTGAATTATCAATCTCAGGTGTCGAAAAATTGCTGCATGTGTATGCCGGTTGTCAGATACTGGTACCTTTGGTAAAGCTATTAGCGGACTGCCAATTAACAAGTGTTCGGGCGTTCATACTTCCAAATCGTTGGAATCCTCTGTGAGGGGAAGTAGGGGTCTGGAATTAAATATAGACTCTTTTTGTGCCAATAGAGTATAAAAATCTTCGTATGTCAAATGAACATTATACATGACTCGTTTCATATAATACTTTGTGAGCTTCACGCCTGAATGCCACCGAATCTTATTGTCTAATAAAAACTCACGAACACGTGGTTCCTTAACTACATTTACTATCTCGGGAAGTTCTTTTTCCGCGTTCACAAAATCATTTCCGTTATCCGAAAATATATCTGTACATAAACGTCTTCGTGCAACGAACCGTTTCAGAGAATTCAGAAGCCCATTAGTGGACAGCTCGCTGACTGATTCCAAATGCATATCTTTAGATGTGAAACAAATATGAATACATACGTACGCCTTATTGTACTTTTCATTTCTAAACTTGATGTCTTTGTTCAGGTAAGGGCCGCAATAGTCAATGTCACAAGTTGTGGAAGATCTGGATCGTGTGACTCTAGGAACAGGTGAATCTGTCATTTTTTGATATATCTTCAAAGGATCAGCTCGAAAACAGATGAAGCATTTTTGTAATACATGTCTCACCGATTGCCTGCCACTCGAAGGCAAATTTTGTAGATGCTCTTGGCGTATCAAAAATTCAGTATAATAGTGCTCCGATGGAATAATTATGAGATGTTTGTTATTGAAGGTCAACTGAGAATTTTCAAGTCTACCACCTACTCGTATTATTTTATCTACATCGGGGAATGAGGATAATGATATCAGCTTGCTACGCCTTGGTGACGGATCGGATCGTTTATGAGAATTAAATTCTTCACCAAATACTCGTTGTTTATTACAAGCTTCTCGCGGCGGCTCTCCCTTCCACGCGCGCCGCACAGCCAAGCGCACAAAATACCATTATTTAAAATAATTGTTTCAGCAACTTTCACGCAATATAAGAGGTTGGAAATCTGATAAGTTGTTCACTAACTATTGAAGAAGATGATCTCGTGAAAAAAATAGCGTGTTTTGGCACCACAACTTTTTTAGGGTCATTTTACAAAAGTGCTTTCTTTTGCATTAGGCTGCGATTTGCAAAAAGTGTATATCCGGTCCTGCTGAAATTGTGTGGTACTCGGTGGGCATAGAAGCTGCAATGCATGAATATGGTCATATTTACAAAAGAATGTGACTTATATGGTGATCAAAATCTTTAATAAAATCCCGGTAATCTACCAATAAAATTATTTAAAAAGAAATTAAGCTCATATTTGTTGAAAAAAGCATATTACAGTATGGAGGAGTATTTTATAGATGAAATTATACTCTGAAAGCATCAATTAAATTTTGGAACACCACTTCGTAGACTTAGTTATTAATTCAATTAATTATAATTTTGACGTGTTCTACACCCATTGGGTCAATATTACTTTGTAATCTAGGAACAAATAAAAATCTATCTATCTATCTAAACTACATTATCGTATTCAGCGCGTCAAAATACATAAGAATTTGCCGAAATTCGGACAAAAATTGCCGATTTTCCTCATTAAATGCCTGGACTATAATAGTTATTTTGTTTAAATATTATGTTGTATAACTAAAATTTGTCATATTCCAACATACTAGCTTCATTTTATTCACTCTATTCATTCTTCCAGGGATACAAATTGTGCTTTATATATAATAGAAGATAAAACAATTAATGAAGTAGATGGTGACTTTGACGATTACAGGAAGGAATTGTTAGAACGTCTAGGTGAAGTTATCAATAGTCCCAGTATTGCTGCAAATGCGGCTGTTGAACAATAAGAAGCATGGGAAATAAATTAATAATGTTATTTAAAATATGTTCTTATGAAATTGTATTTATTCCTTTTGAATACACTATGAATTTTTACCCTTTATTTTACACACACCTTTCATTACAAAATAACAATCCTGATAAAATTTTAACAAGTTGGTTATCTCTGATCGAATATTCAATTTTTGAACTTATTGTAATTAATATATCCTACTTATTTACTACTTTTTGCCTAGTTATGTTACAGTATTTGATGTTCTGAGTATTTAATTTAGTTTATGTATTTCACTATTCGCTCTTCTTCACAATCAATGGACCAACATTGTCGCCTGTTGTTTTGTTATGTTCGCCATGACTTCCATCACAGTATGGCCACTGCAAGACAAAACATAAAATTCAATTGAATGAAAACATCAATTACAGATGTTTTGTTGAATTAAATATATAACTAGATAAACAGTCCCGAAATAGAGCCTTGCACTGATTTCGGGTTACTCTCATTTCTTACATCAGTTAGCTTCAATAACCACTGACAATATTATGTTTCCTATTAGATAAAAGGTGCATAAACAGCCCCACTTCGACTATTTGAAGTACCAGAAATCTGGGTAACTGGAACATTTATGAAAATCAACATTTCGCTTCAAAGGCCCAACTACGAAATAATTAATGATATATATTGGTTAACTTTGAAAACTATATTTTCCATATAAATTAAAAATTCATAAAAGTGACATTCAATATCGATTTGTCAACCAAGTAATATTAAGATTTAGTTGGCATTGATTTTTTTTTGGTAGTGGATATTCGTCCGATAATCGGAAGAGATTTGCTTATTCGTTCGAAAGTGTGTTCATATACTGTTGATATATCGAGTTCAATGTTCTATCAGCATCTGTTTAAAATGGTTTCAAATCAAGTCTAAGTTGATGTGATTGCTACAATATTTGACCTAAAATGTAATAATCAACGAAATAGTGCAAGATTTGTGTGTCATGGAAAATATGACAAAATAATAACCTCTTATAGCTTGCCTACGTAACACATGTATGGCAGAAATCTAGTGAAAACTATGGAAAATCTCTAGATGTATCATTGGATATCTCCAAAACATTTGACTGAGTCTGGCGCCAAAGCCTTCTTGGGAAACTTCCGTCATATGGTTTGCCCCCTCAACTTTGTCGCTTACTATCGAGTTTTCTCTGATATAATGGCAATCAACATTGACAGGGATTTCTGTTGGCTACCAGCTTTGTTTCTGCTCCAAATCAACAATCTGCTGGATGTGACGGTGTTCCGTTCACAGCTTTGCAGATGATGGTACACTTCGTACCGCTTTCTCACTTAGAGCCTATACCATCCAATGAAGCCAGAGGAGCAAGACAGAGACAAGTTGACACATTTCATGGAAATCTGGCAATGATTTTGAATGGGGATCTGATAATCTAGTAGAGTTTACCGGAACGTAAACTCAAGCTTGCGTCTTCTCCAGAAAAGTGGATCTCACAATCCCTAATATGATGATGTCAGGTACAACTATTTCTATGAAATTTTCCATGTTCGGGATCACCACCATCTCATGGGATGATCACGAAATTGTGGAACGTCAAATCTCCAAGTGGATTCGTGTGATTGTGATGTCACACTTACTAGTTCTCTCTACAACATCGTAGAAAGGTGGGCAATCTCTCTCTGAAAAGCAAGATATTCCTCTCAATTCCCAAGAAAACTTGAATTACAAATTACCAAACTCAGATCAGAAACAATCACACTATCATGATTCCTGGAAAGAAAACTATGGATAAGAATTAACAAAAGTATATACATTTTTTGATTTCCAGCAACGGCATAAAACTGCTTTCTCTGATATATCTTCAACATCAATAGTGTCTACCACTTTTGCAGAGGTTTTCTTGATTTTCTTATTAATGGACCCATCAGGTAAAGGACGAGCATGAGGGCAAAATGCACGATACGATACATATGTAAGTCCTGCAACAGCAGCAAATGGTGGTACCAGTGCCAACCAGTCTCTAACTGAAAATTAAAAAGCACAAATTGTATTTGATGGGGGATAAGTTTTATTTATTTTTCCAATGTATTTTTACTCTCGTAAATAGTTATTTATTTATTTATGGTTACATGACATTTGGAACTATAAAAAGATTTACACTTACTTCCAAGTCTAAACCAACCACCTATTGTGTCAGGAATAGGCAAGTTTGATAGGTAATTTGGCAACGTAATTTTCACCAACTGTGCCATAGTGTTACCTAAAAAGAAAGTGTTGCTAGAATCGCACACGTTAATTCAAAACAATATCTAACTGTACTAGTATATTAACCTAAAACCAGGAAGACTTTCTGTTACAATAAGTATCTACAACTTTGTTTCGTTTGGAATGACCCACTAACGTATAACTTAGAATGTACCTAGTCACTTCAATCGGAAGATAACCTACTTTTATTTATATAAAATTAACTAAGCTTAAAAAATAATCCACATTTACGTCCTCAATTTGAAACCATCGAGTTTCAACTTTCAAACACATAGCATTAAAACAAGTAATTCACTAATTTAACTTATCAGAGAAATGGTTTTCTACAGAATACAAGATTGATTCTATTCTTTGGATTTTCTCTGGTGCTGATCTAACTTCAACTCGTTGACTTAAGGTTGCAAACCAACATTTTGCATTTAGCCATTCTATCTAATCCACTTTAGTGGCAGATACATATGTGTCTTGATTCTCTCAGTCAGTCTCAGACTTTTTCATAACAAAAATATCAAATGAACTGTGATGAATCCATCACTGAGTTCCCTTGCTTTTGTTGGCACAACTTCTAAAGGTCAAATCTATGATTGTAGGAACAGAAAATATATTGGAAATTAATCAGAAACAACAGAGGGAAGAGGTTTAATTTTACTCTACGTTACATTGAAATTGTCTTCAAAGGGTCTACATAATGCATCTTACAACTCTATGTTTTATAGTAACGCCTGCAGTACAATAAACTAACTATAAAAACTAGTAAACACAGAAAATATACTGTTATGTCAAATCGATGACGTCATTTCGGTCAGTTCTGAAGCTTAAATATATGCGTGAGGTATGTTCAAAAAGTAACGGGAATTTTATAATTTCGCGGCGAGTTTTTCGATGTTATGTTGGTGAACATGTCGGAACTATCTGCAAACATAGAGTAGTTGAATGACAGATTTCGTGACGCTCTACGAACTCTACGGTGTTTCTGTCTATTTCTAATTTGTCGGAAAAGTGAACAGACTATTAGAAACGGATAAAACCACCGCCGCTCGCTTAGACCTAGTCAAATTAATAACATGCTCTTATGGGCTTCGAGTACTTTCTTGATCTCTGTCTGTACATTGTTAGCCGATCCAACGGTCGTACATATAGGTCTGGAGAGTGGAGACTCTATGGTTGACATGAGTCTCTTACGCGCCGCCAAACTCGTAGTCCCTCGCTCAGCCACTAGCTAGCGCTTGGATCACGAAGTGGTAAAACGATTTCTTCCCGAAATCGCAAGCAGTGTACTCTAGGCTCAGTAAAGTCCTTTCTATATAAGGACTTAAGTTCTAAATAGCACCGTTACTGCTACCAATGTTTCTTTTGGGATTTTAATTTAAAAAAACAAAAGCACTGTTTTGATAAAATTTAATTGTGGTTACTCTTAGGTTCTTCCACTTGGAACCAGAATAAATATCATCTATCAACAAGGTCTTATAATCTGATTAAATGCAATTACATATTAACACTATTCAATCTTCTAATTTGAATCTAAATGTTAATATGGTCGATTTCACAACGTTTAATCCTTTTGAATGAAATAATACATATTTTATATAGATAAAATTAATATACAAGGAATTGTTTGTCTTTATGTTTTGTATGTTTCATTCATCCAATATATTGGGTGATACAATACAGATTGCACATATCTAACTAATAAGAATGATCGAAGTATATAATGTGTTTATTCTCATTATCGATTTATCCAATTTCCGATTCGCTGTGAGTTGTATTTCTACTATATATCGCTTGTCTATAGCTATGTCTATTGGTTGAAGGGGACATTCGATCTGGGATAGGCGGTGGAATTATGGAACTTTGCGTTTCTTCCATCAAAATGACTCCCATCGCCTCGTCTAATTCCCCTATACTATTCTCCGGTAGACTATCGCCAACCTCTTGATATTGAACCATTTTAGATCTTAATATGTAAGCGTAAGTTCTGTATCGTTTTACCTGTAAATATACAAAATATAGCCATTTTAGATACTGAGGATCAACTTATTAGAAAATAAAAGGGAAACACGATTGCGAGCCCCACCTTCTGGCATGTTCTTTTACTAATACTAAGTCCGGGAAATTCTTATTCCCTCCTCTGTAAGTGGGATTCAGATTTATGCAAATTATCAATCTCACAATAGAAAATCAAATAACTAACAATTCACGAACACATCAGATACATTCTATTGAAAATAATAGAGCGTATAATTAAATTTAATTTCATTCAATTTTATAATGAATCCTGTCTAAGGGTAAGCAGAGACCTCATTATATGTGGCCAGACGCTCTTTCGGGAAAAAATGGGGGCTACGACAGAACATGCTCTACTGGTTGTACAACATGGTGGTTAAACCCGCAATAACATACACCTCTTTGGTATAGTGGCCTAAAACACAACAAAGAGGAACCATGACAAGATTGACCAAGGTACAGAAACAGTGACACACATACTGTATAAATACGAGGCACTGGATCGCAAAAGACAGTCAATTTTTGGGAAGCCTTGTAATGAAGCATTCTCCATTACTTATAAATCAATTTGAATATTCAGTAGAGTCGAATTACATAGGCAAAGTTAAGAGATCAAACTTCGTGCACATCTATGCATAAAAACATTAAAAACTGGTAAACAGAATTCGCAAGCCGGTCACCTGTTCACGTTACGTCACACGCCGCGATCTGTATAAAAGCCAGCCCATTTCATAGCTAAGCAGGACTTACTTGCCAGACAAGCTGCAGTAATTTATTTTCCGAAACAAACCGAAGCCGTTGTGCAAATCCGAGAGATAGAAAGTGAGTAAAAATTGCGGTATAAAATCCATTCAAGTTATTGAATTAACATTCCAGTACATAAGTCCGATTCCAAATTCGAACTTTGTTAATAAATTCAATAGTGGTAGCTTGGACGTTTGCGATTCAGCTCCTGCGAATTGTTTTCTAGAAGCAAAATTAGGATATTGCCCGAGACCGATTTGTAGAATTGTGAATAAATTTACAGCAGGAACAGCCCGAAAAATCAATCCTGGTAGCTTGGACGTTTGCGATTCACCTCCTGCGAAATGATTTCAGGGGCTACATTGTGATACTTCCCGAGACCGACGTGTAAAATTACTAATTCAGTCATAGCCGAAGATCACAGACAAATCAACCTGGTCCGAAATGCCCCGCTCCGTAAGAAATTACGTCTGAAATACAGGCCAGAGTAAACATACGATCCACGCTCCGTCGAAGTTAAAGGTGTACTAAACATTTATATTGTCGCGTTTCATTCCCTAGACCTAGGGACAAAAACTTGTCTATCATCTCACGCAGATGTTGGAGATTCCCGGCGGTAATCGACGACAAGAAAAACATCTAATTAACGAGTTATTGTATGCACCGAAAACGAACGCATGAAACAGCCTGTTCTGAGGATTGCAACATTTTGTAAATACATTGTACATAGCTAGTGTGAATATACCAAATGTAAATAGGGATAATTAATAAACTTAGTTGAACAAGGAAACATCTGTTTTATTTGGCAATCCACACGAAAGAGAAATAGCAAATATTAAAACCTATATAAAAAGGGAACCTGGACCCTCAAGAAACCCGAGCAGGTCAGTTACTGTCATAAGAGTACAGTAATTGACAACCTCCCCCACTTGTAATTAACCATTCAAGCGGAAGGAGGTTACAGCCTCTAACGGCGAACCAGAATTATACAGTTCCCACCTTGTAAAGGACTTATACAAACTCGTACAAGGTACAAAAATACTTGAGTGGGTACCGTAAAGAAACGAAACATAGGGCCAGCAGGCCCAAGTGTCACCGGAGGCAATAGCCAGACAAGCCTACAAAGGGGGTGAAGTTTTTAGTGAGTATGCCTGGAATGGTGACTCTCACAGTAGACCTTGAGACTCAAAGGCTCATAACCTCATAAAGGGTTTTCTTCACTGAATGACATATCAGTCTGGAATTTTTTATGCGTTCTAGTTAAAGATGGTACATCACAAATTTCACATGGGATTTTCGATTGTGACATCATCACTTTTCACCTTCCCTTCGTACTATTCCGACTTCGTCGCGAAGAGTATAATATGTGCAACTAATGATCGAAATACTTTTGGTTTTCTTGAATTAATTCCGTTTCTACCAATCTTAAAAACGTCATATTGAGTGTAAGGATTCATTGCCCTTGTACAGGCAAACATTAACAAGCGCCGCAATTTAGCGTTTCACCGATTTCCACAAGCGGTACCAATCTTATGTATATTAATCAATAGCATACATAGCAAAAGCAAACTACAGCAATATTGCCATATTGGTTATTGTTTTGTTTTACTCTTGAAATTTTACAGAGTAGGATCAGGAAACACCGCGCAACCTCACTAGTGATTGATATAACAGAGACCATTTTCAAAATTCAAAGCAAGGCACAACTAATTTTGATAGATAGGCCTAAATGTTACGTTGAAATACAATGTGGAATAACACGCCTACACAGTGGTTTTTCGAAAATCATATTACTACAAATTATAATAATATTGTTCTTTTTAACGAAATAATAAATAAAACTACTTTGCTATACTATCGCTGATATTTAATGTAGTCGTTACTATAGTTTCAACACTAAACGTGTCATCTTCAGACGAAAACGAAGGTAACTATAGTAACGACTATATTAAATATCAGTGATAGTATAACAAAGTAGTTTTATTTATTATTTCGTTAAAATGATAAACTATCACAAAGTAACGGCTTCCACAATTAAATTTTTTAAATTTTGTTCTAGTAAATGGATAATGATGCAGTACAAGGGAAATCCAGCATATTTAAGAATAAATTTAACAAACATTGTGAAAATCTGTTATTTATTGAATTGATTTATCAAGAGATCATGATACTACCGGGATATAAAAAATTATCTTGGTCAAGGGTGGTTGTGGAATCTAAAACGGGTGTCTTACTTTACGTTTGAAATAATTATGTCATAATTAATTTGAAGTTTCTAAAAGTGCGAAATTTCGCAATTTTATACGAATATTGGAACACTCAGAAGTCTTTAGCGCTTTGGACTTCGGGATTTTCACATGGCCTATCGAAATTAGAAGGTTCGAATTATCTAAAAACATAATTGCATGAACGCCAGACGTAGCTACGAACGAAATCATTTTGACATATGCCTCGAGGAGCTAGCTGCGCGTAAGTTAGAGTTTATACATTTTACCTCGGTCTTGTTAATCTGGGGCCGTTTCTTGCCCCGTGCGACCGGCGCCAGTTGTAATAAAGTATTTTGGCTATGAGCCGCTAGCTTTTACCCGCTTCGTGTATATTTTAGTCGCGAGAAAATTCCCTTCGGTAAGTCGCACGTTAGACGCGCGTAGCTGTGATCTGCGAATAGCTCAAACTGTTTTAATTAAATTTTCCTATTTGATGGACATTTATCGAAAAAGGAAGGGCCGTCGGGCACGGTCCGATATTAAATCTAACTACATGGAGCGAAAACGGCACGCGAAAAGTCGTCGTAAAGCCGTATTAGGTACAACCAGTTTGCACTTTTCTAACTCGCATGCTACGGACTTCTCACGTGAACGTCATTCGATTTACGGAAAATTAACTATTTCAAAACAGTTTTTGACCAGGATTGTGGCTATCACGACCTCTGAAAAGGTTCAAAGTTCACATAATTATTTCATAATTTGTAGTTCATTATTGTTTTACAACTGAAATAAATAGGTATGAAATTTGTAGGTTGATGATGTCAGTGTGACAGTGACATAATTATTTCAAACGTAAAGTAAGACACACGTTTTAGATTCCACAACCACCCTTGACCAAGATAATTTTTGATATCCCGGTATAAAATCGAATGAAATCATTAAAATAGTCTATATATACCTCATGATTCAAATAAGTTTCCTTTTCCCGGTAATTCTGATTGATCAAGGATTTAGAGCCTTTTTCTGGCGGTGATTTTCGATGATCATCTAATTCAGCTTCCAGTCTAATTACTCTCTCCTCGTGATCCCGCAATTGTTCCCGCTGCAAAAAAAAAATCAAAAATCTATAGATTCAGAAAGAATATATACATTATTTGTTCTCGATGGTAAAATGGTTAATGAACATCTTCAGAGAATAAAGAATATATTTTACCAGACTATTCTTAGTGAGACTAGATGGAAGAAGCGGCCTTTGGAATTTTCTCTGAGAACCTACAGCAGCTTCTAATGGCGCTGCAGACCAACTTGCACATACAAAATTTATAGTATCAATCCATGACTGAAGTTCTTGAGAATCGCTGAAATAAATAATTATCATAAGTACAATATAACACACAAAGTACAAGTGAAAAGTAACCAATGTATGTGTTTCGGCTAAATGCTTGTGCAGTTAGCAAAAATAAAAATACAAATATTTTTTTCGCAGAATCGCAACTTTCATTCGACAAAGTGTGTCAAAGAGCACAACATTCCGTCTTGGCCTTACAGCACTATCGATTTGAAAATTTCTTTATTTTATGAAAAATGGGGATGCAATTGTACGATCTAAATGAAAAATTAAAGATGTTGCATAATATGGGACAAGTGGTTAAAACAATTTACACATAGCTTTAAATCAAAAATCCGGATTAGTCGTCGTCGTTTTAATATAAAATGTGAAACACTGGTTACTGGTTAACCCACGATTTCGGATCGAATAATCCGCTTTCGTGAAACCTGTGCTGAAAAATGCGAATAAAAAAACTACAATTTCAACACGAGTAACAATTTTGAGATAATTTGTAATAAAATAACTGAAAAATTCTCTATGACCGACGTTATAGTCAGGGTTACCGATCACCAGGTGCATTATAGAATATTTAAAACATCGTAGTCAAGTTCAGCATCCTTGAAAACACCCCGAGTAACAATTTTAAGATAATTTGTATTAAAATAACTGAAAAATTACCCGTGACCGACGTCATAGTCAAGGTTATCGATCACCAGCTGCATTGAAGAATACTTTAAACATTATATTCGGGTTCACCATCCTCGAAAATCCCCAAGTTACAAATTTGGGACCGTTTTCAATAAAATTCCTGTAAATTCCCTGAGACCGACGGATTGCTGACCTCCAAGTGTATTATGGGCATTTTCAAACATATCCGTGTTCAGTACCCTCGAAAAAATTTTACAAGAAAATCTAATACTCGACATTTTTTTCACTCGCCTTCCCGAAACAAATGAGCATAACAAAATCCGTTAATTCGTTCAAAAATTCCAAGTGTAATGCTTTATTTCCTCGACTATGTGGGTGGTTTTACAATCCCGGGAAAAACGGTTTAAGTACTTCTAATTCTATCACAATTTAAATGGACAGCGTTGCCAACTGTTTAAATGAAATATTCATGGTTTAACGAAGATAGCGCGGCAGTTATTTAGGGAAACTATTAAAATGAATTGATTGCCCATAATTACTATGACGTAATTTGTTCTTATCGCGAACAGCGCATATGAAACAATGATAAATGTATCGACTCACCTTGTTTGGAACAAATATTCAGCTTGGTCGGCAGTTTGCAGTCTGAAGACATATTGTTTCTTGGTATAGTCACTCGCTTTTGTTGCTAAGGCATGATGTATTCGAATGGCGTTGTGCGGATTATCGCTCATTTCGCTTTTTCTAAAGCCATTTTCGTCCTTGTGTAGATACAGCATCAGATCCCGCAGTGTGCAATAAAACATCTTCCAACTACGTTTGTGAAATGGTGCTAAAAATATGCAGCAAACGCCTTCGAAACAGCTATTTTGTATTACAACATGCTTCTTAAACTTTAAGTGTTTTGTAAATGTTAGTGTGGTGGAATAAAAGTTAGCCTCTTGTGAGCAGACATTGTGAACGAGGTGATTTTCAAAACAAATTTTCCACGTTTTAAATTCGACGTGCTCAAAAAGTGAACATCTAGTGTGAAAGTAAAAATTTCTTATGTGCTAATCAATATGAATTAAGGATCACTAAAATTATTCAACATATTCATCAAGTACGGCCATACTTGTTGGTAAATATGGATTTTTGATATTTTCCCACTAATTTCAATATGCAGGTTCATTTGAGTTAAAAACAAGCATCTTGGTACCTTCCAAGTGTCTTTGGTAATTACTGAAATAAGAAATTTCCCATCGTGAATAGCAGCAGTCAATCAAGATGGTAATATAGACTTGAATGGAGATTGAGGTAAGGATAAAGTTACTTGAATATAATTATCCATGAAGAAGACCAATAGGATCCTGATCTCTAAAGAAATGGAGAAAGCAATCAACATCTAGCTCATCCAATACTTAAGAGATTTCGAGCTCCAAAATCGTGAACGACCGGCAATATGGCTTTCGTCGGTAGATATTTACAGGAGAACTGCTTCCCCAGGTAAAACATGTATGGCTAACATCCATTGAAAAATATGGGGAATCTCTAGCTGTAGCATTGGATATCTCCTAACTAAGCATTCGACCGAATTTGGCACCAAGGACTTTGGAAAACTTCTGTCATATGATTTGCGTCCTCAACTTTGTCTTTGCTATCGAATTTTCTCAGATGTGGTGGGTTGACGGAGCCTCCTTCGATACAATGGCTATGAAAGTTGGTGTTCCACAGGGATCTGTCTCGGCACCAACTTTATTTCTGCTCCATATCGACGATTCGTTAGAAGTGACCTGTTGTCCAGACCACAGCTTTGCAGACGATGGTACACTCTCATATAGAGCTTTTATATCATCCGATGAAGCCAGAGGAGCAAGACAGATACAGATCGATGCAATGAATGAAGATTTAGCAAGAATTTTGAAATGGGGATCTGATAACCTAGTAGAGTTTGAATAATGCAACCAAAACTGAAGCTGGTATTTTCTCCATGAAGGCGGATGCCACAATACCTAATATGATGGATTCAGGTACTATTCCTAGGAACTCCTCCATATCGATGCTCGGTAGCACCATCAAGAACACTCCCTTCCCAACTTCTATTCCGTGCCTAAAGCTACTTTACACCCCAGCATCTCCTCATTGTCTACAAAGAACAGATTCGACCTGTTCTGGAGTACTGTTAATATGTTTGGAGCTCCCAAACATACGCTGATGCTCTTAGATTATATTCAGAAAAGAGCTATTCGTCTGATTGCTGATGTCACACTTACGAACTAATTGACCTCTCTAGAACATCGTAAAGGTGCGCGATCTCTCCCTATTCTATAAATATTTCTATGCTCGGTGTTCATCAGAAATCTCGACAGTTATTCCACCACAAGAGATTCCAGGTAAGCTTCGTTTATCTATCGATGTTCTACGAACTTTGTAGGTTTTCTCTCGTGTAGTAAAAAAATAGGACAGGGGCCATACAAACAAAAATTAACTGCGAGCTAATTTTTTTCGAACGATGCAGAACATGATGGCACTTCCATTGAACTTGTATCTGCGCCGATTTTTTTTATTGACAATAAACCGAGAAAAAATATTTTCAAATTAAGAGAAGTTCAACATGTGTAAAAGTTGATTCTAAATATCTAAACTATCTTAAATGTATTTAATTAAAAAATTATTTTTCAATTATAATTTCTAGTTGTACTCCTGACTTTTACTGGAACTTTCAACGTGTTTCTATTTAGTCTTTGAATGCAGTTCAAGTTAAATTCCAGATTTGTAAAAGAACGTGGTACCTACGTTCTATCGAATTTTTTGATTCCATATCATCATTTTTAGAGCCTCTCCAACATCTGACATGACAGGTTCTAGGATATGAAACCCCCCTCCCTACCTTCTACAATATTCACAAGGCAACAATTAATTTATGGCATGCGAGTAATATCATCTTAAATGCTTTGAACCACAACTGGTCTTGAATATAGAAGACGTCGATCAGATTTTGACAGTTGCATCGATTTCAGGAAATCATTATTTTGGAGATTAGGTAAGCAATTAATTAATCATATTATGGAGGCACAATAAACCAAAAATGGAGTAAAATTATGAATATCAATGAATAAGAATTATGGAAACGGAAGAAAAATTGTCTACTCACTCATTAAATTCAGTCCTTCAAAGAAATTTAACATTAAAATTTGCTTCAATATATATTTCATCAAATGTAAGTTAACTCTTTTTATAAAGCATTATATACAAATAGCAACATCTAATATTTACAGATAAAACTTTCTAGATCAAAAACTTTACTTATAAAGACGAAAATATCATCGACATATCTATACCAAACTTTATTTTATTTTGCCCATATAAAGAAAAATAATGGTGAAAATTCCGCGTTAGCCGAATATATTTTCAATACAGGTTACCGTTTCTAAGAAAGCTTATGACTCCTGAAAGACTTATGACAAATATCTAAGTAATTCAGAAGGGAGGTAAATGTACATGTCAAAAAGCAATTTAATGAATTTCTAGTGTCAAAAATACAAATTTTAAACACACTCCTAGCATCACTGAAATTAAACCGATTTCACCTATTTACTGTAATACAGTTGTAGGAAAAACTAGAAATGTGTTGCCGCTTGGAGAATAGATAAATAGTGTGCGTGACAAAGTTACTCTTCGCAAAACATTTGAATTGGTTAGAGATTTTAATATAATTGTTTCATATTCTATAAGAATTTTTTGGCACTTCTGTAAAGTTAATGAAATAAATAAAGTATTCGTTTAATTATCTTTACACAAATAAATAGTATTGAAATTAATTTTTTCAAGTTTTTAAGAAAATGTACAAAATAAAAACAGTCTACTGAGCGGGAGCTAGGTAACCTATCCCCTAGACTACAGCGCCTTTCATTATAAACTTGTTAATGTACGAGGCTATTTTTAAATTTACCTTAATAATTGTTTTTATTGTTGTATTTGTTGAAATTTGGGTAAAAGCAGCTTTAAATTAATTTAAAATTACCATAACAGTTTTGAATCGATTGAATGTATACTTTGGGAGTTATGATTTTCTAAATTTTACAAGCCTTCAGAAGAGGATGCGTTTATTACACGATTTCCCTGAAAAATAATAGGGTTCGTCACCGAACAGCATACAATTTTTTTTTGTCAAAATTTGAATATGATAGAACCTGTTTTTGAGTTACCGTGGGGACAATTTTCGTGACGGACATCCAGACGACGGATTTTTTCAAAGTTACTTAAAATTCGATGAAAAATACTTTGTCTAAGACTTTTTTTTAACGAACTTTGAAATAGCTTGAGTAAATGCAATTATACGAGGGCAAGGTGAAAAGTCCCTGAAAAATGAAACAAGAAATGATTTATTTGGTCAAAACTTATTTTATTTCTCAACATAATCTCCTTGTAGCCCGATACACTTCGTCCAACGTTATTCTTTTTTTTCCCTTTTAAATAACACGATTTCGGCATCGACATATACATATGGACTGCGCGTGGCAATGATAAGCGCGGGTAGTGCCGGCGTGAGAGAGGGGAAAACGAAGAGGACTAATACTGTCTTTATCTACTTTAACTATCGCGTTTCTATTGGCCGCTGCGTTGCCATGGAAATGCAACATGACTGTAGCTAGTATGTTTACGTCCCGAGCCGATAGATAAAGACAGTATTAGTCCTCTTCGTTTTCCCCTCTCTCACGCCGGCACTACCCGCGCTTATCATTGCCACGCGCAGTCCATATGTATTATGTCGATGGATTTCGGCAATTCCAAAATAGGCGTTTGTTTCTGCGATGACCTCATCGTTGGAGCCAAATGTCTTTCCGCCGAGCCATTTATATTTAAGTTTGGAAATAGATAAAAATCGCAGGGGGTCAAATCTGGACAATATGGAGGATTGCGAACCAATTCGTAGCGGAATTCATGCAATTTTGCCATTGCGACTGCGGACCTGTGTTGTCCAGGTGAAAGAGCACTTCGTTCTTTGCCAAATGCGGCCGCTTTCGCTGCAAATCGGCGTTGAATCGATCCAACTGCTCTGCATAATATACGTCGGTGATCGTTTTGCCCTTTTCAAGATGATCGATAGGGACGATACCGTGTACATCCCAAAAAAAGTGTCGCCATGACTTTGTTGGCCGATAAACCCACTTTGGCCCTTTTCGGCTTCGATCCGCCAGGACACTGTTTCGACTTTTCTCTAGTCTCTGGCGTGTTGTGATGGATACATGTTTCGTCCAAGATTACGAAACGGCGTAAAAAGTCCTTCTTATCGCACTTGAAAGTCGTCAAACACTCCTTTGAAGTTGCCACACAGTCGCGCTTGTCGTCAACAGAGAGCAAATGCGGCACCCATCTGGCAGATAGTTTTCTCATATTCAAAAACTTATGCAAAATGTTTCATCTGAATGCGTTCTGGTTAAAAATGTCACATGGGATTTTCGATTGTGGCGCCATCTGTTTTATTTTTCACCTTGCCCTTGTACTATTCTGACATCGTCGCGAAGAGTAATAATATGTGCATCCCATCTTCGAAATATCTCTGGTGTTCTTGAATTAATTCCGATTTAACTAAAGGCATGTCGAAAAAGCATAATTTTAGAACACCTAAGTATAATTTCGACTAAGGGTTAGGTGCGCATTAAATCGATGTTTTTAATTTGCACATATAATTTACTGCTGACACGTCATATTGAGTCTAATGATTCATGCTAGGTGGATTTTTAGAGACCTACTGCGGATACGACACATATTTGTATTAAGTCTAATAATTTAAGCTAGGTGGAATTTTACAGGTGTTGTAAGTGTTTTATTAGAATATACAAAATACTCACTTCGTTTGGCATTGGTTTCGAAACAACATTTCCTCATGACATATCCTTTCTTATACTCGATGGCACTAGCCGACGCGCGCACTTCCAAAAACGGATTCCACCCCTTATTCCATCCATACGGAACTGGTTCACTCGTTTTATTTTGCGCTGGCGGTGTGCAATCATCTCTGAAATCAACAATATTCAGTAAAATACATCTGTAGAATAGAGAGATTTCGAAGATCAAATTTTTCAATGGAATATATCAAAAAGCTCGCAACTTTCAACAGCTTGTGTAGCTTAGTATATATATATATCATCAAAATTTTTGATATTCTAAGATCTTATGTAAATATTACAATTTACATTAATCTTATCGTAGCCACGTTTACGATTGTGGAGTTTTGTGTTTCAATAAACTCATCTATATATTTATTTTTGTATCCAACTGGAAAGCAGTAGATACATTTTTCGATTCACCAGCAATGAGGAAAATATAGAAAACTACTCACACGGCCCATTCAAGGGGATAATTTTTGATAGATGTGTATATCAGTTTCAAAACCTCCCTAGGGAAATTCTTTCCTTCATTCAGATCAGCCAAGTTATCTATAAACTCGTTACAGGTCATTTTCCTATTCAAATTTTGCCCATGAAGATCTGTATTAAGCAACATGATGGCACAAGTCAACGTATGCACGGCATCTGAAATAATTAATACATCAATAATAGTCTTAGTCACACAGTCTACTGATTCCCACCTTGCGAATTAAAAGATCCAGGATTGCACGTCAAATACCTTTTTGAAAAATGAACCAGGACTCTTTCCCGCTCTTGCGTTTCGCCAGTCAGGGAAAATTGTTTCAAGAATTTTCTCAAGGCCGTGTCCAGAGGGTCATTCTCGAAACTGAAGTACTTTAGATACTCTTCAGCAACCGCTCTACTGAAGTCATTGCTAAAATATACCATTGTGAGAATCTTCACTTTGTTATGAAGAGAGATAGGTATGGTCTGAATCTTCCATTTAATAATCACTGAATGAACAATTTTCATATGTCTTGTGTGAAGCTACATATTTAAGTTAAGTTGCCAAGGAAAATTTTGATACTTTCATCACAGACCGTATTGTACCTCCCGAGTTACACATATATCTATCACCAAGTTTTGCAAAGAAAATCGCTGCAAATTATTCAAAATTATAAAACGGATACCGGTGTTTGCACTATAGTAGAGTATGTGAAACATTTTGATCGAAAATTTTTTATGATTTAACGCGACCCCACGGAAAATGTTCCTTTTGGTGTATAAAACAAAAGTTTAAAATTTCTACCTCCTAAATTGACCGCAACCCCTTTTCTTCCGCCATTTTGTGGTATTTTGGACATTTTTAGGGGAAGTTAGTCACAAAAATGTTCTTATCTCCAGTTGTATTGTGAATTAAGAATTCAAACTGGAACCCTTTTATTGTCAATGCTTAAGGAACTCCTAGTTCAAATTTCAAGTTGATCCGACCTCCCCCTTCCTCGCAATAGATCGGAATCACTGAAGATTCTTTTCCAATCTAATAATATTTAATTTTACCTAAATCAAACTTTATTTACTAATATCAAATGAATAAACATATATTTATTCATTTTGAAATTTAAATTATACTATTAAATATAAAAGTAAAAATTCATAAATTTAAATAAAATCTTTACTATAGCAAAACTAAAAGTTGAGTCAATATGACAACTATTGACACCAAGTTTTAATATTCACCCTGAAGCTTCAAAGCTTTCTTTGATTATTTTATTCTGTTGAGTTAATTAATTCATTGCAGATAAAAACTAGAAATTTTACTTTGTTAAATATCTTTTCATTTAAAAGAAAGTTGATTGCAATTTCGAACTTCATTATTCATTATCAAAACATACAATGTACGTTTTTTTTTAAATAAAGTGATATTTAACAAAGTAAAATTCCTAGTTTTTATCTGTAAAATTGGAATATAACAAAGTAACGAACAGCTCCATTTACATTGTATTTAATTTATTCTTTTAAATTAGAGATTGCACGACCATTTTCAAATCGGTCTTTCTCGAGAAAATGGTTAAACTGACTGAATTAAAAAAAAAATACCTTTTTGGACCAAAATTAACCCAAAAAAAACATATAGTTAAAATGAAGAAAATGATACAATTAAGAATAGAGCAGAAAATATATGGCAGATGCCCTGTAGCGCCGCCCCTGGTAGGAAATTTTGTCGATGGGTACCGTATAAATTACCAAAATTAAAAGATTGGCATATTATATTTCCGGATATAAAATGAAAATCAACTTTTAGCCCCCATCCTTTAGGCGCCGTAGCTCTCTATTGAAGCATTTCCGGACATATTTGAATTAATTTCTTATTTTATCGTGTATTATCACCTCCTGAAGTTTGGCATTAATGTTGATAAGTGTGTTGTGCCTACATTATGATTTGGGTGTCATAATTACGTCGAACTTAACATGGTCAGAGCATATGAACGTTTTAAACGAGCAAATTCGTAGCTGTTTTTACTAGGTTTTTTCCAGGGTCGGTCAAAACCTTCATGCATATGTACAACAAAATGTTCACCCTATCCTTGAATATGCATGTCCTATGTGCTGTCCAGTGCTCTTAATTGATCAAAACTGGCTGAAGTCCAGAGGTTAGTAGCAACAACAATACAACTTTTTAGTAGGAGAAAGACTCATACCGGCCCACATTCAAACAGAGACGTCTTCATGTAACGTACAGTAGCCTACATCATATCTTTCCAGACAGTTTCATGCCTGCTGCTACTTCAAGTCGACACTAGTGGTCAAGGACATAGCTTTAAAGTAGAAAAAGAAAAGTTCAAATCTAACATCAGACAATCCTTCTTTAGCAATAGAATTTGTGATACATGTAATAAAATACCTGAACATACGAGGGCAAAGGACAAAAGTCCCTGAAAAATAAAACAGTTCTCGCCACAATCGAAAATCCGGAGCATTTTGAATAAATTTTTGAATACCAGGGAGCTATCTGCCTGATGGGTGCCGCATTTGCTCCCTATTCACAACAAACCCGACCGTGTGACAAATTAAAAGGAGTGTTTGGCGATGTTCAAGCGTGATAAGAAGAACTTTTTGCGCCGTTTCGTAACCGTGGAAGAAACATGGATTCATTACAACACACCAGAACCCAAATAACAGTGGACTTGTCCTGGCGAATCAAAGCCGAAAAAGGCCAAAGTGAGTTTATCGACCAACAAAGTCTTGGTGACAGTTTTTTGGGATGCACACGGTATCGTCTATATCGATTACCTTGAAAAGGGCGTATATTATGCAGAGTTGTTGGATTGATTCGACCCCGATTTGAAGCGAAAGCGGTCGCATTTGGCAAAGAAAAAGTGCTCTTCCACCAGGACAATGCACCGGCGCACAGATCCGCTTAAATTGCGCTACGAATTGTTCCGTCATCCCACCATATTCTCCAGATTTGGATTATGTTGAGAAATAAAGTAAGTTTTGACCAAATAAATCATTTCTTGTTTCATTTTTCAGGGACTTTTTACCTTACCCTCGTATTGTTTCCGGGCCTTCTATTAATGCGTTCAAAAACCTATTTGATAAGACGTAACAATCCTTAGCATTTTGTTAATTTTTTATTCGTAAAAACTAATATGGTCTTGAACTGTTACACTTAATAGGCCAGTACAAATATGCAAATTACCACGAAAGAACAGATTTTTCAATTTTTTCAATTTTCCCGCCATTTTTTCCATTGCAGTATACCTTTTTTTACCACTTATCGAAAGTAGACGCAATAGTGAGTAAGTGAGCCAAAACAGAACTCTGTACGATGCGTAGTTTTAAGAGGAATCGCAGTTAAAAATTTGGTTTTTTTTTCGTTAAATTTAACAACAACCTCCAAATATTTCCTTCCAAAAAATTACTGCCTTTTTGCAATAAATAGAGGTATCTTTTGTAAAAGTTAGAGCTTCATAAAGTTCAATTTGTCAAAGAAAAAAATTAAAAACCGAAAAATTGGTTTTTCGCATTTTTGTCGAATAATTTTGAGGTTAGGGTAAAAACGGTGGACAAAAAGTTGTAGATCTTTTTATTCCCTACAACTTTTATATATAACTTTTTTTGATAGAATGCACGGTTTAGCCAGAAATCACGAAAAACTGTTTTCAACCCCTAAAAACACACCCCATTCCGCCCCGGATAGCAGCTGTCGGTTCGATTTATTTTTCCCTCTTTTACAATATCTTGTTCTACAATATCCCGCTGTCAGATTGCTGTAACGAATTATTTTTTTTATTTCTAATATTTGCTCCTATTAGTACTGGCCTATAATACTTGAGTTAATTTTGCTCTGTAAACTACTATGATACTTGTTCTGAATTTCTTGAACTTACGAAGAACCTTTCCCTGTCTTTATTTCTTGTTGTTAATAATAATGACGATAATAAATAGGAAACGAAACGAACACGATTTCTTTCTAGAATCCACAGAACGTTTGAAAAAGACAACTGGTTTCACCTACCTTGCCAGCATTTATAAAATGAAAGTTCCAGACCTCACCTTTATTTCAGAACCGTACTTTTTACTGAGATGTCTTGAAACGTCTGATTTTTTGAAACCATCTAAACTATATAATCGTTTTGCTAATCGAATCGCAGAAGGAACGTCCACTGCTTTTGGGGAATAATGAAAACTATGCAGGCTCTCTATATCACTATCATCTTCTACTGATGTAGTCGATGGTTCTTTTTTAATATCACAATTATTTACATCATATCCTATATTGTACTCTGAATATTCGTGGGGTACCTATAAGAAAAATAAAATTGCTTGAAGGTAAAGGGTTCAATTCAGCAGTTATTGTTGACAAAAATATATTGCCGATTTTCGAATGTGAAACAGTTTGAACATGTATTGAGTAAGTAAATCTACCAGCTTTAATCTATATCACTATATCTGCAGAAGACATATTTGGAACCAATACAACCTATACAATAAGGCGAGATTTAAATTTACTCAGGTCGTACATTTGTAAAGATAAATGAATGTAATAACTCATAGCCAAAAATTAAATTATTGATGGTTGAATAATATTAAATACAAGATCAAAATTATCATGCTTGTAACATGTGCATTAGCAAGAATGTCCATTTCGACAATTTGAAATATGAAAGCGCAACATAGTAGAAGTTCTTTTTTTTCAAGGCTGGTGGTGTCCCTTATGTATGGATCGTGGCATTTGCATCCCACGATTGGATTGTAACCTACATATTTAAATAGCTGGATATGCAGATATGCAAGTTTTTTTTTGATCATCTGGTCGTATTCTATAAGCCACATTATACATACAAAATAAAGTCAAACATATAAAGATTTGTTAGAAAAAATCCGAATGCCGGTGACGCATTTGGCCGTACGTCGAGTACCATCTGGAAAAGTGTACTCTCGATGTTGTAAGAATGTTATTTATATATAGATATATAACCAATAGAAAAGAATATTATAGGATCTAGAATATAATAAAAGTTACTATTATTTGTGGATGACATTATGTCCCATTGAAATAATATATTAAAGGTTACCCAGTGTAGCTATGCAATTAAACTGTGCAAAATCAAAGTTCATGCATGGCTCGGAATAGGTTAGTAATAAACTGAAGAAGCATAGAGAAGAAAATATACTGCTGTAAAAACTTTTGAACGAAAGTTAACAAATCGAATAAGCCCAAATACAACATGAAGAAATCCAATTAAGCATTTCGGCAAATAAGTTGACATCTGCAATAAAAGCTTACTGATTTTGAAAAATCGTTTGTACATGTCGTTACTCTATGGTAATTTATCATTATGATTAAATTAAAAAACAATTACTTTGTTTTTATACCACTTTTAATAATAACATGAAAACGTTATTGTAGTTTCAACACAGAAGTGCCATTATTAAACAAATTCAAAATTATGAAGTAAACATTAAACAGTTCAAGTATAAATAGGAATTAAGGTACAGTAGGATTAATAAACTATAAAAGAGTTCACACTGTGGATATATTATAACACTATTGATAAGAAATAATCACCTTTACCCACTAAAAATATTAAGGTACTTAACATTCGATTACAAAAATGTTAATATTTTAACTAAGGAAACCAATTATTATAAAAGATCTATTCTGGAGATGATTCACATAAAACGTGACTCCAAATCTGTAAATCATAGGACTGACGTTCAGACTCTAAGTCATATTTATACTAATTTAATTAATTAATATTCTTGCATATTTCTACTTGCGTCCTTATAATGTTAAAAGTACATTTTTAGGTAGAATGGTCGGAAGTATATCTCAGAGGCCAGACCTTCTTTTATTACCTAATAAATCGCAACATCTGGTTCGAAAGTAAATACTTGAACTTGTCTCGTGCTAGTCGTTCATAGACTATGATGAAATGTGTTCGTATTTTTTGAGATTTCTACTAAATAGTGGATTCTTGATATACCTATCATACTTATAACATTTGTGTTACAGTTTCGATTTCGTATTCCCGTTCGTTTCGGCGTAGTTCAGATTTTAAACGAAATTGGCGCGATAAGGACGCTTTGTGTGAATACAATTAGTTCTAAGTTATCAGGTTATTCAAATAATAAGTCTTCTGATGATGGTCGTGAGACCGCAACGTACGTAAAGACTAAAATATAAAACATAAGTGTTAATGTGACCTATTTCCCGAGAATTTATATATAGTTCATACCTGGGTCAAGAATCTTTATTATTAAGTCTACATAAATACTTGGATTTTCCGACGTCAATGTCTCATCATGACCTCGTAACGCCAATTCAAAAGCTCACTTCAGAATTCACGTCTTCGAATTGAATTCACACACTGTACACCATGAACGCAAGAAGTTTACTGGAGATACGATTATTTGTGCCCCAAACCGACGGTATAAGCGGGTATGGCGAAGATAACAGTAGTCAGCCGAATCGTACTTGTAATAGGTACACTTCAGAAGGTTCCCCGGAATAAAATAATGCACTGAATTACATGAGAATTTCTTCCTGTGTTTAACTAAGAGGTTGGGTGGGCACGTTGGTGGTTGGGTAGGCAGGTGCCCTTGTGCCCTTTAGTACCAGGCGCCACTGTTTTATAGTGTTATAGTGTATCCACAGAGTGAACTCTTTTATAGTTTATACAATATTCCTGTCTTTCAAAGAACTCTTATCAAATAATAATTATCCTAATGCACTCTGTATTTTCCCAGTATCTACCTATTTTGGAATTTCTGATGATCCCCTACTATTAATTTTAATCGCATTAACCCTACAGTACTTTAGTTTCTATTTGTAATAAACTATAAAAGTGTTCGCACCGGGAGTACACTAAAATTTAAATTACTCCGGCTCTGATGACAGCTACTTGGAAACTGAAAAGTCCTCAGTGCATTAACTGTATTTTTAGTGGATAATGGTGATTATTTCTTATTTTTACTGAAACTGTTTATTGTTTACTCCATATTTTTGTATTTGTTTGATAATGGCACTTCATTGTTGAATGTGTTGTAGTAACGTTATCATGTTATTATTAGAAGTGTTCCTGATATATTGAACATGACAGCTTAGTTGCCAAAATGCGTATTTGGATTTCTATGTTGATGTTGTTACTTTAAAATAATCAGAAATGAGTTTTTTGAAAGTGAACAATTTTCAATGTGAAACCGACACAGCTATGTTCGATATACATGCAAGCAATTAGGAAACAGAAAGAAGTGATAAATCATATCAACAAGTGAATATGGACAAACCTCGAATCCATTATACATCGTTCTTGGAACGATGTTATCACTCATCTTATCTCTAACACACATTTTGTCGGGCCCTTTAACTTGTATCACGATTCGATGATCGTTATCACTGTTACAGTGCCGTTGTTGATAAGGTTCTGACACTAACAGAGTACTATCACTGTCACTTTGGTCACTAATCTCCATAACACAATCTCTGATCCCCATGCTATCTTCATCGTGATAGTCTGGACTCGAAATATTGGAAATGGCCTCGGACATACTAACGTCATTGGTCGAATGATGTGGAATACTATTGAGAGAATAAGGTAATTTGCGAGAACCAGACTGACTGGACATCACAGAGGAAGACACGGATGTGGGAGAGGCAGGTGAATCTGTATGGGGAGGACTGAGAGATGTCGGGGAGGTGTTACTTTGAGATGAATTGCTACCGTTAGACAATTTGTTTTCGCCGACAGGAGCATTATAGGTCCACACGATTCTGTCACTTTCGTCGCTGATAGTAGTGGTGTCGGATGCAGTGTCCAGTAGTGTATTCAACGAGCTAGTCAAGTCGTCGTTTACGTCCGCATTCGCCGCATTTACTCCTATCGAGTAATTTTGCCCTTGTAATTGATCTTCCGAACGACTGTTTCTTACGAACGCATTGGACCCACAATTTGAATTTGACGTTTCGCTTAGTCGCTTCACGAGACACTCCGGTGAAGTTGTTAATGATGAAGACCCATGTGTACCGTGACCTAAGTCCATTTCGTTGGGGCTGTTTGGCACAGAATTATTGTGCTGATGTCTGAGTTGATGGGTATGGCTGTTGTGGTATTTGGAATTACTAATCTGCAAGTTAATGATATATAAAACATTACACCATTGACGCAAATGCATTTTCACATATCATCAATGATAATAAAGAATAAATTTCACACATATTACACTTTTATTTGTAACTTCCGTTACTCGGGTTTCAGCTTTATTACGTCATTTCGTCATTCAAATATAGATAAAATAAATAGCTTCAACTATGAATACTTATCGGTAGCAAAGGATTATTGGGGTCGGTCATTCATGAACAAATGAGGACAAATACTTTAGATTACATGGTGGTTATTCTTCTTCAAACCTCTAAAATTCCCAATTCTTTAAAAGTTATTACTGTCTGTGAGTATTAGTCGAAGAAATAAAGCAGTAAGGGTCGAAAAAAAATCGGCAGAACCGATTTTGATGATTTAAAAAAAAAATCGATTCTAGAAGTCATTAAAAAAAAATTTTTACCAGTTTATTTTTTCATGATATGCATTTTAGCATTTCTACAGAGGAAAATGCATCTTTTTGGATGATAAATCTTGGCTTCCGGATGGATTCCGCATCACAATAGCTCGACTTGATGCCAGAGAACAAAGTGAACTCACCAGTTTGGTGCGAAGAGATTTCCCAGGGTTCTGGATTTCTTCTTGATTTCCTCTCCGTAGAGGTTGGATATCTTGAATAGTAGACTTCCGCGGATAGCTAATCTTGAAAAATATTAGCTTGCGGAATCCATCCGCAGGGAGTAAACCCCCGCGTAAGAAATTCTGGCCTATTTTGGCCAGATCCGAACTACCGCACCTGGGGCTCGGCATCCTGGTACTATCGTCGTCTCCAGGGAATTCTTGAAATTATCTTCTGGAATGGGATGAAACTTGTAAGGGAGGTTCTTTTGAGCTTGCCGGTTCTGACCAGGGCCCTCAATAGTCACCTGGTTGTCAGGATACCCTGATGCCCTAGGTCATCTCCATGGATCGCTGATCACGATTCTGGAGTAAACCCTCGAGTAAGAAATTCTAGCCTATTTGGGCTATATTTGGCCAATTTTTCAACATTTATATCATCTGAAAATGCATTCAAAAAGATGCATTTTCCTCTGTAGAAATGCTAAAATGCATATCATGAAAATATAAACTGGCAACATTTTTTTAAATGACTTTTTTTCTGCTTTATTTCCTCGACTATATACCAAAAGTAAGCAATTCAATCAAAGTCAGTAAATATCGACTAATAATTACATTACCACCCATAAAAAAAAATATTAGCCGTTTACAAATCATCAGTTATTGGAATCCATCCAAAACGTTAGATAGAATATAATTTTTGTAGAATATTTTAATAGTGTATTTCTGTTGTTTAATATTGATTTATATTATACTGTAATGTTGTAATTTTTTAAGAGCGTGTATGTGTGTTGATTTTCAAATTGGAAATTGTAATTGGAGCTGAACCTTAATTTTTTCATAAATTATTATTTCATAATTATTTATAATATCTAAAATGTTGTTAATGTACTTATGTATTATTATTGTATATTAGGGCTAACTATTTTTTCAATAAATATTATTATTTACAAAAAAACAGGACAATAATTAGTAAAATAAATATATTAAATAGCTTTAAATAATGGTGAATAAATTAGGTATGTTGGATCATTAGTTTCGAGTTAGTTTTTAGTTTCGAATCTTTATCAGCTTTTTGTAGAATATGTAAACTGTCTATTTCAGGGAAGGAATGTATATAATGAAACAATGAATGGAAAACCACATAAATACTTATGATACAGTGTAGGATGAATTACCTTCTTCTGTTTACTCAATAAATTGGTAGGTTGAGGGATTCGAGAGATGTTCAGGATGTGTTCACCAGTCATCATGTAAGCCTCAAATTTCGGTTGAGCCTTCTTGGACTTTTCCTCGTTTGACAGAGGTTGCCAATGCAACCGTTCGTTGCCTTCCCCATGATTCATTAGTAGTGGTTCTTTTTCTGGGATACTCTTGGAGTAAATGTGGTGACTTTGATGTACTGCTGGTTGAGGTCTATTCTGACTACCTAAACTATACTTCCGAATTTTAGAACTAACGTGCTCCGGTTCATCACAATTAGTTAACAAATGCTTTTGTATTGTTGCCTTAATTTTAGGATCTGCAAAAGCATATAATACTAAACAAGTTAAAATGCATTGAAAGTTTCGTTAGTTCATGCACTTATTACTTTTGAATGTCCAGCTTATCGTGGTTTGAAAATCGAAACATGGAGATTTTTGTTATACATCTAATTTCAGATCTGAAGGAAAATTTCGTTTCATTAGTAAATGTAATATTTTTCTATTTACAATAAGAAAATAGAAAAAGTCCAGTAGTAGTATAAACACCAACAAAACAAATTGCAAGATACATACCACGTTTTATTTTGAGTTTTACTGGATCTTCAGATAATCGAAGACATTTCAAAACTAAAAAAAAGTTTTACACATTAATTTGCGATATTTTGCGAGTGCATCTATTTTACGGTGCGTAATAATAAAATTAATCTAACTAGAAATATAGTAATTATAACTCAGTTTCAAAAAAATCCATTTGAGATATTAAAGAATAGTGACCAAGTAGTTCCGAGCTCCATCTACCGGAAGGTAGATGTCCCCCAGAGTCACTATTCGACCAATGCCGCCAGAGGTATAGAAACTCCATTTGGAGATCTTAGAAGACCATGTAGTTCCAAACGCCATCTACTGGGTAATTGATAGACATGCTTTCACTGTTCGATCTATAGGAACCTTAACTTTGATTATTGACTTCTAACACGAAAACGTGTTTATTACTATTTTTAGAAGAATAATAAACAAAACCGAGAATCAGACATATTTATTAGATAATAAAAAAATAATGTTAGTGGGATGTCTCACATTGTTTTACAGAAGTATGTGCATCAATATCACGTTCGTATATACAGGTCTGGAAACTCGAGACTGTTTCCTATGTGTGTGAGAAGTAAGTCCGCTAAGCGTCATCTGTTGCGTAGTACCAAAAGGGTGGCGCATGAGTCGAGGGATGTTCTCTGGCACGTATACGACCGTGTTTGAACGATATGGCGCTAATGCTGACATCCTGACAACATATTTCTGATCCATGCGCCAGCTGGTGGCTGAGCGAGGGACTAGGAGTTTGGCGACATGTAAGAGACTCATGTCAAACATAGAGTTTCCAAACTTGTATATATGACCGTGATCAATATCGATCGCGACTGAGGTTGTAGCTATACGTAAACAGCTTTCCAAATGAACATCAGTTACCTATTCGTGTTTTTACTTGAGATTTGATGTGCTTCAAATAGGGAAATCTTGAATAGTGCATGTTTGTAAAGCGCAGGATATTTGTTCTTGTCCAAATATGTTTGTTTTGTAGAACTCTTCTAAAACAACCTGATGAAATTTCTCCTTCAATTGTACATCACAACGCATTCCACAAATTTTTATTTGTAAAGCACCCAGTGTTTTTAAAAATTTTAAAATCGGTTTACAAATTCGAGCTTCAATTCTGATATTAAAGACGCATATTTATCCGCCGCCGCCTTTGAGACGTCTGGTTGTTTTGACAGTTTATGAAAGTTTTTTGCTGCTACCTGTTGTTCCCAAAGTCCAAGTTTCATTTGGAATACGAAAATAAGATTATACATCTCATTAATTAAATGATCTTTCCCTTATAGACGTTTTCAGGGAATTTTACTAAACCTTCGTGTTTCCCATTCATTGCTGGAACACCATCCGATTCAAGGTCTATGTGACTGCCTCTAACAAATCTCGTGACTTAGTGGTATCCTCAAGTGGATACAGTGCCGCTAATTCTTCTGTTTTGTTCTAATGGAAATCCATAACCCTGATCAAAATCGCCACATGGGCGGTATCTTCCATATAATATGTGCTTTCATCCAATGCTAGAGCATAAAATATGAACTCGGATGTTCGATTTTTCAAATTATCTTCAATATGTTTTCCAAGTCTAGTAATAGTTTGACGAGACAGGCTCATCTTTGAGAAATCCTTTCCCTTTTCTGAACACCATTTTAGTGACGCTCTCGAAACATTCCTTAATTATTTCACCATCTGAATATGGCTTCGATTTTTTTTTTGGTTGTATTGCCGCTACTGCTTTTACATAGCATGTTGACTCTGAAGCCGCTGTAGTAAATATCTGTTGTGCAGATAGTTTTCTTTTCAAGTCATTTACTTGGTCTTGTAGAAATTGACCTTTGTATTTTTCGAATTTATTTGCATGTTTAGTCTCGTAATAACGTTTAATGTTATACTCTTTCAAGACCGAAACAGATTCATTTCATATCAAGCATATAAGTTTTATCTTGAATTCCAGGAAAAAATAGTTTATAGTCAACCTATCTTGAAAACTTCTCAATTCTTCTGTGACTCTTCTCTTCTCTGATCAAACGCACCAATTTACCAGTCGACGCCATTGCAGGTCTTCATTTTCAACTGAAACACAAGAATGAAACGCCACCGGCAATACACATAATACTGAAGAACGTCTTGTATTTTGTACTAATTAATTCAGAGTATAGGTAGGCATACTCAGACACAAGTGTACATCTCGGTTGGAATGCCAACCCACAATCCTTAATTTACTAAGACTAAAGCCAAGCATCATAGATCAATTAAAAATAAATAAAAATTTGTTTTACTTACTATTAATAGTGAAAGTACCTCGATCAAAATTGCGCTCAAAGAACTATAAATTTTCGCTTCGCACAGACACGTACTGCCGCCACAGTCACAGATTACAAAATATAACTTAGCCCCACGGTCGTATATACAGGTCTGGGAACTTGAGGCTGTTTCCTATGTGAGAAGTGAGTTCGCTAAGCGTCATCTGTTGCATAGTACCAAAAGGGTGGCGCATGAGTCGATGAATGATCTCTGGCACCGTGTTCTCTGGTCATTGTTGACTTTAAACACAAGGAATACCGGCGTTTTTAGGAAAAATTTACGAAACCGTGCATTGTGCCAAAATGCAAAATGGGGTACAAAAGTGTAAAGCAAGAAACTTCTGTTTTTAAAGTGCCGTAAGATGCGGAAATGCGAAAAAGTGGATGCTTGCAATTCCGGATAGAAATTGTTTTAGCGAGGTCTTCTATGTGTGCGAGCATGTCTAACGAAAAAGGGGAAGTTATTTTCAAGGTGAGTAATACATTTTGACAAGAGTAACATCTCTATTCCTCTCAGAAATCAGAATAATAAATATTGCGTTACGAGAAAAATTATTTTACTTAATAATGTGATTGTTGCCATACTTCGATCCAAGCGCTAGCTGGTGGCTGAGCGAGGGACTACGAGTTTGGCGACATGTAAGACTCATGTCAAACATAGAGTTCCCAGACCTGTATGCAAGACCGTGGTTAGACCTGATAACGTTATGAGGTTGCTGCAGACCAGAGAAAAGAAATAAATCCGCAGACTCGCGGCTCTTGCTCGCAGAGTCGCACGTTGCATTCTCAACTCGCAATCATAGAACAAACTCGCAACGCCCAATGTTTGTTGGCTAAGTTTGGACATCGTCCACTCACGCAAAACAGCCAGCGCGCTTTTCATAAACTCGACTTTGTGATTGTTTCTCAACACGAAACAATCTTCGAATATTTAAAGGAGAGTAAAAAGTCTTCTAGTCTAGGAAGCAACTAAATCGTTCAATAACTAGTCACATACATGATTGTATGTCATAGAAATCATTTGTTTCGTTTCAGCATCTGACATTGTTTAACAGAACAGAAAAAATATAATGCTGAAACAAACTGATATTTTCATAATTTTTTGGATTTGCACATAGTTTTAAAGAGAAAAATCTGTTGAGCCATATGAGAAACGTTGGGTAAACATAACATTTCTAAAAAGCATGTTATTAATTTGCCTGGTTTACAGGAAACGAATGTGGAAATATAAAATAGATAGGCTTATTGAAGGTAGTGAGTTGCTTACACAGAGATAAAGTTTCAATATTTTTGAATTTTTGTGAACACTTTCACTCCTCCAATATAATACTAATACAATTCACTAGACTTCATACGTAATTGCGGAAAATATTACCTTCTTTTGTACTGAATCTGTTAACATCTACTTCATTGACTCTTAGGATTACATCACCAACTTCTACCTAGAACAAATATGAAAAAATAAGAAAACATTTACGTATCTTGTTACAATAACCAAACATTTTGCATTATTCCAGTTAAAATCCATTTCTACACTTTATCGCATATTAAATAATAGGATAGACGACATATTTCATGAGCCACTTCGGCGCTATATTTGATTATCCTGACCCATTTAGTTTAAATATGGGATAAATATAATAATCGTAAAAAAATGAGGTTCTCAGCGTTTCAGAACCTAAAGAGTGTCTTAGGTAAAAACTTGGTTTGAGAGAAAAAATCTTCATTAATATGTTTTATCTGTTCTTTGAATTATAAACTAGCAATATTTGTGGCATGACAAAAACTGAGAGAGAGAGGGAATGGGAGGGAGAGAAAGAGGGAGTTTGGTCAAAGAATGATTTCCTAATATTAATACAACCAAATAATGTGAGTTCTCGTGATCACATCGACGTTCGCGTTTATACTAAGATTGTACCAATTTACTTTTTCTCTCTATCGAATTGATGGAATTCGAAAGTTTTTTATTTCTTATCGTGAACTAATTAACGATATGATTTAGTTCACACTAACACTCTTTTTCCACTTAAATTGTAACTTAGCTAAAGCACTTCTTTATCAAAGACACTATATAAATTGAATCTAAAACTATGATTATGAAATTATGCGAAATACTTAACGGTGAAGGAGGGTTGATTACAACCAGTAATACAGCGGCCATTATGCTAATTCTAATGAATAAAATGTGTACATTTCTATATTTGAAAGTCCCTAAGAAAGGTTCGTCGCCGTATTTCAAGAGAGAAATGCCCGATTTTGGAATTATGTGGCTAGTATGTAAGACATGGTTTGCTACGGCGCACTTATCAGTGTTATTACTATGAACATGATGAAGTGCTCTTTGAACCTGGTGGAAATATTCCCCTTTGTTCAGCCAACATATCATTTATCACAATCATTTCAGAGGATTTTATAAATATGTACTTGATTTATCAAGATTTGAATATTTACAGAGTTATCTAGCAAGTGTTTCAATTTTATTTATTTTTTTGAAAATGAACGATATTATTTTCAATCCCAAAAATTAATTAAACCAATAAAATAAATAGATGTTATACGATCTAGAATGCCTTGATTAACTTCACTCGAACAATAACACCGATAATTTCAATTCTTCTTAAGAGTACCTATGCATATAGCGAATTCTATGATGAATTGAGATAAGTTATCAGTATTATAGTATATATCTCCATCAGCTAGGGGCTCTAATATTATCGTTACGTCAGAAATTTGCTACGGTCGACTTTGCAACTGCGATCGTGTTTTGTTTATATTAATCGTATATTCTAAGGTGGATTTCTACAATATGTCCTAAAAAAGTTTACTAGAAACAGATTGAGAAAAGTGAATGTTCAATATTTATTTAATAATATCGTATTATATTCTTTAATAATATTGTATTATATTGTTTGTTTTATGTAATAAAATTGGTTTATTTATTGAGATGTTGGTGTTTATCCGGCACTTTCACTAATTATTAATTATTATAATGAGTATACCGTAGTAATGTTGGTGTTGCGTAAGCATTTCACTTTATAAATTTAATTTCAGTTTGTGACATAGCCATACTCATTGTATTCGATAACGCACATTTGAAGATTTAAAGGAATATTGCAATTACTTCAGTTTCAGATAATATAAATCTTTATATTTATGCAAGAAATGTAGTTTTAAAATCGATTAAAGGATATATTGTATCTTTAAGAACCCTAAAGACATATTTATTTATACTGGTAGTTTCCATAACAGTTACAGGTTTCAAGATATTTAATTTGTAAATTTCATCACCTACTTATGCACTTTACTTCACCATTTGAACTCAACTTTCAACAGCTAATATATTATAATTACTTGATATGAGTATCTACAAAAAATAAAAACACTAGGGTTTCAGAGAAGAAGATTCGGTTGTTTTTGTTTCATATGTGAAGTGACAAAAATGTGTCAACATTTACTGGAGGACAAATTCATTGGTTTGTTTGGATTCCTCCAAAAATCCTTGAAACGTTTTATCATAATCCGTTCCCACTTATCTTAATTTGATATGTTTCTCTATTTAACGTAAGTGAACACATTAATGGGAAGTAAATATTTACAGGAAAATAAAATAAAGTTGCGTTAACCTAGAATGTAGCAATGAAAACCAGATAACCTGTGTCAAAGATAATATATACTATGCACTTGTCAATATTAGTAGTCGTTCAGGCGTCAGAGATTTTTTGGTGGCCAAAATTCAGAATACGTAATTTTTTTAAGTGTTTGTTAGGAGCTAATTATTGAGTATTCAAAAACTAAATCATAAACTCCGGCTGGAACAATTGTTTAAAGGTGTAAACAAGTGACATTACCAACTAATAGTTCCGGGCAGCTGTTTCGCCCTCTTATGGAGCTAATCAACAAAACGAGAATTTTGGAAATGTTACTGAAGGATCATTCTGTCGACGATATAAGTAACTCGAGTAACAGCATGTTAGAGACAACAACAATATCTAATGCTACCATAGAGTAAATAAGAAATCCAAGCAATGTTTTAAATTGACTGATTGATAGAACTAAAAGAGTTACGGAAAAAATGACTAGAAAAATCTTACCATTGTTATCAGAAAAATTAAATTTTTCTAAGTTAGGATAGTTTGAACAGTTCAAAAAAAGGAGGACACATTTAAATTTGATTTTTGTCAGATGATGATTGCATCCAACATTCCTCTGTATAAAGTTAATCGTCCTAGTTTTAAGTTATTTTTTAAAAAACATTTTAATAAATCTTTACCGGAGGAGAGTACATTGAGAAAAAAACTATGGACAAATGCTATGTGGAATGTATTTCAAAAATTAAACGGAAGTTTATTACCGTGGATGAAACGACAGATATATGCGGCAGATATATAGTTAATTTTATAATTGGAATTTTGAACGAAAACTTTCAAAGCAAACCTTATTTAGTTGCCGTTAAAAAATTAGAAACAACCAATTTAACTAATTTAGTTAGATAGTTTAACAAACCTCTTCTTACCCAATGCTGTACCAGTCAATCAAATAGTTCTAATTCTTTCAGATGCTGCGCAATATATGTTAAAAGCTGATGTTAACTTAAAGATTTTTCATCCCAACTTAACTCATTGCACTTGTATCGCCCACAGGGTAATCGAATTGCAGAAATAATAAGAAATCTGTTTTCGTTGGCAAATGATTTTATAAATTTAATAATATAATGATTCTTGACCCAGTATGAATTTATATAAAAATTTAATGAAAAAAGTTTTCTTAAAGGCTCCGTTGAGAGTTGAGTAAAGAAAGACTTCCCGGTGTCCCTTTGCCACCTAAACCAGTAATCACAAGGTGGGTAACGTGGCTCGAAGCAGTTTTCTTTTACTTTGAACACTGCAATGAAATAGAATTAGTAATGTCAGAATTTGATGATGATATTTCCGAAGCAACTCGAGAAGCATAAAAAATATTTTAAAATCCGAAATTGAAGCAGCAACTCGCATATGTCAATGGTAATTAAAAATTAATAGTTAGCACAATTACCTTATTAGAAAAACAAGAGGTAAATTTATGTGAGTCAGTTAAATTAATAGATAATTTAAAGTCAAAAATTAAATCAGCACCTGGAAGTAATGGTCAATTAATTTCTCAAAAAATTAAATATGTTTTTGACAAGAATTGTTTCTCGTTTTTATCTGATGTTGCTAAAGTTTTCAATGGGACATTTTCCGAAGGATTACAAATTGAGCCAGATTTATTATCCGCTCTTAAATATGCTCCAATTACATCTGTCGATGTAGAGCCTCCATTTTCAATGTACAAATTAATTTTGAGTGATAGAAGACAGTTTTAGAACAGAAAATATAGAAAAGCACTTAGTTGTAGCTATTAATGATAAAATTTTAAGTAGTTACAATGTTTAATTATTAATTAACAATTATTTAGTTATTATGTTATTAATAGTATCTTTTGCAAATATATGTGAGTTAAGATAATGTTAATTTAATTCACTTTGTATAATAAATAATATCTTATTATTAATAATTAATTAATAATGGTGTTAAAGGCAGTTTGCCAATATTGCCTATATGTTAGGATTTCTGCGTTTTTCAATAAAAATCTTTGCTTATATAAGCGCCTTTTTCTTCAATTTTTGTTGCCTATAAATCCGAGCTGTACTGATAAACTATAAACGAGTTCACACTTTGGATAAACTATAACAGTATAAATATGAAATAATCACCATTATCCACTAAAAATGCTGTTAAAGTACTGAGGACCTTTCGGCTACCAAGTCATCATTTAATAAACTAAATTAAAAATCAAAATGTGCATGTCAACGCAGCATGGTCTTAATGTCAAAGATTGTCGTAATATTACAGACCTTGCACCACATGTATGCTAACGCATGGGGGAAGCAACAATGAAGAAGGCTTTGTTGGCATTTAGGGTGAAGCGCGTATCGATTGTCTGTTGTGCAGTGGGGGTATAGTCGGCCGTGCTGTGCGGTATGAACCAGCCATCACACAATACCGTATATATGAGTGTCTGGGTTTACTTTATGTGCTTATTTATAGTTCCGTCAAAAGTCTCTAGTTACTAGGTTACTACCAGATTACTCGGTGAAGAAGGTAACCTCCATCCATAAATTGGAAGATAATTGGCCAGTGGGCTGAAAACATTCATACAGCGTCGACATTTTTGTTTTCCCCATTCCAGTATCATTAAATAATCATAATGGAAACGGTGCAAATTCCTAATTAAATATTGAGATTATTTTTTGCAATAAAGTGTATAAAATTCATACTTTTTGATAAAGTGAGAAAGACTTACTTGCTTTAGGAGTTGCTACCACACTCAATACATTTGTACGAAATCCCTGTTTGTTACAGAATGCCTAGCAAAATATGCACTTTTGTTTTGCTCTAACATTAGTATTCGTTTGTGTTTACTTTTTTCATTATCACCTTCAAGTTAACGTTTCGTCGTAATCCAAACATCTGTAGTGATTCAACATGTAGCCTGACAATAATAAATAGTTTTAAAAATCTATTCTTATTTCAAAGCCATACATGCAATGTAGATGATACATTTTCCTCGGTCAGCTAATCTGCTTTTTTTGTTCATTTGTTCAGATAATTTAATCAGTAAATAGCATTTTAGATCCTACCCCAAAAGGACGAATGATGTGACGATAATGCTGAGTGGCTGTACAAATTTAAAATGTTTCAGATACCATATCATGTGCAATTATAAAATACGATACTTGATACCTACTTTTAATAGCAACTGACATTTGAATTTAAAGCCTGAAGATTATGAAGTAAGTGGATTATAAGACAAATGAATCTAGAAGGGGTTGGGGAATCATTTCATGACATCATATTTCACTATTATATCAGCTTCTTGGTTTCCCAAAACTTCTCTTCAATTTCTCCACTTATTTGCCACTTGAAAATTAGATGTTTCATAAATAGCTCTATAAATAAACCGTTTATCCCGGATTAGAACAACACAATATGATACGGATTAAATTCTGAATAATCTGCAGATTGTATGTGTAACGTTTAGAGTAATAAAGTTTAAAATGCGAATCATGTAGATAAAGCACATTCAACCACAATTTGTGATAATTACATAGAATATAAATTACCGCGGAAACAATAAACTTTTAATGTAGCCATGTTTAATGCTGACTACGTCAAAACTTATACATTTTCGCTGAATTCAGTTGAAACTTCGGGTGATAATGAAACAACAAATAGAAAATCCTAATTGAATGTTACAAGCATTATAAGCTGCTTCAGATACAAAGGCCAATTTGGAAATAGCCATTTAATTAAGAAATAATTGATTGAGGAAAGAAATTTTGCAGTTAAGAAATTATTATTCAAATATAGAAAGTTTACAATTGCAACGTCTATGATGCAGAGGTAGGACAAAACGAATTTTTTGGAGCTCTCAACATTTTTTTGAATAAGAATTGGAGCTAGGGTTTGATCTCACCAAACAAACAAACTCATAAAAACGTTTCTACAATATAATATATTATATATACTTGAAGAAAAAAAGTTTCGAAACGGTTAATATGCGTTGCCAAACAATTCTCAATTCACTGGAGCTAAGATGGCTATTGATAAAGAATCTGCAATGTGTTTTTGGAGAGTACTTTCCACCTCCAGATGAAAGTATAAATTGGATTTAAAATACATTTAATGTAGATATTGACAAATTGACAGCACTAAACCTTAAACCAAGAAAAATTCTAGGGGAATTTTCGGCTCCGCGTACCAACAAATTATCCCGAATTATTGTACGAAGCACTGAAGTCCACACCACCTATTTATGTGAGAAACCTTTTCCGGCTTTTACGTATGTATTTATGAAATTGATAAGAGTAAGAAATTTAGTATCTCAGAATTCAACTTTCAGAAATATTGGAAAGTTAGTAGCTGAGCAACAACCAGCATCAACCTTCCCATCAAAATTCTGATTTTTGTATATTTTGTTTGTGAATTAAATAAAATATTTCGTAATTTGTGCATATTTTTGTGTATGGGTTCGCATATTCCAGTAGTGAATCAGTGGGGGTCTGCAGAAATAAAAAGATTGAGACCCAATGTAAATAAAGCATATCACATGCTGCTAGGATGTGTTGGAGCTAGTGGACAAAAGGAAATAGGAACTCTGATAATAATTTCATACACAAAATGAATCATGATACTTATCATTTGTTTTGAATATTACATCAATTTTCTAGAGATAGCTTTTGTTATTTTAATCAGAGATTTGTTTCAAAAATTGATACACTGGTTCAGTTTTCAGGACAAAGTCAACTACATTCTTGTTTGACAAATCTCATGCGATTGCAAATTGAATACCACTATAATATTACCAGAAGTATGTTAATTTACTTTTGAAGATGCCGTAGCTACTTCAAATACACATATCGAGATAAACCATACTATGAATATGGAAAGAAAAAGAAAATTATAATATAAAGTGCAGTAGCCTTTTTTTTTCGCCGAATATACGTGCTAAAATATAGTCGGTGATTTTTTCATAATATGTTATCAAGTGTAATAAGATATTTTTCGAATGATGAACCTAGAACATCAGCTTCCGGAGCGAATGGTATGAAACTAAAATAATTTGTCATACCTAATATTTCATATTAAGATCTTCGTATAGTTAAGTTCCAAAGTAACGTAAATTAGTTCAAGATGTAGATTAACCAGGAATAAAATATGCCAAAATGTGAGACTCTACAATGATTTACTCATCAAATAGGTAGTATTAATAAAAATAGTTCAATCTTTTAATTTCAATTAGGTAGCCTCGAGTCTTCGGAAATGGCGTAATAGATTAGACAATTTTATATCCAAATTGTTTCCACGCCAATGGAATCAATAAACATCCGAACTCCGAAGAATCAATTCTCTTCAATCTGACTACTAAATCGATCCGAATGGAAGAGCAAGATGAGACTACGTCAAAAAATGCATGAATAATCGTTAATTAGATTGATCAAATTGATTTACAAACGTAAACATTAGCAAAATAGTACATACCTCACCGCTTTCTGCAGCTGGAGAGTCATCGGAAATATTATAGATTATCGGAGGCAATCCTGGTTTTCCAAGCAACGAAAACCCTAATCCCGATTGCTCGTTTCGTTTAAGAACCACTAATAACTCTTCTGCCATACTCATAAGAAATTTATTTTGAAAAACAACACCATAAATAACAAATAACTAGCTGCTTCTGCTACTCCCATATCTCATAACCTCTTTACCGACATCCCTGACTGAACAGTGGCGTACTGTGACATAGATGAAAATATCAAAATTGAAAGGGGTTAACGGGCAATCAGTGGGATAAAATAAGTGACCATTGCATATCATTATTTCAAGTGTACACGGGTTTTGAAGGATTCTAGATTGATTATTGAAAAAATTCATAAGTACATTTTTTCTATGTTTAGCATGATCCTTCTCTCAAATTGTAGCATTTCATTTTTGGTAACAAACTAATATTACAGGTTATAGGAAGAACGTCGAAAAAGTATTATCAGATTTTGAAAATAAAATTATCAAATTTCACTTTGCCTTTTATTATCGTATAATATAACGTTTAGAAGTAGAACAAAAAATAGAAAATTCTAAAAATAACTTCCCTATAACACGTTAGTCATGTTTCTACTTAAAAGAAAATATAATCTATGAGTTAACTGTTTCTGAAGAATTTACATATTATTCATACCTGGGTCAAGAATCATTATTAGACCAAAAGTTTAATTTAAATCTTTGAATCTGAGCCATAGACTCTATGATCTGACCACACTTTCGAGACAAATTCTAAGAAGTCTAGATTTCTAGACTTCTTGCCATATTCGTACTGAATGATCAAGGACACCATAATATAACCATAGCTTATGGCCTATAGCCACGGTCGTATATACAGGTCTGGAAACTCGAGGCTCTTTATATGTGACAAGTGAGTCCCTAAGCGTCATATGTTGCGTAGTACCAAAAGAATGGCGCATGAATCGAGGGATGTTCTCTGGCACGTATACGACCGTGTTTGAACGATATGGCCATCGACATATACATATGGACTGCGCGTGGCAATGATAAGCGCGGCTAGTGCAGGCGAGAGAGAGGGAAAACGAAAAGGCCGGCTCGGGACGTAAACATACTAGCTACAGTACGCAGCGGCCAATAGAAACGCGATAGAGCCGGCCTCTCCGTTTTCCCTCTCTCTCGCCTGAACTAACCGCGCTTATCATTGCCAGGCGCAGTCCATATGTATAAGTCGATGGATATGGCGCTAATGCTGACATCCTGACAACATACTTCAATCCATGCGCCAGCTGGTGGCTGAGCGAGGGAATACGAGTTTGGCGACATGTTAGAGACTCATGTCAAACATAGAGTTTCCAGACCTGTATATACGACTGTGCCTATAGCTTATCATGAAGTAACTCTTCTATAATTGAACTACTGTGTGGATGCAATATAACGTATACCTCAATGGCGTTCGTGGTTTTGTGGTAAATCATCTGTCAAGTGTCAACTGTTAAGTGTGGGGTTAATGAATGCGAACATAAATATTTTATGCACATAAAACTTTATTATTATTATGATCACATTATTGTTAAGTTGAAGAGTAAACAGAGCTCCGCTTCCAATAGAAAGCTTGATTAAGAATTTTTTAATTGTCTGAAAGCATTTAACTACTACAAAAATGCCGCGAGTAATGATTAAAGGAGGTGTTTGGAGAAACACTGAGGTAAGAATATAATAATTATAAGTAATTAATGTATTAATGATTTTTATTTATAATGACAAGGATGAAATATTGAAAGCGGCTGTTATGAAATATGGGAAAAATCAATGGTCCCGTATAGCTTCTCTACTTCATAGAAAATCAGCCAAGCAGTGTAAAGCTCGTTGGTTTGAGTGGCTTGACCCAAGCATCAAAAAAACTGAATGGTCAAGAATAGAGGATGAGAAATTATTACATCTTGCAAAGCTAATGCCAACACAATGGAGAACAATTGCCCCAATCATTGGAAGAACAGCTGCTCAGTGTTTGGAGCGTTATGAATATATTTTGTAAGTTGACCATGCAATGTAACCACTAGAAACTAACTCTGATCTGTCAATTTTAGGGATCAAGCACAGCGTAAGGAAGAAGGTGAATATGCCAATGATGATCCACGTAAACTCAAGCCTGGTGAAATTGATCCCAACCCAGAAACAAAGCCAGCAAGACCAGATCCGAAAGATATGGATGAAGATGGTACGTAAATTATAAATGTGGTAATCATATTATTATTTCAAGTATTCATTGTTTCTTTAAACTTTCAGAATTGGAAATGTTGTCTGAGGCTCGAGCAAGATTGGCTAATACCCAAGGAAAAAAAGCTAAACGCAAAGCTAGAGAAAAGCAGTTGGAAGAAGCTCGTAGACTAGCAGCTCTGCAGAAGAAAAGGGAACTAAGAGCTGCTGGTATAGATGTATATTCAAGACGTAAGAAGAAAAAAGGAATAGATTACAATGCTGAAGTTCCATTTGAAAAGACACCTGCTATAGGATTTTATGATACTTCACGGGAAAATATAGACCCTGTTGCTCCCGACTTTTCTAAAATGAATCAGCAAAATATAGATGGTGAACTAAGAAGTGAAGTAGAAGAGGTCAGTGGTAGTTATAATTATCTAAACAGAAAATTTAACTCATATTACTATTCCTAGTTTCAGTTTCAAAAATTTTGAATCATAGTATTATAGCTGAAATCTACCCCACACTTTTTCATTTACTTTTGATGTTTTGGCATTTACTATTTGAGAATGCATTACCAATGGAAAGATGAATTGTGGATTAATCAAAAATTTAGATTTAGATGAAAAAATATTGATTCATTAGTAATGTTTGTTAACTTCTAAATGATGTAAAAGCAATGACACCAAAATCCAACAGTAAACTTGTATATTATTGCAGTGAACTTTGGAATCCCTATTTTGATAAACATAAACAATCATTGGAAAATTGTCCAAATAGATTATTCCAATACATACCAAATCCCCAGTAAAATTTTGTTCAAATTATCATTCGTGCGATTTAATTGAGCGTTTGAGCTAAATAATCAAACAGTTATGAACAAAATAGGTTAGAAACTATTCCAACAGTTTTGAACAAATGTAAATGATTTTCTCTCACATTTTAAGCCAGAATAACAACAGCTATAATTGTATATATCAAATGTTTGGGCATTTTATGAAATAATCACTTCCTATTCTTGGTACTTCAGAAGTTGGAGAATAAAACTCAAATTTTACACAAAACTTTTAACATTTAATTTAAAAATGCATTTTTAAATTAAATGTTAAAAGTTTTGTGTAAAATTTGAGTTTTATTCTCCAACTTCTGAAGTATTATGAATTTACACTACGTAAACGCCGAAACCATAGATATATCCTATTCTTGGTTTTTTTTTGCCTAGAGGAGTGGAAATCTTGCATAGACGCCTCGGGTGCCCGTGCCCCCGGGTGTGCCGGATTCCTACCGACTAAAACCCCTCCTCCATGAAGTTGGTTCTCCATCTTAAGGGGAGCCCCACTGCACTGCGGTCATTATAGTCCTATTGTGCCCTCACATGTTGCTACCTCCTCATCAGTCTGGTGTATTCTATGAATTTCAGTAGCCTGGTATAGGGGATATTTCTCATTTCCTCGGGTGTAGTTTTATCGTCTCCGAGGTATGTCCGACGACCAACCGCGTATGCTGTGCACTGACAGCACATGTTTAGGTGTCTCTTCTTCCACGCCGCAACCGCTGTGGATTGGACCAGACCCATCGCGCAGAGATGTTTGTTGCATGGGGCGTGTCCGGTCAAGAATGCAACACGATTCCGTATTTCTTGTCTGCTGAACGTCAGCAGATTTTTCACTCGTTGCTGCTGGAGATCTCCCATCAGTCGCTTGGAGTGCGACGTACGGGGCAGTTCCCTCCAGCAGGCACGGTACTCTATCTCGAACCATTTTTGGGTTACAGATGGTCCAATCAGTGGTTTTTCCGCCCCCGCTTTAGCGAGTGCGACAGCAGTTTCAGTCTCTTCTCGTTTGGTTTCCTCAGACTCCCACACGAGTGTTACTCTATTGGGGTTCATTACTAGTGCCGTTAGTTCTTTAACACAATCAAGTACACATAGTGAGGTGATTGTGTATGACTCCAGTGCCTTAAGCACTGTCAGGTTGCTCACTACGATTGTGATTTGTCTATTCTCATAGGCTCTATCCTTCATAATTCGAGCACATGTTGTTGCAACTATTTTTGCTTGGAATTCTGTCGCAAAAGTCCCTAGGTTCAAAGAAATGTTTTCCCCTTGGTCCGTTTTCTCGACTATTCCAGCACCCGTACTTTTTTCCGTCTTGGTGCCTTCGGTAAGCCATATGAAATCCCCTGGTATTGTATGAGGACTGCCCCCCAGCGTTCTCCCGCCCATTCAAGCTTTGAAAGACACGGAAGGGCTGTGAACACTTCTTGGTTTATTTTCAAGTGTCCATTGGAGTCATATTAATTGAAATATTATAGGTATCTTATTGTCGTCGTTAAGTTGTTTACATTTCCAGCGTGAAAAACGAAAAGATAAAAACAAATTGAAACAGAAAAAAGAAAATAACGTTCCTCAAGAGATGTTCCAAAATCAAGCACCAGCAAAGAAGAGATCTAAATTGGTTTTGCCAGAGCCACAAATATCTGATCAGGAATTGCAGCAAGTGGTCAAATTCGGAAAAGCAAATGAGACAGCCAAAGAAGTGGCTAACGAAAGTGGTATAGAGACCACCGATGCTCTTATGAATAATTACTCGATTCAAACTCCTCAGGTTGCCGCGACTCCGCGAACTCCCATAACGCAAAACGATAAAATACTTCAAGAAGCACAAAATCTGATGGCTCTTTCGCACGTTGACACACCATTAAAAGGTGGATTAAATACGCCGTTGCATAATTCTGATTTTTCATCTGTAATGCCGCAAACTCAGCAAATAACTACGCCGAACACGGTTTTGGCTTCTCCTTTGGCTTCCACTAGGAGCGCTTCAACCACTTCCGAATTCAATACTCCTCAGAGTTATGCAAGTAAAGACATCTTGAATAGTACAAACACACCATTACTAAGAGATAGACTAAATATAAACGCAACTCCTGGCAATACTCCAGTTTTGAATTTCATGGGCCAGAACACCAAGGAGCAACTAAAATTAGGTTTGAGTAGTTTACCACAACCGAAGAACGATTACGAAATCGTAGTACCGGAATATGAAGAAACCAACCTGGAACCGCAATTGGAAACGCAGATGCTCGAAGACCAGGCGGACGTCGATGAACTGCGTCAGGTCGAATTGAAAGCGAAGGCCGCCAGAGAATTGAAACTGAGATCGTTGGTGATTCAGAGAAGCATGCCACGTCCACAAGACGTTAATCTGACGGTGTTACGACCGCCTCAAGAACGTCACGGCTTATCCGATCTTCAAAAAGCCGAAGAATTGATCAAATTCGAAATGATAACCATGCTGCAATACGACAATCTGAATGATCCTCTGCCCACTCAAGGAAAACGTTCTTCGTCCCAATCGCAACAATTGTCGTTTTTGGAACAGCATCCGTATCATTCGGTCAATCCGAAAGAATTGGAAGCGGCGCGTCAAATATTGAACAGAGAAATGGAATTCGTCAAATACGGCATGAATCACGGCGATCTCCCTCTGGACGCTTACAATCAGGTGTGGGAAGAGTGTTTAGGTCAAGTGTTGTTCCTTCCCAATCAGCATCGGTACACGAGGGCGAATCTGGCCAGTAAGAAAGATCGTTTGGAGTCGGCCGAGAAAAGACTCGAGCAGAACAGATTGCACATGTCGAAGGAGGCGAAACGGGCAGCGAAAATGGAAAAAAAATTGAAAATACTGTCCGGAGGCTATCAATCCAGAGCGCAGAATTTGATTAAGCATCTGCAGGAATTATATGACCAGAGGGATCAGGCCAATTTGGAATTGAACACTTTTAAATTTTTGCAGGAACAGGAGATGGTGGCCGTGCCCAAACGAATCCAAGTATGTATTAGCCTAATGTTATATCATAAAATTTGTGAAAATTCTTATAAGTAGTTCCAGGTTCTTACGAGATAGTCTCAAGTAATATTCGGCTGTTTTGTGACAATGTTCACAACCTGGAATATACACTTGTAGTAGGAGTAGAATTTCATAATGCCTTGCCAGTATATCTGGCATATAATTTCATTATATGTAAATTCTTGGGAATAGGTCACATTAACACATATGTCAACTATATTTTCGTCTTTACGTACGTTTTGATCTCCTGACCATCATTAGAAGACTGAAAACTAATTCACAACTAAGGCGGATTCCTTGAACTAATTGTATTAAGCCCTGAGCGTCTTTAGATATATCATAAAATAGTAGGTTAGGTTAGGTTTTCTAATACACATATATTTTACATATTGTGACGTACCTTGTTACTTTCTGGGCGATTTTTACTTACGACGGCTTCAACAGTCCTTCAAGTCTACCAGATCTGAATCCGATTGACTTTTATGTTGATTTCTCAGGCGCCAGATTTTTGTTAAGGGTTACTCCAGATGGTCCTACCAAAGCTTAAAGGTACCCAGCTCAGGTTGGCTTATGAGGGCAAGTACCTAGGTATCGTGCTTGACAGCAAGCTAAACTGGCATCGACACCTTGAGGTAAAAGTCAGCAAAGCATGTGCGGCTTTTTGGCAATGTTGTAGGGCGATGGGGCGCTCATGGGGCTTGTCCCCTAAGATTACCCTGTGGCTATATACGGCTGCCATTAGACCCATGCTCTGCTACGGAGCACTTGTCTGGTGGCCCAGAATCCGACAAGCAATGAAATAGCTCACATCAGTCGGGTGCAAAGACTTGTGTGCTTGGCAGTGACTGGGGCTATGAGAACTACACCAATTGCAGCCATGGAGACTTCTCAATTTGCCTCCCCTGGACCTCTTTGTACAGGAGATGGCGCTGGGAGCGGCTCTAAGACTGCGGAATGGAAATTTGTGGAATATGAAAAGAGGAGGTGGTCATGCTTTCATTCTCGAGGAGGCGTCCGTGAGGATACCTTTACTTGGAGCGAAAGCGGACCGCATACCGGCGAAGTTTACCTTCACCAAACAATATCACATCGATTTAGACAAAAACGACGAAACAAAGCCCGACATAAACATGTTTACTGACGGCTCCAAAAATAGCCGGGGATCAGGTTCTGGAATATTCTCCGAAGAACTTGACCTAAGCGAATACATACCTCTAGGATCTCATGCTACAGTGTTCCAAACGGAGCTAGTAGCAGTGACCCAAGGAGCTAGAATAACGGCGGACAAAAATACCGCCGGCAAACGAATACGGATCATGACAGACAGCAGAGCAGCACTACAAGCCCTTAGTAGCCAAAAAGTTAACTCAGGTTTAGTTTGGGAGTGCCACAGAACCCTCGAAAATCTGTCACAGTATAATGATGTTCAACTCACCTGGGTGAAAGGACATAGTGGAGATCAAGGAAATGAAGAGGCGGACAGGCTGGCGCGAAAAGGCTCCGGACAAACACTATTCGGACCGGAGCCCTTCTTGCCGCTAACCTCAAGCACTCTGACTGCTTTGATAAAAGAAGATACCCTAAAACGGCATGCCGAACGATGGATATCGAATGATAGCTGTAGACAGGCACATACTGCTATAAAAGCACCGTGCCCAAAAATTGCAAAGTTCTGCCTACGACTGACAAGATATAATCTTAGAAGACTCGTAGGGATATGGACAGGACACTGCCGACTAAATAAACATCTTCACACGATGGGAGTCGTTGTCGACCCCATATGTCGAGGATGCTACGAAGAGGATGAGACAGCGGAACATGTGATTTGTCACTGCCCGGCGCTCTCATCGATAAGAGATGGCATTTTGGGGGACCCCTGGCCAAATCTGGTCAACATTGGCGACGCTCCACCCGGTGCGGTCCTCGGGCTGATCAACGCGATTGGTTGGCTCGATGGCTGAGGAGGGACAGGGGCCTTCGCCTTGAAGGGGTGGGACAATGGGCCCAGTTCAGAGGCCTAAGTGCCAGTATAATTATACACCCTTCACATCAAAATCCATTCATCCATACTCCTCGTTGAGGGCTTCTGCTAGGGCCCTTACCACGAAGCGTATCACTGTGCTATCTGTGGATAGCCTTGTCCCAGGATAGTCTCAGTGGAGTAAGTAACCAGGGGTCAATAGGGCAGACTGAATATTATTAGAATTGCAGGCTTTAATTGCAATTAATACTTGGTTACTTCTTGACTACATAAATGATGTTGCAGAAAGTTATGTTAGACAAACACGGCACTTCCCAATAATAAGTTTATTTATAGCTTTAACATCGATAAATAACTTATTCTGTCAATGTAATAATAATTTATCCCGACACGAGGAAAGCACAAGGAAGCTCATAAACAATAATCGCGTAGATTCTCGACAACGGTCTTACCGGTAATTGTACGACAGTGCCAGGCACTTATATACTACTCACACATAAATTTGGCAATTATAACTCTTACTTCCGGGTAGTCACAGCGTGTTAGAATTATAATTACCTCGTCAGTAATACCACTTAACTTTCGGATAGACACAGCGTGTACAGTGGAGATTACGACTCTCGAACACATCCTCCTTCAGAGCCTACTTCCGGGTAGACACAGCGTGTAGACCCTAACTGTGAACTATCTACGACACACCCTTATTTCCGGGTAGACCCAGTGTATATTGGTGTGTCTTGATTCCCTTTAACTCTAATCATTCAGACCCTCTGACAATACAATTACTTGATAAATTCAATTTTACGTTTATCGGTACAGAAAACAATCAATTTTATCGGGACGTTATGGAAATCTGTACAGGATAAACTTATCAGGTATAATACAATAATTACAATTACTAATTAAACAATATTTAATATTGCAAGATCGTACAGCGAGCTAAATAATTGAACTCAAATAGCAAAATCACTATTTACCTACTACTTCAATGGTAACTGGTGGGACACTTTACGATTTTGGCGGTATATTTGTTTTCACTCACTGACTCTAGCTGTCTAACTGACTATAATAATCATTCAACTTGCGAGTCGTTCTTTTATGCCAATCGAGGTGCTGGTCAAGTCACCTACACCAACTGCAGCCGAGCCCTTTTTTGACCGTTTCGCGTGCATGATGCTCCACCAGTTCCTTAATTCTGTGCCGTGATTTTTATACTTACACCTGTTTCGTTATGTTTACATTAAATATGCACTGTTTTGAATGAAATCAATTTTTATGAATTGAAATGAATGCAAATTTGATCTTTATACTATGCGAATGTCTATACCCGATACTATCTAAATTCCTATACCACAATATAATTATTCAGAATTATGAATATTATATACTATTCCTATTCAATATAGTAGACATTTTAAATTTTCTTTATCGCATTAATATGCAATAAAGACGCTCTGTGCTTATAGTGCAATTAGTTTAAGGAATCCCGCGCATTAGTGACATGAAGTAGTTTTTCAAACGTCTTCTGATAATGGTAGTGAGACCGAAACGTACGAAAAAATAGTTGACATATGTGTTGATATGACCAATTTGCCAAGAATTTACGTGTAATTCATACCTGGGTCAAAACTCATCATTATATTTACATTTTTCTCTCCAATTTAGGCATTAACAGAAGATGTAAATAGACAAATGGAACGGGAAAAAGGGCTTCAACACAAATATGCTCTACTTCAAGAGCATGTGAAAGAAATACAAGAGAATGCCCAAATAGGTCAAGAAACTGTTCATCAAGAATCTAGCATGGAATATTCAGCGATTCAAATAAATGAATTGGAGCAAGAAGTTTCACAGTGATTTGAATTGTCTTTTTCATAAAATTTTATATAGTTATTAAAAGTAAAGCCATAAAAATTCAAATTTTTTGATCGAAAGTATACCTTACCCTAAATGAAATATTAAGAAGGAAATTTTTCAATATTTTTTGCTCACAAACATCATCTCAATACTACGTTATTATTTCCACATTATGTAAGTCCCCTGACGTTAAATTTTTACTGTAAACGTATAACTTTGATATGATTTTTAGTATTTTTGTTTAATAAATTAAGACCTGTGCGATTTAGTTCGTTGAATTAGCTATTATTCAAAACAACATGGAGGGAACCAAATGTGTATAGATAACTATATTCTTTTATAAATTTCCGTAGCTAGACCTTAAGCTTACCAAAGCCAGGGGAGGGAAACATGTAAGGGCAAGTTTTTCATTATCATCTCTACGTAAAACATGTGTACTAAAGTTAGACATAACTATTACTTATTAACCTTAAAAAACGTTCTTATAAGAATTTTTGTATTAAAAAAAGTTTGTTTTTCTTTTGTGCTTTTCTTTGTTGTGGTTTTTGAACGCCCTGGATTCATCGACGAAATTGGTGTCATAATTTCAAATTTCCCAACGCGATTTTCAAAAAATACTCAGTGGCGACTGGTACTAAAGGGCGCAAGGGCACGTGCTCACCCAACCACCAACATAAACACTGAAAGAAATAAGCATGTAATTCAGTGCATTCTTTTATTCCGCACGCCAGGCGCATGCAATGCCAACACTCAAAACTATGTTCCGGGCAACGTTCTGAAGTGTACCTATTTCAATTACGATTCGGCTGACTACGGTTATCTTCGACGTACGCGCTTATACCACCGGTTTGAGGCACAAAGCGGCGTATCTCCAGTAAACGTCTCGCCTTCATAGTGTACAGTGTGTGAATTCAATTCGAAGACGTGACGTCGGAAAATCCAGGTATTTATGTAGGCTTAATCAACTTTGCGGGTGAATTAGACGCTGTGCTTGCAATACATATGAAAGGTTCGGGTTCACAACAAAAACTATTCAGAACGAATTGCTAGATGCAACATTGCAAATTTACAAGCAGAAAATATTAAAAGAAATTAAATCTGCAAATTTCATTGCTGTGGAGGCCGATGAAACTACAGACATCTTTAATCATCAGCAAATGGTTATTATTCGATACGTGTTTAATGGACACACTATTGAACGCTTTTGGTCTTTTTTTGGACACAATGCAAATGTATTAGCAAAAACATTGCTGATGAATTGCAATCTAATTTAAATTCTCTTTTTGGGACTGATGACCATAAACTAATAGTTCAAAGTTACGATGGGGCGTCCTTGATGAGTGGTAAGACAAATGGTGTCCAAGCCATTATCAAAAGAACATTTCCACATGCACATTATATTCACTATTACACATACAAACTTTTGGATATTATTTGTACAACGCCCATGTCGACAACAAAATGTGAACGATGTTTTTCCCGCATCAAACTCATTAAAACTTATCTGAGAAGCACAATATCAGAAGATCGACTGAACCATTGACGGTCCTATCAATAGAAAATTAGTTCATCCAGTCTATCCCGGATTTTGACAACAAAGTCATAGACTTTTTTTCAGCATGAAAAATAGGAGAATGGATTTTATGTACAAAAATAGATAAGTTTCTTCTTGTGATCACCCTCTTTCATAACCCACGAGCCGCCACTGAAAAAAACTGGTGTTTGTTGCTGCTCTGGTATGAGATATATTTATTGAAAATCTTTGACTAAGTTCTGGTCAACGACGAAGTATATAATTTATCCAGTTACGCCCGGGTATGTCCTTTTGAAACATGTAAATTTTTTCCTTGTCCCTCTAAATATGATTCAACAACAGGAAAACCACAATTGGATCAGGTACTTTGATCAGCACACGATTTCTCTTCTTACGCGAATGCTATTAGAACATATCTTTTTCGATATTAAATACAATTCATAAATCTGGAGTTTATAAGCTATCTTGAATGCGATTCCTTTTAAATACGCTCATTTTCTATTTGGTTCAATGAACATTAAAGAATTCAAAAAACAATAAATACTCTACTTCTTAGTGATCAAACAGACACTCACTATTATTTAAAGCTATTTGATGTTTTCAATCCACGAATTACTCTGCTATTATCAAGCGAATCGTCATTAATAGAAGGTAATCCTATAGTAACAATAATCCTTTGCCAAACCCGTTTTAACTTATGTAAAATACCATCTTCAGATCGCGTAATAACCTGAAACTCGAGTAACGGAACTTACAAATAAAAGTGATATTAATATATTAGTGTTTAATTTTACAATATGAAATAAATAATTACAATTATTAACAAATTTAAGAAAACTTAATTATTTCATTTGAAGCAATTCTTGTTATATAAATACAATTAATATTCCTCCAATTATAATTAAAAATAAAATGTAAGAGTATCAACAGTTAGAGTTTAATAATGTAAAATTAAAATTGTTTGAATCAGTATTATTCCTGTTGTAATAGGGTGAGAAAAAATAATAAATAAAATTTGAATATACAGAGAATAAGTGTAATAAAAATATTAATTAAGACTAATGATGAAGGTTACTTTTCTTTGAAGTTTTAAAAGAGATTTCTTATTTTTGATTTACAAGATCAGTATTTTATTTAAATTAATAAAACGAACGTTAAATGGAATTTTAGGGTCTTATTTGAGTGCAATATTTACTTTTAATATTATTAATTTCAGAGTTTATTATTTTAATTGTATTTATATTTTAAGATAAAATTAATTTATTTTTAATTTCTTTGAAACCTTTATCATATTTATAAATTTTATTAATACAATTTTTTTTTCATATTAGATCTATTATAAATTATATAAGATTTAATATAGTTACGAAATGATTTTCAATGTTTCAATTTTATTAAAATGTTGAATTTATTTATTAATAATAATTGCAAGACATAAGATTTATGAAAAGGATAATTATTATAAAATATTTATTCTAGTATAAAAAAATATTCGAGGATAGATTTCTTTCCTTGTTTGCAATTTTTCCATCATTCATGTGGCTAATAAAGAGATAACATATTCAACAAATATGTATATTTTCAACATAAATTGATGAAAAGGTACCTAATAGTGAGCTACATATTTGGGAATTAATATAATTATTATCAATAAAATCCTACATTATACTATAAAATATCACATGCATCAGTCAAAGTGCCCCACGATTTTCCTGTTTTAATTTTTACTGGGAATGGTACAGAAAGATTCACAGATGACTCCATCGATTGTTTGATTATTTTAGCGGTTTTTTGCAGATAGTTTTGAGGTACTTCGTATAAAAGTTCATCGTGTAAGTGTAAAATCAATCTGGGTTTTTCTTCAATTACTCCAAACTCGTTATATAAATTAGTTTCTATGGTCATCATTGCTCTTTTCACAAGGTCAGCAGCTGAACCTTGGATAGTTGTGTTCAGGGCTTGCCGTTCAGCATGACCTTAAATCAATATATGTATTAATTAAGTACAAATAATAATAACATTTATTGATTATTTATCGTGGATTATACACAACAATTTTAGAATATTAGTAAAATTAAATCTTTTTTTTCGACATTTTCACTACACGAGAGTCAGCGATGAAATGTTGGGAGAGGAAATAGGCATTGGTATTTTTCTTGAAAGTTTGAAGGTTATATGCATAAGGAAAGTCCTCATTAGGCAAACAGTTCCAAAACTTCGCCGTTCGATAGAAATATTAAGTCTGGTAGGAAGAAGTTCGGCAGATCTTGAGCTCGACATTGAAGGGGTGTAAAACTAGTATTGAAACTGCACTAAACTATTTGGTTGACAAGTCCTAAACTGTATTTATAAGTGGATACGGATGATAGTGGCAATAATTATTACAATATTAAGCGTTGATGTATATCCACAGTACACTTTCAAATAAAAGCCTATCTTTGGATTTTTTTTTACTTTCAATTTAATTTCTGTTCCTACAATCACATACATTCGACCCACAGGAGTGTCCGAAATCTAGTTTGCTAACAAAAGTGAGGGAAGTCACGTGATCAATTGATCACAGCTTTTTTTCTTTTGAACGGACACTCGTCAAGCCGACATTTTCTTCTGGTCCCAAAGGTGTCACCTGAAGAGATATGTGGATATCTACGTATTCAAGAGTGGAAACGAAACTTTCAAATAATCCAGAGGCATTCAGAAACTACAATGAATTTTTTGAAAATGTTACTTATAAAAAGATTCTCGTTATTCACATAGCAACGTAGTATACCTAAAATAGCGTGTGAAAAACGAGTGTGAATAAAAAATAACTAAGTAGTGATTGATGGAAAATATTTATCATGCTTCAAATGGTCTGAAAAACTATACTCAACATGGTATACCCTGTTCGCTTTAAGAAAGAAATGTAGTTTAGTGCAACCAATTCATTTGAACTAAGTAAGTGCCGCGCTATCTTCGCCAAACCAGTTGGCAACTCTTTCCGAGATGAATTAATCGATTATATTCAACTGACTTTCACCTATTCTAAATTTCAATAGTTTAAACAGAAACAGTTCTTCTCAGGACTGATTCTACCTTCATTTACGTCGTGTGCTGTGGAAACTGCGAAAATGGCACGTTTAACAATAAATTACTTTGAAGTGGAACGTGAAAATGGAGAACCACATCTTCCTATCACTGCCGTTAGAGACAGAGTTGCTGCAACTTCACGACAACAATCAATAAAATCGCAACTAAACGAAGCAAAGGTGAAGCACTTGCAAGTTCAAGAAGAAAACGGCAATGAACTTAAGTGGTTGTAAATGTAAATGATTTGGGAACAAGTGTAGAATAGTGGTTTGATCTAAATATTAAATTTCTTTAGAAATAACACTTTCTCAGGCCAAATTAAGTATGAGTGAAAATGTGTTAGTTTTCTGGTGATTTAGTTGAGGTGAATTTTATAGTTATATTTTTGCTTCAAGCTTAATGTGTAATATTTAAATGAAATATAATGTGTAAAGCAGTGAAAATGGTATATTATTTCAATAGGATTGTGTAATAAGCTTGAAGGGGAGCATATGTTAACGTTAGTGGTATTCAAAAACATTGAACACCTGGTTAACCTGACAACACTGTATGACATGCTACTATGACGTCATTCATTTCTTATCGTGAACAGGCTTTTACACAGATTCCGACCGGAGTCGTAAAAATCGATCCAAATTAAATTTTCATATGAACTAAGCGACGGTGAATCATTAATAACGTCAAATAAAACTTTCGTCAAAAGTTTCCAAAGGATTGTAACAATTAACATTTGGGAAAATAATGGTTATGAATAAAATCGCACTCACTACGTATAGCCGGATTGGCATCCTCAATATGGGGCAAATATCTCCGACGCCCAAAAATAGTTTTGACGTAGCCTTGCATTTTACATTCTTCAACAACAGTTGTTATAAACTTTTTTATAGCTGGGTAAGCGTTTTTGAAATTATCCATGAGGGTTGTTGCTTCCGTCACATCGATTTTCAACTGATTCGCCAGTGCATTACTTCCCATACCATAAATTATTCCGTAGCATAATTGTTTGGTCTGATGACGTATTTCTTCGGTGACCTAAAAAGTACCAGCTCATCAATTATGAGAATAGGATACGTATCACATATTTATTTATGGCCATGGAGCAGAATTGCTACATGAATTGTACATTGAACTTACCAAATCTTCTGAAATATTGTTCCATTTCGCTGCGACTGACTTGAAGATGTCTTCATGCGAGTTCATTATTTTACACAACAATTCATCTTGAGATAGGTGAGTTAGAATCCTGAATTCTAATTGGCAATAATCGGCCGATAAAAGCAGGTGATTCGCACGAGGCACGAATATGCTTCTGCAACTGATTTTCACATTTTCATTCGAGACGGGACTCAGAAAATCGAAATCTTTAGCCACGTTTTGCAGGTTAGGCTCGTGCATCGTTATACGTCCTATGTAACAGTAACAATAATTAGCGATTGAACATTGTTGTATAAGCAATGTTCTGGTCCTCCAGGTTTAAGAATGACAACAGGTCTGTTAGTTCCAGACAGCTGTTTCGCTCATCAGTGGAACGAGTCAGACGACATCTCCGACAGAGATACAACTACCACAACCACAAACAAATGTTTGAAGAACCTAGATGTTCCAACACTATCTGCAAGAAAGCAGATCTCCCACTGAGAACGTTGATTCATAATGCCACGCATTGATACAACATATCTTGTGATTCAGAAGAATCGACGCAAAAGGTGGCAGCCCCAAAACAATGTTAAGTGAAATACAAACACATTTTGTGTTAGAATCAATACTAATGATAATAATTGATAGAATAAAACACTACTTTGTTTTTTACTTATTTCACTTTACGTAATTCGTAATACGTCAGATTAGAAAAATAATGGCCAAAATAAAGACATGTCGAGTCGCTGGTATGTATTTTTTCACCTGAAAACCTTGGATATCTAAAAAAAAGTGAGTTTCCCGGGGTGCACATTTTTACAGAATTCAATTTTCTTTCATTTCTTTCATTTAAAAAAGTTCAACATTTTCATCCGAATTTCCGGGAAAGCGGATGAAAATTTGGGACTTTTTAAAGTTTACCAAAATTTTCCCCGGAAAATGCATATTTATTTAGATATCCAAGGTTTTTGGCCAAAAAACGCGACTAATTACATTTTTCAGTTGTTCACAAATGAAGGAACATTAAAAAAATACAAGCATGTTTGATTTAATTTATACAAGTTTGTAACTGTTTATTTAAAGCTACTATATTGAAATTTGTTATTTTTTTCGATTTTCCGGAATTTTCAAACAATTGTTTTTCTTGACATTACTTTTAATTTTTGTTATTTAACATGCACATAGAAAACACAAATACTAATCAACACGACACTCAAAAAATTTCATCAAAAAATATTAGATTTCATAAAAAAAACTTGTTTTTCCGGAAAATGATATTTTTCAATTTTTTAATTATCAAATTCGTAATCAGCGACCACAAAAACCCCTATTGCGACTTATCACACGATAATTTCAATGACGTGGACAGATTTTCTTTTCAGGTTTTCCACAGTTTTCCGCAAATTTTCGTAGTTTTGTAAAACGATAATCGCGAGAAAAATGAGCAATTTTGTACGAAAATTACAATTTCCCTGATTTTCAGCCATTTGAATTAGTTTTCCGGAAAAATGTCGAATTCATGTTCAGCGACCCAAAAAAAACCATATTTTTATGAATTCAAAGTTATCTTAAAAAAGAGGGTGAAAATAGGGTTAATTTAGCGTTTAGGGGTGAATGGGAGGCCGTGTCCACTTAGCTCAATCCTTACGAATGATTCAAATCGGCCACAGAACATTATGCAAAAAAATGTTTTTGAAACGACGTTTTGCTTTTTTTTTAGAAAGTTCCCATGCTTACTGACTGGATTAGTTATCTATTATCTCCAAAAGTATCCAAGCTAGTCTCAATTAAATTAAAACTAAGTAATTAAACAACAATTGCCTGATTGGATTGATTTTTTTTTGCAAATCAGACAAAAACACTGCTATCCATGCCCTAGTATAAAAGAAATTCAAAAACTTATAAAATCAATAGACTCGTACCTGTGGCCGTATGAGTTACGCAAGTTCCATGAATTCGTTCATTTACGACGGATTTTCTTAGAGGAAGCAACATTTTCGTCAACGTAGAATTCAGTTTACGCCACAAAAGTATCAAATCAGATATAGGATTCTTATTTTGTTCTAAAGTTTGCTTGTTGGTGCTAACTTTCCTGGCGGTATTCATTCCCAAAACTCTTGCCACTTCTTTGTGCGAGTTCAATTGAAAAACTCGATTTGCTAGGCTGTAGATCTTTTTTTGGATACTTTTTGTGTGGGTTCTAATCTCATCCATTAGAGCATCCATAGCTTTCGTGTCCACACCAATGCCGACAATTTCCATTTTCGTTATAGTCAACATTGATGTCATCTCAATATCTAGGACAAATCAGAAATATTGCATAAAATATATATTATATTAATTAATAATGTATTTTAGGTACATTGACGGCCATCAATCCAAATTCAAATAGCAAATTATTCCAACTTCCTTGGAATAAGTATAAATGCATGACTTACAATATGCTTTCAATGAATTGATATTCTGTTGATTCAGAATATTCTTCATAGCATCAAGTAATGACCATGTAATAACAACTTCAGCAGCAGCTCTTAGCCTTGAGTTCATTGTGCTATCAACATCAAGTCCTATGCTACCATTGTTCTTGCAAGTTCCAACTAGTTCAGATAGACCCTTAGCTGCCGGACAATATTTCATGATCTAAAACTGTTGTATTAAAAAATAATTGAGTATTTAAAAGGATATACACGAATCAACAATTGACCATTCCAAAAGCTATTACCAATTTAAAACACATCCCTGTGCTAGAACAATACTGACACAACTTTAAAAACCTTGATTTTGAATTAATCTCATATTCTGCTTTATTTGCTGGTGCAATAGTGTAACTTCTTAAATAAACATTTTATTCACAAAAAAACGTCTATTAGTGTTGTATTTTTTCAACCGTCATTTTTTTTGTGCAATAAAGAGACAACTTTAAAAATTTTATTTCTATCATAGAGATAAATTCTTTAAATAGCCCACAAGTTGTAGTTAAATACTAAGACATTTTAAAATATCCTTATGCTGTGCAAAAAGGTGTACAAAATTTTTTAAGTTGTCCTACTATTGCGCTTGGAGTTTCTATAATTCATCAATGATTTCTTAGATTTAATTCAACTTCTCTTTTTCTTGCACCAGAGATGCAGTTAACAACGGAGAGTTGACAAGTAACAGTGGTGTTTGTTCTCGCTTAATAATAGTTATACTTACTGCTATTTTGGGAAAATAACTTCGAGGACAAAACGACTTGTTGATGTAGCTACGGAAATAGCATAGTCTGCCGCTGAGGATTGCATTTTAGATCACGTGGGTTTTATAATATTAACCCTTTTCACGAAACACAACAGGAGAAAAAATTGTGTGAAATAATATTAAAGTTTTTCATATAAACAAGGAAAACAAATATAGCATTTTTTACAGAGAAAGGTTTGAAGATACCACGCACAAAGAAATCAAAATCACAACTTGTCAAAAAAATGTTACAACAAATAACCTGCCATTGGCATATAAAGAAGAACCGAAAATTACCTAACAAAAAAAAAACAAGTTTTAAGCCTTTTGCCGCATATTCCGTACCATCAATTTTGTAAAAACCTAAAGTCAATGAAAAACAAAATGAAATGAATGAAGAAAGTGAGTAATCCGTTGGTTGGTTCTTGTGCAGAAGTTACTTAGATTTAAAGTTGTTTAGAATTTCCAATTTATTTTAAGAAAATATTGAAACTAGTTTTATACTTACATAGTTTTTTCATAAAATACTATTTTTTAAAACAAACATCTAGGAAAAGTCAGTGCAACATTAAGACAAATATGAAGAAAAAAGATTTAAACTAAAACAAATTGCTATAATCTATATGCAATACTAAGAGAAATTTGACAAATTGGCATAATTTACAACAAATAATGCTAGTTTTCGTGCAATATGAAGATAAGTTAGAGCGAATATCAGGACAAACCAAAATGTTAACACAAAAAACTCGTGCAGAACAAGGTCAACTTCAAATTTTAGATTTTTTGGAAAAACAACAAACTTTATGAAAGCTTAAAAATGGTAGCATAAACTCAGTTTACGAGGGCAAGGTGAAAAGTACCTGAAAAATGAAACGATTCATTTGGTCAAAACTTATTTTATTTCTCAACATAATCTCCTTTGTAGCCCGATACCCTTCGTCCAACGTTTTTCTAATTTTTCGATCCCTTCCAAATAATACGATTTCGGCAATCCTCCAAAATAGGCGTTTGTTTCAGTGATGACCTCATCGTTGGAGCCAAATCTTTCCGCCGAACCATTTCTTCAAGTTTGGAAATAGATAAAAATCGCAGGGTGCCAAATCTGGAGATTATGGTGGATGACGAACCAATGCGTAGCGCAATTCATGCAATTTTGCCAAATGCGACCTCTTTTGTTCAAATCGGCGTCAAATTGATTCAACGGCTTTGCATAATATACGCCGGTGATCGATTTGCCCTTTTCAAGGTAATCGAGATAATAATTTTAAAAAAATAATAATTAAATAAAATGAGTTATAATAATAAAAATTATTTTTTTTTAAGAAGAAGTTGAATTTTTATCAAGAAATGTACACTACAAATTTGAACATTGAATGCTCGCAATATCGATCGAAAATTTTCCGAGGAATTCGAATCTAAGATCATATTAGAGATTAATATTCACCAATCAGCATGAACTTGAAAGAAATGGCCTGGGAATTTTTGAAAATACAGATAATTGACTCTAGCGATTTTGTTTCATAATTTATGCATGACCATTCATACACCACATTAAAACATTCACTTTTAGCTGCCTTAACACAAAATTTCAGCCCGATCGGCAGTAGCAACACCGGAGATATGAATTTTTGAAAGAAAAATCAGTTTTTTGAGTTTGCGCGCTTGCGCAAAACGATAGCCCAATTCTGAAGGCGGCGTTGGATTCCTTGGAAAATTTCCCAATAAATCCATGAATATTTTGCTTCAGTAATGCGTTTCTACAGAAGAATTGCCGTATTTTCATTTTTAATCAATAAAATTACAAAAAAAAAATTAAAAATATTCTAGGCGGTTCATTATTTAAGTATATGGCATGAAAAATTTTCAATACTCACCAAAGAATGTAAATTCTTCTCTTTACCATCGGGATCCAACATCCAGTCGATAACTTTCGGATCTTCAATTCGTGCAAATAGATCGAGGTCACAAGCATTTTTCATTAATAGAAGATTTTCACGACAACCGAACATTATGATAGTCAACTGAGTTTCTAACAACACTTTCTTCAAATATTTCAACTTCTTACTATTGATATCTATCAGTTGTTTGAATGATACATAAAATACTGCGGCACCATCCCAGGTGAATGCAAAACCATCGATTTTTCTATTTTCATAAGAGTAATAAGAGGAATTTCTTTTTTGTCTATTTACATTCAAACCTATTATCGGAACATTCTCTTCATATCGTGTGCATGCAATCGACAGACATACCTCTTTCTGCAGAAGTAATTCGTGACAAAAATTGTCATATAACTCTTCATAACTACATACATCGATTAGGTCGAATTTTGACAAATCGGCGGGGACTGTTTTTCTATTTTTGAACGCATTTAAATTGAAATCGATATTTTCTCCAGATTTGCTTTTCTTCGAAATGTTGAACGCTCTAGGCGAACTAGAGATTTTCAGTTTCTTGTAATCAGGTGATAAATTCGGTTCGCTAAAACGTTTAGTTTTGCTAACTGTTAGACTCGATACCTTCTCTATAGTTTCTTCTAAACTTTCATTGAATAAATCGTCTTGCGATGTGAAATTCAGATTAGCATTTTTCTCTACACGCTCTGCAGAATTTTCTTTAGCGCTTTGGTGTGAATGATTTTCTTGATTTCCAGCCAAGTTTGGGACATCGCATGACTTAGCATTCGATTCAACTGTATTTCCAAACCGTTTTCCATTACATTCCGTAGGATGGTGAACATCAGGCCTATTTTCTAGGATTTCTTGTACAACTGCGGGTTTTTGCGGTGTTGGGGAATTTTGAGCTTGAATTGGCGAATTTAAAACAACAACACTGTTTGAAGTGGATGAATTTTCCTTCGAATTCTCAGAAGATGCGCAAAGTGTGGATACATCTGCAAATTGTTCAATCCTTGCACCCCAATTGATGTTTATTAAACCCATTTCTTGTTCTAAATATTTCCTTGAGTCTTGTAAAATCATTTCGGCAGCTTCTTTTTCTGTTAAACCTGAAAATCGGTTCATTACGTTTGTAGAAAAGATAAAACAGATACATGCATGGTACATATAATAACGATTCTTGACCCAGATATAAATTATATGTAAATTCTTGGGAAATTCGTCACATTAACTCATATGTCAAGTATATTTTCGTCTTTACGTACAGAAGACGTTTGAAAACTTATTCACATCAACTAAAGCTCGGGAGTCCTTAAAGTAATTCCACTAAGCCCTGAGCGTCCTTAGATATATCATCAGCGTTTTTTCCAGCGATGACCTCATCGTTGGTGCTAAATCGCAGGGGGCCAAATCTGGAGAATATGGTAGATGACGAAACAATTCGTAGCGCAATTCATGCAATTTTGCGCGACTGCGGATCTGTGCGCCGGTGCGTTGTCCTGGTGGAACTTTTTTCTTTGCCGCTTTTCCTTCAAATCAGCGTCGAATCGATCCAACAGCTCTCCATAATATACGCCGGTGATCGTTTATCCCTTTTCAAGGTAATCGGTACAGACGATAACGTGATAGTCTCCATGACTTTGTTGGTAGATAAACCCACTTTGGCCTTTTTCAGCTTCGATTTGCCAGGACAAGTCCACTGTTTCGACTATTCTTTGGTGTCTGGTGTGTTGTAATGGATCCATGTTTCGTCCACGGTTACGAAACGGCGCAAAAAGTATTTCTTCTCGCGCTTGAACATCGCCAAACACTCCTTTGAAGTTGTCACACTGTCGCGCTTGTTGTCAACATGGTGCAAATGCGGCACCCATCTGGCAGATAGCTTTCTCATATTCAAAAATTTATGCAAAATGTTCCGTACCCGTTCGGTTGAAATACCCATAGTCTCAGCAATCTCGTGCACTTTAACTCGCCGATCGTCCTATATCATACCATGGATTTTATCGTCGATTTCTGACGCTCTAACCTCAATTGGACAACCATAACGTTCGGCGTCCTTTGTGGTCATAGTACCACAACGAAAATCAGTAAACCACTTGTGAATCGTGCCAATCGATGATGAAGAGTTTCCATAAAGTTCAACAAGCGATGCTTTGGTTTGCGTAATGTTTTTTCCACGAAAGAAATAATGTTTAATCAAGACGCGAAATTCACTTTTTCCATGTTTACAAAAATCTTCAAGGTTCATTGCTTCCGATGGGTGTCAAAACAGAACTGAATGATCAGTCTGAAAATTTTAATGCGTTGTAGTTAAAGATGGTACATCACAAATGTCACATGGAATTTTCAATTGTGGCGCCATCTGTTTTATTTTCCACCTTTTCACCTTTGCTCTCGTATATATCATAACATTTTATACACATCTGTTTAACATTGTACCTACTTGACGCAAAGGGAATTTTTTAGATGTCTTTGCTACGTTCTCGTGTAATGACGCTTTCAACTATAGAAACATTTCTTTGTAGTGGTTTTCTAATATTCGATATATTTTTTAGTTGATATTTAGTTGATCTGCTGCCATATATCAAAGGGCGGTGGCAATAGGCAGTGGGGATTCCCCGAGTTGAAGGGTATTCCCCGAGTGGTGTTCAGCGCAAGACTGGTAGGCTTGTAGCTGTGGTGCGGCAGTGCGAAGTTAGAAATTAAGAGGTGCAGATGTACTTTTTAAGAGCTCGGTGTGGTGGTTGGGAGGAACGAACCCTATAGGCGGTAATTTACGTGATAATTCGTATAAAAACGAATGATGAACTAGCAAAACAGTTTATGAACTAACATATTTTACACATTAGTTAGGGTGTTATAATTTCAATTTTTCATGTTTCGTTTGTGGTTGCGACCTAGGCATTTTAATTGAAATTAATGCGGTAAAGACGCTCAGTGCTTGGTGCTTATAGTAGTAATAATAAGGATTCCGCGCTTTCGTCTTCTGATTATGGTCGTGAGATCGAAACGTACGTGAAGACGAAAATATATTTGACGTTAATGTAACCAGTTTTTCGGATAATTCATACATGGTACAATAAGGGCGTAGATATATAGCATATAGATACTCAGAATGAGATATTGACCCAGAGTATTCGCCTGAGCAAGTATGCAATGCATAACATACTTGTTATGACGTGATTCGAACCCATACGCCTTCAAAATGTAAAGTGAGCGCCTGCCGAATCTACACTTGAGCATCAGCTTGAGACGAATGTATGTTTCTAAGAAAATACATAGAAAACAGCAAAAGTTCCCAAAACAATTCCCGTAGTTTTAGATGTCGGCTCTCTGAATCTATAATATAACCAAGTTGTATCTATGAATAATAATAAGGTTGGACCAATAAAAAAATCATTTTATTTTGTCAATTTTTGGATTCCAATTGTTTATTCAATTAATCTTTGCGATGTTTTTGTTATGTACAAATGTATAATGCTGGTGCAATACTTTGTGGCGTTTCGTATGTATTGTGTTTCATATGGCAATAAAAATATTGATTGATCGATTCACAAATCGCGACAAAAATGATTTAGGAAGTATCTATTACAACTTATGAAAAATACTTGTTTAATTTTCTGCGAACGTGAGCTTTTGTACCTGGACAAACATATTAATGAAAAAATAATAATTGTAATTCGTCTTCGCTGTCTGTATAAAATAACTATTAAAGGTTTGATTTTCATTATTTTAATAAATAAATACTTCGTAATATTTGTTTGAAGAATAAGCCTTTACCTTTAATACTAATTTTATTCCAGTTTAGAATAGATTTTCATCATGTAATGGCTGATTATATTCAATTTTTGTTGTTTGTAATTGCTTTTAGTTTTTACACATGCAGATTAGTCGTCAATCCCATATTATTCAAATAATGTTATTACCAGGCCGTAATATCGTCATAGATTTGCCTATAAAACTAAATACTTTAATGAGATAATGACATACCTTGCTTCCCAGTAATCCACACATTTCTTATTTTACTCCTTTGCTGAAAATCGTAATCACTTTCCCCTTCACGTTCTTTGACATTTTCAAAAGGTAAAACTTTGTGCAAAATATTCTCAATAGTGCAAACATCAGAGTTGGCAAGTTGCGCCAACGTCTCGATACCCGAATTGAATATGGCTCTGGCTCTTTTTCCATTCAAAATAGGTAATCGCATCAAATCCAACAGGTCTCGATTAATGCCGAATTGTAGTCGATCTTGGAATTGAGAAATGAGTATTTCAACACTAGACCATCCTAAATGCCTACTGAAAGAAGTTACCATTCCGGCAAAAGTAGAAGCACTTTGTTGCAATGATTGTAGCAAACCGCGATTGCAATTAAATTTCGACGATACTTCTTCTAACGATTTTTCGTTTACCAAATCGTGTAAAGCTAGTGCGACAAAAAACCTCTTGTGAATCATACATTTGGAAGCATTCGTTGCTATTTTTCCTCTTGTAGCGCTTATAATGAAAGATTCCCGAACTCCAACGAGTTCTCCAACTTTTTTCATATTCAACGGCAGCTTTTCCCACATATCAAGATAATACATCCAGTCTAAATTTGGCCATTGATAACATGCGCTATAGGGTGTCACCAGATATATTAAATGTAGCTCCGTTTCCAACACAAAGCACTGCCGTGCTTTTTCCAATTCAGTGAATAATTCTAATCCTTCACCAGGAGGCATAGATGATGACAAGCAAGCTTTACCCAGAGCCGTTGGTATATATTTTAAGGTGTCATCGTCTAGTTTCTGTAATCTGATGAAGTTAAATTTTTGAAGAAATTCGATGACTTGTTTAACTGGATCTAGATCGTCTTCAACACCTTCGGTTGCCATTAACGTGCATTTTTCGAAAAGTTCAAGATCGGAAGGTGTGGAAGCTACACCACTGGCAATTATTTCCAATATGGCTCGTTTAAATTTATTCACGTCTTCTAGACAACTTTCAACTGGTTTTAACCCGGCAGATGTTAATTCCTTGGCGATATTGTAATCGCTTTTTTGGCAAATAAGTATGCTCTCGCCTTAAAATAAAAAAAATATGATAATAATGGCTGGATAAGTTTTCAGCAATCATTACAAAATGTTACACATTCTCTATTATATTGCTCAAATTTGTCTTTTGCAACTTGTAAACATGTGATTTCAATTTCTATTTGTCTATATATCGATATTTATTTTAATTCCCATATACAGATTAAGTTTAAATGAGCGGTGTATAATAATTTAATAAGTGCGAGCGAGAATCGACAAAGATGGGGAGTCCGGTCACACATATAGCTAGACCATATGCTTTTGTTGCATCCGAATAATTTCAAAGCTGTTGGAAATATGAAATTCAATATATAACCGGGCTTCTACCGCGAGTTACTGCTATAAATGAAGTGAGTCAGTCGGCTTGCGCAAATCGCATATTGTTAGATACAACCCACTATAGCGCTTTACTTTCTCTTGTTAAACAATTCAATGGGTCTAGCTAGCTCTAAATCACAACGTTCTTCTATACACCGCTGATTT